>OZ012737.1:59758944-60438724 GCA_963859935.3 Lathyrus sativus | reverse complement strand
GGTTTTTGCCGAATCTGACAGAACTATTTGTTGTGTTTTGTGATGCTTTGTTGATATGATTGGGAGATATGTTAAGTGTAACATCAACGAGTTTTAGTTATGCTTGAACACAATTTAAAGTGCATAAGAGGGATTACTTGACAAGTGATTTAGAGTTGGTTGATGTTGTGTGTTTGTGTCGAAGTTTGGAGGCCTCAATTGTTCAGTTGAGATTTGAGATGGTTGGTGATCTTGAGAGCTTAAGGTGTTTGTTTGATTTGAAAAAGTTGAATATGAGGTAGAGGAAATAATTGGGATTTCTGAAGGAGTGCAGTTTTGGGTTGAATTACCATTCGGGATATGAGTTTGGTCTGTGAAGAAATTTCTTATGGAGTTGAGCTTTGTATGTGGAAACTGAGGATTGGCATTCTCTGATGAGGTTCGAGGAGGTCGAAATTCTAATTTGAATTAATAGATTGATTGAATTTAATGAATTAAGGTCGAAGAGCTAATTTTCGGATTGATGAGATTAACTCATTCTTACCAATGAGGATGAATCATTCTATGCTGAAGCTAGCTAAGAGGTATAGTGAGGAAGTTGCAAAGTTGTATGAGTTACCGTCGAATATTGTGTCAGATGGGAATCTGAGTTTTCATTCAGCTTTTGAGAGATTTTGCGGACAGCTTTGGGTGACATGTTGAAGTTGAACTCTGTCTAGCATCCGTGGACGGAATGGACAGACAAAGAGAACTATCCAGTATGTAGAGGAATTGTTGAGAGCTTGTGTGTTGGATCAAGATGGATCAGGGGGTCGTTAATTGTCACTGATTGAGTTACCTACAATAACCGCTATTATTCTAGTATCGGAATGACATCGTATGAGGCTTTGTATGGTAGGAGGTGTAGGACTCCGTTGTGTTGATGTGTGTCTGGCGAGAGTGTTATACTCGGACCTGAGATTATGCAAGAGACGACTGGAAAGATCAAAAGGATCCAAGAAAAGACGTATTTTGAGAGTTACCATAGTAACTAGTGTTGGTCGAGCTTGAGGTCTCGGAAGCACCCACTGTGTTTTGTTGATCTGTATCAGAGTGGTGCAGCAGAAGTGTGGGGAAAATAGCATGTTAGACTGTTTTACCGCTGTCGCTTGTGGAAATTGCATGATGTGTTCATGTGTCTGATCTGAGGAGGTACATTGATTCAGATGGATGGTGTACAAGTGAGAGACAATTTGACTTCTGAGGCATTGCTAGTTCATGTTGATGAACGAGAAGCAACTTCGAGGTAAAGGGATTCCTTTGGTGAAAGTAGTTTGGAAGATTGGGATACGAGAGTCGTATTCAGAGTTGTTTGAATCAGGTAACATTTTCGAGGACGAAAATTCCTAAAGTGGGGGAGGGTTGTAACAACCCAATTTTCAATAATTGATTAATTGTACTAATTAATTGATTTATGTGATTTATCTGATTTAAATAAGTTAATGGATTTAACTGACTTATTCTATTTGGTAGAATAATATGGGTTTACTAGATATTCTCTAATTAATGATAAGATGGGATATTTTATTAGAAAAATGAATTGGTAAATATTTTGAGAGAAGAATTATGATGGAAGGAACTATGATAAAAAGACATATAAAGGAAAAGTGAAGAGAAAAGAAAAGAATAGAAACATAAGGGAAAGAAGAGAGAAAGAAAGAGGAAGAAAGGAAAAGAGAAGGAAAGAAGGGAAAAGCTTGGGAAGATCAAGATTAACTTCTTGCTATCGATTTAATCAAGGTAAGGGTGGGAAATATCATTATTCTATCAATGTTTATGATTATGTATGTGTTTGTTGGTTTGGTTGAGATTGTGGGAGAGTTTTTACTCATTTTCCATTCTAGGCAAAAGGGGTTTAATCGGTTAGAATCGAGTTTTGAACGGTTAGAATCGAAAATAAATTTTGTAGTTTAGTCGGGTAATGCTTAGCCGTGATTATTGGACTTCGTTTGATCGAATTTGGCTGAGTTTATGAGTTTTGACATTTTTGGATAAATGGGAGGTTAAGATTTTGGAGAAAAATCAGAAGTCGTAGAATTGGCGTTTTAGGGTCCCAAATTGTTGATATATAATTGGTAATGATGAGTAGGTATTTAATCGGGAGAAAATAGTTGAATCGATCGGGTTTTTGGTGCAAACCCGTAGCTGTTTTTCCAAATTTTTCAGGTGTTAACCGGTTAACCATATACGTTAACCGATTAACACAGTTTTAAGGGCCTAAAAACTGAGTTTTTAGAGGTGTTAACCGATTAACCATATACGTTAACCGATTAACACTATAAGTGTGAGAAAAATATTATTTTCAAAACATCGCAAATTCATAACTTCTTCGCCGTTTATCGGATTTTGTCGTTCTTTATATCAAACCGAAGCTAATAATATGTTTTATAACTTGGTGAAAACAAAGATTATTTTTAGCCGATTTTACAGATTAATCGAGATTAATTGTTTTAAGTAAGTGAGGCTTAAATAGTGGGAGCGTTCGGTTGCGATCGACCTCTTCTTGTATGAGTAGCTTCTATGCTGTTGTATGATATGTTGTGGGTAGCTGTATGGCGTGAATCCTAGAATGTGGAATCGATTATGATTTTGTGGGCCGTTTGGCAATATATGCATTGTTTGAATAAAACGTGAATGCATGATGAGATTGATTGTGAATGTGTATACCTTGTATGAAATGGTATGTGATGAATGATGAATATATATTATGGAATATGAATTGTGAATGCATATTGTTTGTATGCGATTGTATGTGAAGAATGCATGAGAACATATTATGAATATGTGTGCATTGCTTGATAAATATGGTGATGGTATTAAATTTTTAATGCATATTGTTTGTATGCGGTTGTATGTGAAGAATGCATGAGAACATATTGTGAATATGTGTGCATTGCATGATACATGTATTGATGATGTTGGAATATGAATATGTTATGTGTGCAATCATGTTATAATTCTTATACGATGAATTATTTGAATGCATGGGATTAAGATGCGAGAACGGTCTTAAGTGCATTTGGTGGTTGATTGCATATGCATCATTTAGTCAAGAGGCAATGTTTGCTAGTTTCGTGGAGACTAGTGACTTGTCTCAAACCTAGAAGGGTGGGTTTGAAAGCTTAGGGGACGGGCTTTTGTTGTTATCGGTCTAGAAAGGTGGACCCGGTTTAAGTGTAAAAACCGAAAAATGATAACAAGTGTTGGTACCATATGACATGAGTTGCATTGAGTTGCATTGAGTCTCATGTAATGAATATATGATTGTTGTATGAAGTTATGTATAGGTGTATGTACATGACTTGTGTAATTGAGAATTATGGATATGTTTGATGATTGTCTATATTTGCCTATATATAATATATATATATATATATATATATATATATATATATATATATATATATATATATATATATATATATATATATATATATATATATATATATATATATATATATATATATATATATATATATATATATATATATATATATATATATATTATATATATATATATATATATATATATATATATATATATTATATATATATATATATATATATAATATATATTATAATATATATATATATATATATAATATATATATATATATATATATATATATATATATGCTTTGTGAAGTATATGATGCGTGTGATGAAGTATGGTGAAAATTGTGGGATATGCGTGTGTGCATTACTTATGTCAATTAAGAGTTGTGAGTATGTGGCTATTGTATGAAAATATGCTTATGAGCATGAGTTGTTGATTTTAGAATTGTAAATGTGAAATTGTGAATTGGTGAATTAACATGATATCTGTATGTTATGTGAATGTTGAGATTCATGGATATGCACATGATGAATATGCTTGGTGACATCCTTAATTGTTTATATATATATATATATATATATATATATATATATATATATATATATATATATATATATATATTATATATATATATTATATATATATATATATATATATATATATATATATATATATATATATCTATTATATATATATATATATATATATATATATATATATATATATATATATATATATATATATATATATATATATATATATATATATATATATATATGTTGTGACGTACATGATGAGTTATAATGAATTGTGGCGAGAAAATGTGAAATATATGTATTCTATGCTTGTGTATTTATATATATGATTATATGCATTGTTATTATGATAATATTTCTCACCCTTCTGCTGGAATGATGTCCTATCTGACATCGTGCAGGTATCAAGAGTAGAGCTGCTTGTAGTTGCGAAGTTGCTATTGGTATAGCTGTTTAGTAATTTAATTATATTGGGTCGAGTCATGCTTTGTTCATGTAACACTGGGATCGTTTGGTTTATGTTTTAAAGATACTTTATGTACTCTATGTTATGTTGTTGTATTCATTGGAATATTATGATGTTGGCCCCTAGTGCCTAAGTAATGTGGAAGTATATGATGAATCTGAGTATTCTGTTAAGAGAATTATGTTATAAAATGAATCCGCTGCTGCATGCAAAGTGAAATTGTGAGAAGCATGATTATGTATTATAAGTGTTATTGAGCATGACAGATGGTTTTTTGATGTTTTGAAAGTTATGTGTGACGCCCTTTTGTGAATGCATGAAAATTTACTCTGATTATTTGTATATTTTCCGTGGGGTTTAGAAGGGTGTTGCAGGGTCCACTCGAGGATCCACTAGCGTTTTGAATTTTCCCAGCCTTCATCAGTCTCTCCAATCCTTCACCGGCCATAACAAGTTCTGAAAATTCTATAGAAGTGGTAGACGCTAAGCGTTTAAGGATTGGACCTTGCAAATTTCCACGAAGATATCAGGTAATTCTTTTTCAAGTAATGGTGGTTGCATCCTTGTAGCTAAACCTTTCCATCTTTACCCAAAGTCTTTGAAGGATTCATTAGGCTTCTGAGTCAGATTTTGCAGTTGCGTATGGTTCGGGAGCCATATCAGTATTGTACTGATAGTGCCTTACAAAAGTATCTGCCAACTCTCTCCAATTCTTAAAGTGAGAGTGTTCAGGCTGCATATACCACTCTAGGGAAGCTTCAGTCGGACTATCTTGGAAGAAATGGATCAAAAGCTTCTCATCATCTGAGTAAGCGACCATTTTCCAACAATAAGACCTGATGTGGGTCTTAGGACAGCTATTACCCTAATACTTCTCAAAAGTTGGGATGGTGAACTTCAGAGGTATTTTGACTCCAGACACAAGGCAGATCTTAGCAGCATCCAACCCTAGGGCATTAGGACCTTGCATTGCTCTAAACAGTTTCTTGTAAAGCGTTGAACACATTAGCAGTCATAACATGGAGATCTTTGAGGTAGTTTGGTTGAGCTGGTTGATCAGTGCATCTTTATGCACATTCTCCTATATTTTTACTTAGGCATTTCTTTACTTTATTTTGATTACTCTTATGTTTTATTATGTTTTTATATTTTATTTTATTTTTGGTTTAATTTGATTTTCGCACTTTATTTTTCAGCTTTCGCAGTCTGCAACGGAAACGATCATAACTGGAATTCGGGGTATCCGTTTGAGGGCGTTCTAAAAATCTCCGGAAAGCTAAGAGAGAGAGCTACGACTTTTGAGTTGGAGTCAAAGTCAGATTCCTAGCATATTTTCCCCAAAATATTCGTTGAAGTTACAACATTAGGAATTTGTTTTTGTTTTGGGTCATGTTTTGGCCTGGGTGATGTTTTCGACCCAGTTGGGTTATGAACTTGTTTTTCTTTTTAGGGGATACTCGTGTTACTGTTCATTATTCACTATTCACGAAAAAAAGTGGAAGTTTTGTAAGAACCTTATGGAGAACTAATCACTCTGAGTCGGTCTACCGTAATACAGGTTCTAACACTTGAGATTGTTATAATATTATTATTTGTTTAATTTCGTTCAATGATTTTATACTCTTGTATGCTTAATTCAATTGTATGAAATATATTGATTCAATTTGGTTAATTGTATGATCTTAACTTAGACACTTTTACATTTGCTTAATTCTTTTTTGTGTCTGAATAATCATGTTTGCTTAATTCATGAAGCTTTATACCGTTTGCTTAATTCGGACAATAGGATCATATATCTTGCAAACCTTATTGTGCTTGTCATTGAGTTTGTATCCAGATAGGAATGAACGCTTAGAATATTAAAATTATAACGATCGATGATAGTAGGAACCGAATCGGTAGATTGACTTATTTCATAATCACTTATTTCACAACAGATTTTTTTCAATAATCATTTTTGTTAATTACTCTTACTCATTCGAACATGACCAAATTCCCCCCCCCCTTTTATTCGATTAGTAATAATCAAGAATCCTTGAGAACAATATTCCGAGTTACTGTCGCTGTACTGCATTTTTTCAAACTACTCGTTTTGATCCGCGCGCGACAGCGGATCACTTGTCTACCACTTTATAATGGATTTTCTGTATAATCCTCAGAAACTCCTCCGCTTCTTCATTAGAAACAATCTTCTTCTTGGAAGACTTCCCCTGTTCAGCGGTAACTTGTTTTCTAACATCTTTGCTAGCAGTATCATGGTTGTTAACGGGCGGTGGTGTTGGCGCACCGCCAGGAGGATAAACTGTGCCACCGGGTGGAGGAACTGCGCCAGCAAGAATGGGGATTGCACCACCTGAGGTCGGAACTGTGCCAACAGGAACCAGGATTGTACCATCTAGGGTCGGGACTACGCCAGTAGGAATATGAGGGTTATTAACATTTCTCTCTGCAGCTTGCCTCATTTCCTCTTGCCCTCTAGGCATATTTTGAATCACCTCCATCAACTGAGTGATCTGGGTCCTCACATTCTCCATCTCCTCTCTCATGGAAGCCTGATTCAGCTCTATCTGGTCCATGATTCTTCTTTGATTATTTCCCGTGTTATAAGAGTGTCGAGAAGTTAGCTTGTTCTACTGCAGAAGGGCAAGTGGTTGTGAGATAGGGTTTCGTGGAATGCAAAATGATGTGTATGTACATGCAATGCTTTGAATGATGCTTAAAAGACTCTCAAGACCTTGTGATTATCATAGGTATTATAGAAATGTGAACAAACTTTAAAATGCACAGCCTTGAAACCAAAAGCAGCTCTTTATTAATTTAAGGGAAGATCAAATACAAATGACTAATCATTGTTTAATAATCTGCATACAATAGTTTTTGAAACAAAAGAAAGGACTAATCAATAATTAGAAGGTCTTCTTTCGGAGACGTTCCTCAAGTTTCTTTGACTCAAACATGAATCTGCCAACCATTTGATCACAAAGCTGAATGAAGTGGTGGATTGAAGGGGGAATATTGTTTCCATCCAAATCTTGAATTGCACTTTCCAACCTTTATGGGATATCATGAATCATGAGATTGAAATGCTCTATCAGATCATTATGCCTAGCACGATACATGTCTAAAGCTTGCTGACAAAACCTGAGGGATTCCACGTGCGTGTCCAACAATTTATTGAGTTAAGCCTCTTTCTTGAGCCAATATGAACTATCTCTCTTCAAAACTTCAAAGCGGTCCTTCCAAAGAGTGATAGTTTCTTGAGCAGTTTCCAACTCTATGCACTTATCGTTCCACATGTTAGAAGTGATATATGAAACCCTCATTGCTTCTTCTTTGAGTCAATGCTCATCTTTAGCTAAAGTCAAGGCACCTCTTAGTTGTTCCTCAAGATCATCAATACCAACCTCGAGTTTTTCCCTAGTCCTTTTTTTTTCCAGCAGAAGCTAGTTCACAAAAATGCCATGCTCTTTCACAAGATTCTTTGGCCTCTTTCAAGCGCTGTCGAAGAGTCTTCACTTATGCATCAGCCCCTTGAAAACCATTTTGATACATAATCCTTAAATTTGTTTCTAACTTCAACTTCTTGCTACTTTCAGCTACTTGATCTTGTTAAATTCCATCTTTCTTTTGAATTGGCCATTTTCCACACCAGCTTGGTTGATTTCAGCTTGGAGATCTTGGTTTTCCTTAGTCAACTTTTCCACTACCAACTTCAGCTTCTCATACTCCTCCATGGACACATGAGTGGGAACAGGAGGCTTTGCTTGCATATGACGTTCAAGAGCAAATGGTAACAACTTTTCTGCCACTCTAGCCAACAACCATCTATTGTATGGTTCTTTAGCCATGCAATTTTTCGCCTTCAACTCCTTTCTTCCTCTTGTATGGATCTTGGTCCATGCCTTAACAATCTTTCTGAAAAATCCAGGATCCTCTGCTTTGTTGAGCAAGAAAAAGCTTTGGATCCTCTCTGCCTCGGGCTCATCCTCCATAGCATAACCCAATTGATGTAATGCCATGATTGGGTTGTAATTGATACATCCCGCTCTTCCAATCAAAGGTACATTGGAAAATTCCCCACTGCTGAAAATAATTTGCACATCATAGTACTCATGGGAGTACCAAGCAATATCATCTGCTACCAAAGACATGATGCGCTTAGACCACTTCGGTTTCTCCTTATTCTCCACAAATGGTCCCTCCTTTGGCAAATGGGAAACATACCACTTGAACAACAAATGAGAGCAATATTGAACCATTCCTGTTTTCTTCTCACTCCTCTAATGAATGGAATGGTAAGTGTCAGCAAGAAGGGTGGGAAAAGGATTCTTCTGAATGAAGAGAGTAATAGCAACAATGTCTATGAAATTGTCTATGTTTGGAAATAGGACAATCCCATAGATTATCAAAGCAAGAGAGACACCAAACCTTTCCCAATGTTCATTAGTCTTATAATGATCAACCTTGTCAAGCAGAAACTTTAGGGGGAACCCATGAGTGCCTCCTTTGTTGGCTAAACCAGCGTCGACCTCTTCTTTAGTCATACGGAAAGCAAGAGCAATAACAGGAGATTTTGGATCTTCTACCAAACTAGTGTAAATGGGTTGGTCCTTTATCCTGATATTCAATCGATGGGAATATTCCTCAAGTGTGGGAGCCAACTGAAAATTCTGAAAGGTGAAACATCTGAGCGGAACATCATAGAATTGTGACATAGCAAATAAAGCCCATGTATCCTCACCAGAATAAAGGAGGTCAATTAACTTTCCATCTTCTCCTTTTAAGTTGATTTTGATAGATTTTGGCACGTCAATCAGAAGGTCTAGGATGACTTCCAATTTTGGCTTTCTAAACTTCAAGGAGTTAGTGCTTCTCTTCTTTTGATCAGTCATTTTTCAGCAATACATGAGATAATCATAGTCCTTTAAGTCTTTTGATATGCAAAAATGTTTTGCAATGCTATGCTTATGAATGCACACTAGAACAAGTTCGTAGCACAGGGATCAAGGTAACAGTATCTGCAGGACAACACGACAAGGTATCTCTCACCTCAAGTAGGCAATCTATTGGTTTACAACAGGGCATCCCAAGGGCTTTAAACAAGGTCCCATGCACTAACCCTAAAAATTTTTCCATCATAACGATGATTCGTAAGACGGTAATCCCTTGAAAGGATGAGCACATAGTTATGTCTTAGTAACCTTTAGAATAGGGTTCTACAAAAGGTCCTAAGAATCACGGACTCCTAGGTCAGAAATAAAGACGCCATTATGACTACTCGTAAGACATAATCATCCCAAAGGGGCCTCATCTAAGCGGTGGAAGTCAAACCAACTCAAAGAGTCCTAAGTCTAGCAAATCAGAAAGCAACCACCTTCTAGCTTAGTGTATACTTGAAAAGCTCGGGCATGAAGCCTTTTTCCTCACAAACCACCCCCAAATAAACCCAACAAATAGGAGAAAACAACATAATAAAGCAACAAAAGCAAATAAATCACACATACGACAAATAAACTAGGTCTAGCTTGCTAGGTATCCCCAGTAGAGTTGCGAAGTTGTCGCTACTCGAAAAAAATGCAACGACGAAGAGGCGAAAAGTGGAAGAATAGAAGAGTCTCCATCGAGCTTTATTTATCCCAAAAGGGGAAGGGAAAACATCTAGAAAACCCTAAGAAGGAAATGGGTAAGATGGTATCGCAACCAAGAGAAAGGGTTCGGAAGCCAGTTATGGAAGGGGAAGGTGTTAGCACCCGTCACATCCATCGTACTCGATGGTAACCATTTGCTTGTCTATGTGTGAGGATATTTCTAAAGGATATTACTTTCTAAGAGTGTTCTAAAGGGACAGAAGGGTTGGAAATAAGAATAGAGAGAAAAGAGAAGGTGGAAAGGGGAGGAGACTCGGTAGGACCTTGCGGTCCTATGCCTAGGTATTCTCAACAGGTATGAAAAAGTCAGAGTTAACATAGTTCGGAGGGACTACGGATGAAAAATATGGAAGTGTGCTCGCCAAGGATTGGGGCCCTTGTGCCTACGTTCTTCACTTAAAAGAAGTAAAGAATCAAAGCGTCCGTAGTTCGGACTAAGGTTTGTTGGTGTTTTTATGGATGATGCTAACATGCGCATTCTAGCAGTTAGGTGTATTGCAGCCCGCTTGTGGAGTTTTAGGCGTTACATGTTTGCGATAGAACGGACGTAACATGTCCTTTTTGAAAAGAAATAGTTTTTGCCATCAAGGCAATATGTCACATTTGATTTGTGAAAGTTATTTTTAAGGGTGAAATCAGTCCTCGGATAGTAACCCCGTGTAGATAGTACCCAATTCTTATCTCAAAAGATTTATTGTAAAAATGGTGTGGCGAATATATTCACGTCTTCGTATTGAAATACGAGTATCGAGACCACAAACTCTAAACAGAGTATCCTAATACTCGAAGAGGAAGAAGTCTTCACTCAATCCTCTTTCTTTTGTTCAATACAAAGAGAACCTTATTATCTTATTAAAGATGTTTTGTTTTTGAATGATAAGTGCTTTACGACAGCGAACCCTAAAGGTAATGTCAAGCACTCGGGATAGGACAAGGCCTTCACCTAACCACTCCATAACCATCCAAGTTTATTAGGAAAAGAAGTTTTGAAAATGCACTTTGTAACAGCAAAATTTTTGATAATTAATTATTTATATTAATTAATTGATTTAGGTGATTAATATTTTAATTGTGGAATTTATGTGTTAATATGTTATGTTTGCATATTAAGCTACTTTAGCGATTTTCAAAGTTTCGGGGAAAATAGATTGGAGGGTATTTTAGACATTAAGTATTTAATGTTAAGTTGAGATATTTTGTGAGAAATGGATTAGTGGATGTTTGGAGAGAAATAGAATAGAAAGAGTATAAGTGAAAAAGGGAAAGAGAAAGGAAGAAATATAGAAACATAAGAGAAAAAGAAGAGAAAGAGGAGAAAAGAGGAGAAAAAGGGGAAAAAGCTTGGAAAGCTCAAGAACAACTTCTAGCTTCAATTTAATCAAGGTAAGGGTGTGAAGTGCTGTTATTCTATCAAGGTATATGATCATGTATGTGTGTGTTTGGATTGTTTGGATGTTTTCCATCTTTTTCTATTTTAGGGCAAGAATGGGTTTAATCGATAGAATCGATGTTTGAACGGTTAGAAGTTGGATTAAATGGTGTAGTTTAGTCGAAGATTGTTAGGCTAAGACTATGGAAACTCGTTGGAATTGAATCGGGAGATTTTATGGTAGCAAAGAGGGGTAGAGTTGGTGAAAAATACAATTTTCTGCATAATTTTTAGAAAACACACAGTAAGCAATCAATTGCACTAATACAGCAATTGATTGCACAGCAAAACAATGGCTAAAATGTGAAAAATTGGGTCAAGCAATTGATTGCACTAATACAACAATCGATTGCATGCTGTATCAAAGCTGGAAATTGGAAATTTCTGTTCCGACGATTTTGGCCATAACTTTTAATCCGTAAGTCGGTTTTAGTCCCCGTTCGAAGCGTTGGAAAGCTAATGAATAGATCTATAACATAGTATAGATAATATAATTAGTCACCAAATATTTTTATATCCAATATATTTGGGGAGTCATTGCTTAATTAAATCTTAACTAAAACATGGTTTAATTGAGATGATTTATTGATTAATTACTTGAGTAATTGATTGTAAACCTTCGGTTGGTTATTGAGATATCAATTGTTGTTTAACAAGTTGATTGTGTATTGAACATTGAATTCAATTATTGGTGATGGGTTAACTGTTCTATGTGTAACCGTTGAATTGTGTTGAGAATTGTGACTGAATCTAATTGATCCTTGGGCATTGTTTGGTAAAGGTGATGATGATATGAAAATATGTATATGTGTAAGACTCGTACTCAATGGGGTAGAATAACAAGATGTTGTTCCTAGTGGAGTAATCACTGGGGTAGAAAGAAAAATGTTGTTCCTAGTGAAGTAGAGTGACATGATCGTATACACTAGGGTAGAATGAATAAGATGTCGTTCCTAGTGGAATAATCACCGGGGTAGAATAACTGAGATGTTGTTCCTGGTGGGGTGCTCCCTGGGGTAGAATACCTGAGATTTATTTCCTAGTGGAGTATACGTGATAAAGTAGTACGCACTGGGGTAGAATGACTATGATGTTGTTCCTAGTGTTGGTGTTCACTGGGGTAGAATGACTATGATGTTGTTCCTAGTGGGGTATAAGTGATGTACCAAAAATTTTGAATAGGAATTGATGAGTTGCATTGACTTGCATTGAGTTGTATTGAGTCATATGGCATAGAGATAAATGTTGTGTGAATATATGCATATGTGTATGAATTGTTGAATTGAGAGTTATGAATTGGTGAATAAATATGATAGTGTATGGTTATGTAAAATAATGTGAATTATGGATATATGAAATGATAAATATGTTTTGTTATATATATATATATATATATATATATATATATATATATATATATATATATATATATATATATATATATATATATATATATATATATATATATATATATATATATATATATATATATATATATATATATATATATATATATATATATATATATATATATATATATATATATATATATATATATATATATATATATATATATATATATATATATATATATATATATATATATATATATATATATGTATGTATGTATGTATATCTACTATACGTCAAATGGTGGTGAAGAAATACGAATGTGTATGTTTATGAATAATGATGCAAATTTGTGAATATGTATGTTGAGGTGTATATGAGGGAATTATGATGAAATACGGTGAGAATGCGAAGCATGTATATTTTATGTTATATATATATATATATATATATATATATATATATATATATATATATATATATATATATATATATATATATATATATATATATATATATATATATATATATATATATATATATATATATATATATATATATATATATATATATATATATATATATATATATATATATATATATATATATATATATATATATATATATATATATATATATATATATATATATATATATATATATATATGCTTTGTGAAGTATATGATGCGTGTGATGAAGTATGGTGAAAATTGTGGGATATGCCATGTTTTATTTATACTCTGATGAAATTTTAATACGTGTTAAATGATTTATTTGTTTATTTGGGGGTGTAGAATGGGGGTGTTACATACTTGGTACAAGATCAATGTTTTTTAGACTCAAGGAGATAAAAAGAAATAGAGGAAATTTTTTAAAAGAAAGGGTGTTGAATAGATCAAGGTAGGTTGATGGCGATGCGCAAAGCAATCGACTTACAAAGGTGAAATCCATACAAGGTTAGTGTGGAGTTTTATGGAAGAGATAACAAAAGAGAATGAGATAAGAGAAACTCTAAAGTGTAAACCAAGTTAATGGGTTTTGAAAACGACTTGACATTGGATCAAGCCTTGGAATAATTATGGCTCAAGGAAGTCACGCAATACAACTCAAGTAATTGGGCAAAATCAAATAGCTAAGGCACAAACACATATGCCTTGAAATGTTAACCACACATCCATCAATGAACAAACCAAATCAATATGAATCAATCATGATGAAAGAAATATGAGGTCAAAACCTATATCATGTCAGGATTAACATATCTCAAAGATGAAGGAAGAGGCATCAACGCATTCAAAATGAATCCAAACAAACACTAGGCATTTGTCAACAAATATCTTATGGAAACAAAGCAACAATGGTCAACATTGAAGGTGGGAAAAACACTTAGAAGGGGGGTTGAATAAGGGTTTTGAAATAATTATGGAAATAAAAACAACACAGTATTTTTATCCTAGTTCGTTGAACTCAACTAATCCAGTCCACCCTACCAAGGTGATTTGCCTTTCTCAACAAGGACTTAATCCACTATATTCAAATAGATTACAGTGTCAACCACTAAGAACAATTGTCTTAGTCTTCTCAAGAAATCCTGACCACAACTTGGTCTTCTTAAGGAACCTTTTACAAATAAATATAAACTAACAAGTGTTTAAGATGCTTCTAAAAAGCTATATCACAATTGTGATTTTTACACTTAGATTAAGAACGAATAAAAACTATTCAGCTTATGAAATATATTGTATGAGAGCTTGAGAGTAGTTTTCAATTTGATTTCTCAATAATTCGTCAACTTTAAAATGTTGTTGAAGACATCCTTTTATAGAGCAGAAAGTCCAATGCTTGAAAACTGTGCGTAGCAGAGTAGCTGTAGCCTTTTGTCTTCTATTGACTTTAGCTTTCCCAGAAGAGGAATGTTTAGACAAATCCCTTTTGTCTGGTTTCCTGTGCCATACATGAATAAGGAAAGAGTCAATTGGAATATGCCAACGGATATATCTTTGAATAATATATTCTTCAACAAGCTTCTGTCTCAAAGTTATCAACATCAGAGTCTTGAAGTGATCAGAGTTTGATGGTATCAGAGTCTTGATGTTATCAGAGTTTTGCAGTCAATGTGCTTCAGCGTGAATATCAATCAAGGCAGAGTTTGAATATCAAAGCCTCTGTACTTGCAGCGAAAAGTACTTTTAGAGTCTTCTTGAAACAATGCTTGAAACTCTTCATACAAATTCTTCAACTACGCTTCAGAGTCTTTTTGCAGCTTCTGCTTCATAGTCTTCTGCAGCTTCTGCTTCAGAGTCTCTTCTGGCAGCGCTCAGAGTCTTCTGATGACTTGCTTCTGATCCTTCAGAGCTTTGCGTAGAGTAATGTTCATATGTATTTTTGCTTCCATAAGAATATTTAATTTAATATCTGTAACAAAAACACTTGAACAAAATTAGAGTATATATTTTCTTAATACAAAATTTCATTACTGTTATCATCAAAACATAGAGATATATTAAACACCAATCTGTGTTCTAACAATCTCCCTCTTTTTGATGATGACAAAAACATAGGAAATTTTGTTCAATAAAAGGATAAATATATAACTCCCCCTGAGCTAAAGAATCTCCCCCTGAAATGAATACTCTAATAGAAGAAAATACTCCCCTTTTTGCTTAAGTATACTTTTAAGATTAAGAGCCTGTTTGGAATCCTAGTTAGAATATACTTTCCAGAATCAGATATTGATTTACTTTCCAGAATCAGAGCTTGATTTACTTTCCAAAATCAGAGCTTGATTTACTTTCCAGAATAAAAGCCTGGTAATCAGAACCTGGTTTGAATTAAGGTCTGGTTTGGGGATTCTCAGGGTAACTTCAATGAGTTTTGTCAGATGATACGTTATAGTTCTGAAAGACTAAAATTAAATGTTAGTTAATTTATTATGTCCGAATTCCATTTTAGTAACTGTTTATTTTTGAACAATCATAATTTCTTTTTCTCCCCCTTTTTGTCATAATAAAAAAGAAACAACTTTGTAAGACAGAAAAGAAGAACAAAGAAAAATAACATGATAAAACAAATAGAAACAGAAACCAAACATAGTCATTGATAAACAAAATATTCAGATGATAAACACATAAGCAAATCAAACATAATGTGCATAAACAACAACAAAAAAACTACGATTGACGAGAGACAATCATCTTCAGAAGGTTTGTGATCTCAGAGGTAGATTCTTCTTGCCTAGCCATCCACGTCTTGATCTCATCTGTGGTTTGTTCCTTCTTGACCATCCATGTTCTGATCTCTTTGTTGCTGGCTTCTAGTTGAGCAAAGTTTTCTTATAAATCTGAATTTTCTGTCTTGATTTCAGAAGAAGCAGGAGCAGATGCAGATGCAGAAGATGGAGCACTATCAATGACCATAGCAGATGCAGATGCATTTTCTTGGATCACAGAATGGGATGCTTGTTCTAGAATCGTCAGAGTTGACTTACTATATACTAGAGTTTCTTCATGTGCATATTCTTCTATCAGAACTTCTGTAGGAATAGATTTTTCAGCAATCACAGAATTAGCAGATTCTTCAGAAGATGAATTTTCCAGAAGAAGGGTTGGCGTTCTGGTAACATTTCAGAGAGACTGTTTGACAGCGTCAGCAAATCTGATCTTCGCATCATCAGAGCAAACGTTCTTCAGATTTGAAGCAACAATGTTGAATATGGATATGAAACTATTCTAAATAGCATCAGAGTCATCTGGATTGATGCTTCTGAGGCAGTTTTCCTTAACAGCATCTAAATTCATCTTTATTTCATTTTCAAAATTAGCAATCAAAACATCAACATTCAGCCTAGGTTTAGGTTTCAGGTAGGCTTCCAGAGGTGATGTTTTGGGTTGTTCTGGTGGGGGAGGTATTGTAAAGGTTGGGATAATGAACATAGGACGAGAGAAAGATGGAAAAGATGTTTGGCCAGATGATTCAGTGATAGCATGACGTTTTGGATAAAAGTTTTTAAGTTTGAGTCCAGAGGGAAGGTCATCATATGGAAAAGGTTTTAATGAAGCAAAAGAAACAAAAGCAAATGATCTTGGTTTTGGAGTGGGTTGAGAAAGGATAGAAGTTACTTCTGGGGGTAAATCAGATTCAGTAGATTCACCTGAATCTGTAGTGTGACAAGAGGTAGAAGAAATGTTAAAGACAATTTTGAGGGGTTGGATGTTTAGAATATCTGAATCAGATATATAAGATTCAGATGGTTGAGGAATTTATGGTTGAGGATCAGATGGGGTAGGTTCTTCTGGTATAGATTGTTGGGGTTCTGGTTGTTCTGGAGTAGGTTCTTCTGGTAGTGTTTGTTCTGGTGGTGTTGGTTCTTCTGATTGAGGTTGTTCAGGTTGTTCAGATGTTATGGGTTCAGTAGTAAATTTTTCAGTTTGAGTGGATATAGGTTCAGGTTGAGGTGTGGGAACAGATTCAGTTACAGTTTGTGTTTCAGATGAAGTTTTTTGTACATATGTGGGTGGTTGTACAGATGATTGAGAAGGTATAGACGCAGTTTGAGTTTGAGAAGAATGGGGTAAAGGGACATAGCTAACTGTTGATGGTTCTGTTACTATTTCAAAAATATGAGGTAAAGATGAATTGTGTAACACCCGTTCATTTTTAAATTAAATTATTTATGAATTGTTGGTGCGCCTTTATGTGGGAGTGTGGCTGAGAGCGTGGGTGGATGTCCTTAAAGTACAGGAAACCATTTATTAAATCATTGAGTTTGATAATAATATAATATAATTAATAATGATGATAATTTAATAACTAGTAGTAATAGTATATTATTATTATTATTATTATTACTATTATTATTATTATTATTATTATTATCAGTGGCTGGAATAATGGGAATTAAGGAGTTATTAGAGAAGTTGTGGGAGAAAGTGCAAAGAACGATAAACTGCTCAGAAAACCAAATTGGAGGAAAAAGACTGAGAAAAGAGAAAAAAGGACGTGGCTGTGGAGAAAGGAAGAACAGAAGAATTAACCGCCGGAGAGAATTGAAGGTTGTTGCAGAAGAGTCACCGGGAGAGCAAACCAGAACCAGAAGTTTAGAGTTGTCCTCAATCCAAAGGTAAGGGTGGGGTTCAATTCTATAACTGTGGGTATGATGGATTTCATGAAGGGTATGTGTCGCTACTGCGAAAATCGGCGCCGGCTGAACAGAAGAGTCGCCACCGTGCGTTATTTATCCCACGGGAGGGAAAGGAAACGCTCAGAGTAAACCTCGCACAACACGGGAAAGGTATGGTCGTCGCAACCAAAACCTGGATTCGGGAGTCGGTTACGCGAGGGGAAGGTATTAGCACCCCTCACGTCCGTCGTACTCGACGGGATCCACGCTTGTTTTCGGGTATGGATTGTTATTCTATCTAAACTATAGGTCAGGGGTTAAAAAGAAAATAAAATGAAAATAAAAATGACTCGGCAAAGTATCGCACTTTATGCCTACGTATTCCCGTCTGGAACGAGAAATCAGAGTCAACGTAGTTCGCCTACCTACGGGAAAGGAGGGGAAGGTTGCTCGCTAGGATATCGCATCCTATGCCTACGTACTTCCACACAGCATGGAAGATCAGAGCAAACGTAGTTCGGGCCACGTACGACACAAGTCTGTCTTGATTGATTTTATTCCTTCTGAAAAAAGGTTTTCTTGATTAACAGTCCCGGCGGACAAAAATGACGTTTTGATGAGTTCACATTCTTTTACGGAAGAAGTGTCTTTTATTGTGTTTGAAATTTTTTATGTGTTTTTCTGTTTGTTTTGAGAAAGAAGAGACAGAACTCTAACCTACGGTTGCAAAGGGAATCAAACTAACCTAGTGTTATCATGCATGGGTTAAGACCTAGTGTCTATCATGCTCCTCTCTTGCACAGAGAGAAACAGAGATCCTACGGGATAGGCAGAAACAGAAACAATATCAGATATATATAGTAAAACAGTAAAATGCATGGATGCAACAATACAAGCGAGGCAAGGGAGTCCCACTCAACCTCGAACCTAGAAAACAATAGGCAAAAGTGAACAGGCTTCACTTTCAACCCAGCAGGGTAAACAGCAAACAATACAGTCAGGAAAACCAATCAATACATCAAGAATGAAATACAACAGTAAAAGAAACAGCATCAGCAGCTCTGACTCAACATCTAGCTTCAAGTAATCTCCAATCAGCTACAGGCTTCAACAAGCATCAATCTCCATCTTCATGACCTTTAGGCAAGGGCTTTGATCATCAGTCTTCCATCTGCAATGGCTTTTCTTCAAGCTCAAACCTCCAGGATGAGGGATCAGTCACAAGAGTGAATTGGGTGTTAAGCAATCAGCTGACTACCAAGGGTGGTGAACAGACTGCTTCTAACACAAGAGACATTTTCTCTCAAGAGTTCTATCTCATAGACCCTATCACCAAGCCTTCCAAAGGAAGGGGGTGAGTGTCTTAGAGAGACTCTGAATCACAGAGAAGAATGGATGCAGACAAGGTAATCCATGTTTGAGAAACAAACTTTCTAACCTAGAGCTCTGCCTAGCTCCTAAACTCTAGTCTCCTCAGCATCTGCTAGCAAGAATCTCCTCTTCAACTCTGGCAGTTGATCTCCAACATCTGGATCTCCAATGGCCTTCATCTTCTCAAGTCTTCAGCTCTCCCAAGTCCCCAGATATTCCCATAACCCAAGCAAGCAAGCAATAATCCCAAGAGGGCACACCACACCAGACAATCAGACATACACAGAGTATTAATAGCAGTAGGGGAATCCTGAATTTTTCTAAGGGATCTAATAACTACCCATAGCCCCTATAGTCCCATAACTAATCTAGTCAAACCCTAAGTCCTAAGGGAAAAAATCAAACTTCTTAAGTCATCACCTAAAAAACCTAATTTGTTCATGTTGTTCAAGCCTACATTAAGCACCTAAAATTAATTTCTAAAAATGGGAGCTAAATTGTTTCTACAAGTTCAATATCTCATCTAAGCAACCTAAAAAGAATGAACAAAAAATATTAAAGCATCTAGTAGAACAAAAATTAATGAAATCATGCATGAAATGAAGCTATTTAAAATGTCATTTATTTGGAAAATATGGGAAAAATATCAAATAAAAATGAAATGCAATTTTTATTTTTTTATAATTTTCTAGACATTCTAATGAAGATGATGTAAAAAGAATGAATTAAAAATGATTTTTTATCTATTTATTATGAATTTTTTAAAATGCATAAAAAGATTAAAGAAAATAAAAGAATATATAATGAAATAAAGGGAGGGGGGTTTGAATAGCAGGGCGCCCTGGTTATATTCTTGGATGGGCCAGGCAGACGGGGGTGTGCGTAGCAAATTATATTAGGCCCAGAACAAATCAGAACTAATGAAAATAAAAAAAACACGCAGGGGTGCATTCAGAAATAGATTCACGTGCAAACGGAGTTGGGCTCAGCACTGGGGGGTGGGGATATCACTCAACACTTAGGCCCGCCCGTTTCATTAAATGAAACGGTGCGTTTAGGGCACCACTCTTCCCTCCAAATTCTGAATTAAACTAGAGCCACACGATGGGCTTCTGAGTCAAAGGTCCAACACGAAATGGACGGACACGATTGCTTCTTCTTCCTTGCGCCATGAAGCTAGGGTTTCACAGTCCATGGAAGCCATGCACACACTACTTTCAACCTCTCGGTTCTCCCTCTCCAGGCCATGAATCAACACGATACAAACATGAAACTTATTCAGAATTTCTCCCTCTACAAGCCTATGGCATTAGTTTGCTTTGAAACTCAATAAATCACTCAACCCGATAGCAACAAGTTCTGACTCCACGAAAATACTCTGCAACTCATCAGCATAATTCTCAATCAAACTTATACTAATCTAATCTATGACTAATGGTGATTATTCTGATCTATCAAACTAAGATTATGATGCACTCTACTACAAGTTCCAAGCCCTAACAGTTCTAACAACCTGCTAACAATCATCACTAAACAGCACTAAACTCATCCTAATTGTTCTACTAACAACCTAAATCATATCTATACTAATAGAACCATGCTAAACTAACTAAACTAATCAATTGGAATGAAAACGCACCTGATGCAAAAGCTTGAAAACAGCTATGGAAACTCGTGAATCCACCACCACCAATGCTCAGATCTTGATCAGTGAGTGAAGCTCTTGTTTCTGTATGCAACACCTCTTGTTTCTTGGCCTTGGATCTTGCTAACCGATTGATTTTTCACTTTTGAAGAGGATGATAACAGCACATGAAAATGGATCAAAACCAGCCAGATATTGAGTGATCTTTGATCTTTGATGATTATGGAGTGGAGTAGAATCAAGGATTATGAGAATTGATGGAGAATTGATGAAGTTTGAAAAGAATTTGCAAGAGGAAGAATGAGAAACTTTGGGAAATTTTTGGTGAAAAATGAATCCAACCCTTGCTCAATTCTGATTTCATGAATATATAGGGCTCACATGAACTTTCTAGAACCATCTTGCCACATTCCCTTGCATTCCATATTGGTTGATTTTTGAAATGTTTCTTCAAATACAAGTAACCATGGATAACTTTTCTTTTTCCTTCTAAACTCAAAAAAGTGCTTGAACCATTGTCTCTAAAATGTCTTTTGGACCCAAAATCCTATATTGGAAGTCTCCATTTGGACTTATAAATCTCCCAAACCATTTTTCACTTTGACTTTCTTTAAATTATAAGCCATTTTAGTTCAAATTTAACCAATCATGCAACTTCATGTTATGAGCTTTTCCAACAATTTGTGACCTTCTTTCTAGACTCAAAATCACATTTTGAACAAGTTTGATGTTGTAAGTTTTTCCATTTGAGGCCTCCTTGTATGAGTTTTGGACATAGGTTAAAATGACCTGTAATTCACAAATGCCCAAAATACCCTTTGCTTGCCAAGACCATAAGTTGAGTTCCACACATCATATGAAGGCATACTATACCATTCTAGAAAGCTAAGACAATGAGGAACAATTCTTATGTTGACCAAGAATTCATTTGAAATCTCCTTGAGGGGTAAAAATTGCTTGGAAGTCAAGTCACTTTCACAGACAAAATTTCAGATACCTCAGATGACCTGTAACTTGCAAGGACCATAACTTGAGTTCTATAAATCTCCTTGATGTCTTCCACCACTAAAATTAAAGGTCTTGAGATCCTCTACAAGTTTCATGTTGGCCAAGAAGCCATTTGAAGCTTGCATTTTGACTTATCTTGCTTGGAAATTTGACCTAAACTAGGGGATTTTACACAGAAACCCTAATTTAGAAACTCCTCTTCTCCTTGATTTCTCTTGAATTATTCTTGGCATATCTCCATATCCTTCTATATATGTCCAATGATGAACCCCACATCTCTCCACTAGACTTGAATGCCCCTTAAATCAGTCAATTGACCTAGGGTTGACCTAGGGTTGACCCAGATGAAACCCTAGTTGACTGCCTTCAGCTATAGCTCTTGTGCTCTCATCAATGACTTGTCTCCTTCTCCAAATGACTTTCTAAGTCTCTCATAATGTCTAGATACTCTCCATGTCTTCAACTCACAGCTCACAACCCTCTTGTTGACCCTCAGATACCCTCAGCTAGGAGATGGACTCAAGGCTTGATCTGTTGAACTCTTTGCTTTCAAATTCTTTCCTGATGACTTGAATGAGATTGAATTGGGATAATAACCTCTTGATAGGCCTCTAGAGATGAGAATAATGATTGGTCCCCCTGTTGAATGACTTGCTATGCTTATGCTATGCAGATGATTAGACTATGTACATGACTCTATATGCAAATGCTAATGACATTGAAACATAAACCCAATGAATAAGGTTGAGCAAATTTTGGGGTGCAACAGCTGCCCCTATTCAAGCGGCTTGGACCCGATTGGGTGAAGAGCCCGGAGCCTTCAGACATTCGCGGTACGAGACGGTTGAATACTAGTGAAACCAGAAATTTGCCAACCGCAAAACTAAATTGCGCTCCTGCTTGGGGAACGACACTCATCAGCTGAATCTGACTGTTACGGCAACCCACTGATCTCATGCGACCGTGCTGGGGGATTGTCTTCATCGTTCTGAAGAGGATTCTGTCATAACAGATCGCTTGCTTGTCCACGTTAGGACTCTGTCTGTCGTCAATACGAAGAAATCTCAACTAAAACCGGTCCACGTTAGGACTCCACTTGCTGTTAACCCAGAAAAAGCGCGGCAACTCCGCTAGGGATAATTCGTCTGTATTTCCATAAACTGAATCGTCCACGTTTAGGAATAAACTCTTCCACGTTAGGAGTAACACCTGTCCACGTTAGGAATAACATCGTCCACGTTAGGAATCATTTCTTCTGTATCTGTCCACGTCAGGACTAACCCTTTCATCTTTCCACGTCAGGAAACAATCTTCTTTCCACATAAAGAGAACTACATCAATCTGTCCACGTAAGGACTCCGATACCACTTGACATGTCCGCGTCAGGACTCCAATCTTTCCACGTAATGAATTCAACTTTGGTTCTGAATCTGTCCGCGTCAGGACTCAACTTTCCACGTAAGGCGTACATCATTCTTCCACATCAGGAATCGACTTTTCTCGAATCTATCCGCGTAAGGACCCCAATTTTTCCACGTAAGGAAATAAACTCTTTTCCATCTGTCCGCGTCAGGACTAAACTCTTCCACGTCAGGAATAATCTCTTTCTTTCCACGTCAGGAATACAAGCCTCTTTCCACGTAAGGAACGCTATCCGTCTTCCACGCAAGGAAACATAACTTTTCCACATAAGGCAACCAATTCCTCCCGATTTGTCCGCGTCAGGACTACATTTTTCCACATAAGGAATGCCATCTTAATCTGTCCACGTAAGGACTCTACTCTTTCCACGTCAGGAATGCTGTCATTTCCACGTAAGGAAACTATCTTTTTCCACGTAAGGAATCATCTCTTGGTATGTCCGCGTAAGGACTACATCGTCCACGTTAGGACCCACTTCTCCACGTTAGGAATAATAATAATTTCTTTGATTTGTCCACGTCAGGACACTGATCTCGTCTTGATTTGTCCACGTTAGGACTCAGGCGCCTTCGACCCGCTGAGGAAATAAGACTTGTCCACGTAAGGACTCGCACCCTTGTCTGACCTGTTCACGTCAAGGCACCAACACAAGGAGTAATCACTTTTTGTCAACGTCATGACCTCCCATTCCACTAATTTTGAGAACCCGAATCTGCCCACGATAGGACTAACACACCTCACCAATCCAGGGAAATAAACCTGTCCACGTTAGGACGCCCACTTCTGAAGAAATCCCGTCAATATAGGAATAAATTGTCCGCGTCAGGACTTAGTTCTCCAATGATCCTCACCCACAAACTTCTTAGCACTGACGTGACAGCGACTTTGAGATGAACTCTACTGGGGACATTTGGAAACCAAACTACCGGGCGCCTGTTCTGATAACCGGCGGTGGCCTCTGAAATTCTGATTCATGGAACCCCTGATGACAACTAATTCTGCCTGGGAATAAAGAGAAACTTATCCTGGTAACTCTGTGGGGAATACTGCCGAGACTGACATTATCATTGAATATCTCATGCCGAGATCTTGAGTGTTTGGTAGTTCATTTGAGCAAGAATTCTCTCCACCTGAACTGCTAGAGTACAGAAATTGCTTCAGCAAAATAAACACCGAAGATAATGCCGACTCCGCCGGGGATAGCCAGATGCTACAGAATTATTCCAGCAAAATAAATGCTGGAAGGGTGAAGTCAACCCTACTGGGAAATTGGGAACTCAAACCAAACGCCTTGTCGAGGTAACCCCCTGCTGGGGAATATAACCTTACTGGGGAGTAGCGGATGTGCCTGGTATGATTGAACTTCTGCTGGAATGTGAACTGATATTACACAGTATCTTTGACAAAATAAATGACAGGACCCACCGCCAACTCTGCTTGGGAGAGTCTTAATCTTCGAGTTCCACTGGAAGGAATGAAAGCACTTGCAAAGAGAATTCCGATGGGGATGGGATGATTCTCTTGGGGAAAATTAACTGATTCCGCTGGGGGAGAGTGCACGACCCTGCGGGGAAAGATGAACCTGCCTGAATACAGCCTTACGATCTTGGAATCGTCAATTCCCTATTGAGGGTGAATAACTTTTCTGCTCCCTTTGGGTAAGCTACGGCTAGCTGGGGAATTCTATCCTTCTTCAGGAAGAACATGCATGACCTGCGTGGGGGACTAAGTCTTTCGTTATCGCAATCTTTTGATCATCTTCTTCGTATGGTTATGAAACCTGCAACAACACAAACAAGACACGACAAGCCTATGCAATCAAATCAATTCAGGTTAGTGACGTTACACTCAGTTAATTCAAAGCTTTAACAATTGTTGGCAAGGGCCAGTGATGTTATACTCATGCTAGCTTCAATAAACTTAGGCGTTTTATCATGCACAAAACAGTAAAGAACCAGCATCAAGTACTGAATAACATATTTTCATTGATTGGGCCCCTGAATGGGCGGAGTTTTTGTACACGGGATGTAACTCCTGAAAAGAGGAAGCTACGCAAAGCAAATACATAAGTATGCACAAGAAGCATGAATATTTTGACAACTTAAATTTGTACACATGTCGGCAACGGGATGCGGATGAACACCACGAACTGATCCTCCCATGACTCGCCCGACTCTAACGCTTTCCCGGTATCCCCCCTTCTGAAGAGATTGTACCCAATAACTGGCTCCTCAAATATATTCTCCCGCATTGATGCTCATTGAATTCGGATCGCAGTCATTTGCTTTTCAAATCCCTAACTTTTGCGTGAACCGCCCTTTACGGGTTTTCAGTTCACCGGGATACCCTTTTTTGCCGAAGCCGCCCAGTGTAGGTTTTCAACTTCGCGGGTGTACATTTTTTTCAATTTTATCCCTAACTTTTGCCCGAACCTTTCATTCTGTTTTTGGTTCGCCAGGATGCCCCATTTTTGCCTGGACTCTCTTTTTCTGTCCAGCGGGTCTATTTTAAGCAAAGTATTTTTTAACTGCGTCCGAATTTACAGGTGACGTAAAGTCTTCGCCGTCCATGGTGGACAACAACAACGCTCCTCCTGAAAAGACTTTACTAACAACGTATGGCCCTTCGTAATTGGGGGTCCACTTGCCCCTGTGATCTGCTTGCGGCGGGAGAATCCTTTTCAGCACAAGGTCGCCCGTCTGAAAGCTTCGCGGATGTATCTTCTTGTCGTACGCTTTCTTCATTCGGCTCTGGTACAAACGACCGTATGCTAGAGAAGCTAGCCGCTTCTCATCCATCAAACTCAATTGATTCAATCTATTCGTTACCCATTCTTCCTCGTCCAGCTGAACGTCTCGCAATACCCTCAGAGAAGGGATCTCAACTTCCAAAGGTAATACCGCTTCCATTCCGTATACCAACGAGAACGGAGTTGCCCCGGTTGATGTGCGTACCGTCGTACGATAACCGTGCAAAGCAAAAGGTAGCATTTCATGCCAATCCTTATAGGTCACCACCATTTTCTGAACAATTTTCTTGATATTCTTATTGGCCGCTTCGACAGCGCCATTCATCTTGGGTCGGTAGGGAGAGGAGTTGTGATGTTCGATCTTGAAATTCTGACAGAGCTCCTTCATCATTTTGTTGTTCAGATTTGAACCATTATCCGTGATTATCCGCTCGGGAATCCCATATCGGCAAATGATATCTCTCTTGATGAACCTGGCCACCACTTGCTTCGTTACATTCGCGTAAGACGCCGCTTCCACCCACTTGGTGAAATAATCGATTGCTACTAGGATGAACCGGTGCCCGTTAGAAGCCGTCGGCTCGATCTTTCCAATCATATCGATTCCCCACATCGAGAATGGCCATGGAGATGACATCACATTTAGAGGACTCAGAGGCACGTGTATCTTGTCAGCATAGATTTGGCACTTGTGGCACTTCCTCGCGAACTTGAAACAATCCGTTTCCATCGTCAGCAAAAAATAACCTGCCCGCAGCAGTTTTCTCGTCATGGCATGCCCACCAGCATGCGTACCAAAGGTACCTTCGTGAATTTCCTCCATGAGAAGCTTTGCCTCTTTCTCGTCTACACAACGCAACAACACCAAATCGTGGTTTCTTCTATACAAGACGCCATCCGGGTTCAAGTAGAAATTACCCGCTAATCTCCTGAGAGTCTTCTGATCTTGACTGGATGCCCCAGCCGGATACTCTTTATTCTTCAGGAAATTAAGGATATCAAAATACCACGGTTTGTCGTCAGATGCTTCATCGATAGCAAATACATAAGCCGGCCTGTCCAACCGAGAGATAGTGATTTGGGGAGCTTCGTTCCAGAAGTTGACCTTGTACATGGAAGACAAAGTGGCAAGGGCGTCGGCCATTTGATTTTCTGCCCGCGGTACATGATGCAATTCAACCTTGTCGAAGAAAGGCAACAATCTCCTTGCATAATTCATGTAATGTATCAAATTGGGCTGACGTGTCTCCCATTCCCCTTTGATCTGATTCACCACCAGAGCTGAGTCTCCGTATACATCTAGATGTTTGACTCGCAAATCAATGGCTTCTTCAAGCCCCATTATACAAGCTTCGTATTCGGCCTCATTGTTGGTAACGGCAAAGGTCAATCGGGCAGTAAACGGGATGTGCGACCCGTGTGGCGTGGTGATGATTGCCCCTATTCCGCTACCGTAAGCATTCACAGCTCCGTCAAATATCATCTTCCACTGGGACCCCAACTCTGGCCCCTCGTCTGGCAACGGCTCTTCGCAATCTTTCATCTTTAGGTACATGATATCCTTGTCAGGAAAATCAAACCTCATCGATTGGTACTCTTCAATAGGCTGCTCCGCTAGATACTCAGACAGCACACTCCCCTTTATAGCCTTTTGCGAGACGTATTGAATATCATATTCAGTCAAGACCATCTGCCAACGGGCAATTCTACCTGACAACGCCTGCTTTTCGAATACATATTTGATAGGATCCATCTTCGAGATGAGCATGGTTGTATGATTCAGCATGTACTGCCTCAAACGCTTGGCGGCCCAGGCTAGCGCGCAACAAGTTTTCTCCAGCATTGAGTATCGAGATTCACAGTCTGTAAATTTCTTACTCAAGTAATAGATCGCATGCTCTTTTCTCCCTGTCTCGTCGTGTTGACCGAGAACACAACCCATGCTTCCCTCAAGAACCGTCAAATACATGATCAAGGGTCTACCTGCCACCGGGGGTATCAAAATAGGAGGCTCCTGCAGATACTTCTTTATTTTATCGAACGCCTTTTGACAATTTTCGTTCCACGTTACAGCTTGATCTTTCTTCAACAGCTTGAATAATGGTTCACACGTGGCCGTTAGGTGAGATATGAACCGGGCAATGTAGTTCAATCTCCCTAAAAACCCGCGCACCTCTTTCTCTGTTTTAGGCGTCGGCATTTCTTGAATCGCTTTTATTTTAGCAGGATCGACCTCTATTCCTCTTTCGCTTACGATAAACCCCAGCAGTTTACCCGATCTCACCCCGAAGGTGCATTTATTAGGGTTCAGCCTCAGCCTGAACTTCCTAAGTCTTTTAAACAACTTCAGCAGATTCACCAGATGCTCTTCCTCCGTCTGGGATTTGGCAATCATATCGTCAACATAAACTTCGATCTCTTTATGCATCATGTCATGGAAAAGAGTCGTCATCGCACGCTGATATGTTGCCCCAGCATTCTTCAAACCGAAGGGCATCACTTTGTAACAAAATGTTCCCCATGGCGTTATAAAAGTAGTCTTCTCCATATCCTCTGGCGCCATTTTAATCTGATTATAGCCTGAAAAACCATCCATGAAGGAGAACACGGAGTATTGAGCAGTATTATCAACTAACACGTCAATGTGAGGAAGTGGAAAATCGTCTTTTGGGCTTGCTTTATTCAAATCTCTATAATCCACGCACATTCGAACCTTGCCATCTTTCTTTGGCACTGGTACGATGTTGGCAACCCATGAAGGATACTTCGTCACAGCCAGGAAACCAGCGTCCCACTGCTTCTGAACCTCCTCTTTGATCTTCATTGCCATATCTGGTCGAGTTCTGCGAAGTTTTTGTTTGACCGGCGGGCAATCTTCTTTCAGTGGCAGGCGATGCACAACCATATATGTATCGAGCCCTGGCATATCTTCATATGACCAAGCGAATACATCATTGTACTCTCGGAGCATTTCAACCAGTCTTCGCTTGATATCACTCTGCAGTGCGGCTCCGATACGAATATTCTTCTCAACCCCTTCCGACCCCAAATTGATAATTTCGATGACCTCGTCGTGAGGCAGAATGGCTCTTTCCTCTTGCTTTACTAACCAAGACAGTTCTTCAGGAACGTCGCTATCTTCGACAACCTCTTCTTCAGCCTGAAACACCGGGTGCTCAAAGTCGGGACGAGTCATAGGTGGTTCAAGGATGTCATCTGAAAATGTTATCCTGCAAAAGGAATGGTTAAGTGCTTCAAAATGCGTATAAAGCGAATAACCACGTTGCCATTTTATTGAAAAATATAAAACAAGAAAGACAGGGATTACGGTATTTGCACATGAAAAACGCCATTTATTTAATGATTAACACGCAATGTTTATAACAACACAGCCCTAAGCAAATCCTGATGCCCCGGGCAAGACATCAGATTATTCAACAATTAATAAAGCAAGGCATTACTGTTTAAAAGTCACAGGAACAAGCTCCTGAATAGACCAGTTGCACAGTCCTTGTCCTGGCGTGCTTGGCTGAATCCAGGCATCCATATCACAGTCGCTGTCTCCTTCATCAGACTCTGAAGCAGCATTGACAGTTTCATGACACACTCCACTGGCAGAGATGATAATCGGCTTTCTGAAACGGGGGGCCCCCACGGAAGGAGTTGATGACGACGGTTGGTACCCCAGTCCGAACCGGTCCATCTTCACAGGAATGTCCATGTAACACGGTGGGAGAACTGACTTTAAACAATGTTGCGGATAGCAAGAGTCGCCACCGACTTTTATTTTATCCATAAGGAAAGGTTATAAAAGAACAGGAAAGACCTTAGAGAATATTTTGGGTCCGGGGGGTAGGTTATGAAAAGGGAAGGTGTTAGCACCCTTTTCATCCATGGTTATCCATGGGCTCTTAGGTACTTAAGCTCACTTTTGAATTGTTTTGAAAGTGTAGTGTGTGAATAGAAAATTTTCAGAATAGTTAATAAATAATCCATGTAAGGATGTGTTAAGAACTTGTTTGAAAACTTGTTGAAAATTTGTTTAAGTGTGAAACAGTTTTGAAGTGAGTAAGTATCTAGGAGTAGCCTACCCTAATGTTTTAAGGTCTTTCTTATTCTTTATTCTTTCCTTTAGTAAGACTATCCCTACTATAATGGAGTAGGTAGTCCTTACTTTGGATGTTAAGGGACATGTGAGGGACAATTGGATTTTTGAAGGCCATTGTGGGGTGTAATAAGCAAACTAGAGGGACTATCATCATTTTTCGAAAGGGACTCGATTCGTAAAGGCAACCATAAGGGACTTTGATGATTTTCTTTTTGAGGGACTTGCTTTATACACCCCACTTACCCAATATTCATAGGCAACTTGAGGGATATCCTTAAGAAGTGAGACGGCGATTAAAATCGACTTACGTGTGTGAAATGTTTAATTTAATTATCTTATATTAAAATGATCTAATTTATTTTTTTTAAATATCATACATATTGGCACTCCCTAATTACTAACCATAATGATAATAATAATTAAATGATTACAATTTACATCTAAGAGGCAATTACAAAATTATAATAAATAAAATAAATAGTAAAATATGATCAAAATAAATATAATAAAAAAAATAACAAATAAGTAAATAAAATATTGGGGTTAGTAAATAATAAGAAAAATTAAATAAGGTTAGTATAAATATAAAGTTAGTGAAAATAATTAGTTGAAACAATAATAATGAGAAAAATAGACAAAGTTAGAAAAAATAATAAGATAGAAATTTCAAAATAATAATAAGCAACAAAATATGATTAGCAATAATAATTAATTAATAACGTGATTAAACATAAGATTTGATTTTTATTTAGAAACATAAATGATTAAATAATTACTATAATATAAAGTTCTAAATATCATAAGATTTGATTTTTATTTAGAAACATAAATGATTAAATAATTACTATAATATAAAGTTCTAAATATCATAAGATTTGATTTTTATTTAGAAACATAAATGATTAAATAATTACTATAATATAAAGTTCTAAATATAACATAATTATAAATTTCTTAATCATTTACAAAAATTTAATTATCTCTAATTATATATTAACAATTATTAAGAAAAATATTTACACATTACGATGAAAACAAATTTTAACTAATCAATAATCACATTCACCAAAATTTTACATTAAGTGTTTATAAGGTTTAATTTTATTTACAAAAATTTACAAGAATTATAATAAATATATACATAGAATCATATAGAAAATTAAAATTAGGTTTTCATATTAATTTGGAAAAAAGATGTTAATGTCATTTATTTTAAAAAAACAGATTTTTATATTACAACAAATTTTAATAAATTAATGATAACAATAATAATAATAATGATAATAATGATAATAATAATAAATAATGATAATAATAATAATAATAATAATAATAATAATAATAATAATAATAATAATAATAATAATAATAATAATAATAATAATAATAATAATAATAATAAAGCAATAATGAATTTTAAATGTGTCAAATAACCCAACAATGTTGCTAACGCAGAAATGCGCTCATCGCAACCAGATCTAAATCGGACGAAACAAAATTTATCGCAAAGAAAAAGAAATTAAGCAAAAAATAGTATTATTGCTCACACAAAAATGCGATCATCGCAACCAGATCGAACTAACACAAATGTCACGCGTCATGCACACAAATGTGCAAACATCGTATCGACATAATTCGATCAAAAATCTTATATATATAAACTCTAACAATTTAAAAATTATATATATATATAAACGCAACAGTAATAGATAAAGAAAAAGAAATAACGGTAATAGATGAAGAAAAAGAAATAACGGTAAAAGATGAAGAAAAAGAAACAACAGTAATAGATGAAGGAAAAGAAATAACGGTAAACGATGAAGAAAAAGAAACAATAGTAATGGATGAAGAAGAAAACTAAATAACGGCCAACGGCACTCACTCCTCTTAGGTTTTTTTCATTCTCTCCCCTTTTCCAACAAGGCAACACATGTATATATAGGGAACAAATTAGGGTTAACACCAAATTGTCAATAATGTCCCTAAAGCCCATTTTAAAGCCCAAACTAAATAATTAGTTAAGAAAAAATAAAATTTAAATAATTTAAAATAATTAAAATAAACTTAAAATAAAAACTAATAATCCTATTGATTCCTAAAATAAAAAATATTATAAAAAGAACAAAATTTTTTTCAATATTTTTTTATTTTATGATTTTTTGGATATTTTTATGAATAATTTAGAAAAAAGTGAAAAAAATAATATTTTAAAAAATGATTTAATTAAAATACGAAAATAATAATTAAATAATAATAAAAAAACTATTTTTGTTATTTTTTTTAATGAAAGATAGAAAAATTTAGAGTAAAAATAATAAAAACAACAAAAAGTGCCAAAGGTGAGATTCAAACTCTCAACCTCTCACACTCATAACTCCTTACACATGTCCTCCTGCCAATTGTGCCATTTTTACTTTTTAGAAAAAAAGTGCATGCCATATGATATTTACCTGCAAAAAGTCAAACGACTACACAAATTTGTTAGTAATTGATTAAATGCAATGAAATGCGACGACAAATCTTAGGGCAAAATTTGGGGTATTACAGTTATTATGATAATATTTCTCACCCAACCTCTCTTTGATGTTGGCAAAAAAAACCATGAAGTTTGACTTTGGTTTGACCACAGTTGACCTCAGTTTGACCTTTTAACTGCATTGACTGCTTTTGACTTATCTGATCATCTGACTGAGCAAACTTTTGAGAAAAGTCTTGAAACTTGACATGGGGGTTCTTATACACATATAAGATGTTATGAAGCTCACTTGAAGTCTTGGAAGTCCATTTAGCCTGATTAAAGTCAAAACCCTAGTTTTGGATGCACTGCTTAGGAGGTGCATTGTCTGAGGGAATTGTCAACTCTTCTGACGAATTATGAATTTTGTGAACCTTGTGAACCTTCTTGGAACACAAAGTCTTGTATTGTGAGGGCAAATTTTGGGGTGCAACAGCTGCCCCTGTTCAATTTTCTGAAACCTGAGGGGTTAGATTGGTATATTTGCCAGTCGTAACCTGGAAGGTTGAAGGGGATTGAACACAAAAGCCCAAAAATTTGCACTCACCAGTGCATGGAGTGATATTGATGGTTGGTTGAACATGATTGAGTGGGCTTAAAGATGCCACTAGGGGAAAGTTCTTCAGTAGTATAATGAGAACTGTCAGGAGTCTGGAGTAATACTGATGTAACAGCATGTCTTCATGAGGATAGAGCAATCAATAATGACAACCCTAAAGCAGTCTTGAAGTGATAAATATGACCTCAGGAGGATAGAGCAATCAATAGCTCTAAAGCAGTCTTGAAGTAACGATTTCAGGAGGATAGAGCAACGGATAGCTCTAAAGCAGTCTTGAAATAATAATGTGATATGTCTTTAGGAGGATAGAGCAATGGATAGCTCTAAAGCAGTCTTGAAGTAATGATTTCAGGAGGATAGAGAAATGGATGGCTCTAAAGCAGTCTTGAAATAATAATGTGATATGTCTTCAGGAGGATAGAGCAATCAATAGCTCTAAAGCAGTCTTGAAGTAATGATTTCAGGAGGATAGAGCAATGGATAGCTCTAAAGCAGTCTTGAAATAATAATGTAATATGTCTTCAGGAGGATAGAGCAAGCAATAGCTCTAAAGCAGTCTTGAAGTAATAATGTGATATGTCTTCAGGAGGATAGAGCAATCGATAGCTCTAAAGCAGTCTTGAAGTAATGATTTCAGGAGGATAGAGCAATGGATAGCTCTAAAGCAGTCTTGAAATAATAATGTGATATGTCTTCAGGAGGATAGAGCAATCAATAGCTCTAAAGCAGTCTTGAAGTAATGATTTCAGGAGGATAGAGCAACGGATAGCTCTAAAGCAGTCTTGAAATAATAATGTAATATGTCTTCAGGAGGATAGAGCAATCAATAGCTCTAAAGCAGTCTTGAAGTAATAATGTGATATGTCTTCAGGAGGATAGAGCAATCAATAGCCCTAAAGCAGTCTTGAAGTAACGATTTCAGGAGGATAGAGCAATGGATAGCTCTAAAGCAGTCTTGAAATAATAATGTGATATGTCTTCAGGAGGATAGAGCAATCAATAGCTCTAAAGCAGTCTTGAAGTAATGATTTCAGGAGGATAGAGCAATGAATAGCTCTAAAGCAGTCTTGAAATAATAACGTGATATGTCTTCAGGAGGATAGAGCAATCAATAGCTCTAAAGCAGTCTTGAAGTAATGATTTCAGGAGGATAGAGCAATGAATAGCTCTAAAGCAGTCTTGAAATAATAATGTAATTTCAGGAGGATAGAGCAATGAATACTCTAAAGCAGTCTTGAAGTAATGATTTCAGGAGGATAGAGCAATGAATAGCTCTAAAGCAGTCTTGAAATAATAACGTGATATGTCTTCAGGAGGATAGAGCAATCAATAGCTCTAAAGCAGTCTTGAAGTAATGATTTCAGGAGGATAGAGCAATGAATAGCTCTAAAGCAGTCTTGAAATAATAATGTAATTTCAGGAGGATAGAGCAATGAATACTCTAAAGCAGTCTTGAAGTAATGATTTCAGGAGGATAGAGCAATGAATAGCTCTAAAGCAGTCTTGAAGTAATAACGTGATATGTCTTCAGGAGGATAGAGCAATCAATAGCTCTAAAGCAGTCTTGAAGTAATGATTTCAGGAGGATAGAGCAATGAATAGCTCTAAAGCAGTCTTGAAATAATAACGTGATATGTCTTCAGGAGGATAGAGCAATCAATAGCTCTAAAGCAGTCTTGAAGTAATGATTTCAGGAGGATAGAGCAATGGATAGCTCTAAAGCAGTCTTGAAATAATAATGTAATTTCAGGAGGATAGAGCAATGGATAACTCTAAAGCAGTCTTGAAATAATTAGATGGCTTCAGGAGGATAGAGCAATCAATAGCTCTAAAGCAGTCTTGAAGTAGTAATATGACCTCATGAGGATAGAGCAATGAATAGCTCTAAAGCAGTCTTGAAGTAATAGGATGATTTCAGGAGGATAGAGCAATCAGTAGCTCTAAAGCAGTCTTGAAGTCATGAGAGGCTATCAGGAGGATAAAATAACCCTGAGGTTACAATAAAGCAGTCCCAAAGTAATAAGAAACTCATCAGGAGGATAAAGTAACCCTGAGGTTACAATAAAGCAGTCCCAAAGATCATAAGCTTGTTTGTTGGATAATTAACCTGAAAACAAGGTAGCATTCTGTATAACAACATTAGTTTATGCTTTATGTATGCATGTATGACATGATGCACTTAGGTAATGTACTATAGACATATATGTTATGGTATGATGTAAATGATGCATGTATGATATGACACTGCTGGAAGTGTCTGGATATCCTTGTATAACAACTGCTGGCCAAGGAAAATAAATCCCGATTCGTTGTTGAAGAATACATAACCCTCCGTCTGCTGGGGATAACAAGGTATAGATAACCTCCCATTGTTGGGGATAAGAAGGTATAGATAACCTCCCGTTGTTGGGGACAGTAGGGTATAGATAACCTTCGTTTTCGTTTGATAGTAGGATAAGTATAACATCCCGTCTTCGTTCATCGTGCCCTTATTGGAAAGTAATTTCCCGTATATCCGTATGAGGATAAAAGAGATGGATATAAATTCCAGGGGAGATTAGACTTTGTGAAAATGGATTAGTCCTACTGATGGTTTGTAACTGCCTTGTAAAGATGAACCGGCGAAGCTTCGTTGAAATCCTTCCCTCGTTCGTCCTTAGTAAATACTATTACTGCATTTTCATGCATTTCTGGTAAACATCAATCATATTAAAAGCATACATGCATTTCTGGTAAACATCAATCATATTCAAAGGCATACATACATTCAAACACAACCAATGGACGTTTCGCTTATGTAAATAGGGTAAAAGTAAATCTGGATTCAAAAGATGGAATTTATTTATATCAAAAGTGACCCATACACGGGTAAGTTTGTACAAGGAGACATAAACCCTAGTAAGAGAATTTTGTCATGAAGTTTTACAAAAAGAATCAGCTATGTGGGAAATAATCCTATTGAGTTTCAATTCTACTATTGCCCCTCAAGTATCTCAGCTTCTTGCTGTTGAGACGGAAACGATTGGATTGAGCTTTATCTGTTTGAGCTTGAGTAAGTAGTACAACTGGTTGCAGTTTCATGAGTGATCCAAACGAGACATAGTCATACGCTTTAATCCCTAACTTTTGCCTGGATTGCCCTTTCAGGTTTTCAATCCACCGGGATACCCTTTTTTGCCCAAGCCGCCTTTTCAGGTTTTCGACTTGCCGGGTGTACATCTTTTTATATATATATCCCTAATTTTTGCCCAAACCCTTTTGGTTTGCCGGGATGCCCTTATTTTTGCCTAGGCCTGTCAACCTAGCGGGTCTCTTTTTATGCGTAGTATTTTTTAACTATGTCTGCGTTTACAGGTTGTGGGAAGTCTTCACCATCCATTGTAGTCAATATCATGGCACCTCCTGAGAACACTGTCTTGACTACAAATGGTCCCTCATATGTTGGAGTCCACTTGCCCCTAGGATCACCCTGTGGTAATATGATACGCTTGATTACCAAGTCACCAGCCTGATATACCTTTGGCTTAACCTTCTTGTTAAAAGCTTTGATCATCCGTTTCTGGTACATCTGGCTATGACAAACTGCTGCTAACCTTTTCTCATCAATCAAATTTATCTGGTCAAGTCGAGTCTGAATCCACTCATCTTCATCCAAGCCTGCATCCTTCAGAATTCTCAAGGAGGGGATCTGAACTTCAATAGGCAGAACTGCTTCCATACCATAGACCAAGGAGAATGGGGTTGCCCCGGTTGAAGTACGTATTGTAGTACGATAACCATGCAGAGCAAATGGTAACATCTCGTGCCAATCCTTGTAAGTAACAGTTATCTTCTGTACAATCTTCTTAATGTTCTTATTAGCAGCTTCAACTGCCCCATTCATCTTTGAAATCAACAAGGTAGTATGGGTCAACATATACTGTCTTAGTCGGCGAGCAGCCCGTGCCAAAGCGCAGCAAGTTTTCTCGAGCAGTGAGTATTTTGTTTCACAGTCGGTAAACTTTTTGCTAAGGTAGTATATTGCCTGCTCTTTTCGACCAGACTCGTCATGTTGCCCCAATACACACCCCATTGAGTTGTCTAATACTGTTAAATACATAATCAAGGGTCTTCCATCAACTGGTGGCATTAAAATTGGAGGTTCTAGCAAATATCTCTTGATTTCATCAAAGGCAGTCTGGCACTCATCATTCCATTCCATCACCTGATCTTTCTTCAACAACTTGAAGATTGGCTCACAGATGGTAGTTAATTGGGAAATAAATCTTGCAATGTAGTCCCAAGAAACCTCTAACCTCCTTCTCAGTACGGGGAGCTGGCATCTCTCGTATAGCTTTCACTTTTGCAGGATCCACTTCAATACCTTTTCCACTGACAATGAAACCCAGGAGCTTTCCAGATCTAACTCCAAAAGTACACTTGTTTGGATTTAATCTCAACCTGTATTTCTTCAACCTCTCAAACAACTTGTGCAGATGATCAAGATGTTGTTCTTCATTCTGAGACCTGGCTATCATATCATCCACATATACCTCTATATCATGATGAATCATATCATGAAACAAAGCCACCATAGCACGCTGATATGTTGCCCCTGCATTCTTATGCTGAGCAGTGTTGTCTAAATCAGCCCCTATCTGGACCTCTTTTCTGTTTTCTTCAGTTCCCAGATTCACAACTTCGACTGGCTCTTCATGTGGCTGTATAGCTTTCTCTTCTTGTTGTAACAACCTAGCAAGCCCTACAGATATTTCACAATCGTCCTCGTTTCCGTCTTCAGTTTGATAGATCGGATTCTCGAAATTGTAATTGGCAATAGTAGAACTGTTATCAATTGGATCCAGAGTGGATGAGGATCGGCATTTTAGTGACATGGGTGTGTGTAAGAACACATAGCTGATAAAGCAAAAATAAAAAAAAAGAAAGACAAGGAACACAATATTTACGAAAACGAAACGTCCACTGATTTTATCGAATGAAGTATGCAAATGAGATGACAACCCGTAACAAGCACACCATTGTGCCCCGGGTAAGGCACATGGCTTGAAAGTTTTAATTGTTCCAGAAATTATAAATTTAAAAACATAACACAGTAATAGTATTTACTCCTGACTAAAGGAGATAGGGATAACATCTTCAGCTGTCCAATTATTGAGTCCAGCACCCACAGTAGGAAGAATCCATGCCTCCAAGTTGTAGTCTTCATCTTGATCTCCCACGACATTGATAACCCCTTGATTGGTGATACGAACAGCACGGGCACGACGGACAGCCTTCTGGGACTCTTCTTCCACCATAGCTTTTGCATCATTGAGGGAGGCCATTGCCATTGTTGGAGGGTTTCTGATGACCACAGGAACCTTCTTCACAGCAGGAGGAGTCACACAATCCTTAACAGCCCAGGGAACCACTTCAAATGACTGACATGGAGTTTCAATGTATTCACCTTCTACTTCCAGATACTTGAAAGTGTTTACATGGCTGACAAAGTATTCTTCCTCTCCAAAGACAGTAACAACTTTTCCATTCACCGGATATCTCAACTTTTGATGTAATGTGGAGGTCACCGCACCTGCCCCCTGGATCCAGGGACGACCAAGCAGACATGAGTACGAAGGACGAATATCCATCACATAGAATGTAGCAGTGAACACCTGAGAACCAACCTTGATTGGAAGATCAATTTCCCCATGCACTACTCTTCTAGAACCATCAAAAGCCTTTACCACAATATTACTGGGCTTCAATACCGTATCTTCAGGACTCAGCTTGTTCAGGACTTCCTTAGGCAACACATTCAGAGAGGAACCATTGTCTATCAGCACATGAGACAGGGTAGTGCCCCTGCATTCAATTGAAATATGCAAGGCCCTGTTATGATCCCTCTTGGCAGGGGTCAAGTCAGCATCAGAAAATCCTAACCCGTTGTCATAGGTCAGGTGAGCAACACAATTCTCAAACTGGTCCACAGAAATTGCACTGGGTACATGAGCCATCTTTAGAAACTTGATCAATGACTTGGCATGAGCCTCAGAACATAATAACAGGGAGAGCATAGAAATCTTTGAGGGAGTATGCCCCAGCTGATCAACAATATCATAATCACTCTTGCGAATGATTTTCAATACTTCTTCCATCTGCTTAGAGAGGTCATCAGCAGCTGGCACATCAGTAGATACAGGCTCAATAACAGGACCCTTGCCCCAAGCATCAGTGGTGGAAGTAACAGCAGGAGTAACCGCACTCTTAGAAGCAACTGGAGGAGAGAAGACTCTTCCACTACGAGTGATCTTGCTAGATCCGGCAATATTATCAATGTCAACAGGCATATCAGGTAAAGGCTCCTGTTTGACACCATGGATGTAAACATCAGACCCATAGTGCCAAGGCACAGCTTTGTCAGATGTATAAGGAATAGGACCAGGAGTGGTAATGATCAGAGGAGCTACTCTGGCTTCAGTGACAACTTTCACAGGACCTTCAGCAGTAATCTTGATTGGGCCCTGACGAGTGATTTTAATGGGACCCTTTGAAGTGATTCCCACTGGTGCTTTGTCAACCATATCAACCTCTTCAATCTTCTTACCCTGAGTCAGATGATCTACCATACTTTCTACAGATGCTGGTCTTCTTTCAAACACTATAGTATACTTATCCATGAGACGTTGAATCCCATCTCTCAAAATGAAGCAACTATCCGGCTTATAGGTACAATATAGACAATCTTCATGACAACCTGGAAAGATCCCAGCTTGTACTAACCTCTTTTTGATAACAGACAATGGTGTGCTCAACTCCATAAACAGCGAGAAGATGAGAAACCTGTGCACAATTATAAACCTGTGATGCAATGATATGGGAATGCATATGCAATGTTTTCAAGGACCGCAGGATTTAAATTTGCTTAAACAAACAAGAAAGTAACTTTTTATTAGTAATAACTTGTTTTGCCTTTTAGGCTTACAAAAAATGAAAACGAAATAAGTACAAAAGATGGGGTTTTAAGTCTCCCATGGACGTTTCCTCTTTGTGTTGAGGTATGAGTTGAGGTTTCGTTCCTCATGAAGTAGCTTTGTTAGCTCTAGGATCCTTGCTTGGCTTGCTTTGTAATGAGCCTCGAAAGTATCCCTTTGCTCTTTCAGTTTGATCCATGATCTCTGCAAGTCTCCCATATCAGTAGGCATGTCTGGGTGAAGGATGGTATAAGCTGTGTCTCCTTCAGCAACAGGTTCCATGGTAACTGGTAGGATGGCAGGATATGACATCATGAGTGTCTGAGCACGAAATCGTACCCATCTGAGATAAGCCTCCATAGGAATGGTGTACTTAGGCTCCAGTGTCTTGCTGTCAATCCTGTTTACCTTTCCCCAAGCTCGTATGAATCTCTGACGGTAACCCTGAAGATCGTTGTCGTAGTCAAACACAATGCCCTGAATCAACATGTCATGTGGACCATCGCTCCGGGCGTAACCAAACTGTCGTAAAGCTAGAGATGGGTTGTAGGTGATGCCTCCTCTTATGCCTAGAAGTGGCACATTAGGAAACTCCCCACAACGGTCAATGATGGTGACATTCTCCATAGATCTGGAGCACCAATGGATGTCTGAGTGAGAAAGTGACATGATCCTCTTGGACCATCTGAACCCTTGCTCATTCTTCATTACTGAGCGAGGAAGGTGAGAAATAAACCACCTAGAAAGTAAAGGTATGCAGCACATCAAAGTTCCTCTTGCCCTTGTAGTACGGGTGTGAAGAGAATGTAGGATGTCTCCAAGTAAGGTAGGCACTGGATTGTGACTCAGGAATATGTTGATGGCATGAACGTCTATGAACTGATCAGGATTGGGGAACAACACTAAGCCATAAATCAATAAGGCTAAGATCTCCTCAACAGCATCGTAGCTCATAGCCTTCAAGAACATTTGAGCTTTATCCACTAATACCTTGGCAAGAATACCTTTAACTCCACTTCTCGTCTCTAGAACAATGTCAGACTTCTTCAGATGTAGAGCTGCAGCAATAACTTCTGGTTTAAGCTCCTTCTCTAAGCCTGTGAATGGCTTCTGATCAAGAACAGGTATACCCAGAAGTTTAGAGAACTCCTCCATGGTTGGAACCAGCTGATAATCAGGAAATGTAAAGCAATGGTGCTTAGGGTCAAAGAACTGAAACAACACACTCATCATGTCTTCACTGAACCCTGAAGTAACTAGATCCAATAAGTGACCATGTCTCTTGTTGAACTGGGAATGATCAGGCACTAGGGAAACCAACTCCTTGAGCTTAGCAGGTATCCCTACAAAGTTGATCCTGATGGTGTTTCTACGAGCAGAAGTCATGACCTGCAACAAAGAACAAAGATAAATCCTTTGGTCCTTGAAATGGTTAGGGAAAATGATATGCTTATGATGCATGATGATGTCATGATGTTATGTTCAATCACAAACATGTGGCACACACAAACAAGTCACACAATTGCCCTAGGTTTAAAGGCTTGCATGAGGTTTAAAGGTAAGTACCCTCCCCTGAAGTTAGATGGTTCATCCTGTCCTACAAAAGTAACCAGGTTCTAAGGGATCTCAATATCATTGATCCTTCACAAGGGTGGTTGTTCAGAAGGCAACTTACTTGCCAACCAAAACCCTCCAAGTTTAAGATCTCAATGAGCGTAGTATCGAGTGTCAACCAACTTCAGTTTGCACCAAAGCCGGTTACCTCACTACTTTCTAAAGGCCAAGATGAGTTAACTAGGGTTCTAAAAGTTAGTTAGTGCATTGACAACATATGGCAGCCTCAATATTATCCTCAACTTGACTTAAGGAATATAAGCACCAACCACGAAGTCGCACTAACTATGGCCACCAGATCAACCGTATCGATATACGTCGTACAGTTTCCTTGGTCTATTGCCATTTACCTAAGGTACACTAGGTCCGGGTTAGGACCTTTCACACATAAGAGCACCCCAACAATATAATAATAAAGCAAACAAGGCAAACAATTTAAAGTGATCTTAATTCCTAAGGGTACCCCTCTTAAATAGATCCCCAGCAGAGTCGCCAGTTCTGTAACACGGTGGGAGAACTGACTTTAAACAATGTTGCGGATAGCAAGAGTCGCCACCGACTTTTATTTTATCCATAAGGAAAGGTTATAAAAGAACAGGAAAGACCTTAGAGAATATTTTGGGTCCGGGGGGTAGGTTATGAAAAGGGAAGGTGTTAGCACCCTTTTCATCCATGGTTATCCATGGGCTCTTAGGTACTTAAGCTCACTTTTGAATTGTTTTGAAAGTGTAGTGTGTGAATAGAAAATTTTCAGAATAGTTAATAAATAATCCATGTAAGGATGTGTTAAGAACTTGTTTGAAAACTTGTTGAAAATTTGTTTAAGTGTGAAACAGTTTTGAAGTGAGTAAGTATCTAGGAGTAGCCTACCCTAATGTTTTAAGGTCTTTCTTATTCTTTATTCTTTCCTTTAGTAAGACTATCCCTACTATAATGGAGTAGGTAGTCCTTACTTTGGATGTTAAGGGACATGTGAGGGACAATTGGATTTTTGAAGGCCATTGTGGGGTGTAATAAGCAAACTAGAGGGACTATCATCATTTTTCGAAAGGGACTCGATTCGTAAAGGCAACCATAAGGGACTTTGATGATTTTCTTTTTGAGGGACTTGCTTTATACACCCCACTTACCCAATATTCATAGGCAACTTGAGGGATATCCTTAAGAAGTGAGACGGCGATTAAAATCGACTTACGTGTGTGAAATGTTTAATTTAATTATCTTATATTAAAATGATCTAATTTATTTTTTTTAAATATCATACATATTGGCACTCCCTAATTACTAACCATAATGATAATAATAATTAAATGATTACAATTTACATCTAAGAGGCAATTACAAAATTATAATAAATAAAATAAATAGTAAAATATGATCAAAATAAATATAATAAAAAAAATAACAAATAAGTAAATAAAATATTGGGGTTAGTAAATAATAAGAAAAATTAAATAAGGTTAGTATAAATATAAAGTTAGTGAAAATAATTAGTTGAAACAATAATAATGAGAAAAATAGACAAAGTTAGAAAAAATAATAAGATAGAAATTTCAAAATAATAATAAGCAACAAAATATGATTAGCAATAATAATTAATTAATAACGTGATTAAACATAAGATTTGATTTTTATTTAGAAACATAAATGATTAAATAATTACTATAATATAAAGTTCTAAATATCATAAGATTTGATTTTTATTTAGAAACATAAATGATTAAATAATTACTATAATATAAAGTTCTAAATATCATAAGATTTGATTTTTATTTAGAAACATAAATGATTAAATAATTACTATAATATAAAGTTCTAAATATAACATAATTATAAATTTCTTAATCATTTACAAAAATTTAATTATCTCTAATTATATATTAACAATTATTAAGAAAAATATTTACACATTACGATGAAAACAAATTTTAACTAATCAATAATCACATTCACCAAAATTTTACATTAAGTGTTTATAAGGTTTAATTTTATTTACAAAAATTTACAAGAATTATAATAAATATATACATAGAATCATATAGAAAATTAAAATTAGGTTTTCATATTAATTTGGAAAAAAGATGTTAATGTCATTTATTTTAAAAAAACAGATTTTTATATTACAACAAATTTTAATAAATTAATGATAACAATAATAATAATAATGATAATAATGATAATAATAATAAATAATGATAATAATAATAATAATAATAATAATAATAATAATAATAATAATAATAATAATAATAATAATAATAATAATAATAATAATAATAATAATAATAATAATAATAATAATAATAAAGCAATAATGAATTTTAAATGTGTCAAATAACCCAACAATGTTGCTAACGCAGAAATGCGCTCATCGCAACCAGATCTAAATCGGACGAAACAAAATTTATCGCAAAGAAAAAGAAATTAAGCAAAAAATAGTATTATTGCTCACACAAAAATGCGATCATCGCAACCAGATCGAACTAACACAAATGTCACGCGTCATGCACACAAATGTGCAAACATCGTATCGACATAATTCGATCAAAAATCTTATATATATAAACTCTAACAATTTAAAAATTATATATATATATAAACGCAACAGTAATAGATAAAGAAAAAGAAATAACGGTAATAGATGAAGAAAAAGAAATAACGGTAAAAGATGAAGAAAAAGAAACAACAGTAATAGATGAAGGAAAAGAAATAACGGTAAACGATGAAGAAAAAGAAACAATAGTAATGGATGAAGAAGAAAACTAAATAACGGCCAACGGCACTCACTCCTCTTAGGTTTTTTTCATTCTCTCCCCTTTTCCAACAAGGCAACACATGTATATATAGGGAACAAATTAGGGTTAACACCAAATTGTCAATAATGTCCCTAAAGCCCATTTTAAAGCCCAAACTAAATAATTAGTTAAGAAAAAATAAAATTTAAATAATTTAAAATAATTAAAATAAACTTAAAATAAAAACTAATAATCCTATTGATTCCTAAAATAAAAAATATTATAAAAAGAACAAAATTTTTTTCAATATTTTTTTATTTTATGATTTTTTGGATATTTTTATGAATAATTTAGAAAAAAGTGAAAAAAATAATATTTTAAAAAATGATTTAATTAAAATACGAAAATAATAATTAAATAATAATAAAAAACTATTTTTGTTATTTTTTTTAATGAAAGATAGAAAAATTTAGAGTAAAAATAATAAAAACAACAAAAAGTGCCAAAGGTGAGATTCGAACTCTCAACCTCTCACACTCATAACTCCTTACACATGTCCTCCTGCCAATTGTGCCATTTTTACTTTTTAGAAAAAAAGTGCATGCCATATGATATTTACCTGCAAAAAGTCAAACGACTACACAAATTTGTTAGTAATTGATTAAATGCAATGAAATGCGACGACAAATCTTAGGGCAAAATTTGGGGTATTACAGTTATTATGATAATATTTCTCACCCAACCTCTCTTTGATGTTGGCAAAAAAAATCATGAAGTTTGACTTTGGTTTGACCACAGTTGACCTCAGTTTGACCTTTTAACTGCATTGACTGCTTTTGACTTATCTGATCATCTGACTGAGCAAACTTTTGAGAAAAGTCTTGAAACTTGACATGGGGGTTCTTATACACATATAAGATGTTATGAAGCTCACTTGAAGTCTTGGAAGTCCATTTAGCCTGATTAAAGTCAAAACCCTAGTTTTGGATGCACTGCTTAGGAGGTGCATTGTCTGAGGGAATTGTCAACTCTTCTGACGAATTATGAATTTTGTGAACCTTGTGAACCTTCTTGGAACACAAAGTCTTGTATTGTGAGGGCAAATTTTGGGGTGCAACAGTCCAGCACTTTGCCCCAGCCCTTTGCTTCTCCTGCTTCTACTAGAGCTTGAGCTTCTTTATACGATGAGACGGCTATCTCTGGCGCTTTGTTCGGCCTGGGACCTTTGTCCTTGATGCGCAAACCTTCGAATGCCTGGCATGGCGTTTCGTGGATCTCTCCGTCGACTTCCACATATTTAAATGAAGATAGATGGCTGACCAGGATGTCTTCTTCTCCGCACACGGTGACTACGATGTCTCCGACCATATATTTTAACTTCTGATGCAGGGTGGACGTGACTGCCCCTGCCCCATGAATCCAGGGTCTTCCAAGCAAGCAGCTGTACGCAGGCTGTATATCCATGATATAAAACTCCGTTGCAAACACTTCCGGCCCCACTTGCAGAGGCAAGGTAATCGATCCGAAGACTGTTCTCCGCGTGCCGTCAAATGCTCTGACTACCAAATCACTGGGTGTACACAAAATTCCTCGAACATCCAGCTTCATCATCGCCTTCTTGGGCAGCACATTCAAAGATGATCCGGTGTCAACCAATACGTGCGACATTACTGATCCTCTACACTCAACAGATACGTGTAATGCCATATTATGATCTCTCCCTTTCGGAGTCAAGTCAAAATCGGTAAAGCCCAAGCTGTGGCCTGCATTCACATGTGCCAGCACTCCTTCTAGCTGATTTACGGAGACATCCTGGGGTACAAAAGAAGTGTCCAAGACTTTCAGCAAAGCATTTCTGTGAGCTTCCGAACACAACAGCAACGACAGGATAGATATTTTGGACGGCGTCTGCTGTAGATGCTCCACAATCTTATAATCACTTTTTCGAATTAAGCGCATGAATTCTTCTACATCCTTCGATGCTGCTTCTTTTTCACTTGCTTGTACCGGAACATTTTCAACCACTTTCCCTTTTCCTCTCGCTAGCCTTTCAGCCTCCACTTCAGGAGATATAAAGATCCTGCCGCTCCTTGTCATGCCTCCTGAGCCAACAACATTATCCACAATCTCCGCCGGCTGCTTGTTAACATCAATCTTTATCCCGTCATAATACACCTCCAACCCATATGACCATGGGACTGCTTTCGTGTTCTCGTACGGGATTGGTCCGGCCTTAGTTATGGTGATCGGTGGTCGCTGAGCTGGTGCTGCAATAGTGATCGTCTTCCTAGGAATCGTTACCGTGGCCACATCACTCCGATTATCCACTACTGCCCCTGCAGGCTCGTCAGTTGCCGCTCGATCAAACTGCAATATGCCCTCATCAATTAAAGCCTGAATGCCTTTCTTCAAATCCTCACACCCCCCAGCTAGGGTCCAACAATCTAAGCAATACTCGTTACATCCTGGGTAAACACCTCCTTGCAACAGTCGGCTCTTTATCTCGCTCAGCGGCGTCTTCAAATCTTCAACATTCATAATAAGATTCAGACCCTCCTCAGTCAGAACGGCGTTCGCCCCATGATTAGGCATGGGTTTCTGGACTATATTTGGACCTGACGTTCCGAAGTTGATAGTCTTGTTGTCTAAGAGATCCTGCACAACGTGCTTAAAAGCATGGCAACCTTCTATATCGTGACCCGGGGCCCCAGAATGAAACTCACAGTGCCTGCTTGCATCGTAGCCGAACGGGGGAGCTCCCGTTATTGGTGCCAGAGTTCTTTTCTCTACCAGATTCAATCCCAACAATGTCTGCAACAAATCGGCGTATGTTGAGGGAGGCTTTTCAAACACTCTTCTCGGTTTACTACCCTGGAACCTTCGTTGAGCCTGCTGTGCCCCCTGCTGAGGCTGCTGCTGCTGTGGCATTGGTTGCTGCTGAATAGGTTGTTGTTGCTGGAGTGGTTGTTGCTGATAGGGAATAGTAACACTCGACACCTGCTGCGGCTGACGATATTGACCTCGTCCCCTGCCTCGGCCTCGGCCTCGGCCTCCAAATACTGCGCTTGCCTCGCCCTGACGACGCCCACCATAAGCTTTCCTATTACTGCCAGATGCAGTTGATTCCTCGACTTGGAACTTTCCTTGCTTAATATTACGTTCAATCTTTTCTCCCATCAGAATCAGGTCTGAAAAACTGGCCAGAGACGTATGAAACAGCATATCATGAAACAGCCCTGTGAATGTGCCGACAAACATATCATTCATTTCCTTATCTTCCACCGGAGGACGGACCCTGGCAGCCATATCGCGCCATCTTTGCGCGTACTCTTTAAAACTCTCCCCCTTCTTCTGCGACAGCCCGGCCAACTGGACCCGATTGGGTGCCAGGTCGCTGTTATACTTGTAATGGGCTACAAATGCCTCTGCTAATTGCTTCCATGTCTTGATATCAGTTGGCTCCAACCCCATGTACCACTCTAGGGAAGGGCCCGACAGACTATCCTGAAAGAAATGCATTAGCATTCTTTCATCAGTGGAGTATGCAGACATCTTTCTGTAATAAGCTCGTACATGCACTTTCGGACATGTGTCTCCTTTATACTTATCGAACGCAGGAGCTTTGAATTTAATTGGCACCCTCAAGCCAGGTACCAGGCCCATTGTTGCCATGTCCAATCCCACAGCACTTTGATTTAAGACTCCCTTCATCTGCTCTTCCAGCATTCTAATCTTTTGGGAATCATCCATCGGCCCTTCAAAACCTCCTCCGGAGAAGGCGTCCTCCTGCTGATCCTCTTGCCACATACCATTTCCAGCTCCGTACCCATCATATCCGTTATTACGTCCAGCTCTGATCTGATTCATCCCCGGACCTCGGCCTCTGTTGCCGTACCCTTGAACTCCTCCAGCAGGACCACAAGCCATAAATCCAGTACCGTTTCCGTTTCCAAAGCCTCCGTAACCCTGATTGACCATACCATAACCATCTTGCCCAAAGCCTTGAGCATTAAAGCCATACTTCCCAGTGTTATCGAATCCCTGATCGTTGAATCCGAACCCAGTATTGACAAAGCCATTGCCTCCTAGATTATCTCCCAAATTGACATCCCCCAGCCCAACATTATGGACAGCAGTTTCATTCCCAACTCCGACGTTACCGTTCACAGCAGCAGTAGCGTTGTTGACATTAGCAGCGGGTATGTTGACTACAGGCGGAGCCACTGGCGTGGGAGTACCATCTCCATGAGCAGTATCGACCCGGACAGACTGATGATCTTCATTACCATGACCAGCGTTTCGAGCCAACAGAGGCTGGACCATGGCCTGCAAATTCTCCTGCCCTTTTGCTATAGCTTCCATGGTCTGCATGAAGAGGGCGAGCTTCTCGCGCACATCTTGCATCTCGTTCTGCATTTGGTCCATGATTTTTCGACAGTTGGAGCGTGTAGAATAGCGGTGCGGATGCTGATCTGCAATCCTGTTAAGTACCTGATACAGAGCAGGAAATAAGACACCATCCAAAGATTACCTGTAATGCAATATGAATATAAATGCAATGCAATGTGTCTGTGCGTTAGGGAAGTTCATTCCCCCAGTTCTAGTGCGAAGGTGCCGGTGCAGTGACAGTGCTGACAATAGGAATATCGGAGCTGAATCATAGAAAGCCTCATATATTGCAGAGAGAATCAATAAGCCCAGGGTACAATATCACTGAGAGTACAAAGAAGGCATGACCTCAACCAACAATCCTGGTGATGGTCAGCACTATGCAAATAAAGCATACAAGTTACTACATGAAATGATCAAATCCTCCCAAAAGTCTGGTACTCCTCTATCAACTTCTTGGTCTCCGGATGGCTTGGTCGATCAAGCAGCCCTTCAACAAGCTGGTTTCTCCTCTTAAGGACACGGCGTACGTCTTCAGCAGTTTCTTCCCAGGTTGCTTCTCCGAAGCAATCTTCTAACTTTCGCTTCTGAGACACCGCTTCATCTCTGGATTTGATTGCCTTGTTCAGTGCATGCTGGACACTATACCGGGTCATCACTTCTTCCTCACACTTCTTGATGCTAGACTTCAACTTCTCTTCGAGGTCGGAGATTTGCTGCTTCAGCTTATCTTCCCTCTTCTTGTTGTTAGCGAGTGTAGCATTCCAAGTCTTATTGCAAGAAGATATCTCTCGGTGAGCGATGTCAAGCGCCTTCTTTTTGGCTTCCAGCATGTCATGGGAGCTTCTGAACTCTTGCCCCAGACGTTCACGCTTTTTCTTTTCTTCAGTCAACTCAGCCCCTAACCTGTTTACTAGCTCGATCTGCTGTTGGAAAGCATACACGGCCTTGTTTTTCTCACTGCGTACCTGGGCTAACTCTTGCTCTAACCCTTCGTTAATCTTCATTAAGGCTTCTTTTTCCTTCACAACTTGCTCGTAGGCCTCCCTAGAAACAGTAGTCGGCTCTGCTACCGGAACGGGAACAAGAATTGGTGCATCTGGAAATGGCATCCTCAACTGACTAGCCCTCTCCTGAATCCAAACCCTATAAGATGCATAGGCCTGACAGTCATTCTTTCCTAACAAAGGCTTCCCTCTGCGGTTAATACGCGTCCAGGCATGTTGCAACTCAGCTAGCAATTCTCCCTTCAAATCACCTGTGAAGTACAGAGATTCCTGTACTTCTTCCTCCTGAGGTGGATTCTTCAGTGCATATCCGAACTGGCGAATGAATAGAGAAGGGTTGTAATTGATACACCCTTTTCTTCCTATCAACGGCACATTAGGGTACCCAGAACAACTGAAGATGAGCTCAGATCCCAACAGATCTCGATCAAACCACTCCATATCTTCCGACGATAGCCTCATCAGGCGCTCTGGCCAACCAGCTGGGGCTGTAGTCTCTGCAACAGATCTTTTCTTAGGAAGGTGACTCTCAAACCACCTACTCAACAAGGGTACACACAGATGAACATTCTTCCCTCTTCCCTTCTCATTCTTGTAATGCAGTGAGTGGTAGAGATCTCCGAGTAAGGTAGGTACAGGATTACCAGCGGCAAACAAGTAGAAGGCGTCGAAATCCACAAAATCCGGTATATTGGGGAATAGTACTATGCCATAAATGCACAAGGCCAACACAGCATTGAAAGCAACCCAGCACCCGCTCTTGGCATACTCCTGGGCTTTACCAACTAAGAACTGAAATGAGAAGCCTGGAACTCCACGGGAAACAGTAGTCACAAGTTCAGAAGCATCAACATGCAAGGCTTTTGCCAATTCCTCCGGCTTGGGTTTGGCGCCATAATGAATGAATGGAACCTGGTTCTGCACGGGCAGCTCAACATACTCAGCGTATTCCTCCAGGGTTGGTCCCATAATAAAGTCAGAGAACGTAAAGCACCTCAAAGCAGGGTCGTAGAATTGCATCAAAGCATACAGCCCATCTAACTCTACCTCTGTAGGTTTGCACACCAATCTCAATAATCTACCATAGCTCATCCGGAAGCTCCTACGAACACCCTCATCAGCAAGAGAGATCAACCCAAGTAGAGGAACAATATCAGGCGTAGGCAATTTGTAAGCAACCGTTCTCCTTAAGCTAGTCATGATCAAAACTCAGAAGTCTGGGCACTAGAACTAGGGAAATGCAAATGCACCTGCAGCACAGACACACATTAGTGAAATGCAAATGGTAATGGATATGCAGGCAATGCAATGCAAGTAACATGCAACAGGGACCAAAGCTGTAGCTGAATAGCCTGAACCCAATCAAGAAAGGTCTCAGATAGACCATCCAGAAGTCATCAAACCCTGGTCTCAGATAGACCTAAAATAAAACTCCAACACTGGTCTCTGACAGACCTCAAACCATAACTCCAACTGGTCTCTGATAGACCTCAAATCACATCTCTAATTGGTCTCTGACAGACCTCATAACACATCTCCAAATGGTCTCTGACAGACCTCAATAACTCTCCATAAATACCCTGGATCTCTGATCGAGAACAAACCGGTATCTGAAGGTCTGGTTACCTGCATAACCCCAAATCCCCTCACAGGTGGGTGGCCCTATAACTGGCACAAGGTACGGCATCCTATGCGGTCGTCGGCGTCACAGACTTTCAGGGTTGATGATACGATTCCCAGAAGGAGTGGCATCATCAATTCCTGAAGAGGCCTCACTTAGCCAACTTCCAAATGATCGGTCCCCAGAGTCGACAATCCAACTAACCAGCAACCCACGCCAACCAAAGGAAGGGGCAGGAGGCCAACCAGAGGAACCTCGTCTGAGTGTAGATTTCATGGGACACCGAAGCAAGCAAAGCAAGCGGGCGCCCACTAATTTCTACTCTAATTCTAGGTGCACTCAAGCCCAGGTCCGGCTTATCTCTCAATATCAGAACACCCGTCACACCCCAGATACAGCAATAATAATCAATATATAAAGCTGAAAAATAGAAGGTTAGAAGTATAAAATAACTCCATACAAAATCCTCGACGGGAAAACAAGCGCTAGGATTGACTCTCTCAAGGGACGTTGGATCCCAAATGCATAAGAACCATCGCAGTCCTTAGCAGCCAGGGGACGTTGGATCCCCAGCAGAGTCGCCAGCTGTCGCTACTGCGAAAATCGGCGCCGGCTGAACAGAAGAGTCGCCACCGTGCGTTATTTATCCCACGGGAGGGAAAGGAAACGCTCAGAGTAAACCTCGCACAACACGGGAAAGGTATGGTCGTCGCAACCAAAACCTGGATTCGGGAGTCGGTTACGCGAGGGGAAGGTATTAGCACCCCTCACGTCCGTCGTACTCGACGGGATCCACGCTTGTTTTCGGGTATGGATTGTTATTCTATCTAAACTATAGGTCAGGGGTTAAAAAGAAAATAAAATGAAAATAAAAATGACTCGGCAAAGTATCGCACTTTATGCCTACGTATTCCCGTCTGGAACGAGAAATCAGAGTCAACGTAGTTCGCCTACCTACGGGAAAGGAGGGGAAGGTTGCTCGCTAGGATATCGCATCCTATGCCTACGTACTTCCACACAGCATGGAAGATCAGAGCAAACGTAGTTCGGGCCACGTACGACACAAGTCTGTCTTGATTGATTTTATTCCTTCTGAAAAAAGGTTTTCTTGATTAACAGTCCCGGCGGACAAAAATGACGTTTTGATGAGTTCACATTCTTTTACGGAAGAAGTGTCTTTTATTGTGTTTGAAATTTTTTATGTGTTTTTCTGTTTGTTTTGAGAAAGAAGAGACAGAACTCTAACCTACGGTTGCGAAGGGAATCAAACTAACCTAGTGTTATCATGCATGGGTTAAGACCTAGTGTCTATCATGCTCCTCTCTTGCACAGAGAGAAACAGAGATCCTACGGGATAGGCAGAAACAGAAACAATATCAGATATATATAGTAAAACAGTAAAATGCATGGATGCAACAATACAAGCGAGGCAAGGGAGTCCCACTCAACCTCGAACCTAGAAAACAATAGGCAAAAGTGAACAGGCTTCACTTTCAACCCAGCAGGGTAAACAGCAAACAATACAGTCAGGAAAACCAATCAATACATCAAGAATGAAATACAACAGTAAAAGAAACAGCATCAGCAGCTCTGACTCAACATCTAGCTTCAAGTAATCTCCAATCAGCTACAGGCTTTAACAAGCATCAATCTCCATCTTCATGACCTTTAGGCAAGGGCTTTGATCATCAGTCTTCCATCTGCAATGGCTTTTCTTCAAGCTCAAACCTCCAGGATGAGGGATCAGTCACAAGAGTGAATTGGGTGTTAAGCAATCAGCTGACTACCAAGGGTGGTGAACAGACTGCTTCTAACACAAGAGACATTTTCTCTCAAGAGTTCTATCTCATAGACCCTATCACCAAGCCTTCCAAAGGAAGGGGGTGAGTGTCTTAGAGAGACTCTGAATCACAGAGAAGAATGGATGCGGACAAGGCAATCCATGTTTGAGAAACAAACTTTCTAACCTAGAGCTCTGCCTAGCTCCTAAACCCTAGTCTCCTCAGCATCTGCTAGCAAGAATCTCCTCTTCAACTCTGGCAGTTGATCTCCAACATCTGGATCTCCAATGGCCTTCATCTTCTCAAGTCTTCAGCTCTCCCAAGTCCCCAGACAATCCCAATACCCAAGCAAGCAAGCAATAATCCCAAGAGGGCACACCACACCAGACAATCAGACATACACAGAGTATTAATAGCAGTAGGGGAATCCTGACTTTTTCTAAGGGATCTAATAACTACCCATAGCCCCTATAGTCCCATAACTAATCTAGTCAAACCCTAAGTCCTAAGGGAAAAAATCAAACTTCTTAAGTCATCACCTAAAAAACCTAATTTGTTCATGTTGTTCAAGCCTACATTAAGCACCTAAAATTAATTTCTAAAAATGGGAGCTAAATTGTTTCTACAAGTTCAATATCTCATCTAAGCAACCTAAAAAGAATGAACAAAAAATATTAAAGCATCTAGTAGAACAAAAATTAATGAAATCATGCATGAAATGAAGCTATTTAAAATGTCATTTATTTGGAAAATATGGGAAAAATATCAAATAAAAATGAAATGCAATTTTTATTTTTTTATAATTTTCTAGACATTCTAATGAAGATGATGTAAAAAGAATGAATTAAAAATGATTTTTTATCTATTTATTATGAATTTTTTAAAATGCATAAAAAGATTAAAGAAAATAAAAGAATATATAATGAAATAAAGGGAGGGGGGTTTGAATAGCAGGGCGCCCTGGTTATATTCTTGGATGGGCCAGGCAGACGGGGGTGTGCGTAGCAAATTATATTAGGCCCAGAACAAATCAGAACTAATGAAAATAAAAAAAACACGCAGGGGTGCATTCAGAAATAGATTCACGTGCAAACGGAGTTGGGCTCAGCACTGGGGGGTGGGGATATCACTCAACACTTAGGCCCGCCCGTTTCATTAAATGAAACGGTGCGTTTAAGGCACCACTCTTCCCTCCAAATTCTGAATTAAACTAGAGCCACACGATGGGCTTCTGAGTCAAAGGTCCAACACGAAATGGACGGACACGATTGCTTCTTCTTCCTTGCGCCATGAAGCTAGGGTTTCACAGTCCATGGAAGCCATGCACACACTACTTTCAACCTCTCGGTTCTCCCTCTCCAGGCCATGAATCAACACGATACAAACATGAAACTTATTCAGAATTTCTCCCTCTACAAGCCTATGGCATTAGTTTGCTTTGAAACTCAATAAATCACTCAACCCGATAGCAACAAGTTCTGACTCCACGAAAATACTCTGCAACTCATCAGCATAATTCTCAATCAAACTTATACTAATCTAATCTATGACTAATGGTGATTATTCTGATCTATCAAACTAAGATTATGATGCACTCTACTACAAGTTCCAAGCCCTAACAGTTCTAACAACCTGCTAACAATCATCACTAAACAGCACTAAACTCATCCTAATTGTTCTACTAACAACCTAAATCATATCTATACTAATAGAACCATGCTAAACTAACTAAACTAATCAATTGGAATGAAAACGCACCTGATGCAAAAGCTTGAAAACAGCTATGGAAACTCGTGAATCCACCACCACCAATGCTCAGATCTTGATCAGTGAGTGAAGCTCTTGTTTCTGTATGCAACACCTCTTGTTTCTTGGCCTTGGATCTTGCTAACCGATTGATTTTTCACTTTTGAAGAGGATGATAACAGCACATGAAAATGGATCAAAACCAGCCAGATATTGAGTGATCTTTGATCTTTGATGATTATGGAGTGGAGTAGAATCAAGGATTATGAGAATTGATGGAGAATTGATGAAGTTTGAAAAGAATTTGCAAGAGGAAGAATGAGAAACTTTGGGAAATTTTTGGTGAAAAATGAATCCAACCCTTGCTCAATTCTGATTTCATGAATATATAGGGCTCACATGAACTTTCTAGAACCATCTTGCCACATTCCCTTGCATTCCATATTGGTTGATTTTTGAAATGTTTCTTCAAATACAAGTAACCATGGATAACTTTTCTTTTTCCTTCTAAACTCAAAAAAGTGCTTGAACCATTGTCTCTAAAATGTCTTTTGGACCCAAAATCATATATTGGAAGTCTCCATTTGGACTTATAAATCTCCCAAACCATTTTTCACTTTGACTTTCTTTAAATTATAAGCCATTTTAGTTCAAATTTAACCAATCATGCAACTTCATGTTATGAGCTTTTCCAACAATTTGTGACCATCTTTCTAGACTCAAAATCACATTTTGAACAAGTTTGATGTTGTAAGTTTTTCCATTTGAGGCCTCCTTGTATGAGTTTTGGACATAGGTTAAAATGACCTGTAATTCACAAATGCCCAAAATACCCTTTGCTTGCCAAGACCATAAGTTGAGTTCCACACATCATATGAAGGCATACTATACCATTCTAGAAAGCTAAGACAATGAGGAACAATTCTTATGTTGACCAAGAATTCATTTGAAATCTCCTTGAGGGGTAAAAATTGCTTGGAAGTCAAGTCACTTTCACAGACAAAATTTCAGATACCTCAGATGACCTGTAACTTGCAAGGACCATAACTTGAGTTCTATAAATCTCCTTGATGTCTTCCACCACTCAAATTAAAGGTCTTGAGATCCTCTACAAGTTTCATGTTGGCCAAGAAGCCATTTGAAGCTTGCATTTTGACTTATCTTGCTTGGAAATTTGACCTAAACTAGGGGATTTTACACAGAAACCCTAATTTAGAAACTCCTCTTCTCCTTGATTTCTCTTGAATTCTTCTTGGCATATCTCCATATCCTTCTATATATGTCCAATGATGAACCCCACATATCTCCACTAGACTTGAATGCCCCTTAAATCAGTCAATTGACCTAGGGTTGACCTAGGGTTGACCCAGATGAAACCCTAGTTGACTGCCTTCAGCTATAGCTCTTGTGCTCTCATCAATGACTTGTCTCCTTCTCCAAATGACTTTCTAAGTCTCTCATAATGTCTAGATACTCTCCATGTCTTCAACTCACAGCTCACAACCCTCTTGTTGACCCTCAGATACCCTCAGCTAGGAGATGGACTCAAGGCTTGATCTGCTGAACTCTTTGCTTTCAAATTCTTTCCTGATGACTTGAATGAGATTGAATTGGGATAATAACCTCTTGATAGGCCTCTAGAGATGAGAATAATGATTGGTCCTCCTGTTGAATGACTTGCTATGCTTATGCTATGCAGATGATTAGACTATGTACATGACTCTATATGCAAATGCTAATGACATTGAAACATAAACCCAATGAATAAGGTTGAGCAAATTTTGGGGTGCAACAGTATGGAATCATAGGATTAATGTTCCTGTAGATCGATAAATATTAAGGGTTAATGTTCCCGTAGGTCGATAAATATTGATAAATATTAAGGGTTAATGTTCCCGTAGTAACATTCCCGTAGTAATATTCCCGTAGTAATATTCCCGTAGTAATGTTCCCGTAGTAACATTACCGTAGTAATGTTCCCGTAAGTTGAAGAAATATTAAGATTAATGTTCCCGTAGTGATGTTCCCGTAGTAACGTTACCGTAGTAATGTTCCCGTAAGTTGAAGAAATATTAAGGATTAACGTTCCCGTAGTAACGTTACCGTAGTAATGTTCCCGTAAGTTGAAGAAATATTAAGGATTAACGTTCCCGTAGTAACGTTACCGTAGTAATGTTCCCGTAGTAATGTTCCTGTAGGTTGAGAAATATTAAGGGTTAATGTTTGTCTACGCTTGCATTAATGGTTATATCATTAGTTTATGTAGTAATGTTGGGAATCGGCGCCGACACGCGCTAATTTCCCATTTATTGAGAAAAGGTCATTATTAGGGTCTTACTTGATCGACTTTAGGTAGGGAATCGAATCATAGATATAGTTCTCGTGACTCGATAAATGTTAGGGACGAGGTTTTCTGTGTAGGAATGAATGTGTTATATCGTCAGCGTTGTACGATGCTGTATGGTTGCCCTTAATGAGGCAAAGATTAGTTGCCCCGTAGTTAACGAACCTTTTCAGGAACTATAATTAATTTAGTGAGTAAAAGTTGTAATGTTGTTCTTACGATAATGTGCTGAATTCTTAATTGTCGAAAGTATGTTGTTATTGTTCCTCTACATGAACAGATTGAAATAATGAATACTTGATGCATATGAAGTTGTTATGTCACTGTTGAGAAAATGTTATTATAATATTCTCCTTGGATTATGTGGGTAAGTTGTAGTTATATTACCCGTATGAAGGTATATGAAAATGTGTTGAGTTCTTATTTGTAGTAATGATATTGTCAGTTGTTCTCTGACATGAAAATGATGTTGAGTTCTCAATCGTAGAGACGAGGTTGGTTTTAATTGTTCTCTGCGAAAATGTGTTAGAGTCTTATTCGTAGGAACGATACTGTTGGTAGTTCTCTGATATGAACAGATTGAAGTGGTGAGTACATGATGTATGTGAAATGTGATGTTTTTGTTATGGATAATTGGTTGTAGGCGTGATGCCTTGTTGCACGGTTGTTGCACAGTTGTTGTTGTTGTGTTATAGTCCATAATAGTTGCATCTCATAGCATATCATTTGGCCTGGATTAGCGACAGTTGTGTCTTTAATGACAAAATAAAATGATTGTGGAGAGTTGTCTCCCGAATCATTATGGAGTGTTGTCTCCCGAATTATTGTAGAGTGTTGTCTCCCGAATTATTGTGGAGTGTTGTCTCCCGAATGGTTGTGGAGTGTTGTCTCCCAAATCTGGTACCACATGCATATGCACAGTTGAGTTGCATTGTTGAGTCGCATTGTTGAGTTGCGTTGTTGAGTTGTTTTGATGAGTTACTGAGTTATGATGATAATTGTTGTGGTTATGAATACTGAATTGTTGCAGTTTAATTATTGATAATATTTTGCAAACTGTTGGAGTTATAATGCTGTGATAATATTCTGACATGACTTTTATCATGCCTTATGTTATATTGTTGATATCTCACCCTTTACGTTGTATGTTACCTCCATTGGTGGTAACTTGCAGGTAACTCGGAATAAAGTGTCGCTTTATGTTTAAGGTCGTTGGTCGCTCTGATACGTAGCACTCTTGGGGGGATGAACGATTGATGTTATTGCTTTTATTTATTTCCTTGTTGCTGAATTTTATCAAGTATTTTCCATTAAATTGGTGGATGCTGTTAAGTGCCAAATGTTGGTTGGATGCATTATACCGAGGAATTAGTAGTGCTGATTTTTATGGTTGAAACTCGTTGTTTATGTTGAATTGATGTAAGATAATTACTTGCTGAATTTTAATGAAGTTTTGTTGCAAGTTTCATGGTCTTGCTTTAATCATTCTAAATATTGGAAATGTTTTATATTCCGCTGCAAATTAATAAGATGCCTTGTAACCAAAATGTTAATCAAGTTATTGTTGCATGTTCATCCAAGCTTCTGTGCTATGTATCATTACTAAATGCATGTTGTTTAATAGAATTGTGAAATGTATGTTTCTGTGAGTTGAAATTGTAACGCCCAGAATTTGCTGATGTGACGGTCGTCACAACTTCCTTACGATCGTCATGACCGTCACGGTCGTGACAGCCCCTTACGACCGTCATGTTTACAAAATTTGTTGCACTCTGATTCTGTTTTCCTTAATTATCCGTCGGGTTAGATTGGGGTGTTACAAATTGTTACCTATCTTTTTTATTTTCTTGATTGGAATAGATGAAGCTTCTCCATAAGCTTTTCTCTTCTTCTTCTTCTTTGGTTCCTCAGAAGATTTCTGCTTTTTCTTGCTTGCAGATTCTTCTTCTGAAGCTTGTTTCCTCTTCCTCATATTTTCCTCATAAAAATATGGTACCGGTTCTTTTGCACGTAGCAGAATATCAGCAAGAATTGGGGTTCCATCTTCCTTACACATCTGAATGTACTGAAGAATTGCATCTCTAGGTTCATCAGCACCGAATATAGGAAAATCATCTATTGGAACTATCCTCTGACTAACTTCTTCAATATTGAGCTTAGCAGGAGCAGATGTGAGTTCATCCACAACTCTCATCCTCTAGAGACTCTTCCCATTCAGAGGTTTTCCTACAATAAAAGCAAGTTCTTCTTTCAATCCAACTTCATGTAGATGAGCCACCAGTCCATTCTCAGTCAGAATATCTGAGATCAGTCTTCTAAAAGGAATCCAAGTCCTGATCTTCTGACCCTTGGTCTTGACAGATTCTCTAGATGCATTAATGTGGTTCCACAGATGCATGAAGAAAATGTGTGGCAGATCCACTTTTGTGCTCTGACTCAGGCAGAACATGAAGTACATCTGTTCATTGTTAACATAATCAGGAGAGTTTGTAGATTTTCTGTGGTGTATACAGCCCAGAAAAATCTTGGCCTAGATCTTGTATTCAGGTTTCAGATCCTTAAACTTATTTGAAGCTTATCCAGATGTAATTACTTCATCATAAACTTCCTCCATATCAACACGCCCAGCTGGCAGATGAGAAACTCCATCAGTTTCTTCATATCCAATGAGCTTCCTGATCAGATCTTCAATTATAATAATCTCTTTTCCCAGAACTGAAGAGATTATGAACTTGGGGTAGACAGATGCGTGAATCCAAAATTCTTTCACCAAATGTGGATAAACCGGTCCAAACAGTCTATCAAAGTATTTCACCCAGCCTTGAGCATCAATAATAGGACACAAGTCAAACCCATTATCAGCCATGGAGTCAAAATCCACCATTGATTCACATAAAACTTCAAGTTGATCAACTGGTGTTAGAAGAGTTCTAACTGGTTCTTTGAAAGCATTAACACCCATGTTAGAAGATGAAACAACAGCCATAGTTGATTGAAACTGAGCAGGAGTTGATGAAGAAGTAGCCATTGTTGTTCTTGAGAGAGATTTAGGGTTACAAATGGTTTTGGTTTTGGGAGAGAGATGAAAGCAGTGAAACAGACAGAAATGCGTACAAGAGTGTGAGAGAGTGAAAAGTGTGAGAAGTGAAGTGTTGTGGAATTTATAGAAGAAATTAGGGCACACATAGAGTCACACGTTCAGCACGTTTATACTTAGCATTTAATTGCATTTAATAAAAAGAATATAATCATTTCAAGCATTTAATGATTCTGACAATTTGGGGGGAAAACGAGAAACTCAATATTCAAAACAGTACCTCAAACGTCATTTCAGTAATGTGCACTCCACCTTTTCAGATTCAGAGTTACACGTGTTTGCTTGCATGTGCTTCTGAAACTTCTTTGAGAAATTAAATGTTAGGCAACGTTCAGATCCTCTGAGGCTTGTTAGTTCAGATACACACAAATGAATAAACAAAGAAATTAACAGAAGTAATACTTCAGAGTTTAAGCATTTTGCATATGAGTAAATTTGCTTCTGATAAACATTTTATTCTGGACAGAAATCCATACTTATATTTTTCAGAATAAATTTAAACCTATCTTCAGCAAGGGGTTTAGTAAAGATATCAGCCCATTGATGGTCTGTATCAACAAAGTTTAAGCTTAAAATTCCCTTATGAATATAGTCTCTGATGAAGTGATGTTTAATTTCTATATGCTTAGCTTTAGAGTGTAAAATTGGATTTATAGATAAACATATAGCAGAAGTATTACCATAGAAGATAGAAATGTTACTCTCATAAATTTGATAATCTTCTATGTGACTCTTCATCCAGAGCATCTGAGTGCTACAACCAACTGCAGCTATATATTCTGCTTTTGTAGTTGAAAGAGCTATTGTAGGTTGCTTCTTGCTGTACCAAGAGATTAGGTTACTCTCCAGAAACTGACATCTTCCAGAAGTAATTTTTCTTTCAACTCTGTCTCCAGCGTAATCAGTATCACATAATCCAACTAACTTAAATTCATCAGATTTTCTGTAACACAAACCCACATTAGTAGTACCTTTTAGATACCTCAGAATCCTCTTAATAGTTGTTAAGTGAGATTCTCTAGGATCTGATTGGAATCTAGCACACACACAAACACTAAAGAGGATATCAGGTGTAGAAGCAGTCAAATACAGAAGAGAACCAATCATACCTCTGTAAAGCTTCTGGTCTACCTTTTTACTTACCTCTTCCTTACCCAGAGTGCTTGTAGGATGCATTGGAGTCTTTGCTAATTTGCTTTCAGTCATATTAAACTTCTTTAGAAGCTCCTTCACATACTTAGTCTGATGTATGTAGGTGCATTCTGGAGTTTGGTTAACTTGAATTCCCAGAAAGAATCTGAGTTCTCCCATCATGCTCATCTCAAATTCAACCTGCATAGATAGAGCAGACTCCTTTCCAAGCGTAATATTGGTAGATCCAAATATAATATCATCTACGTAAATTTGACAAATTAACAAGTCTTTCTTAAATGATTTACAGAAGAGAGTTGTATCCACTTTGCCTCTGATAAAATTCTTTTCCAGAAGAAAATTACTTAATCTCTCATACCAAGCTCTGGGAGCTTGTTTTAAACCATAGAGTGATTTGTTAAGTTTAAAAACATGTTCTGGAAATTTATCATTTTCAAAGCCAGGAGGTTGATGAACATAAACTTCCTCTTCTATAATACCATTTAAGAAGGCACTCTTAACATCCATTTGATATAGAGTTATGTTATTTTGGGCAACAAAAGAAATGAGTAGGTGTATAGACTCTAACCTAGCCACAAGAGCATAAGTCTCTGTGTAGTCAATTCCTTCTTACTGACTATATCCTTGAGAAACTAGCCTTGCTTTGTTTCTTACAACTTCTCCTTGCTCATTCAGTTTGTTTCTGAAGACCCATTTAGTTCCAATAATATTGAATCCTTTTTGTCTTGGAACCAGATCCCAGACGTCATTTCTGGTGAATTGATTTAGCTCTTCTTGCATAGCAAGTATCCAATCATTATCGTTCAGAGCCTCATCCACAGAATTTGGTTCAACGATAGACACCAACCCAAAAAGTGACGTTCCAGATGATCTGAGAAAAGACCTTGTTCTGATAGGGTCATCCTTCTTTCCAATTATCATATCCTCTGGGTGAGAGGCTTTGATTTTGGATGATCCTTTAACATTTGGTTCTTCAGAAATATTCAAATTTTTCATCTGAGCAGCCAATGGAGTTGCATCTGGCGTTGCTTCTGGTTCTGTTACTTGAGCCTTTTCTGCCTTTGAGTCTTCAGAGTCTGTGAAAATGACTTCTCTATCTGCAGAATTTTCAAGCTGCTTTGGCTTTTGATTGCCAAGCTTATCATCAAATCTAACATGAATTGGTTCCTCCACAATCTGTGTCTCAGTATTGTATACTCTGTAGCCTTTAGAGCATTCAGAATACCCAAGCACGAAACACTTTTGTGCTTTAGAATCAAACTTGTTCAGATTCTCTTTAGTATTCAACATGAAACATACACATCCAAAAGGATGGAAATAAGAAATGTTGGGCTTTCTATTCCTCCACAATTCATAGGGAGTCTTCTCTAGAAGAGGTCTTACAGACACTCTTTTCTGAATATAGCAAGCTGTGTTAATTACTTTTGCCCAAAAATGTTTTGCCATGTTTGTCTCGTTGATCATGGTTATGTCCTTTTCTTGCAATGTTCTATTTTCCCTCTCTACAACTCCATTCTGTTTAGGAGTTCTAGGGCAGGAGAAATCATGTGCAATGCCATTTTCTTTAAAATATTTTTCAAAAAATTTATTTTCAAATTCACCACCATGATCACTTCTGACTTTAACAATTTTAAATTCTTTTTTAGTTTGGACTTGTTTGTAGAAGTCAAAGAACACAGAATGTGACTCATCCTTGTGTTTTAGGAATTTTACCCATGTCCATCTGCTGTAATCATCAATAATGGCTAATCCATATTTCTTGCCTCTGATAGATGTAGTTTTCACTGGTCCAGACAGATCAATATGAAGCAGCTCTAATGGTTTTGAGGTTGAAACAACATTTTTAGTTTTAAAAGAAGATTTTGAAAATTTTCCTTTCTGACATGCTTCACAAAAAGCATTTGAGTTGAACTTCAACTGAGGAAGTCCTCTGACCAGATTGAGTTTATTAACCTGAGATATAGCTCTCATACTAATATGCCCCAATCTTCTGTGCCAGATCCATTGCTCTTCGCTAACAGATAGAAGGCATTTTACATTCTGAACCTTAAGTTCTGAAAGATTGATTTTATAAATGTTGTTCTTCCTTTTTCCATTAAAGAGGATTGAGCCATCCTTTTACCTGACAACTTTACAACATTTTTGATTGAAGATTATGTCATAACCATTGTCACTTAATTGACTTATGGACAATAGATTATGTGTTAATCCTTCAACAAGTAAAACATTAGAAATGGAAGGGAGGTTACCATTACCTATAGTTCCAGAGCCTATGATTTTGCCCTTCTGGTTCCCTCCAAACTTCACATCACCTCCAGATCTAAGTTTCAGGCTTTGGAACATAGACCTTCTTCCCGTCATGTGACGTGAGCAGCCAGAGTCCAGGTACCATGATTGGTGTTTTGACTTTGCTGTTAAAGACATCTGCAACAGATATTATTTTTTCTTTAGGTACCCAGATCTTTTTGGGTCCTTTAGGTTAGTTGCCTTAAAGTTTTGTCTGAACTTCTGTCTTTTGACAACAGGTTTGTTCTGACTAACTTTAGGTTTAAACACAGGAATGTTCTGATCAGAACGTGTGTGTTTAATATCATTAAGATGACCATACTTAAAGTGAGTATACAGAGGAGTATGCTAAATGATCAGTTTATCAACAGATGTTGGATTTAAATCCTTCTCAGAAGAAGATTCATATCCAATACCCTTCCTGTTGTTTCTGCTTACGCCATAGATCATTGAAGCCACTTGCTTCTATATAGGTCTCTTGACAGAAACTTCTAAAAACTATAGTCATATTCTTCTAAAATATTTTTAGATTTTGACTAAGTTTCAACTTCAGAATCTAGTTGAGCTTTTTCTAATTCATTTTTAATTTTCAAATTGTTTGCTTTAAGCTCAACAACTTCTGATTTCAGAAGATCATTCTCAGATACAAGATTGTTTTCAAGTTTCTTGTACGTGAGCTTAATCTTACTATAGTTTTACAGCATTTCAGATAAACTCTCAATAAGTTCTGCTCTAGAAAGTTCAGAAAATACCTCTTCAGAATCAGGTTCTGATTCAAATCCAGATGTTTCTGCATGGTCCTCCACGTCAGCCATAAGTGACATGTTTGCACATTCTTGTTCTGAATCTGATGAAGATTCAGGTGCATCTGAATCATCCCAGGTTGCCATAAAAACTTTCTTTTTATTATCAGACTTCCTTCTTGGCTTCTCCTTCAGAAGTTTTGGGCATTCATTCTTATAGTGCCCAGGTTCCTTGCATTCATAGCAGACCACCTCTTTCTTTCTTGATCTTCTATGTCCAGAAGACTCTTTATGTTGATCTCGTTTCTTGAAGTTTTTGAACTTCTTCTGTTTATGCTTCCAGAGTTTGTTGATCCTTCTGGACAGCAGGGACAATTCATCTTCTTCTTCAGAAGAAGATTCTTCAAAACTTTCTTCTATAACCTGCAAAGCTTTGGCAGATTTGTTAGACTTTAAAGAAATAGACTTACCTTTCTTCTGAGGTTCGTCTTCTTCTAGTTCAATCTCATGACTCCTCAAAGAGCTGATCAGTTCCTCCAGCGTGATCTTGTTCAGATCCTTTGTGTTAGTTTCATGGTTCTATGATATAGAATTGTCCATGGTTCTATGATTGGCTAAATTATGGTAAAACATGACTCTGAACTAATGTTAAGCAGGATGTCATTACCATAGTTATAACATCACTAAAGGAACAAGTAGGAGCTGGTGAAAGAACTGTTGTGGAGTGGTTTAATGTGAATGTCAAGCTGAATATCGTGACATACATCCCGACATCCATCTGCTGTCATGATAGAACTACTGTCATGTGTGAGAAACAGCAGGAGTAGTGGTGCAGCAGGAGCTATCAGGGGTTGTAAACAAGATGCCATTACATCTGGTGCAACATGAGCTATGTGCAACAGGAGCTAGCAGAGGCTGACATCAAGGTCGAGTGCAGCAAGAGAAACAAGGAGCTAGCAGAGGCTGAAGAAAGGACTGTTGTCATGGATCTCATTACCAAAGTAATGACATAGCTGTCTGGAACAACAGGCACTGCTATGGGTCAGCAGTAGCCTAGTTCCTCACAGGTTGAGCTGTGATGAAGTTCCTCACAGGCAGTGTGAGGTGTGCAGTCACAACAGGTTAAGTTGTGATGAAGCTCCTCACAGGTAGTGAGTGAGGTGTGTTGTCATGTGTCTTAAGCAGGACATCATTGGATGACAACAGAAGGAGCTGCTAGTGTATATCTCTTGAAAGAATTGGTTTGGATTGATGAAACCATGTTGAAAATGCCTCATCAGTAAATATGTCAAGGAGATTTATTAGGAACAAGAACAAATTGTATTGGTATTCATAAAAGGATCCTGGAGACCTTTTAGGAAACTTTAATATACTTGTTTCTAATGTTATTCTGCAGAAGATTGGGTGAAGCCAGGTCTGGTGTAAAGAAAAATCTTCAGAAGAGTGGATGTCATACTGAATGTCATGACATTGATCGTATGACATCAGTCGTGCAGACATGTTGGTTTTCTGTTATCTTAGGCTAGATTTCAGGAAGACTTGTTATGACCCCTGAGTTATATCAGGAGAGATTCAAGGCAATGCTGACCATGCCATGACCTAATTGGACAGCACCTTGAATTGTGGAAATTAGTTTTATTTTGTTAAAACTAATATTTGTAACTTCTGCACAACCCAAGCCCAGTCTGTACGACTATAAAAGGAGGAGCAGAAGTAGAAGAAAAGCAAGCACTCACATCAAGAAAAACCAGAGTGTAAAATAGAGGTCTAGGGTTGAGAGTCCCTTGTGTGTAAGTCACCCTTTGTATCTATTGATACATTGAGGTAGACATATTTGTAAGTGAAGAAGGCTAGTCTTCACTTGTAAAGTCTGTTTAGGAATACTTGTAATCCAAGCAATTGTCTGGTGGATGATTGTTTTGGTTAGGTAGATTCTAGGTTGTGTCTCACTCGAAGCTGCGAAGCAAGAGTGTGTGAGTTCCTTGGTCAAAGTTGTGAAGCAAGATCAAGGTGTGTATGAAGTGTCTCTTCATACTGTGCTTGTAATTGTTTGATATCACTGTTGTGTGATAGTGGGGGAGTGAGTGGGTATACTCAGGTACTAGAGAGTCTCTAGGTTGACGTGTCATTGGGTAGTGATTAAGTGAGGAGTGTAAACTGGAGGTTTAACTCTGAATTGATACTGATGATAGTAAATTTCCTCCCTGGCTTGGTAGCCCCCAAATGTAGTTGTTGTTGATACCGAACTGGGTGAACAATTACCGTGTTATTTATCTTTCTGCATTTATAATTCTGTACTTTAAACGGTTAGATAAATAGTATGACAGACTGCAGATGTCATAACTGAGGTCGTGACATTGGGACAATTTAAAGAAATTGAAATTGGCCATGGTCTGTCCTCATCCTTGTTGAGCAGAGATCAATGTTCTTGTAACACATGTGATCTGCATATCAGAATTTCAATTGGTATCAGAGCAGGCATCCTGTCTATTTTGGATGAGATCTTGGGAGATACTTTATGGTGTTTTGAACAAGGACAAGTTGCAGCTGAGTTGCTGATCTTGCTGAATGGTTGAGCTACTGCTTATGGAGCTAAAGAGAAGCTTGTGATTGCTGTTGTGCCCTCTGATATAGGAGCTTTATGACCAGCTGTATGTTATGCCAAAGGAAGAGTGGCTACTTCTATCCTATGGCCTGTTGAATGATCAGACGTCTTGTTTAGGGAATATTCTTTTGGTGGTTTCGCTGCATATATCTCTAATAAAAGAAATCCGATGCCCCTGGGAGAAAACTAGCCCATATTCAGTCTGATGCTTGGTTGTGGCAGTTGTGTAGATGGTTGATAGATGGTGCTAGCAGCAGTGCTTGGTTGTATGCCTGGGCTGCTCTGTTGTGTTCTACAGTTTGCTGGAAGCTATGGAGAGAAGATAGTGGGAGGTGATTTATTTTCACCACTCAGGACTTGCAAGGATTCTATCAGCAGAAGAAGATATAGGCAGGCTAAGTCAATGGTGCTTCAGCCCTGGTATTCCTAAAGTTGTGTGGATTTAAGACCAATTGCTATTTGTGGACTACACATGTATTTAATTGGTTTTCCATGAAGTTCAGAGAAGGACCTGTTACAAGGATTTAAGATTCATTGCTATTTGAAATATTCTCAAATATTTAATGGATTATCCTTAGTTGATGATCAAGATGTCCCATCAGTAGCAGCATAAGAAGAAGGCCCCTGATTTGTTTGGTCTACTTCAAGATTGTTCAGAATTCTGTTGATCCATAGATCAAAGAAGATATAGCTAGATCTGTACTCATTATAGTAAGGTTCTTGGCAAGAAACTAAGGCGGGAATGGAGTGCTGATGGGAATGAAGATGAAGACAATCTGCTCTATAAGAGTATTGGAGTGCAGCAGTTGTGTTCTAGTTTCTACTAGAAGCACTTGATCTATTAGCTAGAAATTTTCCTGGCAAGAAACTTGTCTAGAAGATGGTGTTGGTGATAGCACTGCTTAGGTCAGTTTATTTCTGATCTAAGTGCATATGAGCATGTGACCTTTCTCATCTTGGAGGAAAAGGATAAGTGGCAGTTATCTTTGATGTTCTGAAGAAGTATATACTTAAGGAAAGCTGGAATCCTTTTGTAAAGACTTGTGTGATCCTTCCTCCCTAAAAGAATCAAGCTTTGGCATGTTTGGTTTCTCTAAAGAGGAGTTTCATGAAGCAAATGCACTTCAAGGTAACTGTTGTGGCACAACAAAGCAGAATTGAGGTAGTCGACTCCAACTTGATATCAAGCCTATGCGCTGATATCTTCTAAGTGGCAGAATGAAAGCCTGAACTCTCCAGCTGAATGTCTTAACCAAAGTTGGGACATTAAGCAGAAACTTCAAGGCCTCAAGTAATGGTGTGGCACATCATTTGAAGATAAGTTGATCTTCTCAGGTATGAATGGAATTAATGCTTCATATCATGCAGTTTGCGGGAGCTGTGTGAAAGAGTAGATACCTTGCTTTGGAGCAAGAAGAATGTGAAGATCAATGTGGCTTGGTGGATTAGCAGACTTTATAGAGCTCTGAAAAATGCTGAATAACCAAACAGTTGCATTTGGTTATTTAAGCAGTGTGCCTTTAGAGAACTATTCTTGTGCAGAAGGGTAGTTATTTGAAGACGACAAAAGGTTCTGGGAATGTTCATGCTTGGAACTAATTACTCATGTGCAGAAAGGTAATTGGTTGAAGACCAAAAGAGGATCTGTTTCTGTTCACATATTGGAGCTTGTGGTAGAAGCCCTAAGTTGTGTATAGAAGATTACCTTCTTGTGGAGATGGAGTTGATCAAGCTGGTGGAGCTGTGAAGATCTTCAGGTGGACTACTAGGCAGCAGTAAGTCCAGTATGGGAACATAAAGAACCATGGGATGGTGTGGCTGTGATATGAACCATCTGATATGTGAAGATCTCTTGTGGAGCTTGTGATTCACTTCTTGGCTAAGAAGTACTCTATCTTATCATACGGGAGAATGATAAGGTAAAAGGACTGTCTTGGAGTATGATGTGAAGGTATTGAGTGCATTTTGATGTGATAAAGTCCCTATGCGGTGTCTATCTTGTACTCAGCCTAAGGTTAAAATACTTGTGGAGAAGTGGTCTCTTCTGCTACAAGTAACTCTAGGAAGAGGTGAATCAGTTTGGTGCCTTCTCTCTGTATGAGCATGGAGTTGGTCATGAGAAGATAATGAGGTGATCTTGGAGCAGCTGTCATCAAAGATAGGGGGAGAGCTTCTATTTGATGGGTGTACTACTTGCTTGTGGTTCAAGCAGTAAGTGAATGCGTTCAACATGTGTGTGGAACAAAGAATGAGTTCTTGAAGACATGAAGATGCGTCTTATGTTTTTCATTCATGTGCACTGGTTACCATTAATATGGGAGAGTTATACTTCTATCAAGGATATGTTGTTGCAAGAGTGCAGTTATGTCTCAAGATTGTTTGTGGGTTCAAACAATTTGAGTGTTTGTGAAGGTGGAATGTCAGACAAGATGTTGTGACATTGAGTTACTGCTCAATCTCATGGTGAAGATGACAGGGTAGTCATGTTGGGTCTTTCATTAGGTGATGTTCAGTCAGAGAGGACTATTCAGTCGCTTGAGGATTTGTTGAAAGCATGCGTGTTGGAGAAAGGTGGTGCGTGGGGCACTCATTTGTCATTGATTGAGTTCACGTACAACAACAGTTATCATTCTAGTATCGGAATGACACCGTTTGAGGCTTTGTATGGGAGGAGGTGTAGGACTCCTCTGTGTTGGTATGAGACTGGTGAGAATGTGGTGCTTGGACCAGAGATTGTACACCAGACTACTGAGACGATTCGAATGATTCGTGAGAAAATGAAGGTGTCTCAGAGTAGACAGAAAAGTTACCATGATAACCGGAGAAAAGAACTGGAATTCAGTGAAGGTGATCACGTATTCCTAAGAGTTAACTCAGTGACTGGTGTAGGTCGTGCATTGAAGTCCAAAAAGTTGGATCCTAAGTTTAAAGGACCGTATCAAATTTTACAGAGAATTGGTGTTGTAGCTTACAGGGTGGCATTGCCGCCTGAATTGTCGAATCTACATGATGTGTTTCATGTGTCGCAACTGCGAAAGTATGTTTCGGATCCATCTCACGTGATTCAGAGAGATGAGGTTCAGGTTCGGGAGAACCTTACTGTCAAGACGATGTCGTTGAGGATCGAAGACCGTAAGATGAAACAACTCCGGGGGAAGGAGATATCGTTAGTGAAAGTAGCTTGGGGAGGTGCTGCAAGAGGCAGTGTGACCTGGGAGTTGGAAAGCAGGATGCGAGAAGCGTATCCGGAATTGTTTCCATCAAGTAATTTTCGAGGACGAAAATAATTAAAGTGGGGGAGAGTTGTAGCACCCATTTTAATTATTTAGTCATTTTGGTGTTATTTTAATTATTTTATTTTGGTGTGCCCTTAGGTGGGGTGTGTTTGAGTTTGTTGTTGGTGATTATCTTTGATATGTAAGGATTATTTGTGGTGACGTGGAGTGGATATGATAATATAATAGTTAATAGTAATATTGGTGGTATTATTATTATTATTATTATTATTATTATTATTATTATTATTATTATTTGTATTAGTATTATTATTATTGGTGGAATATTATTATTATTCATATTATTACTATTATTATGAATATTATTATTATTAGTTGGAGAATAGTATTATTAGTATTATTATTATTGAGATTAGAATTAAAATAAGATTTAGGGGTATTAGAAGAGTTGGAGAGAAAAGAGAAGTGAGAATACGATAGAACCAGTTTCTGAGAGAAGAGCAGAAAGGAAGACCAATGAGAACGGGAAGAAGCTAGGGCTTGAGATTCTTGAGGATTCTTCATCAATCAAAGATACAATCGAGGTAAGGGGGGAGAAACGGATTGGGATGGTATTTACATGAAATTGGGTAGAGGGGATTCGTTAACCCCGTAGGTATTCTGATGAATATGTTTGAATTGTTGCTATGATGTTAATTGTTGTTGTTTATGGTGAATTATATGTATAAGATGATACGTTGATGATTTATTGTTACCATTGATGAATGGGTGTGGATGTTGGTGTGGTTTGGGTAAGGTTCAGAGTAACTCTGAAGTGTCAGTAAAAGTACTTGATGTTGGTGTTAGAGTAAGAATTATAGGTCGATTGGTAAGTATGATGCTTAAGGTTTGTAGTACTGATAGAATAGGAGATAGAAGTGGCGAATTAGGCTTGAATTAGAGCAAGGTAGCAATTCTGGACAGTGAGAATTGGAGAAGTCACAGACGACTCGCTAGCACTTTTCTAAGCGAGCTAGTAGCGAATGATCGCTAGGTACTCGCCGAGCGAGTGTGGTAGCGAACGAGTCCAGTAGTCTCTGTTTGCATTCGTGAGGTAGTTCGCTAGGCAAACAGGTAGCGAGTATTCGCTAGGTATTCGCTATGGCGAGTTGGGTAGCGAACGAGTCCAGTAGCCACTGCTTTCATTCGTGAGGAGGTTCGATGGGCGAACAACTAGCGAGCATTCGCTAGAAGCTCGTCGAGCGAGTGAGTAGCGAGCGTAGCAGAATATGATTTTTCTGTACTGTGGTGCCTTGTGTGCTAGCTGTGTAGTATCCCTTAGTCTATGTTGAGTGTATGGATGGTGGATGGATAATGTAAGGTGCATAGGTGATGATCGGAAGTGAATTCCTTATCGTTTAAATTAAGTGGATGATTGATGAAAGTGCGTATGATATAGAGTATCGTGAGGTGATCACTATGATCATGTGTACCCGAATGTTGGGGTATGAGTATACCTGCTGTTGGAGGGTGAACTTTCTTAATATGTGGATTAAATGATATAATTGATTTGGTTTATGCTATATGTATGCATGTGATGTACGGTGGTATGATTGGGAGATCGTGTGCACATTGGGTGCTTATATTCATTTGTTTTGCATTTGATGTTATGCATATCATGGTGTATTGGTGGGATGAGTCATTGCTCAGTGGAGTGTATGTGATTCATTTGTATTCCTTTGAGTGGGGAATGGTGAGGACGGATCATGGCCAAGGGCGGGCGTATGTGATCTATCCGAGTTCCATAGAATGAACCAATGAGTCGGTACCACATGCATGGTATTGCATTGCATATTTGCATTATGGTGTATTATGCTGTTGATGGACTATATGTCATGTTTGGTGATTGTTGGGTGACAAATTATATGATTGTTGTAATTACTACCTTTATTTCATGTATGTAATTACCGTTATATTTTGATCATGTTTTCTCACCCCTTTATTGTTGTTGTGGTCTTTGCTTCTTCGGAAGTACAAATAATCCAGGTACTTAGCTAGCTTGCATTTATGGTGTGCCAGCTGAGTCTTAGGATGCTCTGATACGTAGCACAGGACTTGGGTGGTTTAGTTGTTTATGTTGAACTTATTTCTTTTCCTGTGACGTATCATGAATTTGATGTATTTTATTATATGAACAATTTCCGCTGTATTTTGGTGAAAACCTTCTAAGGAAGAGTACGTTGGATTTTATTATGTGATATCCCACTTGGGAAGTAAACAACTCTGATGTTTATTTGTAATGTTTATATTTTTAATTGATTTGGGAAGTGGGGTGTTACAATTGGTATCAGAGCAGGTCGGTCCGTCCGGCCAGTGTAGTTGAGTTGAGTCTGTCCCTAGGATAGAGTTGTGTATCTTTTGATTTTGTGTTGTTGTTGTTGAGCAGTATGGCAGGAAGGAATGATGTTGCATTGGCTGCTGCTATGCAACCGATGGCGCAGACGGTTGCTAATCAGAACCAAGCTACGGATGCCCAATTCAGAGATTTGGCGCAGTTTCGGAGTAACAAGCCGCCGACATTTGAAGGAGGAGTTTTAGATCCTGAGGCTGCACAGAAGTGGCTGAAGGCGATTGAAAATATTTTCAAGACTATGAATTGCAGTGATGAACAAAAGGTGAGGTTTGGTACTCACATGCTGGAAGGCGAAGCGAAAGCTTGGCGGGATAATTATCGTCAGAGGTGGGTGACTGCAGGAACTACGATTACTTGGGATGTGGTTCGCAAAGGTTTTCTGGAGAAGTACTTTCCGAAATACATTCGGAGTGCTAAAGAGATAGAGTTCTTGGAACTGAAGCATGGTGATCTGACCGTAGCGGAGTATGCTATAAAATTTGAAGAGTTGATGCAGTATTGTCCTCATTACAATACTGATGATGCGATGACATCTAAGTGTTTGAAATTTGAGAATGGGCTGCGTCCGGAGATCAAGTTGGGAATTGCTTGTCAGATGATCAGAAACTATCCTGAGATGGTAAGCAGGAGTAGGATCTATGACAATGATAATCGGGCCAGGATTGCGCATTATAAGGCTGTGAATGACCGTAAGGGTAAGCAGAGGTTCAGTGGTACTCCTTACAGTGTTTCTGCTGATAAAGGAAAATGTAAGGCTGCTACCGATAGGAAGTCCAGAGAAGGGGATGCGTCTGCTGATGTGAAATGTTTCCGGTGCGGTGGTGCAGGTCATCGTGCTAAGGATTGTCCTAAGGAGGGAGTAAAGAAATGTTTCAAGTGCGGTAAGCCAGGCCATGTGATAGCTGAGTGCAGGGCCACTATGCCTATTTGTTATAACTTTGGTGAGAAGGGCCATATCAGTACGCATTACGAGAAGCCGAAAAAGTCTCAGGCGTCTCCGGCTGGTGGTAAAGTGTTTGCTTTGGCGGAAACTCAAGCTGCCAGTGAAGAGCGTGCTATCAAAGGTACTGGTATTATCAATAATATTCCTTTGACTGATATTATTGATACGGGTGCAACCCACTCGTTCATTTCTGTTGATTGTGTGAAGAGAATAGGATTGGTACCGTCTACTCTTGAGCGACGAATGACTATTGAAACCCCCTCTATTGGTTCAGTGACTACTTCTTTGGTATGTTTGAAGTGTCCACTGACTATTTTCGGTAGAGACTTTGGAGTGGATCTGATTTTTCTACCACTCGGTTATTTGGATGTTATTCTGGGTATGAACTGGTTGGAGTTCAACCGATTCTACATCGATTGTTTTCGGAAGGTGTTGTTGTTCCTTACTCTAGAGGAAGAAGAGTTGGCGAATTCTTTATCTAATAAGGAATTAAGGACTTTATTGGAGGACGAAGCCAAGGTGTTTGCTTTATTTGCATCGTTATCAGTGGATAACAAGGCGCCAATGGAAGCGTTGGCAGTGGTGAATGAATTTCCGGAAGTGTTCCCTGATGACATTACGGAATTACCTCCGACAAGAGAAGTCGAATTCAATATTGATCTTGTTCCTGGTACAAGACCTATTTCTATGGCGCCGTACAGGATGTCGGCAGTAGAGTTGTCCGAGTTGAAGTCTCAGATTGAAGAGTTATTGGATAGAAAGTTTATCAGGCCGAGTGTGTCGCCATGGGGAGCTCCAGTGTTATTGGTGAAAAAGAAGGATGGTAGTATGAGTTTGTGCATCGATTACCGTCAGTTGAATAAGGTGACTATTTAGAATAAGTATCTTCTTCCAAGGATTGACGATTTGATGGATCAGTTGGTGGGAGCTCGTGTGTTCAATAAGATCGACTTGAGGTCGGGTTACCATCAGATCAGAGTGAAAGGAGGTGATATTCATAAGACGGCTTTTAGAACTCGATATGGACATTACGAATATGCTGTAATGCCTTTTGGAGTGACTAATGCACCGGGAGTATTTATGGAGTATATGAACCGAATCTTCCATTCTTATTTGGATCAGTTCATTGTTGTGTATATTGATGATATCCTGATTTATTCTAAGTCTGATGAAGAACATGCAGGACATTTGAGAATTTCCTTGCAGGTGCTGAAGGATAATAAGTTGTTTGCTAAACTGTTGAAGTGTGAGTTATGGTTAAAGATAGTGAGTTTCTTGGGGCACGTGATATCTGGTGATGGTATAGTAGTAGACCCATCGAAGGTGAGTGCCGTGTTGCAGTGGGAACCGCCGAAGACAGCGATGGAAATTAGAAGCTTTATAGGTTTGGCAGGTTATTACCGAAGGTTCATTGAAGGGTTCTCTAATTTGGCGTTGCCATTGACTCAGTTGATGAGAAAGAACCAAGTTTTTATGTGGGTTGCTGCTTGTGAAGAAAGCTTTGAAGAATTGAAAAGGAAATTGACTACGGCACCGGTGTTAGTGTTGCCGACTCCGAGTGAACCTTTTGTGGTGTACTGTGATACGTCTAAGATGGGATTAGGTGGAGTTCTTATGCAGAATGGTAAAGTGGTAGCGTATGCTTCTCGGCAATTGAGAGTGCATGAGCGAAATTATCCTACTCATGATCTTGAATTGGCTGCGGTTGTTTTTGTGTTAAAGATCTGGAGGCACTATTTGTATGGCTCGAGATTTGAAGTGTTCAGTGATCATAAGAGTCTGAGATACCTGTTTGATCAGAAGGAGCTGAATATGAGATAGAGAAGATGGTTGGAATTCTTGAAGGATTATGACTTTAGTTTAAGTTATCATCCAGGAAAGGCCAATGTAGTGGCAGATGCTTTGAGTAGAAAAGCGATTCATATGTCGGATTTAATGGTGAAAGAAATGGAACTAATTGAACAGTTCAGAGATTTGAGCATGGTTTGTGAGACTACGACAGATAGTGTGATGTTGGGTATGTTGTAACACCCCCTTCTATACCCCAAATAAATGCATATAAAACAATTAAGCACATACAAATTATCAGAGTAAAAAAAAAAGTTTTATAATAAGGTACAAAAGAAGAATGCCACAATTTCACCAACAAAACTCTTTAACATTTTGCTCCATAAAATATGTAACATTTTCGTAGTTTTAGAAATCGAATTTCAACATTAAATTTAAGCGGAAGATAACATCATTTAATCATTTTCAAAATGTTAATTCAATTGCATATAAATCATCCAGATCAATACATCATATCAGTTAGATTACAAAACCACATCAGCTGATACATCGCAATGTATCACAAAAGAATGACTATACTAGTCTAACTACCCGGTGTTACATATCAGAGCAGCCGACTCAAAAGAATGAAGACTAACTTCACAAAAGGACTCCAGCATCCTAATCTTGAATGCCTCATAGAGCATTATAGAACAGCAGAAGGGTGAGAAATATAACCATAATAATCAAAGCATAAGATTACGTATATATAGGTATCATATAACACATATTCACATTTCTCACCACACTTCATTCTCACAATCATAATCATATCACATTCACATATATCAACATTGTGAATAACCACAAGCACATCCCTTCATGCTTGACTTCACAATCATTCACAAGCACATATGTACCACAACAATATTATGCAATGTGACTCAACATATTCAATGCAACTCAATGCTATGCGGTACCGACTCTCGTTATCTTTTCTCGGTTTTTACTTTAATTGAAAAAGGATGGAAACTCTACTAAAACCCCAACCCAACATACATAACATCATGCAATGATCAAATAGAAACATTTCTCACCCTTACCTCGATTAATCGGAGCTTTGATGTTGGTTCTTGATGATTTCCACTTTTCCTCTTCTTCTCTTCTCTTTCTCTCCTTTCTTCTTCTTTCCTCTTTCTTTCCAAAATGTTTTCTAACTTTTCTTTTCTTTTCTTTCTCTCTTATATATATATATATCCTTCATTTTCCTTCCTTCCAATTCTCTATTAATCCCAATTAATAAAATTAATTTCCAACATTAATAAAAATCCCACTAAATCAATTAATTACTATGATTAATTATTTAATGAAATTTGGGTTGTTACAACCCTCCCCCACTTAAGAATTTTCGTCCTCGAAAATGTTACCTGATTCAAACAGTTCTGGATAAGACTCTTTTATCCGACTCTCAAGCTCCCAAGTAACATTTCCACCAGCCGGTCCTCCCCAAGCGACCTTCACTAAAGCGATCTCTTTACCTCGAAGCTGCTTCAATTTTCGATCCTCTATCCGCATAGGTGATGCCTCAACAGTCAGGTTATCTCTCACCTGCACATCATCTATCTGGACTACATGAGACGGATCCGCAATGTATTTCCTCAACTGAGATACATGGAATACGTCGTGAAGATTAGCAAGCGACGGTGGTAAAGCCACACGATAGGCCACTTCTCCTATCCTTTGCAAAATCTGATAAGGACCAATGAAACGCGGCGACAACTTGCGCGACTTCAGTGCCCTACCAACACCTGTCATCGGAGTGACTCGAAGAAACACATGATCTCCCTCTTGAAATTCAAGTGCCTTCCTCCTCTTGTCATAATAACTCTTCTGACGACTCTGAGTAATTCTCATCTTCTCTTGAATCATCTTGATCTTATCAGTAGTCTGTTGAACTAACTCGGGTCCAACAACTGAACTCTCTCCGGACTCGAACCAACACAATGGTGTCCTACACCGCCTACCATACAACGCCTAAAATGGTGCCATACCAATACTCGAATGGAAACTGTTGTTGTAGGTAAACTCAATCAAAGGCAAGTAGCTGTCCCAAACTCCTCCTTTTTCCAATACACAAGCTCTCAAAAGATCTTCAAGCGACTGAATCGTCCTTTCCGTCTGACCATCTGTCTGAGGATGATACGCTGAACTCAAACGCAACTTAGTACCCAAAACACTCTGCAGGCTCTCCCAAAATCTCGAAGTAAACCGCGGATCTCTATCCGAAACAATACTCGACGGAATACCATGCAAACACACAATCCTCTCAATATACAACTTAGCCAACTTCTCCAAAGGGTAATCCATACGCATAGGGATAAAGTGAGCAGATTTAGTCAACCTATCCACGATAACCCAAATAGCCTCAAAATTACTCGGCGTCCTCGGCAAACCCGATACAAAATCCATAGAGATACTATCCCATTTCCACTCAGGAATAAACAACGGCTTCATCAACCCCGATGGCTTCTGATGCTCAATCTTTGACTTCTGGCAAGTCAAACAAGAATACACAAATTCCGCGATATCCTTCTTCATACTAGGCCACCAAAATACCTTCCTCAAATCCTGATACATCTTAGTGGCACCCGGATGAATACTCAATCCGCTACGATGTCCTTCCTCAAGGATACTCTTTTTCAGCTCAACAACATTTGGAACACAAACTCGATCCCGACATCTCATAATCCCGTTCTCATCAATCTGAAAATCACCACCTTGGCCTTGGTTGATTAAATTCAACCGATCAACTAAGCTCAAATCCGATTTCTGTCCTTCTCGAATTTCATCCAAAATACCACTTGTAAGCTTTAACATACCCAACTTAAATCCAAAAGAAGTTCTCTCACATACCAAACTCAAATCTCGAAATTGCTCGACCAATTCTAACTCTTTCACCATCAATGCCGACATATGCAATGATTTCCGACTCAATGCATCCGCTACTACATTCGCTTTACCCGGATGATAGTTCAAGCCAAAATCAAAATCCTTCAAAAGTTCAAGCCATCTTCTTTGTCTTGCATTCAATTCCTTTTGATCAAAAAGATACCTCAAACTCTTGTGGTCACTAAACACTTCAAATCTTGCGCCAAATAGATAATGCCTCCAAAGTTTCAACACGAACACAACGGCGGCCAACTCTAAGTCATGCGTCGGATAATTCTTCTCATGCACTTTGAGTTGCCTCGAAGCATAAGCTACAACTTGATTATTCTGCATCAACACACCTCCTAAACCCATCAAAGAAGCATCACAATACACAACGAATGGTTCTTCCGGATTTGGCAGAATCAAAACAGGAGCTGTCGTCAACCTTCGCTTAAGTTCTTGAAAACTCGCTTCACACTTGGCGTCCCAAACAAAGGCTTGACCTTTCCTAGTCAACTGCGTCAACGGCAACGATAACTTAGCAAATCCTTCAATAAACTTCCGATAATAACCGGCTAAACCAAGAAAACTTCTGATTTCAAAAACTGACTTCGGAGTCTCCCATTGCGACACCGCTTCAACCTTCGACGGATCAACCGCAACACCACTACTAGAAATCACATGACCAAGGAAACTAACTTCCTTAAACCAAAATTCACACTTAGAAAGCTTCGCGAACAACTGCTTCTCTCTCAGCACAGATAACACAATCTTCAGATGCTCGGCATGCTCTCCTTCGCTCTTCGAATAAACCAAGATGTCGTCGATAAACACCACCACAAACTTATCCAAATAAGGATGGAAAATCCTATTCATGTACTCCATAAATACACCCGGTGCATTAGTCACACCAAATGGCATCACGGAATACTCATAGTGTCCATACCTCGTCCGAAACGCCGTCTTCTGAATATCCTCAGCTTTCACACGGATCTGATGATACCCAGATCTCAAATCAATCTTGCTGAACACACTTGCACCAATCAACTGATCCATTAGATCATCAATCCTCGGAAGTGGATACTTATTCTTAATAGTCACCTTGCCTCAACTCAAGAAATTCGATCTCTTTCTTCCCCCGCACATCCTCTGGAAAATACTTCTCCAGAAAGGTTTCTCTAAACAAATCCCACGTGATCACAATATCATCTTCCTCAAATCTTTGGCGAGTATTACCCCACCAATCTTCAGCTTCTTCTTCGAGCATATGAGTCCCAAACTGCACCTTTTGTGCATCCGAGCAATTCATAACTCGAAAAATCTTTTCCACAGCTTTCAACCAAATTTGTGCCTTGTCCGGTTCATGAGTTCCCTTGAAGACCGGAGGGTTATTCTTTTGGAATTTCCCCAAAGCACGGAATCCATCATCAGCATGATTCCTCATATTCACATTGGCCGGAGGATTCTACCCAATTGCCCCTGCCAATCTCGTCAATGCCTCCGCAATCGCTTCGTCGTTCCTTCCTGCAACCATCTTACTAATTCCAACCACAGAACCACGTAAGAACAACCAATATTGATAATGCATCACACGCATACCAATAACACACAGGGAAAAACACTCTAACAACTTGGCCGGACGGACCGACCTGCTCTGATACCACTATTGTAACACCCCCTTCTATACCCCAAATAAATGCATATAAAACAATTAAGCACATACAAATTATCAGAGTAAAAAAAAAAGTTTTATAATAAGGTACAAAAGAAGAATGCCACAATTTCACCAACAAAACTCTTTAACATTTTGCTCCATAAAATATGTAACATTTTCGTAGTTTTAGAAATCGCATTTCAACATTAAATTTAAGCGGAAGATAACATCATTTAATCATTTTCAAAATGTTAATTCAATTGCATATAAATCATCCAGATCAATACATCATATCAGTTAGATTACAAAACCACATCAGCTGATACATCGCAATGTATCACAAAAGAATGACTATACTAGTCTAACTACCCGGTGTTACATATCAGAGCAGCCGACTCAAAAGAATGAAGACTAACTTCACAAAAGGACTCCAGCATCCTAATCTGCAATGCCTCATAGAGCATTATAGAACAGCAGAAGGGTGAGAAATATAACCATAATAATCAAAGCATAAGATTACGTATATATAGGTATCATATAAAACATATTCACATTTCTCACCACACTTCATTCTCACAATCATAATCATATCACATTCACATATATCAACATTGTGAATAACCACAAGCACATCCCTTCATGCTTGACTTCACAATCATTCACAAGCACATATGTACCTCAACAATATTATGCAATGTGACTCAACATATTCAATGCAACTCAATGCTATGCGGTACCGACTCTCGTTATCTTTTCTCGGTTTTTACTTTAAACCGGGTCCACCCTTCTAGACCGATAACTCGTTATCACTTTTCGGTTTTTACTTTAAACCGGGTCCACCCTTCTAGACCGATAACATCCAAGCCCGTCCCCTAGGCTTCAAACCCACCCTTCTAGGTTTGGGACAAGCCACTAGTTTCCACGAAACTAACAGACATTGCCTCTTGACTGAATGATGCATGTACAATCAACCAATCACAATAAATGCACTTAAGACCGTTCCCGCGTCTTAACCCCATGCATTCGAATAATTCACCCCTTCGAGAATTTCATCATGATTGCACATACAACATATATCAAACATTTATCAATGTATTCATTTCACACATCATCATATTCAACAACAATGCACACATATCACATATGTTCCCATGCATTCACACCACAATCGCATACATATATGCACTCACGATTCATTAGACGATACACATACATTCCTCATTGTATTCCCATGTATCTCTAATTATCACAACAATCAAGGTATTCTCATTACAATACCAATCATACAATTATAAGTTATGCACACATATTCAAAATATTCTCATGCATACTCATTACATAATTGTATACACATCAAGCATTTGCAAATTCATTAAATAATACACACATAATCACTTATTATGTTCACATGTATTTTAACCGATTACAATTAATCCTTCATATCACAACTCTAGGATTCACGCCCGAAGGCTACCCACAGCACATGTTATCACAATAGATCACATCTATATTCATATCATAAGGTATCCACCTATATGGAACAACCAAACCATCTCCACATGATCAACACAGCAAAAGAAAAATGTTGTCAAACTCGCCCACATTCGCCTGGCGAACCCTCGCAGCGAACCTTCGCCTGGCCTTCTCCTGGCGAACTCCCTCAGCGAACACTCGCTAGGCTTCGCCTGGCGAGACTTCCCAGCGAACCCAAGTCAGTAGCTACTGACTTCATTCGCCACCATTCGCCAGCACCTTCGCTGGGCGAACCTTCGCTATCCAACTTCGCCTGGCGAACCCACCAGCGAAGTCCACTGGGACTTAAATATAATTATTCGCCAACATTCGCTAGGCTTCGCCTGGCGAAGTTTCACCTTCGCTCGCCTGGCGAGAGCCAGCGAACCTGCGCAGAACAGAACCCTATTCTGTTCCACCTCCACCATCCACCATCATCCAACTTCTCACACAGCAAAATCAGTACAAACAGCATCAACACATGTTACCCGACTATTCTACGGCATTATTACTCGATTTCAACCGATTAAATCATCAATCTACCGATTATTCCAACTTTGGCCCTAATTGAAAAAGGATGGAAACTCTACTAAAACCCCAACCCAACATACATAACATCATGCAATGATCAAATAGAAACATTTCTCACCCTTACCTCGATTAATCGGAGCTTTGATGTTGGTTCTTGATGATTTCCACTTTTCCTCTTCTTCTCTTCTCTTTCTCTCCTTTCTTCTTCTTTCCTCTTTCTTTCCAAAATGTTTTCTAACTTTTCTTTTCTTTTCTTTCTCTCTTATATATATATATATATCCTTCATTTTCCTTCCTTCCAATTCTCTATTAATCCCAATTAATAAAATTAATTTCCAACATTAATAAAAATCCCACTAAATCAATTAATTACTATGATTAATTATTTAATGAAATTTGGGCTGTTACATATGTTGCAGGTGAATAATGATTTCTTGGATACGATTAGAGAGAACTAAAAGTTGGATGTGAAGTTGGTAGATTTGATGACTGGAGCAGGAAGTGATTCCGATAGTGATTTTAAGCTGGATGGTACGGGTGTGTTGAGATTTAGAGGCAGGATTTGTGTGTCGGATACTGAGGAACTGAAAAAGTTAATTTTGAGTGAAGGACATCGTAGTAGTTTGAGTATCCATCAGGGAGCTACAAAGATGTATCATGATTTAAAGAGGTTATTTTGGTGGTCTGGTATGAAAAGAGATATAGCCCAATTTGTTTATGCCTGTTTGACGTGTCAGAAGTCGAAGGTGGAGCACCAGAGACCTTCTGGATTTATGCAACCGTTGGAAGTTCCGGTTTGGAAATGGGATTGTATAACTATGGATTTCGTTACGGGTTTGCCGAGTACGGAGAGAGGATTTGATGTTATATGGGTGATTATGGATCGACTTATGAAGTCTGCACATTTTGTGCCGATTAATATTAGTTTCCTGTTGACAAAGTTAGCAGAGATTTATATTCGGGTAATTGTGAAGCTACATGGTGTTCCATCCAGTATTGTGTCGGATAGAGATCCGAGGTTTACTTCGGAATTTTGGAAGAGTTTGCAGGAAGCGTTGGGTACTAAGTTGAAGTTGATTTCAGCTTATCATCCGCAAACTGATGGTCAGTCAGAGAGGACTATTCAGTCGCTTGAGGATTTGTTGAGAGCATACGTGTTGGAGAAAGGTGGTGCGTGGGGCACTCATTTGTCATTGATTGAGTTCACGTACAACAACAGTTACCATTCTAGTATCGGAATGACACCATTTGAGGCTTTGTATGGGAGGAGGTGTAGGACTCCTCTATGTTGGTATGAGACTGGTGAGAATGTGGTGCTTGGACCAGAGATTGTACAGCAGACTACTGAGACGATTCAGATGATTCGTGAGAAAATGAAGGTGTCTCAGAGTAGACAGAAAAGTTACCATGATAACCGGAGAAAAGAACTGGAATTTAGTGAAGGTGATCACGTATTCCTAAGAGTTAACCCGGTGACTGGTGTAGGTCGTGCATTGAATTCCAAAACGTTGGATCCTAAGTTTATTGAACCGTATCAAATTTTGCAGAGAATTGGTGCTGTAGCTTACAGGGTGGCGTTGCCGCCTGAATTGTCGAAACTACATGATGTGTTTCATGTGTCGCAACTGCGAAAGTATGTTTCGGATCCATCTCACGTTATTCAGAGAGATGAGGTTCAGGTTCGGGAGAACCTTACTGTCGAGACGATGCCATTGAGGATCGAAGACCGTAAGATGAAACAGCTCCGGAGGAAGGAGATATCGTTAGTGAAAGTAGCTTGGGGAGGTGCTGCAAGAGGCAGTGTGACCTGGGAGTTGGAAAGCAGGATGCGAGAAGCGTATCCGGAATTGTTTCCATCAGGTAATTTTCGAGGACGAAAATAATTAAAGTGGGGTAGAGTTGTAACGCCCATTTTAATTATTTAGTCATTTTGGTGTTATTTTAATTCTTTTATTTTGGTGTGCCCTTAGGTGGGATGTGTTTGAGTATGTTGTTGGTGATTATATTTGATATGTAAGGATTATTTGTGGTGACGTGGAGTGGATATGATAATATAATAGTTAATAGTAATATTGGTGGTATTATTATTATTATTATTATTATTATTATTATTATTATTATTATTATTATTATTATTATTATTGGTGGAATATTATTATTATTATTATTCATATCATTATTATTATTATGAATATTATTATTATTAGTGGGAGAATAGTATTATTAGTATTATTATTATTGGGATTAGAATTAAAATAAGATTTAGGGGTACTAGAAGAGTTAGAGAGAAAAGAGAAGTTAGAATACGATAGAACCAGTTTCTGAGAGAAGAACAGAGAGGAAGAGCAAGGAGAACGGGAAGAAGCTAGGGCTTGAGATTTTTGAGGATTCTTGATCAATCAAAGATACAGTCGAGGTAAGGGGGGAGAAACGGATTGGGATGGTATTTACATGAAATTGGGTAGAGGGGATTCCTTAACCCCGTAGGTATTCTGATGAATATGTTTGAATTGTTGCTATGATGTTAATTGTTGTTGTTTATGGTGAATTATATGTATAAGATGATACGTTGATGATTTGTTGTTACCATTGATGAATGGGTGTGGCTGTTGGTGTGGTTTGGGTAAGGTTCTGAGTAACTCTGAAGTGTCGGTAAAAGTACTTGATGTTGGTGTTAGAGTAAGAATTATAGGTCGATTGGTAAGTATGATGCTTATGGTTTGTAGTACTGATAGAATAGGAGATAGAAGTGGCGAATTAGGTTTGAATTAGAGCAAGGTAGCAATTTTGGACAGTGAGAATTGGAGAAGTCGCAGACGACTCGCTAGCACTTTACTAAGCGAGCTAGTAGCGAACGATCGCTAGGTGCTCGCCGAGCGAGTGTGGTAGCGAACGAGTCCAGTAGTCTCTGTTTGCATTCGCGAGGTAGTTTGCTACGCGAACAGGTAGCGAGTATTCGCTAGGTATTCGCTATGGCGAGTTGGGTAGCGAACGAGTCCAGTAGCCACTACTTTCATTCGCGAGGAGGTTTGCTGGGCGAACAGCTAGCGAGCATTCGCTATAAGCTCGTCGAGCGAGTGAGTAGCGAGCATAGCAGAATATGATTTTTCTGTGATCTGGTGCCTTGTGCGCTAGCTGTGTAGTATCCCTTAGTCTATGTTGAGTGTAGGGATGGTGGATGGATAATGTAAGGTGCATAGGTGATGATTGGAAGTGAATTCCTTATCGTTTAAATTAAGTGGATGATTGATGAAAGTGCGTATGATATGGAGTATCGTGAGGTGATCACTATGATCGTGTGTACCCGATTGTTGGGGTATGAGTATACCTGCTGTTGGAGGGTGAACTTTCTTAATATGTGGATTAAATGATATAATTGATTTGGTGTATGCTATATGTATGCATGTGATGTACGATGGTGTGATTGGGAGATCGTGTGCACATTGCGTGCTTATATTCATTTGTTGTGCATTTGATGTTATGCATATCATGGTGTATTGGTGGGATGAGTCATTGCTCAGTGGAGTGTATGTGATTCATTTGTATTCCTTTGAGTGGGGAATGGTGAGGACGGATCATGGCCAAGGGCGAGTGTATGTGATCTATCCGGGTTCCATAGAATGAACCAATGAGTCGGTACCGCATGCATGGTGTTGTGTTGCATATTTGCATTATGGTGTATTATGTTGTTGGAGGACTATATGTCATGTTTGGTGATTGTTGGGTGACAAATTATATGATTGTTGTAATTACTACCTTTATTTCATGTATGTAATTACCGTTATATTTTGATCATGTTTTCTCACCCCTTTTCTGTTGTTGTGGTCTGTGCTTCTTCCGAAGTACAGATAATCCAGGTACTTAGCTAGCTTGGATTTGTGGTGTGCCAGTCGAGTCTTAGGATGTTCTGATACGTAGCACGGGACTTGGGTGGTTTAGTTGTTTATGTTGAACTTATTTCTTTTCCTGTGACGTATCATGAATTTGATGTATTTTGTTATATGAACAATTTCTGTTGTATTTTGGTGAAAACCTTCTAAGGAAGAGTACGTTGGATTTTATTATGTGATATCCCACTTGGGAAGTGAACAACTCTGATTTATTTGTAATGTTTATATTTTAATTGATTTGGGAAGTGGGGTGTTACATTTATAGTCTTTCAAAGCTAAATCTGAGAAGTCTTCCAGATAGTAATCCTGCAACCACCTCTGTTATTGGTTCCAGTATAGGTTGTGAATCAAAGGGTGCAGAGATGCATGAGCCTCCAGTGTGTGAATATGAAGATATTGGTGTAAATCTTTGTATGGTTGGGTTCTCAATTTTAGGGGGAGCAATGTTTATGCTGACAGGGGAAGATGTGTACCTGTCTGGTGTGTAGCTGATGAAGTGGGGCAGTCTTTATTAGAGGTCAAGCAGCTTGTGTATGGGAGATGGTGAGATGGCTGTATGTACAGTTTGTGTTGAACACATGTATGTATAATTGCTCCACTTGGTGTCAAAGTTTTGACTAAACCAAGGGGGAGAAAAGAAAAACTGTTGCTGCCATGCTGGATGCATCTATCAAGGGGGAGCATGATAGTTTGTGTAAACTACGGCTGAATGTACCTGATAAGTTGTTTTAGCCAAAAATTTCCAAAGGGGGAGTTTGTTAGTTCCATGGTTCTATGATATAGAATTGTCCATGGTTCTATGATTGGCTAAATTGTGGTAAAACATGACTCTGAACTAATGTTAAGTAGGATATCATTACCATAGTTATGACATCGCTAAAGAAGCAAGCAGGAGCTGGTGAAAGAACTGCTATTGAGTGGTTTAATGTGAATGTCAGCTGAATATTGTGACATCCATCACGACATCCATCTGCTGTCATGATAGAACTACTGTCATGTGTGAGAAACAGCAGGAGTAGTGGTGTAGCAGGAGCTATCAGGGGTTGTAAACAAGATGCCATTACATCTGGTGCAGCAGGAGCTATGTGCAACAGGAGCTAGCAGAGGCTGACATCAAGGTCGAGTGCAGCAAGAGAAACAAGGAGCTAGCAGAGGCTGAAGAAAGGAATGCTGTCATGGATGTCATTACCAAAGTAATGACATAGCTATCTAGAACAACAGGCACTGCTATGGGTCAGCAGTAGCCTAGTTCCTCACAGGTTGAGCTGTGATGAAGTTCCTCACAGGCAGTGTGAGGTGTGCAGTCACAACAGGTTAAGTTGTGATAAAGCACCTCACAGGTAGTGAGTGAGGTGTGTTGTCATGTGTCTTAAGCAGGACATCATTGCATGACAACAAAAGGAGTTGCTAGTGTATATCTGTTGACAGAATTGGTTTGGATTGATGAGACCATGTTGAAAATGCCTCATCAGTAAATGTGTCAAGGAGATTTATTAGGAACAAGAACATATTGTATTGGTATTCATAAAGGATCTTGGAGACCTTTTAGGAAACGTTAATATACTTGTTTCTAATGCTATTCTACAGAAGATTGAGTGAAGCCAGGTCTGGTGTAAAGAAAAATTTGCAGAAGAGTGGATGTCATACTGAATGTCATGACATTGATCGTATGACATCAGTCATGCAAGCATGTTGGTTTTCTGTTATCTCAGGCTAGATTTCAGGAAGACTTGTTATGACCCCTGAGTTATATCAGGAGAGATTCAAGGCAATGCTGACCATGCCATGACCTAATTGGACAGCACCTTGAATTATGGAAATTAGTTTTATTTTATTAAAACTAATATCTGTTACTTCTGCATAACCCAAGCCCAGTCTGCACGACTATAAAAGGAGGAGCAGAAGCAGAATAAAAGCAAGCATTCAAATCAAGAAAAACCAGAGTGTAAAATAGAGGTCTAGGGTTGAGAGTCCTTTGTGTGTAAGTCACCCTTTGTATCTATTGATACATTGAGGTAGACATATTTGTAAGTGAAGAAGGCTAGTCTTCACTTGTAAAGTCTGTTTAGGAATACTTATAATCCAAGCAATTGTCTAGTGGATGATTGTTTTGGTTAGGTAGATTCTAGGTTGTGTCTCACTCGAAGCTGTGAAGCAAGAGTGTGTGAGTTCCTTGATCAAAGTTGTGAAGCAAGATCAAGGTGTGTATGAAGTGTCTCTTCATATTGTGTTTGTAATTGTTTGATATCACTGTTGTGTGATAGTGGGGGGGGGGGGTTGAGTGGGTATACTCAGGTACTAGAGAGTCTCTAGGCTGAAGTGTCATTGGATAGTGATTAAGTGAGGAGTGTAAACTGGAGGTTTAACTTTGAATTGATATTGCTGATAGTGAATTTCCTCCCTGGCTTGGTAGCCCCCAGATGTAGGTGTTGTTGATACCGAACTGGGTGAACAATTACTGTGTTATTTATCTTTCAACATTTACAATTCTGTACTTTAAATGGTTAGATAAATAGTATGACAGACTGCAGATGTCACAACAGAGGTCGTGACATTGGTCATGACATTGAGACAATTTAAAGAAATTTAAATTGGCCATGGTCTGTCCTCATCCTTGTTGAGCAGAGATCAATGTTCTTGGAAGACATGTGATCTGCATACCAGAATTTCACTTTGCAAGCTTCAGAGCTGTGACCATTGGTCTCCATCTGGTTGGCAAACTTCTGATGATCTTCTTGACATGATCAGTAGTGGAGTAACCCTTGTCCAGAACTTTCAAGCCAGCTGTGAGAATCTGAAATCTAGAGAACATAGCTTCTACATATTCAGATTCCTCCATTTTGAAGGCTTCATATTTCTGGATCAGCGCCAGAGCCTTGGTCTCCTTTACTTGGGAGTTCCCTTCATGAGTCATCTTCAAAGATTCAAACATACCAAATGCTGTTTCTCTGTTAGTAATTTTCTCATACTCAGTATGAGATATAACATTTAGTAGAATGGTTCTTGCTTTATGATGATTCCTGAATTCTTTCTTCTGAGCTTCAGTCATTGACTTTCTATCAATCTTTTTGCCATCCCCATCTGTGGGGTGAACATAACCATCAATGATAAATCCCAAAGGTCAGCATCATATCCTAGAAAGAAGCTTTCAATTCTATCTTTCCAATAGTCAAACTTCTCACCATAAAAGATGGGAGGTTTAGTGCTGATTCTATCTCTGTCCTCATATCTGTTGTTGGATTTTGAAGCTTCAGCCATAATGTATCAACCAAAATATATCAAGAGTTTTCCCACTAGATCTTTTCTTTTTCACGGTTAAGTGATAGCACAACAGAGCCGGAGCTCTGATACCAACTGAAGGTGGGAAAAACACTTAGAAGGGGGGTTGAATAAGGGTTTTGAAATAATTATGGCAATAAAAACAACACAGTATTTTTATCCTGGTTCGTTGAACTCAACTAATCTAGTCCACCCTACCAAGGTGATTTGCCTTTCTCAACAAGGACTTAATCCATTATATTCAAATAGATTACAGTGTCAACCACTAAGAACAAGTGTCTTGGTCTTCTCAAGAAATCCTGATCACAACATGGTCTTCTTAAGGAACCTTTTACAAATAAATGTAAACTAACAAGTGTTTAAGATGCTTCTAAAAAGCTATATCACAACTGTGATTTTTACACTTAGATTAAGAACGAATAAAAACTATTCAGCTTATGAAATATATTGTATGAGAGCTTGAGAGTAATTTTCAATTTGATTTCTCAATAATTCGTCAACTTTGAAATTTTGTTGAAGGCATCCTTTTATAGAGCAGAAAGTCCAATGCTTGAAGACTGTGCATAGCAGAGTAGCTGTAGCCTTTTTGTCTTCTATTGACTTTAACTTTCCCAGAAGAGGAATGTTCAGACAAATCCCTTTTGTCTGATTTCCTGTGCCATACATGAATAAGGAAAGAGTCGTTTGGAATATGCCAACGGATATATCTTTGAATAATATCTTCTTCAACAAGCTTCTGTCTCAAAGTTATCAACATCAGAGTCTTGAAGTGATCAGAGTTTGATGGTATCAGAGTCTTGATGTTATCAGAGCTTTGCAGCCAATGTGCTTCAGCGTGAATATCAATCAGAGCAGAGTTTGAATACCAGAGCCTCTGTACTTGCAGCGAAAAGTACTTTCAGAGTCTTCTTGAAACAATGCTTGAAACTCTTAATACAAATTCTTCAACTACGCTTCAGAGTCTTCTGCAGCTTCTGCTTCAGAGTCTTCTACAGCTTCTGCTTCAGAGTCTCTTCTGGCAGCGCTCAGAGTCTTCTGATGACTTGCTTCTGATGCTTCAGAGCATTGCATAGAGTAATGTTTAGATGCATTTTTGCTTCCATAAGAATATTTAATTTAATATCTGAAACAAAAACACTTGAACAAAATTAGAGTATATATTTTCTTAATACAAAATTTCACTAGTGTTATCATCAAAACATAGAGATATATTAAACACCAATCCGTGTTCTAACAAACATCATGCAATTAGAACATTTGAACATGGGAAGTCAGAAGCAAACACAAACATTTAAATACATATTCAACACCAAGACATCAAAGAAATTCAATAAGGATCACCCTAAAAAATGAGCAAAGAACTAGGCATGCATCATTCATATCAAACTCAAAAGGATTAAAACATCCACATGAAAACATAGTAGTTCAAAAGACAAGCCATACATAATGATTCAAAGGAAATCAAAATCTTAAACATAGCCTTTTATGTCAATTAAATTCAATAAACATCAAATGGAATCATGCAAGAACATAAGTTTAAGAACTAGGTCAAGAGCATCAAAGAAGCATGGTCAAAACATCATCAACTTGATATAGCAACCAAAAATGGAAAAATGATCAAACTAAATTCTAATAAAAGACTCAAGCTCATGTCAATATACTCAAGTGTGTGTATGCCAAAGGTGGCTAAAAGCTAGGCACAAGAACTTGCACAAAAGCAATCAACAAGCTAGGGTACTCCACAAGTTGAACATAAATTGAGGGTCACAAATAATCAAGTGAAAAGAATACCAAACCATATTATCAAATCTCAACAAAAACATCCAAAAATCTTCTTATTGTATGCCAAAATATAGCAAAAAATTAGCTCAAGAAAAAGTGTTTAAGGCATCAAAACTCAAAACCCTAATCTAAGGGTACTTTAGGAAACACCTTTGCAAATAAATCAAAATAAAATAGAAAAACAATTTTTAAAAATAAAATAAAAATGTGATAAAATAATTAAGACATTAAAGAGTGTAAAATATATTTTTAATAATTTTTAGGTGAAATAAATAATTAAAACAAAAACAAAAAGAAAATAGGATGAGGATAAAATAAAAAAGAGGAAACTAAGGGACTAAGGGTGTATCAACAATACCAAGTAAACTGAAAATATTTTACTCATAGAGATGGGCCTAAGAAGGGGCGGTACCAATAGCGAAGGTGTTAAGCCCAACTAATTTTAAAACAAAATTAGAACAAAACAAAAAAAAAACCAAAAAGAGAGAACCACGTGGACCTCATTAAAAGACCTGGAACCTAAGTCATGGCCACTGGGACGGGTCAAATGGTCAGCCAAGGTGACTTAGACTAGAACCCTAGACGCCGGAGCCAAGCTCCGGTCTTCTTCTCCAAGCAACTCGCTAGAGGTGTGGGTCAAAAATCCACTAAAACATGCGAACAAACACCTTATTCCACTCAGTTTTTGATGTAGAATCCAAATATGACCACCATTTTCATTTTTAAAATCTTAAAAACACGCGCGAAAAGTAAATAGCCAAACTGATAGTTACTCAAACCAGCATAACACTATCATGAACATGATCTACACTATTTCAGAAGCTCAAAAAGGAAGAAAACAAATTCAACACGTATAATATGGGAGGATAGAGTTGAAGAAGTATTACCCAAAAGTGAGATGGTAACAAAAGAATGGAGGAAACAAGCTTGAAAACTCAGATTCGAAAGGAGAGAAATTTTGAGAATGAGAGAGAGAACTTTGTATGTTCTGGCTGCTGAGAATGGTCCCCTCTCTCTCTCTAGGGTTCCATTTTGCTTAAATATGATAGTTTGGAGAGGTTAAAATCTTGTTACTATGGTTAAAGATCATGGTTAATGATTATGTGAAAATTTTGAAATATGAGGGCATGTTGAGTGGCTGCAAAACATATTCAGACTCGAGAGAGTGGAAAGATCCATATTGTACAAGTTTTGTGATTTCTCATTATAGTATGAAGTTGGAAAAAGGGTGCATACGATACATAAAGTGTTTGACCATTCATGGAAATGTTTTGGCAAGGGTTTAGGCAAGGTTATGTGCATGATATTGAGGCAAAAAGCTTGATGCAAGAATGGCTCATTTTGGTGCATGAAAACATGACAAGATGAACACACCATGTATCTCACTTTGGTCACCCATAACTCCATGAAACTTGACTCTAATGGTGCATTCTCTAGATCAATGGAAAGAATTGAGAACAAAGAGAAACTCTCATGTTAATTGAAAGTTGAAAAGGTGCATGGAAACATGAGAAAAGTTGAGTGAAAGTCATGTCCATAAATATGTCATCAAAAGAACTTGAGAAACCATTTTTGACAACATTGAGACACCATTTTTGAAACAACATAACTTGAGATATAATTATCCAATGAGGTAGTTCTTGTAATGGTTGGAAAGCTTGAAGAAAACTCTTCGACTTTCATGTTGTGAGAAAATTCAATTGAGGTCAAGAGCTTAGTGAAAAATGTCAGAAATTTGGTTGAAAAATCTGTCTAGCCCCTAGCCAATTTGAGATATAATTTGGGAGCTTTAAAACTTGAGCTCTACACATGTAATGGAGATGATCTAGTACTCAAAAGAAAGCTCAGAGGATGCTCTACAACGTTCATGTTCAAAGAAAAAACATTTGAAGCTTGAATCATCATGTAAAACGGACTTGAAAGTAGGTATCTCAAACTGATTTTCTATACTTAGAAAAATTTCTAAGTGTTGAAATGTCATAATCTCCTTTTTTCCAACTTTAACTCATCATATCTCTTAAACCATGGATCTTTTAGACATGTTTCCTTCCACAAATGTGTATTTCATGATGTCCTCTTTAATTTGATAGCAAGTTTGCCTTCATCGGATAAAAAATGAGAAAGTTATGGAAGTTGCAAGATGGCTAGAATTAGGGTTTTCTATACTTCGAAAATTTTCAATTAAAACCCTAATTTAGTCAAACTCTTGATTTTATGTTTCTCCTTGACTTTTCTTGTTCCAAACACATGAAATCACTTAAAAACAACTATCATGCCCTTGATTGACCTTGAGATCCAAGATTTTGACCTAATTGCATTACAATTGACTTTTGTTGACCATATGAAACCGTAAGACCATTTCCATTGACTGAGGTTCTTGTGATGGCTTGCGATGACACATAATCCATGTAGAGGAAGATCAAGGTGTGTGTTGAGCCTTAGAATCTTGTCTTTCACAAAGAACTAGCCACAAATCTCCTTTTGAACTAAAACCCTTGAAAGTCATCCATGAGATAGGACGAGGAGAATCAATGCTTGCGTTCTTGACTCAAGTGGTTGAGTGACATGCCTTGATGGTGATGGATACCTTGTGAATTTAGATTTCCACAAATTTGAGCTTGAGCTCTTGTTAAGCTTTGAAGATGAAGCTCTTCTCTTGATTGTTGAATAAGATATCTTGATTCCTTGTCTAAGATCCATGTTAGGTGAAAATGCCAATGCAAATGATAATGATATAGGGGTTAAAAGTTAGGGTGAAAAAGAGGGTATGACAAGAATCAGTCTCTACTTAAATTCCCTCAACCTCCTCTTAGGCTTCATATAAGGATTTTCCCCAAATAGCCTCAATCTTGGGCTTTGTACAAGACATATATAATACGCCCTAGTTAAGTCATTTTTCAATCCCTTTTTAGATTCAACCTTGGGCTTTGATCAAGGCACAAAATTCAACATCGTTATAGAAGAGACTCTGAGTCCTCTTTATAGGAGGATATTTCCTCTACACATCACATTTCACAACAAAAAATTAAACTCTATTCCAGATAATTGATGTAAGTGGCACACTTGTTGATTCAAAATCCAAGCTAGAGTCCCTCCTTTATCATGGCCAAAAATCTCTTTCATTTAAGTGATGTAACTGGCAAGCCTCTGGATTGTACACATCCAAGCCAATGTCCATCTCTTAGCATGCAAAGATTCATAAAGGAAAAAGTGGCATTGCTCTACATTAAGTTAAAGCTTCTTCCTTCATGACATTTCAACTCTCTTATAAAGGAAGATGTGGAATTGCTGGATTCCACACATCCCAGTTAAAGTAGCTTCTCTTATAATGAATCCATCAAATGTTTGTGATGAATAGGTGAGATGTCTCCCTTTAGAAATGACAAATTCTCTCTCAGTCAAACTCTTTTAGCTTCAATTTTGAGCTTTGATCAAGAGAAAAATACTTTTTTAGCTTCAATCTTGCGCTTTGAACAAGACACAAATACTCCTTTAGCTTCAATCTTGGGCTTTGAACAAGACACAAACTCTTTTAGTTTCAAACTTGGGCTTTGGAGAAGACACAAATACTCTTTTAGCATCAATCTTGGGCTTTGAACAAGGCACGCAACATTTTTCTTCTCATAGAATAGGAGTAACTACGAACGCTCTGATTTCCCCAAATCTCTTTACGGGAATACGTAGGCATAAGATTGCGAAAATAATAGAAAATCCTAAAATAAAAAAAACATTTCCTCAAAGGACAAACTTTCACCACCTGACAGCAAATAGACTCTAGAAAGCAATTCAAAGTAAAAACAAATATAAATACAGGTTCCTATAGATTACTATAGATACTGTGGGTGTTAATAGCTTCCATTTGCATAACCAAACCCCAATTCCAGATCTCTTCACATTTGTAGGGAAAACACTTGTGCACAGATTTAGTTTAAGATACCTTCCCCTTCCTTTTAAGCTTCATAGGGTAAATATAAAAATTAGAAAGTAGCACCAAAAGCAGTAGTGGTCGCGCCACAAAAATCGATGCTACAGAAAAATGGCGACTTCACTGGGAAAGTTCTCATCCCCTAAGAGGGTTAAGCCTTGCATTACTTTTTTCTTTTTGTTGTTTTATTTTCTTTTTTATTTTTGATATCATTTGTTGTCATACTATCTACTTATTTTCTATACTTATTTAAATTACTGTTATCTGGGAATGCGATTGACACACATGTGGTGAGTCAGAGAGCGCCTTTCAAAATAGGAGGTGGTAGACTCAGGAAGGCTTATAGGGAGTGATTCCCGGCCAAGATGACTTAAATTTCCACTGAATCAGTAGAGGTACCCTTTTGGAATTACCGATATTAAACGAGCAAGTCGTGAGAACATTACGTTTTCCACTAAGCACCCTTGAAACTGAGGATTAGTAAGCATTTAACCACATGACCATTAGGTAGTGCAGTGACTATCAGGAATAGTTGATACGCGATACTACACTCAATTGAGATTCATCCGAGGGATATTACAGCACTCATGAGTCAGTCGATTTGTTGGTAATATAATTAAGGGGGGTTAGTGATTTTGGGAAACTTGTTAGAACCCGTTATACAGGTACATGATTTGAACCCTAGTACACACATGTATTCAAATGTTTTTGTTTACTGCATTCATGCATTTCATTCATTCCTAAAAGTAACCTTAAAAAATATTTTTCTAAAAGAACTAAAACAGTCATTGCAAATATCAGAAGTTGTGCTATGGATTTTGGTAGAAGAAAAACACACAAGTACACCTTCAAAATTCCAAAACTGGAAGACCTGAGAAAATTGGGAAGATTGATTACTAATCCTAGAGCTTTCAAAGCTAAGCACATAGGACTTTTGTTTCTTTTGGAAATCAATATGGTGGAAGGAATCCTGTCTACATTGGTTTAATTCTACGATCTAGTATACCACAACTTCACATTTCCAGATTATCAGCTCACACCAGCATTAAAGGAGTACTCTCGTCTGATTGTTATACCTATCACTGATCAAGATCCATTTTTTGGACTGGAAGAAATTCCAAAAAGCTACCTCTTTGGAAGATTCAGATATCAAAGCTCACATGACCACCAAAGAAGGAATTCAGGATTTACCAGCTAAATATCTGATAGAAAAAGCCCTATACTTTTCCAAAACAGGAAATATAACAGCTTTCAAGGATGTCTTTGTTCTGCTCATCAATGGGTTATTCCTCTTTCTCAACATTGACAACTTCGTCGACATCAACGCTTTCAAGATATTCTTAATCGGGAATCTAGTCCCAACTTTGCTCGTAAATGCTTATCAATAGTACATTTAAGGAATTTTTACAAAGGAGGAATGATTACATGTTGTATACCATTACTCTATAAATGGTTTATTTCTCACTTACCCAAATCTGCTGCTTTTTGGGATCCCAAGAGTAGTATGCGATGGTTGCAAAAGATTATGTCTCTCACCCATTCTGACATATATTGGTACAATCGGGTCTGTGACGGAATAAAAATCATTGATAAATGTGGAAGTTTCCCCAATGTGCATCTCATTGGTACCAAAGGAGGGATCAAATATCATCCAATATTAGCTCGGCGTCAGCTCGGATACCCGATGAAGGACATACCATATAAAATTCATCTGGAAGGTCTTTTCTTCAAGGAAGGAGAAAATGACAGGGTACTTAAGAAGGAAATTGTGCATGTTTGGCAACATGTTTATCGAAAAGTAAAAGAGTAATTGGGAAGGCTAAACTGCACCTCTACAGAACCATATCTTCGATGGGTGCAAACTAGAGCCATCAAATTGAGGATGCCTTACCCTCATCAGGAAGTTTTTCCCCTAAAAGAGTCCATTTTCTACTTCGTGAATGACACAGAAAAACTTCAGGTCGCTTTCAACAAAGTCCAGCGCGAGAAAAACTCTTGGAAGAACAAGTAGCATATTGTCAGCACGGAATGCACAAAGATCCAAAACTATTGAGAGAGAAGGATTCTCTGATTGAGATATTATAACAACATGCTATAGAAAGTCAAGAGGAACGGAGTAGTTTACTCTTTCCTTTCACTTGAAAAACGATCATCGACCTGACAACGGTTGAAGGGGCCTGATCAAAGAAGAGAAAAGGGAGTCAGTAACCAGCATCCAGACCTTCGTCAGTGTGAAGACATGGCTTCTCAAACGATTTTGATGACAACATACTTTACAACATACAAGGATGGATAAAAGAATCTCAAAGAAATCAAGTTTGAAGAACTTCAATTTCAAATGAATATATCAAGACTTGGTAAATAATAAAGACAAAGTTCTACACAAATGAAGGTACGTCATTCAGCTTCTATATAGCTTGTGCAAGTGTTCAACTTTGTCTCTCAATCTTGTATATCATATTAAAATTGTTTTAAAACCATTGCAATGCATTTCTGCCTCTGTTTCAAAGTATTTTTGCAAAGTCTGTTCAGAGTAACCGGTTACCATTTCTTGGTAATCGATGACCCTGTGTTAACTTTCAAATTTTTTTCAAACGTTGAGGCTGGTAACCGATTACCCATATATGGTAACCGGTTACTTCTGGCGCAATGAGCCAGAAAATTGCATCTGTTGCCAGAATTTTATTTTCTCAATTCTTCTAGAACCATGGCAACTCGTGGTTATTTGCACTCTTTTGAAAAGGTGCTTAGAGGCATTTATATACCTCATAATCTCAAACTTTAAGATTAACCTTGCAAAAATTCAAATTTTATTTTCATCTCTCAAATTCCAAAATTTCACAAGTGTCAAAATTTCTTAATTTTCAAGAGTGAAACTATTGTACTTCAAATTTCGTTATTTCATCATAGTTTCATTCCTCTATCCTTGAACACTTGTATTTGATATATAAGAGTTGATATCTCAAGAAGAAAATCAGTCGCAAGATTGATATTTGAAGACTGCTGCAAATTACTCAAATTAGAATTATTCGCTCTTTAATTACATCTTATTTTTCTAGGATTGTTGAAAATAAGTTTGTAAGGTTGTAACATTGTTGTCTAGGATTGTTGGAAGCAAGACGTTCATTTTTGAGAGGATTGTTCTCATTGGACTTAGTGAAAATCCAAGAGGATTGTTTTTGGTGTTTTGATTGGTTAGAGTCTGTATAAGAAACACTAGGTAGAAGTCTTGTCTTAGGATCTAACAATATTGAAAAATCTCTTTCGTGTTGAAAGGGGACTGGAGTACTCTTGGGCTGTAAAGGGAATCAGGATACATCACCGTGTCTCTTTACTTTCTGCTTTTATTGCATTCAACACTTAGTAACTTTTAGGAAAGTAAAACAAGAAATCTACATCAAGATTGAAAAAAGATTTTGAGTACCTAATTCACCCCCCCCCCCTCTTAGGTGCAACTCTACTTACAGTCAGGAATTCCCTAGAATTCATATGCCTAACTTTCCTTTATGCACTCTATAAAATAATGTACTTCTCCCTGTAAGATATTGTAATCCTTTGAATTCAACAAAAAGTTTCCATCACTTTATGATATTTGCAACATAATTGTTAAAAGTTCTTTTGAAAAAACAAACAAAAAGGTCACTCTCGTTTCTCTGCATATCATTCATCATTCTTGAATTAGACATCTTTATCATAGAGTCTCACGCATGTGTCACACTTTATAGTCAAACTGTCTCATATGTATAATACTCAGGCCAACTGCCAGAAGAAAATGGACGATCTTGAGGAAGAAAATAGAGAGCTAATAGAGGAGGTTAGTACTCTAAATGAGGATATGGAGAGACTCAATGGCATGATTGAATCCTTAGAAGCAGCTCAGGACCAACTAGCTAAAAGGACGGTAATCTCATAAGTTGTGCATACACCAACATTTGAGATACCCATCAGTCTTCCTCAGTACAATATGCCTAAAGGTTTTCCATGGGGCATGCCTTTCAATTTTATACCTAAGGGATACATACCACCGATCACTGAAAACCTAGAAGCCATAGCCAGAACCCCCAAACCTGAAGGTTACAAACTTCAGGTGAACGAAGATGCAAGGGCTACGATAGAGACTCCTGTACCTGAAGGTTATAAACTTCTGGTCACCGAAGCACTAAGAGTTACTACAATAATGTATATACCACAACCTGTGATGCATAATATCCTAGAGGAACAAATTCTTTAGACCATTTCCAACAAGAATGAAGAAGTATACAAAAGAATGAGTGAATTCCAAGAACATTTCTTGGAAATGCAAAAAGAATTGCATGCCATTCACGGACAGGACTTGTTTGGCAAAGATGCTGTTGACCTTTGTTTGGTCCCTAATGTAAAAATACCGCACAAATTCAAGGTGCCTGACTTTGAAAAAAAAGGAAACTCTTGCCCTTAGAGTCATTTGATAATGTACGCTCGAAAGATGTCTACTCAGACGGGAAATCAACAACTACTAATCCACTACTTCCAAGACAGCTTAACCGATGTCGCGCTTAAATGTTCGTGGGATTAAACCATGCAAAGATCAGTACTTTCAGAGATCTCGGGGCAGCTTTTGTTCAGCAGTACAAGTACAATTTAAATATGGCACCCGATAGAGACCAGTTCAGAGGAATGCCCCAGAAAGATAAAAAAACCTTCAAGGAGTACGGTTAAATATGGCGTGAAATTGCCGCCTAGATTTGTCCTCCAATTGAGGAGAAAGAAATGACAAAAATCTTCTTGAAAACCTTGAGCTCATTTTATTATAATCAAATGGTCGCCAATTCACCTAGTGACTTTACCGTGATGGTAAACATGGGGTACGCCTTGAGGAAGCAGTCCGAGAAGGTCGACTGATCAAAGACGCAGAGCCATCCAACAATACTAAAAGATATGGGAGTACTTTCCAATAGAAGAAAGAGCAAGATATTAGTAATATCTCTCAGGGTAAGAAAAGGCGAAGGTGTCAACCTCGGCATGTGGCAACAGTATCTCCTATTATCAACCCAGCGTCGGCTCCGACCTATCAACCACAGGCTGCTCAGAGCCAGCCGAATCAACAACCGTAACAGAGGCATCAACAACCTCTTCAGCAGGCTCGCCCATAATAAAATAACAACAATTTGCCACGACCACCAGGGTTTGACCCTATACTAATGTTATATGCATAACTGTTCCCAATACTACTGGTAAAAGGGCACATTCAAACCAGGACTCCTGTCACAGTGCCGGATAACCCCCCTTGAAATTCTGGCAATCACACAGTGGATGTTATCGCGGATGTTATGACATCCACTGTAACACAGACTACTGGACTTACTAATAAGCTGTAAATGGAAAGCAGTAAATAACATAAGTAATTGTTCACCCAGTTCAGTGCCAACCATACCTACATCTAGGGGCTACCAAGCCAAGGAGGAAATTCACTATTAGTAGAATTAATTCAGAGTCAAACAATCTGTTTGCACTCTTCACTTAAGACCTACCCAATGACATTTTAGCCTAGAAACCACTAGACCTGAGTTTTCCACTCACTCCCCCTCAATCACCTCAGTGATATAAACCAATTCACAATTACAGTGGAAATATGAAGACAAATTTCAAACACACCTTGATCTTGCTTCACAACTTTGATTAAGAGACACACACTCTTGCTTAACAGCTTTGAGTGACACAATGAACACACCAGTTCATACACAATAACCAAAGCAATTATACATCATACAATTGCATGGCACACAAGGAATCCTAAGATTCCTAAACACACGTGAAGAGCAAAGTTCTTCACTCACAAATCACACTCTCCAATATCTCTCCAGAAGCTCTTCCTTCAAGCTCTCTTTCTTTGGAGTGACCCTTCTGTTATTTATAGCAGCAAACTTGCTTTGGGCCTTGATGGAGAAACTAGGTTTACCTAAGGCAAACCTCTCTTCATGAAGTTGCGCCCTTATCATTAGGTCAGGAGTCTTCTATGTTATCCTCAACAATGCATGTTATGTCGCCTAAGATAACTAGGCTTCCTGGATTGTTTCTTGAAGTATAACCTGAGCTAATAACAGAAAAACTAACCCTGCACGCCCTGATGTCATATGCTTGATGTCGTAACATCCAGTCATGACATTCTGCTTCACTTACTCTTAGCTCTCCCTGCAGAACACTCTTCATGTATGTCATAACATCAGTTATGACATTCATACATACATTAATGTTTTGCCTTAAAATGGAGCCAATCAAAAGCATCTACAAACTCCCCCTTTGGCAAATTTTTGGCTAAAACACTCTGTTACAGTATCAGAGATTACAAGCAGCAGAAGTCTAACCTATCATGCAGGAAAGCTAGCTAAAATACACTATCAGAGTACACTCACACAGTTAGCTCTCAGCTTCTCAGGATCAACCTGTTCACACAAAATCATCTGTTAGTTAACACTACAGATGTCACAATGTTTTGAGTAACATTCTAGGTTACTCCCCCTCAACTGATGTAAGCCATATCAGCTGTACACAACCTGCAGACACCCTGCAGTCACCCTGCAGTCACACATAAACCAAACTATCCAGGCTTCTCTGGATGTCAAGACATTCAAGATGACATCCTGAAGAACACAATCACTTGTGAAGCATAACATCCTATGCTACTCCCCCTGAAAAGATGCTCAGCCACATACATTCTGCAAACACCCTGTAGATACACACCCTACTAGCAGCTACAATACTACTAGCTTCCATCAAGGAACACACACATCTAACATACATTCCTACACTCATTAGGAACTCACACATGCAAGCATGCACACTAGCAGCAACAAACAATCAAGTCTTCCACCTGCTCTTCCACCTGTGAAACAAACCTGTCTTACACCTCTCTAACCTACTGTTATCTAACACTCTCTCCCCCTTTTTAGCCATAAATTAATATCAAACTAATAAAATAGTATGGATCATAATGAGTAATATTACACATGTTTGGGGTCATTACAAAAATTGCTCATGAAGAGCATCACAAATTCATGTTGTCACAAAAGTCAAAACAAAGCAAAGAAATATTCAAACCAGTAGCACACCATCATCAGCTCAGCAACCAGCATCCTGAGCCCCGCAACAGTCTATCAGCAGTCTTCCTCCTCTGAGGCAGAACTGGAACTGACCTCCTCAGATTCTTCATCACTAGCCTCCTCGGCATCTGTGGAGCCATTTTCATCACTGTCCCCTTCTTTACAAGAGTTTTCCTCAGAGCTGGCAACAACTTTTTCTGAATCAGCTGCCTGGCCATCATCCTCTTCTAACCCATCATTTTGCCTATCCTCATCAGTGAACTCAGAATCTTCATTTTACTCAAGAGTTCTGATCAATGCTTCAAGATTTCTCTTCCTTGCATCCAGCTCCTTACAAGTTTCCTTTAGCATGGCAATCACTTCAACTTTTCTTTATTTTGACTTTCCCTTGGATGTCTCAGTTGATGTTATAACAATGTCAGGAACATGGGTTCCCTGAAACAACTTGTAATTGAAGGATAAAGGGTTTTCTCTCTTGCAAGTTGTATCACTCTCCTTGAGATGTTGGGATGTTGATCAACAATGACCCCGCAAATAAGTGAGGGGAATGCAATAGGTCCTTTGACACTATAGCTACCAGCATGTTTCATGGTTTGATCATGAATGTAGGTCCCATAATTGAATTTAGCTTTTGTTCCTACAACATACATGAATCTCCCCAGAATGGTTACAACAGTGGTCTTATGATTGGTAGGCACCCAATTTGCAGCACCAATCTTGTGTAGCATAACATATTTCACACTTAATTTGCTTACAACCAGTTTCCCTTTGGATGGCTAGCTCTTGACTTGATTTGCAGATATTTCTTGACACACTTGGTTGTCAGAGACAGTCAGTTCATTTTGAGCGTCATTTGATCTCCCTAAGTAGCTGTTGATGATGGTTGCTGAGACATTGATACATTTCCTCTCACAAACACCTTACCAAACTCACTTGATTTCCTATCAGCACATTCTTCTGACAGGTTAACTATAAATTCTTTGACAAGAATCTCATAGCATGGTGGAAATTGAGTGACAGTTTTATCAAGCTCGCATCATGAATAAGAGCCATGATCTCTTTGCACTTAAGTGCATTTTGAGCCAGCTCTCTCTCCAAAGCCAAACTCTTTTGATGCACATACTTCCATATGCTCACACTTGATGGATAATGGAATGATATGTTACCAATGGGCACTTCAGGAACACTAGCAACCAGTTTTCTAGTTGAGGGTTTCTTTTTTGGTTGGATGTCAGTGACATCACAAGCAACATCAGACTCAGAGTCTGATGCAGAGCTAGTTTGGGCCTTCCTCTTCTTTGGAACAACCTTGCTCCAAGCTTTGGTAGGACCAACCAGAGTCCTCTTGGTCCCAGCCTTCTTTGTAGGAGAGTCCTGCACACCAGCCTTATTCCCTTTCCTAGTCATGAGCCTTTTGGCTATGCTAGGGTTGATAGTGGCAATCAGATCATTGTCTGAGTACTCATCAAGGTTTACAATATCAGCATTGTCCTTCTGAACCTCATCAGCATTATTTTCATCACTTTGCATGTGATTATCCTGATTTTTGGAGGCTTGACTCTTGTCAGTGTCCTTTTGAGTAGTTGTGTCCAATGTTTCAACATCATGAATGACATCCGCTTGTTCATCCAAATGAGGAGCAGAACCCTCAGTGCTAGAGGGAATAGATTTTCTTGGCACATCATGAGGCTCACTCAGAACTCTGGTTACCAAATTAGTGATTGTGTTGTGTATTTGCCAAGCTTCTTCCCCATTGATATCATCATTAGGAGTGGAGGTTGTGGAGTGAGAGGCCTGACCTGTGACTAGGTGTTTGGGTCTTCTTGCATGTGAAGATCGTGGTTTATTCACCAACATTCCTTCTAGAGTTAGCATGCGCAGAGGAGCAACCACAAGAACCTCGTTAGGGTTGCTAGAATTAGGTCTAGCATCAGCATCTGTATCAGCGATGATGTTCATATTTTTGGAAGGGGAGGATTTTGGATGTTGAGACATTCTTGGAAACTTTGATCGCGAGAGTGAGGGTTTTCTTTGCTTGTTTGAAGAGGTATGGAAGATGAAAAGTTTGTATGAACACCAAGTGAAGTAAGAGTCTTGTGTATAAGTGCTAGAGGGGTAATATTGCACAAGAGGAGGGAACTTAAGATTTTTACCAATCAGTAAATGATTAATTTTCAAAATACAAGTCCCTATTACTATTAATTGCTATAATACCTTATTAGAGCAGGTCCTCAACTTGGTTTGTGAATTTTCAAATTGAGCATCCTTGAGACCTCTTGTAACCATGTCAACACTATGTAGATCAGAGTTTCCAAGCTTCACACGAATCCTTCCAAATTAATGCCTGTAATCACTGTGCATGGTTCTTTTAGACTGAACTGAGTTCACATTGATGTTACTCTTGATGTCACAAAATAAGGTCATGAAATCCAGAGTGACATTTCTTTCCGTAAGTTGTCCATTTTTCATGGACTCCATCAAATTCCAATATAACACGTCTGGGTTTCTGTGATGTCGCTTCTTTGGATATGCTATCTTGGCTTGTCTGCCAATCTCACATATACCATAGCCTATTCTGCCATCTAGAGGAAACTTTGGAGTTCCTCTAACTGATTCCTTGGTTATGGTCTTCTTCATCCTTTGAGGATGTTTACCTTTTTCCAACTGTGTTTGATCCTTCTTTTCTTCATTGACCAAGACATTGAGGTTACTCTTGGGCTCCCAAAGTAACAATTATTCTTGGCTCTAGATCCCCTCATGACTTCCTCACCTTCTTCATTGGTGACAACACAGTTACCCTTAATAAATGTGACACTAAGGCCTTGGTCATAGAGCTAACTGATGCTGATAAGATTAACAGTCAGTCTTTTAACCAACATGACATCATCCAGTTTTGGATCACCAGGATAATTTAGTTGTCTAGCACCTTTGATTTCTCCTCTAGCTCCATCACCAAATGTTACATGACTTGAGGAATGAGGTTTGATGTTTACCAACAAGTCCTTTGTTCCAGTCATATGTCTAGAACAACCACTGTCAAAATACTAGTCTCCTTTGGTAGGTATCCTAGGAGAGTTATGAGCTACTAGAGCAACCTCCTTGGTAATCCATTGTTTTTTCTTGGCAGGGACATCATTCTTGAGCTTAGCATGATGTTGTTTCTTGACATGAGCACCCTGTTTGGATTTTCCTTGATGAGGATGACTAGGAAATCCATGTAGCTAGAAACAGACAGATTTAATATGTCCAAGTTTTCCACAGTGGTAACACCTATACCCTTGGAATTTTTTTTGGTTTGGTTCCAGCTTCTGTTTCTCTGATGTTGAGACATTGGTTGCGACATCTATTTTGACCTCTGAGTTTCAGGCTTTGGCCTTTTGAGCTCCAAGATGGGTTTCTGTTTACCAACAAATCCCAGTCCAGCCATGTTTCTAATTTTCTGACCACTATGTAGAATCCTTTCTAGAGTGTCAGTCCCAGGGTTTAGCATCCCTATGGATTTTGACATCTGCTCCATTTTGGATTCCAACAAACTTGCCTCACTTTTGAGTGAGTCTATTGTTGCAAGGTGCTTTATCTTCTCAGCCTCTAATTCCCTTATACACTTCTTCTGTTGTTCTCCTTGTTGATATAATTCTGCACTTCTTGTGCATAAATTTTTGTATGAATCTGCAAGTTCATCATAAGTTAGCTCATCTTCACTTGAATCACCATCAGATATGCATACACTATTCATAATAGTGACATGTTTAGCACATTCTTCTTCTGATCCACTTTCAGAATCTCCATCTGACCAAGTGACTGCTAATCCCCTCTTTTGCTTCTTGAGATAGGTGGGACACTCAGTTTTAATATGACCATAACCCCCACACTCATAACACTTAACTCCTTTGCCTTGATTAGATTTATCTTCAGATTTATCCCTTCTGCTGATGTCAGAAGAATTGTTCTTGGCATAAGGTTTGGACTTATGGTCTATTCTTTTGATCAGTTTGTGAAATTGTCTTCCAAGAAAGGCTATTGCGTCTAACAAGTTCTCCTCACTTTCACCATTGTCTTCATCAGAAACTTCTTCATCCTTTGTCACAAGGGCTGTGCTTTTCTTCTTTTCAGCCTGATCACACATTCCCATCTCAAAGGTTTGGAGAGAACCAATGATTTTATCCACCTTCATATTTCATATGTCTTGAGCTTGTTCAATGGCAGTGACCTTCATGGCAAACCTTTTAGGCAAAGATCTGAGAATCTTCCTCACAAGCTTTTCTTCAGACATCTTTTTTCCCAAGGCTCCTGAGGTGTTAGCTATCTCAAGAATATTCATGTAGAATTCATGAATAGTCTCATCCTCCTTCATTCTCAGACTTTCAAACTTAGTGGTCGACATTTGTAATCTTGACATCTTGACTTTAGAGGTTCCCTCATGAGTTGTTTTGAGAGTATCCCAAACCTCTTTAGCCAACTCACAATGATGCATCAGTCTGAAAATGTCCTTGTCTATACCATTGAATAATGCATTCAAATCTTTAGAATTCCCAAGAGCCAAGGCTTCTTGCTCTTTGGTCCATTCTTCTTTAGGTATAAGCACAGACAATCCATCTTTATCATTCTTTACTGGATGTTCCCATCCTGAGTTTCAGCTCTCCATGCCTTGCTGTCTAAAGACTTTAAGAAGGCTATCATCCTAGGTTTCCAGTAGTCATAATTAGAGCCATCCAAAATTGGTGGTCTATTTGTGAATCCCATATCTTTATCCATAGTACCAGAATTTATCTTCCCTAGATCTCACCCAGAAAATAACAGGCAGGGTGCCTGCTCTGATGCCAATTGAAATTCTGGCAATCACACAGTGGATGTTATCACGGATGTTATGACATCCACTATAACACAGACTACTGGACTTACTAATAAGTTGTAAATAGAAAGCAGTAAATAACACAAGTAATTGTTCATCCAATTCAGTGTCAACCACACCTACATCTAGAGGCTACCAAGCCAGGGAGGAAATTCACTATTAGTATAATTAATTCAGAGTCAAACAATCCGTTTGCACTCTTTACTTAAGACCTACCCAATGACACTTCAGCCTAGAAATCACTAGACCTGAATTTCACACTCACTCCCCCTCAATCACCTCAGTGATATAAACCAATTCACAATTACAGTGGAAATATGAAGACACACTTCAAACACACCTTGATCTTGCTTCACAGCTTTGATCAAGAGACACACACTCTTGCTTAACAGCTTTGAGTGACATAATAAAAACACCAGTTCATACACAGTAACCAAAGTAATTATACATCATATAATTGCTTGGCACACAAGGAATCCTAAGATTCCTAAACACACGTGAAGAGCAAAGTTCTTCACTCACAAATCACACTCTCCAATATCTCTCCAGAAGCTCTTCCTTCAAGCTCTCTTTCTTTGGAGTGACCCTTCTGTTATTTATAGCAGCAGACTTGCTTTGGGCCTTGATGGAGAAACTAGGTTTACCCAAGATAAACCTCTCTTCATGAAGTTGTGCCCTTATCATTAGGTCAGGAGTCTTCTATGTTATCCTCAGCAATGCATGTTATGTCGCCTAAGATAACTAGGCTTCCTGGATTGTTTCCTGAAGTATAACCTGAGCTAATAACAGAAAAACTAACCCTGCGCGCCCTGATGCCATACGCTTGATGTCATAACATCCAGTCATGACATTCAGCTTCACTTACTCTTAGCTCTCCCTGCAGAACACTCTTCATGTATGTCATAACATCAATTATGACATTCATACATACATTAATGTTTTGCCATAAAATGCAGCCAATCAAAAGCATCTACACCCCTTATTGGTTCAAAGCTGGTCAATTTTTCCCTTGTCATCAAGGAGGACTAGGGTATAACATTGAGAAATACCTCAGCTTTAAATATGACGTATAGAGGCTCATCAAAAATAGAGTTTTATCTTTCAAAGACACGAATCTGAATGTCCAAACAAACCTGTTGCCGCAACATGAAAAAGCTTCAGTGAACTTGATAAATGAAGGACCAGACATCAGTTATCAAATTCGCGACGTACGCCTACTGGGATCATATTTGGTAAAAATGAATTGCAGGAAAAGCAGATATGGCCATGTGCCATCTCACAACTATCATCAATGCGACATTTGTTCCAAGAACAATCAAGGGTACATCATTGCATAAGCAACTCTTCAAAAGCAGATGAATCTAGGTTGGATCCAAGATCACTGGATTTGCGAAGTAAATTTGGCTTATGAACATCCAGGCATTTTTCAAAATCATGACATCTGTGCGATGATTATCAATCTAGTTGTAATGCACTCAAGGAAAAGTCAATACTACAATCTTCCGTTTCACGACTATAACGCTTGCTCGATTTGCTAAAAGACAATCAAGGATGTTCTTTTGTACAAGAATCCCTCTAGCGTCAAATGGATCTAGGATGGATTCAAGACTACCATGGAAGAAATGATCATCAACTCAACATGGTTCAGATATTTGATATTCGTTTAATGGATACCAGCTTGGTAGAACTACTTGCCAAGCAAGTCAGACTCAGTTTTCTATCCTCGCATAATTATCAAGACAGCAAGGATTAATCTGAAAATGATCAAGATTGTGCGCTTGTACAAAGAAATCTTCAACATCTGTTGGACCATTGGTGGCTTCCAATCTACTATGATGAAAGCACACATCAAGTTAACATAATTAATGGAAATCCAGACAGACACCAAAGTTGTGACATCTGCTTGCTAGAAACAGATTTGGTCAAGATGCACTGGATATAGAGCGGGTACGACCGTATACCACCTCACAATTATGAACACTGTCAAGTATGCTCAAAAAATAGCCAAGGATGCTACCTCGTGCGAGCTGCTCTCTAGGATCAAGTGGACCAAGAGGAAACCCAATTATGCCTGAATTCTGACTCAATCAACATGGTGCAAGATTGCCTCGAACAATATGCAGTTTATGACATTAAAAGCATTGAGACATCATTAGTCAAATTTCATTAATGCCTGTGCGAACTTGATTATTTTGGTGCAAATCACCACGGTGACTCAGCTTGCAGAGAATGCTGCAGAAGCCGGCAAGGCTGCCTCCTTATCCGGAATGAAATTCAAGAACTGTTGGATAAAAGAACCATCACAGTTCTCAATGAAAGAGAACCTGCTAATTACGGGATTAACAAGGATGTTTTCACTGTAATTCCTCTGCTCAATGAGCCAAAGCTCTTGGAAATCCCGTTCGACAGTGGGAAAATTTCCAACTTCCCCAAGATGGAACCAATTAAGGTTACTTATGACCATCAAAAGACCCAGATAACCCCTTTGGTCATCTACTTGCTAGGACTAGTGCCATATGAATCAGAGAAAGATATTCCATACAAGTACGGCGCCACCATAATTGAAGATGGAAAAGAAGTTCCACTACCATCTATTATCAATATTGTTGATATCAGTCGAGTCACCTGAAGTGGCCAGATCTTTAACAGAGGAGTTGGAGAACCTGCAACAGAAAAGGAACCTCAAGCTGAAGTTCCTAATAAACAAATTGGTCAATCCCACAACACAGAGCCTGTGAAAAATAACGATGAAATGTTAAGACTCATCCAGAGAAGTGAATACAACATTGTGGATCAACTATTAAAAACTCCTTCTTGGATATCCTTGTTATCTCTCCTACTCATTTCAGAAGTTCACAGAGTCTACAGAAAGTCTTGGAACAAGCCTTTGTAGAACAAGATGTAACAGTGGATTAATTTGATAGCATTATTTCCAACATCACCTCCTACAACAATTTGGGTTTCAGTGATGAAGAAATTCCAGAAAAGGCAAGAATCATAACATGGCACTCAATATCACAGTCAATTGCCAAGATGATGCTTTAGCCAACGTACTCATAGACACAAGTTCATCCTTGAACGTCATGCCAAAATCAACTCTGGCACGATTATCTTTTCAAGGCGCCCCCATGAGAGATAATGAGATCATAGTCAAAGCTTTTGACGGATTCAGGAAGACAGCTATTGGTGAAGTCGACCTTTCCATAACCATTGGTCCCCACACTTTCCAAATCACCTTCCAAGTCATGGACATCCGAGTGGCATACAATTGTTTATTGTGACGACCTTGGATACCCAAAGTAGGGGTAGTCACTTTGACACTTCACCAAAAGCTGAAGTTTGTCAAGAACAACAATTTAATTACAGTATGCGGAGAACAAGCTTTAATCGTGAGCTACCTATAATCATTCTCATATTTAGAACCAGAGGAGGTCATCGAAACTCAATTTCAAGCACTCTCTGTGAGCAATGTGAATCATCAAGAAGAAGGAACATCAAATTTCTCATACAAAGATGCTTTTCACGTACTAAGAAACATTAACATAAAAGGATGGGGGAAAGATGTGATTATTATTTATAACAAGACAAGAAAAGGTTTCGGTTTTTCTCCAGCACTTACCAAGGTTACAGAGAAGAATGGATGCATTCGTCCTATTCAAGATTTCTTCCACAGTGGAGGCTTCCTCCACCCAATATCTCAAGAAGTCCACACCATCGAATGATATATATCTTAGGAAGAAACATACATGCCATTTTGTTCTTTGAAGCAAAGTCTGAAATATATACCAATATCAGATGTCAGGATGATATATGGGAATTGTGATCCTGAAGGATGTCGTGCTCCTTCCAATTCATTAGAAGAAGATACTCTGATGAAAGACAACTTCGACTACAACTCATTTGATCCCATGGATGATTTGCCCATTTGGGAACCTTACATGGAAGATCCAAGGTATAAGAGTCAGCTAGAGAATGCATATCTGCTGAATGGCCTTGAGGAAAGTCCACCTATTTTCCCAGAATCATGGAATCCTTACCAGGAAAATTATGAAAATGTCAAACATCATGTTGATGAAGTTGCAAAAATTGATGGACAATAATTCATCAACTTTGCATTTCCTGAAGTTAATGTCATCGAAGAAGATGATTCATCTATCCCTCCAGAAACTTGGATACTTTGGGACAGCCAAGCGGTAAATATGACTTTCTAGTAAAGTATACTGCTCCTGAAAGCTCTCGTATCAGATTTGAAAACATCCAACGCACTGGATGGGGAGATTCCCCTAAAAATGAAAATATTGTTGAAGATACAATAGAAGAGTTCTCTTATGATAACTCTGCATGGGAAAAAGATTCTAGTGATCCAACTCCACCAAAAATTAGTGTCATTACTGAAGACAATCCTGGGAGAAAATTACCAGACTTTGGATCCACAGAGGAGTTCGTCACAATTGGGTCACGGTTGATGTCCTGAATATCGTTCATAAATCAAAGCATTTGCCTTGTCTTTGTTTTGACCTTTCACTTTGCCTAGGTGAAAATGATGTTTTATAGGGTTTGCTTTTTTGTAAATGTCCCTCTTTGCTTTGCCCAAAGCGAAAGAGTTTTGTTTTATAGGGTTTGTGTTTCAAGAATTGACAAATCATAAATAAGAATGTCATTCTGAATTCCTGCATTTATTGCAATTTTTTGCTTTTTGCTTTCTTAGAAAATGGTAATTCTAAAACAACCCAAAATAAAAATAAGTATTTTTCAAAATACCACTGCACACACTTTTGCATTCTCTCTGTCTTTTTCTAAAAAAGGAATCATCACGCTATGCATATTTTTTGTTTTAAACCCCATTGAAACATACAAACCAATGCGTTCTCCCAACTTTAAGTTCCCGGTATTCGAAGTCGAAGAAGAAGAGGACGAATAAATTCCAGATGAGATCTCTCAATTACTCAGACATGAGGAAGATACCATTCAACCTTACAAAGAACTGTTGGAAACAATCATTTTGGGTTCAGAAGAGGAAAGAAAAGAAGTTAAATTTGGAGCACTACTCATTCCACATGTCAAAGAAGGTCTGATAGAGTTGCTCAAAGAATTTCCATATTTGTTTGCTTGGTCCTACCAAGACATGCCAGGGTTGGATACCAACATCGTGGAACATCACTTACCACCGAAGCCAGAGTGTCCTCCGATCAAACAAAAATTGAGAAGGACTCATCCAGATATGGCCATCAAAATTAAGGAAGAGGCACATAAACATATCGATGCATGTTTCCTTGCCATCTCAAAATATCCTCAATGTCTAGCCAACATAGTGCCATTTCCCAAGAAAGACGGAAAAGTCAGAATGTGTGTAGACTACAGAGATTTAAATAAGGAAAGTCCAAAGGATGACTTCTCTCTACCACACATTGATATGCTAGTTGACATCACAACAAAATTCAGAGTATTCTCCTTTATGGATGGGTTCTCTGGCTATAACCAAATCAAAATGGCACCAAAAGATATGGAGAAAACTTCATTCATCACCCCATGGGGAACCTTTTGTTACAAAGTAATGTCGTTCAGGTCTAAACAACACAGGAGCCACTTATCAAAGGGCTATAACAACTCTGTTTCACGACATGATGCACATAGAAATTGAAGTATATATCGACGACATGATTGCCAAATCTAAAATAGAAGAAGAACATGTGGAACACCGATCAAAGTTATTCTAGTGTCTGAGAAAATAAAAACTCTGCTTGAATCCCAACAAATGTACATTCAGTGTTTGTTTACGAAAGCTCTTGGGATTCATCGTCAGCCCAAATGGAATTAAGGTTGATCCTGACAAGGTCAAGCCCATTCAAGAAATGCCTTCTTCGAAGGCTGAAAAGCAAGTAAGAGGATTTTTAGGAAGTCTGAATTACATTTCAAGGTTCATATTCCTTATGACTGCGACATGTGCGCCGATCTTCAAACTACTCAGAAAGAACCAAATTTGTGTACGGACAGAGGATTGCTAAAAAGCTTTTGTCAACATCAAAAAATATCTGCTAAATTCTCCTATTTTGTCTCCTCTAGTGGAAGGAAGACCACTGATCATCTACTTAACAGTCTTAGAAGACTCCACGGGATGTGTCCTTGGCCAACAAGACGAAACAAAAAGAAAAGAGTCTGCCATTAATTACTTAAGCAAGAAATTCATGGACTGTGAAACTCGATACACTATGCTCGAGAAAACTTATTGTGCTCTAGCTTGGGTAGCTAAACCTCTTCGCCAATACATGATTTGTCACACTACTTAGTTTATATCCGAAATGGATCCGATCAAGTACGTCTTTGAAAAGCCTGCGTTTACAGGAAGGATTTCCCATTGGCAGATGTTGTTATCGAAATACGACATCAAGTATCATGCTCAGAAAGTCGTCAAAGGAAGTATTCTAGCCGATTATTTGGCTTATCAACCGATTGATGATAAGGAATCAATCAAATTTGGCTTCCCAGATGAAGATGTAATGCACCTAAAGATGAAGGACTGCGATGAACCTCTACCAAGCGAAGGGCCAGAGCCAGGATTCCAATGGGGATTAATATTCAACGGAGCTGTCAACGCTTATGGAAATGAAATTGGGGCAATCATTGTTACACCTCAGGGTATTCATATTCCTTTCACCGCCAGATTGGCATTCAAATGTACCACCAATGAGGCCGAATATGAAGCTTGTATCACGGGTTTCGAAGAAGCTATTGACTTAAGGATAAAGAACTTGGATGTGTATGGGGACTCAGCTCTGGTCATAAATCAGATCAAAGGAGAATGGGATACATGTCAACTTGGACTAATTCCTTACAAAGACTACGCAAGAAGGTTGTTACCTTTCTTCAACAAGATTGACTTTCATCATATACCCTGTGAAGAAAACCACATGGCTGATGCACTGGCTACTCTATCCTCCATGATTAATGTGAATCGATGGAACGATGTGCCCAAAATTGACATAATGCACCTTGATAGGCCTGTTTACATATTTGCAGTGGAAGTCGTCATCGATGATAAACCATGGTACCATGATATCAAGTGTTTCCTTCTAAGACAAGAATACCCGCCTGGGGCATCAAGAAAAGATAGGAAAACTCTCAGAAGACTAGCTGGAAACTTCTTCCTGAACAATGATGTACTCTACAAAAGAATCTTCAACATGGTTTTTCTAAGATGCGTAGACAAGCACGAAGCAAACGTGATAATGAAAGAGATTCATGAAGGATCATTTGGCACTTATTCCAATGGGCATACAATGGCAAGAAAAATTCTAAGAGAAGGATATTATTGGCTGATAATGGAATCTGATTGTTACAAGTACATGAGGAAGTGTCATAAGTATTAGATATACGCCGACAAGATTCATGTACCCTTAACGCATCTCAAAGCTCTATATTCTCCATGGCCTTTTTCTATATGGTCAATGGATATGATTGGCATGATTGAACATAGAGCCTCAAATGGACATCAGTTCATCCTAGTAGCCATTGATTACTTCACCAAATGGGTCGAATCAGTATCATATGCCAATGTGACCAGACAAGTGGTTGTCCAATTTATCAAAAACAATATCATCTGCCGTTATGGTGTTCCAAGCCAAATCATTACTAATAATGGATCGAACTTGAACAATAAGATGATGAATGAGTTATGTGCTGAGTTCAAAATTGAACACCATAACTTGTCTCCTTATCGGCCTAAGATGAATGGAACGGTAGAGGCAACTAACAAAAATATCCAGAAGATCATTCACAAGATGGTTGTAACCTACAAAGGTTGGCACGAGATGCTACCATTTGCTCTTCACGGCTATCGCACATCCGTCCACAGTTCAACTAAAGCAAACCCTTTCTCTTTAGTATATGGCATGAAAGTAGTGCTCCCTATAGAGGTTGAGGTCCCATCAATAAGAGTATTCATGAAAGCCAAGCTAACAGAAGTTGAATGGTGTCAAAGCAGACACGATGAACTGAATTTGATCAAAGAAAAAAGAATGATGGCTTTATGCCATGGTCAGTTATATCAACAAAGAATGAAGAAAGCTTTTGATAAAAATATTCGACCTCAAGTATTTAGAGAAGGCGACCATGTGCTCAAAAAGATCGAATCATTTCTCACTTATTCTAGGGGAAAATAGACTCCAAATTATGATGGCCCCTATGTTGTTAAGAAAACATTCTTAGGTGGTGCCTTAATAATCACAACCATGGATGGAGAAGAGTTTACTTATCCCACAAATGTTGATTTAGTCAAGAAATACTTCGCCTAAATAAAAATATAAATATAGCTCGCTAAGTTGAAAACCCAAAAGGGAGATTTAGGCAAAAAAAAGTGTGTCTCGGTGGATTGAAAACCCAGAAGGGAGGTCTAGGAAAAAAATAGAGACATAAACAGAAAATAATAATCCCGATAGATTGAAAACCAGAAAAGGCGATCTAGGAAAAAGTTAGGGATTTATGGCAAGTAACTGCATCCAAAAAGATTAGATCCTCATAACCAACGTCATCTATCAAGGAATCCTCAATCAAGGTCACCATCAACAGGAGCTCAAGAATGTCTAAAATTCAAAGTTGATAAAAGGATAATGGTCATTATGTTTCAATGTAGCCCTTTTCCCTTTAAATTACCATTTTCTAAACTTTGTAATGCTCCATGGAATCACGCGTTAGGTTGATTACCATTCTATTAATGAAAACTTCAGCCTTTTTCACCCTAACCTTAGCCTTCCATATCATATCATTTCCATCATTTATGCACTCTATTAGGTCATAACTTTGCATTCATTCATTTGCATCAAGCTCCTAAGGCATGGGGTACAAAGGTTCTTTAAATCCGGGTTCTTATTTGCTTTGAGGTACCTTCATTCAAGTTTGAAGAAAGGGTTAATGTCTCATCATCATGAGCATATTTGTATCAAAGTTTATCCAACTACAAGGCTTTCCTTTGCGGAGAGTCATCAAGTCTCAAGTTCATCTTCTTCAAGATTTGACAAGAGCATCAAGTGATTAAGGTGTCATCATGGTTTTAATTAAGAAGGTTGTGGATTAGGGTTTTGATTCCTTTGAACAACTAAAGTCATTTCTTCATCAATGTATATCTCAGGTGGATTAGGGTTCTTATTCATGGTTGAGTTTGTGGACTTTTATCAGTTAAGGATTCTTTTGGATTCAGGTCCTATTACAAGTGATCAGATAAAAATCATGAATTATGGTTTGTCTTACATACTTTTGGAACAAGCCATTTTGGCTCGCAAATTTGAAAAATACTACATTCAATGGATACACTCTTTTGATACATTTTGGAGAAAAGGGAAAATTGGAAGCATTCATGCAAAGTTGAATTTGTGTTGACCTAGTCATATTGGTCTCTCTTTGGTACTTGATCATGGTTGTTTTCTAATGACATCTTTTAAAAAGAGTTCCATTCAAAATATATTCAAATTAAAGATCTAAATAGAGGGAAAATAGTCATATTCATTTCATTTAAAAATCAAATTCAAGTTACATTGCAAATATCATTACAAAGTCAAATTGATCCACATGTAAGTTATACAAGAAAAAGGTTACAAAAAGAAAATTACAAAAGTACAACTTAAAATTTTGGTCAACTGTTGACCAAGTCTGAACCTCTGACTAAGACTTTCTAAAGACCTAATTCAATGCCATTTGCTTCCATTCTACTTCCATCTCTGTCTTCACATTCAAGTAGTCTCAAAATATGGTCAAGTATGCTTTATGCCCTTACCAACTTTGGTCCATCAACCTTGCCATAACAGCCGCAAACAAACTTGCAACCCTTTTCCAAATTTCTTACTAGCTTGACCCCATACACCATTTACAAACAAAAATGAAACTTGCCACACGTAGTATATTATATCTCCAAAACAACACACAAATACAAACAGTTGCAAGCCACAACCTAGCATGCATAACAACAAAACGGTACGCACAAAAACATGCAATAACACCAACCATGTCCTATGCACAACACAACAAGCCAACCAAAATCTGTACTGCCTCTTACCACGACAGACAACAACTCACACACTGTCTAAAACTTGCACTACACTTCATACAATAAAAACACTGATCCACCAACTTGTACAACCTTCTACTACACCTGTCAAATCGTACCAAAATGAAAACAACAAGAAAAATTGGTGGTACCAAAAACTTAATGAGGAAGTTTAGGGTTGGATTTAAGAAGAAGGGATGAAGAGAATCAGCAGAAAAAAATAGAACACACAAGTAATAGATGGAGAGGAAAAATTCTGAAGAACAAACCTTCACACTATTTTCCTTCAGCTCCCTCATTCTCCCATAAAACACGTTCACCATCATCACTCCTCTCAACATCAAAAAATTACCTACAAACCCATTTCTTCAGCAACCTTCATGAATCCTTATCTTTCATCTTCCTAACATAGCTTCATCAAAAACAAGAGAACCTTGCCTCTTCAACTGCAACCTTCATCTTCTCACCACCAACAACAAGCTTCTTTCAAAACTGAAAAAACCTTTAATAACCATAAAAACATCTCCCTTTTAACCTTCACAAATCAACCACAAAAACCTTAAATTCACGTAACAATCCAAACCCTCTTTGAATCGAAGCAGAATGAAAAAGAGAGAGTGGGGAAAAATTCGAATCAAATGCGAATGGAATAAGAAGAGATCAGTGAGGTCTAGATTCGCGAGAAAGAAAAATGAAAAAGGCGAGAAACAAGCAAACAAGATAATGTAGGGAAAGCGGATGGGAGAAGTTTTGATTTCAAACTTTAAATCATGGGTAACCTTTGTTCCAATGGAGGGTTTTAGAGGAAAACAGTGAAAGAGGATTTTAGATAGGAGGTCAAATTTGGTGTGATGTTTGAATGGTTTCAACTGTGATCAAAACTAAGTTTGACTTTTGGTATTTTTTTTTGGAAAACATGGCCTCTTTAAGTCAAGAACAATATTAACTTGTGATTCAAATCATGATCAATCAAGAAAAATCAAGAAAAGTAAGGTTACTTGCAAAAAGGACAACCTTGAGATACATGAAATTTCACTAAGTTATGGAATGAACTTGATTTTTACTCAACTTTGCAAGACCATAACTTATGATCCAAGCAACCATTTTCTCCTATCCAAAGCTCAAATGATAGATCTTCTTACATATAAAAAGATTGCAAAGTAGAAATACCCCCAAGAAATGCTTGGATTTTGAGATATGAAGCATTAAAGTTAGGGTTTCATGAGATTTTGAACTTTGACACTTAGAATTTTTTAGGCAGAATCTGCCTCATGTTTTGCCCATCTTTGGAGGAATTTTTCATTATTATCCAAGATGAATCAAGATCAAATGTAAAAATCAAAGTTGAAGTATGATATACAAGCTTTCCAAAGGGTACAACAACATCCATTGATTCAACTTGAGTAAGAAGTTATGAACCTCACAACATGCCTTGGTGCAAACTGGTTTTTGACAATATTTGGCACATAACTTGCATCCCATGATTTTTTAAGCCAATTTTGGACACTTTCATCATTGGATGTTTGTCTAATATCAACATAAATGATGAGGAATCTGAACCACAGTATTTGGCACATAACTTGCTGTCGCTACTGCGAAAATCGGCGCCGGCTGACAGAAGAGTCGCCACCGTGCGTTATTTATCCCAACAGAGGGAAAGGAAACGCTCGAAGTAAACCCCGCGAAAAATGGGAAAGGTATGGTCATCGCAACCAAAACCTGGGTTCGGGAGTCGGTTACGCAAGGGGAAGGTATTAACACCCCTCACGTCCGTCGTACTCGACGGGATCCACGCTTGTTTTCTGGTACGGATTGTTATTTCTATCTAAACTAAAGGTTAAGGGTTAAAAAGAAAATAAAATGACTCGGCAAAGTATCGCACTTCATGCCTACGTATCCCCGTCTGGAACGAGAAATCAGAGTCAACGTAGTTCGCCTACCTACGGGAAAGGAGGGGAAGGTTGCTCGCTAGGATATCGCATCCTATGCCTACGTACTTTCATACAGCATGAAAGATCAGAGCAAACGTAGTTCGGGCCACGTACGACACAAGTCTGTTTTGATTGCTTTTATCTCCTTCTGAAAAAGGGTTTTCTTTGATTACTGGTCCAAGCGGACAAAAATGACGTTTTGATGAGTTCACATTCTTTTACGGAAGAAGTGTCTTTTATTGTGTTTGAAATCTTATTGTGTTTTTCTGTTTGTTTTGAGAAAGAAGAGACAGAACTCTAACCTATGGTTTAAAAGGGAATTAAACTAACCTAATGTTGTCATGCATGGGTTAAGACCTAATGTCTATCATGCTCCTCTCTTGCGCAGAGAGAAACAGAGATCCTAAGGGATAAACGGAAACAGAAACAATAGCATATATACAATGAAGCAGTAAAATGCATGGATGCAACAATACAAGCGAGGCAAGGGAGTCCCACTCAACCTCGAACCTAGAAAACAACAGGCAAAAGCGAACAAAATTCGCTTTCAACCTAACAGATTAAATGGCAAACAATACAGTCAGGGAAATTCAAACAATACATCAAAAATTATAAACAGCAAAAATAAACAGCAAAAAGCAATCTTCATCAACATCTGTCTTCAAGTCATCTTCAAATATCTACAAGATCCAAGCAAGCATCAGTCTTCATCTTCACAGCCTTCAAGCAAGGTCTCTATCATCAGTCTTCAGGGCTTTTCTTCAAGTCTCAATCTCCAAGATGAGTATCAGTCAACAAGATGAAATGGATGTTAAACAGTCAATTGCCTACCAAGGGTGGCTCACTAACTGTTAACATGATACAGACAGTTTTCCCTCAAAAGTTCTATCTTTTAAATACATTCACTAATCCTTCCAAAGGAAGGAGGTGGATATTTAAAAGAGACTTTGAATCATAGAGAAAGAATGGAGGCAAACAAGACCTTCCATGTTTGTGAATCAAGTTGCTATTCTAGAGCTCTGCCTAACTCCTAGATCCTATAACCTTCAACAGCTGCCAGCAAAAGATGCTCCTCATCAACTCTGGAAATTGGTCTTCATTCTCTGTCTTCAATGGCTTCATCAGCAAAGTCTTCAGCTCAAACCCCAAACCCCAAGCAGGCCCCAATACCCCACACAGTCAAACAATAACCCTAGAGAGGGCACACCACACAATCAAGCAAGTACAGGAATATACTAATAGTAATAGTAGAATAGGGGAAGTCTAACATTTTCTAAGGAATCTATTATTTACCCATAACCCCTATAGTCCCATACCCCAAAATTCAAACTACAACTCCTAAAAGAAATTATTTATTACACCTATGTTATATCTAAACCCTAGTTTTGATTACCCTAATCACACCTAAACAAGCCATCTAAAATTTAGTCCTAAAATCATGAATTAAATCTCATATGAAGTTTGAAGTCCTAAGTGAAGTACTCTAAAAAGAATGGGTCAAAAATATAAAAAGATCTAGCTAAACTAAAATCAACAAGATCAAGTATTAAACTAAACATTATTTAAAACCTATTTAAAAGAAAAATATACTAAAAATGCAAAAATAAAATAAAATGCTAATTTTATTATATGACAATTATCTTAACTGAAATATAAAAAAGATGCAGAAACAACCACTTAAAAATATGGAATTTTCAATTTGTTATGATTTTTCAAACAATTAAGAAAAATGAATGAAATTAAAATGATTTGAAATGAGTTAGATTTGGTTAGGGGTGCAGTCAGTGGTTATTTAAGTTGAAAAATGGATGATGGGCCCAGACTGGGGGTGCGCATAGCAAGGCGCGTCTGGGCCCAGTTAAGTCAGAAAAAAACTAAAGAAAAATAAAGCAAAAACGGTGCAGGAAGTAAGAAATATAGTTCAAATGGGAATGGGCCTTGATAATTGGGGTGTGGCTAGCAGTTGATTAGGCCCAGGGCTTTTAAGTGAAACGCTGAGTTTCACTTACTCAGCATTTCCCTCCGTTTTTCAATTTTAAATGTTAGCCATTGGATCCGTTTCTAAGTCAAACAATCTAGCCTGATCCAACGGTTGTTGTATCATCTTCTCCAAATGCCACTTAGGGTTTCAGAAATTTGCTTCCATGCACGAATCTTCACCATCATCGTGCTCTCTCATCTCTCAACTAAATGCTCTCATCCAAAAACCAAAACTGCCCTACATCTTCTCCTCTACACAACCATGGTTTCAGTTTTCTCTAAAACTCAATCTAGAGCCAAACCCGATAGGTAGAAGACCTTGGTTCCAACACTTTACACTGAGATCAACCTTGATGACTCTTGCTAACTCTTACACTAATGTGTTCTACATGTTATGCTGATCATTCTAATCTATCTAGCTAAGATTAACATGCCCTAACCTAAGTGTTCTAAGTCAAAACAGTTTTGGTGCTCATGTAAAAACCTCCATGAAATTCAGCCAAACTCTCCAGAATTATTCCTCTAACTACCTAGGTCATTCTTATCCTAACCAACCTACATCATGCTAACTAAATTAAGCCAATTCAATGGAAATACTAACCTGGTTTAAAGTTGAAAACAGATGGAGGAAATCACCACTTCAAGCTCAGCAATGCTCCAATGGCAATCAATAGATCAAGATCTTGATTCTGTATGCACTTGTTCTTGCTTAAACACCTTGGATTCTTGTAACCAATTCCTTTTGCAATTTGGATGATACACTTGGTAGCACACGAATTCTGCTTCAATTCAACCAGATCTTGATAGAAACTTGCTCTATGATGAATGTAGATGATGATAGAATCAAGAATTTTGGAGAATGATGAAGATTTGATAGAGTTTTTGTGTAATTTGCAAAATTGAGGAATGAGATGTAACTATGAATTTTCAACCAAATGAATCACCAACCCATTATTGGATCCACTCTAATCAATATATAGATGCTCATGGAACCCTCTAGAACTTGTTAGAAACTTCTTGTGCACAAACCCCTTGTGTTTTGGCATGTGTAACTTCATACATAAGCAACCAATGATAACTTCCAAACTTTGAACTAAACTCAAAAATCTAATATTTCCAATCATCTCAAAACATTCTTTCCAATAAAAATGACCTATAATTTCATCCCATTTGGACATGGTATGAAAAATCTCATTTTTAGGTCACTTTTATTCATTAAATTCACCTTTTAATTGACCAAATTTGGAACCTTGAGCTATGAGCATTTCCAAACTTTCATGATCACTTTTCTGGACTCAAAATGTCATTTGGAGCAACTTTGATGTTGTGAAGTTTTTCATTTGAAGCTTCCTTGTATGAGTTTTGGGCATAGGCTTGAAATGACCTGTAATTCTCAAATGACCAAAATACCCTTTGCTTGCCAGGGTCATAAGTAGAGTTCCACAAATCATATGAAGGCATACCATACCTTTCTAGAAAGCTAAGACAATGAGTAACAACTCTCATGTTGACCAGAAATCTATTTAAAATATCCTTGAGGGGTAAACGTTGCTTGGAAGACAAGTAACTTTCACAGACAAAATTTCAGATACTTCAGATGACCTGTAACTTGCAAGAATCATAACTTGAGTTCTATAAATCTTCTTGATGTCTTCCACCACTCAAATTAAAGGTCTTGAGATCCTCTACAAGTTACATGTTGGCCAAGGATCAATTTGAAGCTTGCATTTTGAATTATCTTGCTTGGAAGTTTGTCCTAAATCAGGGGATTTTACACAGAAACCCTAATTTAGAAACTCCTCTTCTTCTTGATTTCTCTTGATTTCTCCTTGGCACAACACCACATCCTTATCTACATGTCAAATGATGAACCCCACATCTCTCAAATAGACCTTGATGCCTTTCAATCAATCATTTGACCTAGGGTTGACCTAGGGTTGACCCAGATGAAACCCTAGTTGACTATCTTTAACTGCAACTCTTGTGATCACATCAATGACTTGTATCACTTTCAAAATGACTCTCCATGTCTTCCATGATGCCTATATACCCTCCATGACCTTAATTCACAGCTCACAACTTCTTTGATGATCTTCAAATACCCTCAGATAGGAGATAAATTCACTGCTTGGTCCAATGACTTCTCTGGGTTTCCATTTCTTTCTGATGACTTGGATAGGCTTGAATTTGAATGAGAACCTCTTGATATGCTCATAGAGATAAGAATAGTACTTGGTCCCTTGTTGAATGACTTGTTATGCTATGCTATGCAAATGATCAGACTATGTACATGACTTTATATGCAAATGCTAATGCAATTGAAACATAAACTAAGTGAAGTAGGTTGAGCAAATTTTTAGGGTGCAACACTTGCATCCCACGATTTCAATCCAAACCAATGATTCAAACACCTGACATATATCATATATGAGTGATCCAAACACTTAAAAATCATATGTAACGTCAAAATCATCAAGATCATAGTTCATCCCAAGCAAGCTGCAGTTGGATTCGATCCCACCAACCCATAAGGTTTCTAACCATTCTAAACATATCAACACATTCCTTAAGGTCTAGGGAAGCTGTCTAGGTCATCATTTCACATCTGTAACACCTACAACTGAGGATTTGATTTCCTCTTGCACAGGTAAGCCTGAACTTCCCAAACTCCATAAAACATGCATCATTTTTGATATTTTAAGTTACCACCATGTTTCTGCACTTATATAGAATATTCTCCCTCAATCAATTGCTATGTGTCGCTACTGCGAAAATCGGCGCCGGCTGAACAGAAGAGTCGCCACCGCGCGTTATTTATCCCACGGGAGGGAAAGGAAACGCTCAGAGTAAACCTCGCACAACACGGGAAAGGTATGGTCGTCGCAACCAAAACCTGGATTCGGGAGTCGGTTACGCAAGGGGAAGGTATTAGCACCCCTCACGTCCGTCGTACTCGACGGGATCCACGCTTGTCTTCGGATATGGATTGTTATTCTATCTACTCTATAGGTCAGGGGTTAAAAGAAAAGAAAATGACTCGGCAAAGTATCGCACTTTATGCCTACGTATTCCCGTCTAAAACGAGAAATCAGAGTCAACGTAGTTCGCCTACCTACGGGAAAGGAGGGGAAGGTTGCTCGCTAGGATATCGCATCCTATGCCTACGTACTTCCACACAGCATGGAAGATCAGAGCAAACGTAGTTCGGGCCACGTACGACACAAGCTTGTCTTGGTTGATTTTATTCCTTCTGAAAAAGGTTTTCTTGATTAGCAGTCCCGGCGGACAAAAATGACGTCTTGATGAGTTCACATTCTTTTACGGAAGAAGTGTCTTTTATTGTGTTTGAAATCTTTATGGTGTTTTTCTGTTTGTTTTGAGAAAGAAGAGACAGAACTCTATCCTACAGTTGCGAAGGGAATCAAACTAACCTAATGTTATCATGCATGGGTTAAGACCTAGTGTCTATCATGCTCCTCTCTTGCACAGAGAGAAACAGAGATCCTACGGGATAGGCGGAAACAGAAACAATATCAGATATATACAGTAAAACAGTAAAATGCATGGATGCAACAATACAAGCGAGGCAAGGGAGTCCTACTCAACCTCGAACCTAGAAAACAATAGGCAAAAGTGAAAAGACTTCACTTTCAACCGAGCAAGGTAAACAGCAAACAATACAGTCAGGAAAACCAATCAATACATCAAGAACTGAAATACAGCAAAAATAAACAGCCACAGCAGCTCTGCACTACATCAGTCTTCAAGTAATCTCCAATCAGCTACAGGCTTCAGCAAGCATCACTCTCCATCTCCACAACTTTCCAGCAAGGGCTTTGGTCATCATTCTTCCATCTACAATGGCTTTTCTTCAAGTCCCAATCTTCAGGGATGAATATCAGTCAACAAGAGAAGAGGAATGTTAAACAGTAAAATGCCTACCAAAGGTGGCTCATTAACTGTTAACATTATGCAGACAGGTTTCCCTCAAAAGTTCTATCTTCCAAATACTTTCACTGATCCTTCCAAAGGAAGGAGGTGGATATTTGAAAGAGACTTTGAATCATAGAGAAAGAATGGATGCAGACAAGGCATTCCATGTTTGAGAAACAAGCCTTCTAATCTAGAACTCTGCCTAGCTCCTAAACCCTAGTCTCCTCAGCGGCTGCTAGCAAGAACCCCCTCTCCAACTCTGGTAGTTATTCTTCAATATCTGGATCTCCAATGGTCTTCATCTCCCCAAGTCTTCAGATCCCCCAAGTCCCCAAACAATCCCAATACCCAAGCAATCAAGCAATAATCCCCAGAGGGCACACCACACCAGTCAATCAGATATATTCAGCACATTAATAGCAGTAGGGGAATCCTGACTTTTTCTAAGGGGATCTAATAACTACCCATAGCCCCTATAGTCCCATAACTAAACTAGTCAAACCCTAAGTCCTAAGGGAAAAGAATCAAATCTCCTAAGTCATCACCTAAAACCCTAGCTTTATTCATGTTGTTCACACCTACATTAAGCACCTAAAATTAATTTCTAAAAATGGGAACTAAATTGAATCTACAAGTTCAATGTCTAACCTAAACAACCTAAAAAGAATGGGTAAAAAAATATTGAAGCAATTAATAGAACAAAAAATAACAAAATCATGTATGAAATGAAATTATGTAAAATACTATTTATTTAGAAAATATGGAAAAAATATCAAATAAAAAATAAAATGCCATTTTTATTTTTTATAGTTTTCTAGACATCCTAAAGAAAAATATGCAAAAAGAATGAATTAAAAATAATGATTTTTCTATTTATTATGAATTTTTAAAAATGAATGAAAAATGAAAGGAAAATAAAATAGAAAATATAAAGAAATAGCCAGAGGGGTGAGAATAGCAAACAATTTATGTTCAGCGCGTTGGGCTTACTAACTTGGGGGGTGCGAATAGCTGTCTGAGCCCAATCCCCCCCATAAGTGAAACGGTGCGTTTTACTTTTTAAATTTTCCCACCAGAATGAAGTTTTAATCGTGGCCGTTGGATACTTCCCCCAGGTCAAAGGTCCAACCTCAATCGTATGGCCACCAACCCTTCTTCAACCTCCAGCATTTTAGGGTTTCAGAACCCCTTCCCATGCACGATGATTCCATCTCTTCATGCTCTCTCCACACGCCATGAAAACGCACGATGTAAAAAACAAAACTCCTCCATTTCTTTCCCTCTACAAGTCTGTGGTCATAGCTTTCATTAAAAATCACACAATCGGCCAATTCGAAGAAGGTAACAGACGGAAACCACCATTAGAGCCTGATATGAAACTTCTCCAATTCTTCACAAAACTCATCCTAGGCTGATCTACATTTCCTCACAATCATAACATGCTATTCTACTAACATTTTCATGCCTTAATCCAAGAGTTAAGAGCCTCAACAGAATTAATACCTCATATTCGAACTTCATGAAACTTCTCTAAAATCACCACAACCAGTCATCTACCTATGCTTAACCGTTTTATGCTATCAAAACCCTAAGATTCTACCTAAATTAAGCAATTCGAACAGAATACAAACCTGGTGTAATTCCTTGATACAGGTGCTGAGATCCTCAAATCAACTGCTTGTGATGAAGGGAATGTGATCAGTAGGCTTGGTGATTCCTTCTGTATGCAACAAGTGTGGTTCTAAAGCCTTGAATTACTCACTTCCAAAGTTCATGCCTCTTGGATGATAATGGTGAGTGATTCAATTCCTTCCTCAATTTGACAAAAGAAAGTATGGATTCTGATCCTTGAGAGATGATGATGAAGGCTCAATCAAGAATGTTGAAGTTTGGTGAGAAATTTAGGGAGTTTGAGAAGCTTATGCAAGAAGGGGAAAATGAATGAGAATTGAAGCTTTGAACCAATGGGAGCACCAACCCTTGCATGAATCAGCTTGTATGAATATATAGGTTGCATTAGAACCTCCTAGAACATTGGAGAAGTTTCCCTTACACTTTTCCTTTTCAATTTGGATTATGTAACTTTCAATTCAAGCAACCATGGATAACTCACAAATTAAGACCTAAACTCAAAATTCCACTTTAGCCAATGTCTTTAAAATGCCTTTTCCATTCAAAATGACCTATAATTTTGCATCATTTGACCAAGATATGAAAAATCTCATTTTTTAAGCCATTTTTCTTCATTAAATTCACCAATTTTGAAACCTTGTGCTATGGACATTTCCAATCTCTCATGGTCACTTTTCTAGACTCAAAATGTCATTTGGAGCAAGTTTGATGTTGTAAGTTTTCCCATTTTAGGCCTCCTTGTATGAGTTTTGGACATAGGTTAAAATGACCTGTAATTCACAAATGACCAAAATACCCTTTGCTTGCCAAGATCATAAGTTGAGTTCCACACATCATATGAAGGCATACTATACCATTATAGAAATCTAAGACAATGAGGAACAATTCTTATGTTGACCAGAAATTCATTTGAAATCTCCTTGAGGGGTAAAACTAGCTTAGAAGTCAAGTCACTTTCACAGACAAAATTTCAGATACCTCAGATGACCTGTAACTTGCAAGGACCATAACTTGAGTTCTATAAATCTCCTTAATGTCTTCCACCACTCAAATTAAAGGTCTTGAGATCCTCTACAAGTTTCATGTTGGCCAAGAAGCCATTTGAAGCTTGAATTTTGACTTACCTTGCTTGGAAATTTGACCTAAATTAGGGGATTTTACATAGAAACCCTAATTTAGAAACTCCTCTTCTCCTTGATTTCTCTTGAATTCTTCTTAGCATAACAATATATCCTTGTTCTCCATGTCAAATGATGAACCCCACATCCCTTCAATAGACCTGAATGCCCTTAAATCAATCAATTGACCTAGGGTTGACCTAGGGTTGACCCAGATGAAACCCTAGTTGACTGTCTTAAATTGCAATTCTTGTGATCACATCAACCACTTGTTTTCTTTTCCAAATGACCTTCTAAGTCCTCCAAGATGTCTAGATACTCCCCCTGCTCAGCCCACAACTCACCATTTCTTTGTTGATCCTCAGACACCCTCAGTTAGGAGATAGATGAACTGCTTGATCCATTGACTTGATAGCTTTCAAATTCTTTTCTGATGACTTGAATGAAGTTGAATCAGGATAATAACCTCTTGATAGGCCCCCTAGAGATGAGAATAATGATTGGTCCCCCTGTTGTATGGCTTGCTATGCTTATGCTATGCAGATGAGTAACCTATGTACATGACTCTATATGCAAATGCTAATGACATTGAAACATAAACCAAGTGAATAAGGTTGAGCAAATTTTAGGGTGCAACAGCTGCCCCTATTCAAGCGACTTGGACCCGATTGGGGTGAAGAGCCAACGACCTTCAAACATTCGAGGTACGAGACGGTTGAATACTAAGAAACCCGGAAATTTGCCAACCGCAGAAATAAACTGCACCCCTGTTTGGGTAACGACATCCACTGCCTGGATCTGACTGTTTGCAGCCGCTCACTGATCTCGTAACGACCACGCTGGGGATAACAGATTGCTTGCTTGTCCACATTAGGACTCTGTCTGTCATCAATATGAAGAAATCTCAACTAGAACCTGTCCACGTTAGGACTCCACTTGCTGTTAACCCAGAAAAATCTCGGCAACTCCGCTGGGGGGTAGTTCGTATATGTTCCAATAAATCGTCCACGTTAGGAATAGACTCTTCCATGTTAGAAATAACACCGTCCACGTTAGGGCTCACCTTTCCACGTAAGGAATAACCGTTCCACGTCAGGAATAAACATCGTCCACGTTAGGACTAAACTTTTCCACGTCAGGAATAAACTTTTCTCTGCTTTGTCAAACTCTTCCACGTAAGGAATACGTCTTCTTTTGCTTTGTCCACGTAAGGACTCTTTCTTTTTCCACGTTAGGAATCACAAATTTTCCACGTAAGGAACCCCAATCTTTCCACGTGAGGAATACTATATCAATCTTTCTTTCCACGTTAGGAATGCTTCTTCTTTCCACGTAAGGAATACTTCTTCTTCTGAATCCGTCCATGCCCGGACTAAACTTTCCACGTAAGGAATCTATCTTCTTCTTCCACATTAGGAATAACTTCTTTGATCTGTCCGCGTCAGGACTAAACTCTTCCACGTCAAGAATAATCTCTTTCTTTCCACGTCAGGAATCAATCTCGATATGTCCGCGTGAGGACTCAATCTTTCCACGTAAGGAAACCCATTTTTTCCACGTAAGGAATCTCATCTTTCCACGTTAGGAATAAACTCGTCTTTCCACGTAAGGAACTGAAACCTCTTTTCCCACGTAAGGAACAAACTCGTCTACGTCAGGACCCATCTTTCGCTTTGATTTGTCCACGTCAGGACTCAGGCATCTTCGACCCGCTGGGGGAATACAACTTGTCCACGTCAGGACTCACATCTCCTCTGTTGAGAAAATAAAACTTGTCCGCGTCAGGACTCACATCTTCGTCTGATCTGTCCACGTCAGGACCCACGCTTCACCAACACGAAGAAAGATAACTGCTGAGAGTAAATGGTCCACGTCAGGACACCAACACAAAGAGTAATTAGTTTTGTCAACGTCATGACTTCACATTCCACCAATTCCGAGAACCCGAATCTGTCCACGTTAGGACTAACACATCTCATCAACCCCGGGAAATAAATCTGCCCACGTTAGGACGCCCACTTCTGAAGAAATCCCGTCAATATAGGGATAAATTGTCCACGTCGGGATCTAGTTCTCCATTGATCCCAACCCACAAAATCCTTTAGCACTGACGTGACAGCGACTTTGAGGCGGAATCTACTGGGGATATCTAGAAACCAAACTACCGGATGCCTGTTCTGATAACCGGAGGCAACTTCTGAAATTCTGATTCATGAAACCCCTGATGACAAATAACTCTGCTTGAGAGTAACGAGAAACTTATCCTGATAACTCTGTGGGGAATACGGTCGAAACTGGCATTATTATTGGATGTCCCATGCCGAGATCTTGAATGTTTGGTAGTTCATTTGAGCAAGAGTTCTCTCCACCTGAACTGCTAGAGTACAGAAACTGCTTCAGCAAAATAAATGCTGAAGATAATGCCAACTCCGCTGGGGATAGCCGGACGCTACAGAATTATTCCAGCAAAATAAATGCTGGAAGGATGAAGTCAACCCTGCTGGGAACTTGGGAACTCAAACCAAACACCCTGTCGAGGTAACCCCCTGCTGGGGAATATAACTTTGCTGGGGAATAGCAGATGTGCACAGTATGATCGGACTTTCTGCTGGAGAGCGAACTGATATTACACAGTATCCCTAACAAAATAAATGATAGGACCTACCACCAACTCTGCTGGGGAGAGTCTTGATCTTCGAGTTCCACTGGGAGGAAAGGACACTTGCTGAAAAGAGAGGACTCTGCCGGGGATGGGATGATTCTCTTGGGAAAAACCAACTGACTCCGCCGGGAGAGGGTAAATGACCCTGCGAGGAAAGATGAACTTGTCTGGATACAGCTCACAACTATTAATCCTTTGCGGCTAAACCACTCTGCTTGAGATACACTGTTTGAATACAGCCTTACGATCTTGGAATCGTCAATTCTGTTGAGGATGAACGAATTTGCTGGATAATCCTTTTTGCACAAGCTACGACTAGCTGGAGAGTTCTATCCTTCCTCGGGAAGAACCTGCATGACCTGCGTGAGGGCTGAGTCTTTAGTTATTGCAATCTTTTGATCATCTTCCTCGTACGGTTATGAAACCTGCAACAACACAAACAAGACAAGACAAGCCTATGCAACCAAATCAATTCAGGTTAGTGACGTTATTTTCAGTTAATTCAAAGCTTTAGCAACTGTTGGCAAGGGCCAGTGACGTTATACACACGCTAGTTTCATCAAATTTAGGCGTTAATCATGCACAAAACAGTAAAGAACAGTGTCAAGTACTGAATAACGTATTTTATTGATTGGGCCCCCGAATGGGCGGAGTTTTGTACACGGGATGTAACTCCTGAAATGAGGAAGCTACACAAAGCAAATATACAAGTATACAAGTATGCACAAGAAGCATAAATATTGACAACTTAAATTTGTACACATGTCGGCAACGGAATGCAGATGAACACCACGAACTGATCCTCCCATGACTCGCCCGACTCTAATGCTTTTCCGGTATCCCCCCTTCTGAAGAGATTGTATCAGATAACCGACTCCTCAAATGTATTCTCCCGCATTGATGCTTATTGCAATTATCCAATTCGGACCGCAGTCATTTGCTTTTCAAATCCCTAACTTTTGCGTGAACCGCCCTTTACGGGTTTTCAGTTCACCGGGATACCCCTTTTTGCCGAAGTCGCCCAGTGTAGGTTTTCAACTTCGCGGGTGTACATTTTTCAATTTTATCCCTAATTTTTGCCCGAACCTTTCATTCTGTTTTTGGTTCGCCAGGATGCCCCATTTTTGCCTGGACTCTCTTTTTTCTGTCCAGCGGGTCTATTTTAAGCAAAGTATTTTTTAACTGCATCCGAATTCACAGGCGACGTGAAGTCTTCACCGTCCATGGTGGACAACAACAACGCTCCTCCTGAAAATACCTTCCTGACAACGTATGGCCCTTCGTAGTTGGGGGTCCATTTGCCCCTGTGATCTGCTTGCGGCGGGAGAATCCTTTTCAGCACAAGGTCGCCCGTCTGAAAGCTTCACGGATGTATCTTCTTGTCGTACGCTTTCTTCATTCGGCTCTGGTACAAACGACCGTATGCTAGAGAAGCTAGCCTCTTCTCATCCATCAAACTCAGTTGATTCAACCTGTCTTTTACCCATTCTGCTTCGTCCAGCTGAACGTCTCGCAATACCCTCAGAGAAGGGATTTCAACTTCCAATGGTAATACCGCTTCCATTCCATATACCAATGAGAACGGAGTTGCCCCGGTTGATGTGCGTACCGTCGTACGATAACCGTGCAAAGCGAAAGGTAGCATCTCATGCCAATCCTTATAGGTCACCACCATTTTCTGAACGATCTTCTTGATATTCTTATTGGCCGCCTCGACAGCGCCGTTCATCTTGGGTCGGTAAGGGGAGGAGTTGTGATGTTCGATCTTGAAATTTTGACAGAGCTCCTTCATCATTTTGTTGTTCAGGTTTGAACCATTGTCGGTGATTATCCGCTCGGGGATCCCATATCTGCAAATGATATCTCTCCTGATGAATCTGGCCACCACTTGCTTCGTTACATTTGCGTAAGACGCCGCTTCCACCCACTTGGTGAAATAATCGATTGCTATTAGGATGAACCGATGCCCGTTAGAAGCTGTCGGCTCGATCTTTCCAATCATATCGATTCCCCACATCGAGAATGGCCAAGGTGATGACATCACATTTAGAGGACTTGGAGGCACATGGATCTTATCAGCATAGATTTGGCACTTGTGACACTTCCTCGCAAACTTGAAACAATCAGTTTCCATGGTCAGCCAAAAATAGCCTGCCCGCAGCAGCTTTCTCGTCATAGCATGCCCACCCGCATGCGTACCAAAGGAACCTTCGTGTATTTCTTCCATGAGCATCTTTGCCTCTTTTTCGTCTACACAACGCAACAGCACCAAATCGTGGTTTCTTCTGTATAATACGCCATTCGGGTTCAAATAGAAATTGCCTGCTAACCTCCTGAGAGTCTTCTGATCTTGACTGGATGCCCCAGCCGGATACTCTTTATTCTTCAGGAAATTAAGGATATCAAAATACCATGGTTTGTCATCAGATGCTTCATCAATAGCAAATACATAAGCCGGCCTGTCCAGCCGAGAGATAATGATTCGGGGAGCTTCGTTCCAGAAGTTGACCTTGTTCATGGAAGACAAAGTGGCGAGGGCGTCAGCCATTTGATTCTCTGCCCGCGGTACGTGATGCAATTCAACCTTGTCGAAGAAAGGCAACAATCTCCTTGCATAATTCATGTAATGTATCAAATTGGGCTGCCGTGTCTCCCATTCCCCTTTGATCTGATTCACCACCAGAGCTGAGTCTCCGTATACGTCTAAATTCTTGATTCGCAAATCAATGGCTTCTTCAAGCCCCATTATACAAGCTTCGTATTCGGCCTCATTATTGGTAACAGCAAAGGTCAGTCGGGCAGTAAACGGGATGTGCGACCCGTGTGGCGTGGTGATGATTGCCCCTATTCCGCTACCGTAAGCATTCACAGCTCCGTCAAATATCATTTTCCATTTGGAACCCAACTCCGGTCCTTCGTCTGGCAACGGCTCTTCACAATCTTTCATCTTTAGGTACATGATATCCTCGTCAGGAAAATCAAACCTCATCGATTGGTATTCTTCAATAGGCTGCTCCGCCAGATACTCAGACAGCACACTCCCCTTTATAGCCTTCTGCGGGACGTATTGAATATCATATTCAGTCAAGACCATCTGCCAACGGGCGATTCTACCTGACAACGCCTGCTTTTCGAATACATATTTGATAGGATCCATCTTCGAGATGAGCATGGTTGTATGATTCAGCATGTACTGCCTCAAACGCTTGGCGGCCCAGGCTAGCGCGCAACAAGTTTTCTCAAGCATTGAATATCGAGATTCACAATCTGTAAATTTCTTACTCAAGTAATAGATTGCATGCTCTTTTCTCCCTGTCTCGTCATGTTGACCGAGAACACAACCCATGCTTCCCTCAAGAACCGTCAAATACATTATCAAGGGTCTACCTGCCACTGGGGGTATCAGAATGGGAGGCTCCTGCAAATACTGCTTTATTTTATCGAACGCCTTTTGACAATTTTTGTTCCACGTTACAGCTTGATCTTTCTTCAACAGCTTGAATAATGGTTCACACGTGGCCGTTAGGGGAGATATGAACCGAGCGATGTAGTTCAACCTCCCTAAAAACCCGCGCACCTCTTTTTCTGTTTTAGGCGTCGGCATTTCTTGAATTGCTTTTATTTTAGCAGGATCGACCTCTATTCCTCTTTCGCTTACGATAAACCCCAGCAGTTTACCCGATCTCACCCCGAAGGTGCATTTGTTAGGGTTCAGCCTCAGCCTGAACTTCCTAAGCCTTTTAAATAGCTTCAGCAGATTCACCAGATGCTCTTCCTCCATCTGGGATTTGGCAATCATATCGTCAACATAAACTTCGATCTCTTTATGCATCATGTCATGGAAAAGAGTCGTCATCGCACGCTGATATGTTGCCCCAGCATTTTTCAAACCAAAGGGCATCACTTTATAGCAAAATGTTCCCCAAGGCGTTATGAAAGTGGTCTTCTCCATATCCTCTGGTGCCATTTTAATCTGGTTATAGCCTGAGAAGCCATCCATGAAGGAGAATACGGAATATTGAGCAGTATTATCAACTAATACGTCAATGTGAGGAAGGGGAAAATCGTCTTTTGGGCTTGCTTTATTCAAATCTCTATAATCGACACACATTCGAACCTTGCCATCTTTCTTCGGCACTGGTACGATGTTAGCAACCCACGAGGGATATTTTGTCACAGCCAGGAACCCAGCGTCCCACTGTTTTTGGACTTCCTCTTTGATCTTCACTGCCATATCTGGTCGAGTTCTGCGAAGCTTTTGCTTGACTGGCGGGCAATCTTCTTTCAGTGGCAGGCGATGCACAACCATGTCTGTATCGAGCCCTGGCATATCTTCATACGACCAAGCGAATACATCACTATACTCTCGGAGCATTCCAACCAGTCTTCGCTTGATATCACTCTGCAGTGCGGCTCCGATACGAATATTCTTCTCAACCCCTTCCGACCCCAAGTTGATAATTTCGATAACCTCATCGTGAGGCAGAATGGCTCTATCCTCTTGCTTCACCAACCAAGATAGCTCTTCAGGAACGTCGCTATCTTCGACAACCTCTTCTTCGGCCTGAAATACCGGGTGCTCAAAGTCGGGACGAGTCATAGGTGGTTCAAAGATGTCATCTGAAAATGTTATCCTGCAAAAGGAACGGTTAAGTGCTTCAAAATGCGTATAAAGAGAACAACCACGTTGCCATTTTATTGAAAAATATAAAACAAGAAAGACAGGGATTACAGTATTTGCACATGAAAAACGCCGTTTATTTAATGATTGACACGCAATGTTCATAACAACACAGCCCTAAGCAAATCCTGATGCCCCGGGCAAGACATCAGATTATTCAACAATTAATAAAGCAAAGCATTACTGTTTAAAAGTCACAGGAACAAGCTCCTGAATAGACCAGTTGCACAGTCCTTGTCCTGGCGCGCTTGGCTGAATCCAGGCATCCATATCACAGTCGCTGTCTCCTTCATCAGACTCCGAAGCAGCATTGACGGTTTCATGACACACCCCACTGGCAGAGATGGTGATTGGCCTTCTGAAACGGGGTGCCCCCGCAGAAGGAGTTGATGAAGACGGTTGGTATCCCAGCCCGAACCGGTCCATCTTCACAGGAATGTCCAGCACTTTGCCCCAGCCCTTTGCTTCTCCTGCTTCTACTAGAGCTTGAGCCTCTTTGTACGATGAGACGGCTATCTCTGACGCTTTGCTCGGCCCGGGACCTTTGTCCTTGATGCGCAAACCTTCAAATGCCTGGCAGGGTGTTTCGTGGATCTCTCCGTCGACTTCCACATATTTAAATGATGATAGATGGCTGACCAGGATGTCTTCTTCTCCACATACAGTGACCACGCTGTCTCCGACCATATATTTTAACTTCTGATGCAGGGTGGACGTGACTGCCCCAGCCCCATGAATCCAAGGTCTTCCAAGCAAGCAGCTGTACGCAGGCTGTATATCCATGATATAAAATTCAGTTGCAAACACTTCCGGCCCCACCTGTAGAGGCAATGTAATCGATCCAAAGACTGTTCTCCGCGTGCCGTCAAACGCTCTGACTACCAAATCACTGGGCGTACACAAGATTCCTCTGACATCCAGCTTCATCATCGCCTTCTTGGGCAGCACATTCAAAGACGATCCGGTGTCAACCAATACGTGCGACATTACTGATCCTCTACACTCGACAGATACGTGCAGCGCCATATTATGATCTCTCCCTTTCGGAGTCAAGTCAAAATCAGTAAATCCCAGGTTGTGGCCTGCATTCACATGTGCCAACACTCCTTCCAGCTGATTCACGGAGACGTCTTGGGGTACAAAAGAAGTATCGAGGACTTTCAGCAAAGCATTTCTGTGGGCTTCCGAACACAACAGCAGTGACAGGATAGATATTTTGGACGGTGTCTGCTGCAGATGCTCCACAATCTTATAATCACTTTTCCGAATCAAGCGCATGAACTCTTCTACGTCTTTCGATGCCGATTCTTTGTCACTTGCTTGCACTGGGCCATTCTCAACCGCTTTCCCTTTTCCTTTCGCTAGTCTTTCGGCCTCCACTTCAGGGGATATAAAGATCCTACCACTCCTTGTCATACCTCCTGAACCAGCAACATTATCCACAGTCTCAGCTGGCTGTTTATTAACATCAATTTTTATCCCGTCACAATACACCTCCAACCCATATGACCATGGGACTGCCTTCGTGTTCTCGTACGGAATCGGCCCGGCCTTAGTTATGGTGATCGGTGGTCGCTGAGCTAGTGCTGCGATAGTGATTGTCTTCCGAGGAATCATTACAGTGGCCACATCATTCTGATCATCTGCTGCTGCCCCTGCGGGCTCTTCAGTTGCTGCTTGGTCAAACTGCAATATGCCTTCATCAATTAAAGCCTGAATGCCCTTCTTCAAATCATCACACCCCCCAGCTAGGGTCCAACAGTCTAAGCAATACTCGTCACATCCCGGGTAAACACCCCCTTGTAACAGTCGGCTCTTTATCTCGCTCAACGGCGTCTTCAAGTCTTCGACATTCATAATCAGATTCAACCCTTCCTCAGTCAGGATGGCGTTTGCCCCATGATTAGGCATGGGTTTCTGCACTATATTCGGACCTGCCGTTCCGAAGTTGATAGTCTCATTGTCCAAAAGGTCCTGCACAACATGTTTAAAAGCATGGCAACCCTCTATATCGTGGCCCGGGGCTCCAGAATGAAACTCACAGTGCCTGCTTGCATCGTAACCAAACGGGGGAGCTCCTGTTATCGGTGCCAGAGTTCTTTTCTCTACCAGGTTTAATCCCAACAATGTTTGCAACAAATCTGCATAGGTTGAGGGAGGCTTCTCAAACACTCTTCTCGGTTTGCCACCCTGGAATCTTCGCTGAGCCTGCTGTGCCCCCTGCTGAGGCTGCTGTTGCTGTTGCATTGGCTGTTGCTGAACCGGTTGTTGTTGCTGGAGTGGTTGTTGTTGATACGGGATAGTAACACTCGCCACCTGCTGCGGCTGACGATATTGACCTCGTCCCCTGCCTCGGCCTCGGCCTCGGCCTCCAAATACTGCGCTTGCCTCGCCCTGACGGCGCCCACCAAAAGCCTTCCTATTACTGCCAGCTGCAGTCGATTCCTCGACTTGGAATTTTCCTTGCTTAATGTTACGTTCAATCTTTTCTCCCATCAGAATTAAGTCTGAAAAACTGGCCAGAGACGTGTGAAACAGCATATCATGAAACAGACCGGTGAATGTGCCGACAAACATGTCATTCATTTCCTTATCTTCTACAGGAGGACGGACCCTGGCGGCCATATCGCGCCACCTTTGCGCGTACTCTTTAAAGCTCTCCCCCTTCTTCTGCGACAGCCTCGCCAACTGGACCCGATTGGGTGCCAAATCGCTGTTATACTTGTAGTGAGCTACAAATGCCTCTGCCAATTGCTTCCACGTCTTGATATCAGTTGGCTCCAACCCCATGTACCACTCTAGGGAAGGACCCGACAGACTATCTTGAAAGAAATGCATTAGCATTCTTTCATCAGTTGAGTATGCAGACATTTTTCTGTAATAAGCTCGTACATGCACTTTTGGACATGTGTCTCCTTTATACTTGTCAAACGCAGGAGCTTTGAATTTAATTGGCACCCTCAAGCCAGGTACCAGCCCCATTGTTGCCATGTCCAAACCCACAACACTTTGGTTAAGGACTCCCCTCATCTGCTCTTCCAGCATTCTGATCTTCTGGGAGTCATCCATCGGCCCTTCGAAACCTCCTCCGGAGAAAGCGTCCTCCTGCTGATCTTCTTGCCACATACCATTTCCAGCCCCATACCCATCATATCCATTATTACGCCCAGCTCTGATCTGATTCATCCCCGGACCTCGGCCTCTGTTTCCGTACCCTTGAACACCTCCAGCAGGGCCAAAAGCCATAAACCCCGCGCCGTTTCCGTTTCCAAAGCCTCCGTAACCCTGGTTGGTCGCGCCATAACCGTCTTGCCCAAAGCCTTGAGCATTGAAACCATATTTCCCAGCATTATCGAATCCCTGATCATTGAACCCGAATCCAGCATTAACAAAGCCGTTGCCTCCCGTATTATCTCCCAAATTGACATCACCCAGCCCAACGTTATGGACAACAGTCTCATTCCCAACTCCAACGTTACCATTCACAGCAGCGGTAGCGTTGTTGACATTAGCAGCAGGCATATTGACTACAGGTGGAGCCACTGGCGTGGGAGTGTCGTCTCCATGAACAGTATCGACCCGTACAGACTGATGATCTTCATTACCATGACCAGCGTTTCGGGCCAACAGAGGCTGGACCATGGCCTGCAAATTCTCCTGACCCTTTGCAATAGCTTCCATGGTCTGCATAAAGAGAGCGAGCTTCTCGCGCACATCTTGCATCTCGTTCTGCATTTGATCCATTATTCTTCGGCAGTTGGTGCGGGTAGAATAGCGGTGCGGGTGCTGATCTGCAATCCTGATAAAAGTACCTGTTACAGAGCAGGACATAAGACACTTATTCAAAGATTACCTGTAATGCAATATGAATATGAATGCAATGCAATGTGTCTGTGCATTAGGGAAATTCATTCCCCCAGTTCTAGTGTGAAGGTGCCAGTGCAGTGACAGTGCTAGCAATATGAAGATCGGAGCTTAATCATAGAAAGCCTCATATATTGCGGGGAAAATCAATAAGCCCAGAGTACAATATCACTGAGAGTACAAAGAAGGCATGACCTCAACCAACAATCCTGGTGATGGTCAGCACTATGCAAATAAAGCATACAAGTTACTATATGAAATGATCAAATCCTCTCAAAAGTCTGGTACTCTTCTATCAACTTCTTGGTCTCTGGATGGCTTGGTCGATCAAGCAGCCCTTCAACAAGTTGGTTTCTCTTCTTAAGAACACGGCGCACGTCTTCAGCAGTTTCTTCCCATGTTGCTTCTCCGAAGCAATCTTCTAGCTTTTGCTTCTGAGACACCGCTTCATCTCTGGATTTGATTGCCTTGTTCAGTGCATGCTGGACACTATACCGGGTCATCACTTCTTCCTCACACTTCTTGATGCTAGACTTCAACTTCTCTTCGAGGTCGGAGATTTGCTGCTTCAGCTTATCTTCTCTCATCTTATTGTTGGTGAGAGTAGCATTCCAAGTCTTATTGCAAGAGGAGATTTCTCGGTGAGCGATGTCAAGCGCTTTCTTTTTGGCTTCCAGCATGTCATGGGAGCTTCTGAACTCTTGCCCCAGACGTTCACGCTTTTTCTTTTCCTCAGTCAACTCAGCCCCTAACCTGTTTAACAGCTCGATTTGTTGTTGGAAAGCATATACGGCCTTGTTTTTCTCACTGCGTACTTGAGCTAGCTCTCGCTCCAACCCTTCGTTGATCTTCAACAAGGCTTCCTTTTCCTTCACAACTTGCTCGTAGGCCTCCCTAGAAACAGTAGTTGGCTCTTCTGCCGGGACGGGAACAGTGACGGGTGCAGCGGGAAATGGCATTAATAACTGACTTGCTCTTTCCTGGATCCAAACCCTGTAAGGTCCATAAGCCTGGCAATCGTTCTTACCTAACAGTGGTTTCCCCTTGCGGTTAATACGTGTCCAGGCATATTGCAACTTGGCTAATAACTCCCCTTTCACGTCACCTGTGAAGTACAGAGATTCCCGTACTTCTTCCTCCTGAGGTGGACTCTTCAGTGCATATCCGAACTGACGAATGAATAGAGAAGGGTTGTAATTGATACACCCTTTTCTTCCTATTAGCGGCACATTAGGGTACCCAGAACAGCTGAAGATGAGCTCAGATCCCAACAGGTCTCGATCAAACCACACAACGTCTTCGGAATATAGCCTCATCAGGCGCTCTGACCAACTGGCTGAGGTTGCACTGTCCACAAATGGTCCCTTCATGGGGAGATGACTTTTGAACCACATTTTTAATAGAGGAGCACAGCAGTAAACAACTTTTCCCCTTCGGTTTTCGTTCTTATAGTGCAATGAATGATAGAAGTCTCCGATCAACGTTGGCACTGGGTTGCCTGCAGCAAACAGATAGAAAGCATCCAGGTCCACAAAGTTGGGCAAGTTAGGAAACAGCACGATTCCATAAATGCATAAAGCCAAAATAGCATTGAAAACCACCCAACAACCGTTCCTGGCGTACTCTTGAGCCTTGCCAACCAGAAAATCCAGAGAGAAACCGGGAACCCCGAGCCAAGAAGTCACTAACAACTCAGCAGCGTTCATATGCAAGGCTTTGGCTAAGTCCTCCAACTTGGGCTCAGCAGCAGAGTGAATAAAGGGAACCTTGTTCTGCACGGGAAGCTCAATAAACTCCACATACTCCTCAATGGTGGGCCCTAGAATGAAGTCAGCAAAAGTAAAGCATCTCAATGCGGGGTCATAGAACTGCATCAAGGTGTATAGCCCGTTCATCTCATCAGCCGTGGGCTTGCAGACTAATCTCAGTAATCTCCCATGACTCATTCTGAAGCTTCTCCTAACCTCCTCATCGGCAAGAGATATCAGACCAAGCAAAGAAGTAAGGTCAGGTGAAGGCAGCTTATACGCAACTGTCTTCCTCAAACTAGCCATAGTCAATACTCGGAAGTCTGGGTACTAGAACCGGGGAATATGCAAATGCACCTGCAGCACAGACACACGTTAGTGAAATGCAAGTGGTAATGAATATGCAGACAATGCAATGCAAGTAACATGCAACAGGGACCAAAGCTGTAGCTGAATAGCCTGAACCCAATCAAGAAAGGTCTCAGATAGACCATCCAGAAGTCATCAAACCCTGGTCTCAGATAGACCTAAAACAAAGCTCCAATACTGGCCTCCGACAGACCTCAAACCATAACTCCCACTGGTCTCTGGTAGACCTCAAATCACATCTCCAATTGGTCTCTGACAGACCTTAAACCATAACTCCCACTGGTCTCTGGTAGACCTCAAATCACATCTCCAAATGGTCTCTGACATACCTCCTAACTCTCCATAAATACCCAGGATCTCTGATCAAAAAATAACCGGTAGTCTGAAGGTCTAGTTACCTGCATAACCCCAAACCCTCTCACAGGTGGATGTCCTAGTAACTGACAAAGGTATGGCATCCTATGTGGTCGTTGGCGTCACAGACTTTCAGGGTTGATGATACGATTCCCAGAAGGAGTGGCATCATCAAATCCTGAAGAGGCCTCACTTAGCCAACTTCCAAATGATCGGTTCCCGGAGTCGACAATTCAGCTGACCAACAACCCCTTCGACCCAAAGGGTAGAAAAAGAAGCCAACCAGAAGAACCTCGTCCGAGTGTAGATTTCATGAGACACTAATGCAAGCAAAGCCGGCACGCGCCCACTACTTTCTACTCTAATTCTAGGTGCACTCAAGCCCAGGTCCGGCTTATCTCTCAATATCAGAACACCCGTCACACCCCAAATACAGCAATAATAATCAATATACAAAGCTGAAAATACAAGGTTAGAAATATACAATAACTCCATACAAAATCCTCGACGGGAAAACAAGCGCTAGGATTGACTCGCTCAAAGGGACGTTGGATCCCAAATGCATAAGAACCATCGCAGTTCTTAGCAGCCAGGGGACGTTGGATCCCCAGCAGAGTCGCCAGCTGTCGCTACTGTGAAAATCGGCGCCGGCTGAACAGAAGAGTCGCCACCGCGCGTTATTTATCCCACGGGAGGGAAAGGAAACGCTCAGAGTAAACCTCGCACAACACGGGAAAGGTATGGTCGTCGCAACCAAAACCTGGATTCGGGAGTCGGTTACGCAAGGGGAAGGTATTAGCACCCCTCACGTCCGTCGTACTCGACGGGATCCACGCTTGTCTTCGGATATGGATTGTTATTCTATCTACTCTATAGGTCAGGGGTTAAAAGAAAAGAAAATGACTCGGCAAAGTATCGCACTTTATGCCTACGTATTCCCGTCTGGAACGAGAAATCAGAGTCAACGTAGTTCGCCTACCTATGGGAAAGGAGGGGAAGGTTGCTCGCTAGAATATCGCATCCTATGCCTACGTACTTCCACACAGCATGGAAGATCAGAGCAAACGTAGTTCGGGCCACGTACGACACAAGCTTGTCTTGGTTGATTTTATTCTTTCTGAAAAAGGTTTTCTTGATTAGCAGTCCCGGCGGACAAAAATGACGTCTTGATGAGTTCACATTCTTTTACGGAAGAAGTGTCTTTTATTGTGTTTGAAATCTTTATGGTGTTTTTCTGTTTGTTTTGAGAAAGAAGAGACAGAACTCTATCCTACAGTTGCGAAGGGAATCAAACTAACCTAATGTTATCATGCATGGGTTAAGACCTAGTGTCTATCATGCTCCTCTCTTGCACAGAGAGAAACAGAGATCCTACGGGATAGGCGGAAACAGAAACAATATCAGATATATACAGTAAAACAGTAAAATGCATGGATGCAACAATACAAGCGAGGCAAGGGAGTCCTACTCAACCTCGAACCTAGAAAACAATAGGCAAAAGTGAACAGACTTCACTTTCAACCCAGCAAGGTAAACAGCAAACAATACAGTCAGGAAAACCAATCAATACATCAAGAACTGAAATACAGCAAAAATAAACAGCCACAGCAGCTCTGCACTACCTCAGTCTTCAAGTAATCTCCAATCAGCTACAGGCTTCAGCAAGCATCACTCTCCATCTCCACAACTTTCCAGCAATGGCTTTGGTCATCATTCTTCCATCTACAATGGCTTTTCTTCAAGTCCCAATCTTCAGGGATGAATATCAGTCAACAAGAGGAGAGGAATGTTAAACAGTAAAATGCCTACCAAAGGTGGCTCATTAACTGTTAACATTATGCAGACAGGTTTCCCTCAAAAGTTCTATCTTCCAAATACTTTCACTGATCCTTCCAAAGGAAGGAGGTGGATATTTGAAAGAGACTTTGAATCATAGATAAAGAATGGATGCAGACAAGGCATTCCATGTTTGAGAAACAAGCCTTCTAATCTAGAACTCTGCCTAGCTCCTAAACCCTAGTCTCCTCAGCGGCTGCTAGCAAGAACCCCCTCTCCAACTCTGGCAGTTATTCTTCAATCTCTGGATCTCCAATGGTCTTCATCTCCCCAAGTCTTCAGATCTCCCAAGTCCCAAAACAATCCTAATACCCAAGCAATCAAGCAATAATCCCCAGAGGGCACCCCACACCAGTCAATCAGATATATTCAGCACATTAATAGCAGTAGGGGAATCCTGACTTTTTCTAAGGGGATCTAATAACTACCCATAGCCCCTATAGTCCCATAACTAAACTAGTCAAACCCTAAGTCCTAAGGGAAAAGAATCAAATCTCCTAAGTCATCACCTAAAACCCTAGCTTTATTCATGTTGTTCACACCTACATTAAGCACCTAAAATTAATTTCTAAAAATGGGAACTAAATTGAATCTACAAGTTCAATGTCTAACCTAAACAACCTAAAAAGAATGGGCAAAAAAATATTGAAGCAATTAATAGAACAAAAAATAACAAAATCATGTATGAAATGAAATTATGTAAAATACTATTTATTTAGAAAATATGGAAAAAATATCAAATAAAAAATAAAATGCCATTTTTATTTTTTTATAATTTTCTAGACATCCTAAAGAAAAATATGCAAAAAGAATGAATTAAAAATAATGATTTTTCTATTTATTATGAATTTTTAAAAATGAATGAAAAATGAAAGGAAAATAAAATAGAAAATATAAAGAAATAGCCAGAGGGGTGAGAATAGCAAATAATTTATGTTCAGCGCGTTGGGCTTACTAACTTGGGGGGTGCGAATAGCTGTCTGAGCCCAATCCCCCCCATAAGTGAAACGGTGCGTTTTACTTTTTAAATTTTCCCACCAGAATGAAGTTTTAATCGTGGCCGTTGGATACTTCCCCCAGGTCAAAGGTCCAACCTCAATCGTATGGCCACCAACCCTTCTTCAACCTCCAGCATTTTAGGGTTTCAGAACCCCTTCCCATGCACGATGATTCCATCTCTTCATGCTCTCTCCACACGCCATGAAAACGCACGATGTAAAAAACAAAACTCCTCCATTTCTTTCCCTCTACAAGTCTGTGGTCATAGCTTTCATTAAAAATCACACAATCGGCCAATTCGAAGAAGGTAACAGACGGAAACCACCATTAGAGCCTGATATAAAACTTCTCCAATTCTTCACAAAACTCATCCTAGGCTGATCTACACTTCCTCACAATCATAACATGCTATTCTACTAACATTTTCATGCCTTAATCCAAGAGTTAAGAGCCTCAACAGAATTAATACCTCATATTCGAACTTCATGAAACTTCTCTAAAATCACCACAACCAGTCATCTACCTATGCTTAACCGTTCTATGCTATCAAAACCCTAAGATTCTACCTAAATTAAGCAATTCGAACAGAATACAAACCTGGTGTAATTCCTTGATACAGGTGCTGAGATCCTCAAATCAACTGCTTGTGATGAAGGGAATGTGATCAGTAGGCTTGGTGATTCCTTCTGTATGCAACAAGTGTGGTTCTAAAGCCTTGAATTACTCACTTCCAAAGTTCATGCCTCTTGGATGATAATGGTGAGTGATTCAATTCCTTCCTCAATTTGACAAAAGAAAGTATGGATTCTGATCCTTGAGAGATGATGATGAAGGCTCAATCAAGAATGTTGAAGTTTGGTGAGAAATTTAGGGAGTTTGAGAAGCTTATGCAAGAAGGGGAAAATGAATGAGAATTGAAGCTTTGAACCAATGGGAGCACCAACCCTTGCATGAATCAACTTGTATGAATATATAGGTTGCATTAGAACCTCCTAGAACATTGGAGAAGTTTCCCTTACACTTTTCCTTTTCAATTTGGATTATGTAACTTTCAATTCAAGCAACCATGGATAACTCACAAATTAAGACCTAAACTCAAAATTCCACTTTAGCCAATGTCTTTAAAATGCCTTTTCCATTCAAAATGACCTATAATTTTGCATCATTTGACCAAGATATGAAAAATCTCATTTTTTAAGCCATTTTTCTTCATTAAATTCACCAATTTTGAAACCTTGTGCTATGGACATTTCCAATCTCTAATGGTCACTTTTCTAGACTCAAATTGTCATTTGGAGCAAGTTTGATGTTGTAAGTTTTCCCATTTGAGGCCTCCTTGTATGCGTTTTGGACACAGGTTAAAATGACCTGTAATTCACAAATGACCAAAATACCCTTTGCTTGCCAAGATCACAAGTTGAGTTCCACACATCATATGAAGGCATACAATACCATTCTAGAAAGCTAAGACAATTAGGAACAATTCTTATGTTGACCAGAAATTCATTTGAAATCTCCTTGAGGGGTAAAACTAGCTTGGAAGTCAAGTCACTTTCACAGACAAAATTTCAGATACCTCAGATGACCTGTAACTTGCAAGGACCATAACTTGAGTTCTATAAATCTCCTTAATGTCTTCCACAACTCAAATTAAAGGTCTTGAGATCCTCTACAAGTTTCATGTTGGCCAAGAAGCCATTTGAAGCTTGCATTTTGACTTACCTTGCTTGGAAATTTGACCTAAATTAGGGGATTTTACATAGAAACCCTAATTTAGAAACTCCTCTTCTCCTTGATTTCTCTTGAATTCTTCTTAGCATAACAATATATCCTTGTTCTCCATGTCAAATGATGAACCCCACATCCCTTCAATAGACCTGAATGCCCTTAAATCAATCAATTGACCTAGGGTTGACCCAGATGAAACCCTAGTTGACTGTCTTAAATTGCAATTCTTGTGATCACATCAACCACTTGTTTTCTTTTCCAAATGACCTTCTAAGTCCTCCAAGATGTCTAGATACTCCCCCTGCTCAGCCCACAACTCACCATTTCTTTGTTGATCCTCAGACACCCTCAGTTAGGAGATAGATGAACTGCTTGATCCATTGACTTGATAGCTTTCAAATTCTTTTCTGATGACTTGAATGAAGTTGAATCAGGATAATAACCTCTTGATAGGCCCCCTAGAGATGAGAATAATGATTGGTCCCCCTGTTGTATGGCTTGCTATGCTTATGCTATGCAGATGAGTAACCTATGTACATGACTCTATATGCAAATGCTAATGACATTGAAACATAAACCAAGTGAATAAGGTTGAGCAAATTTTAGGGTGCAACACTATGTATCAATCATGTATAGGATTTCATAGTGTTCTTGCAAAAAATAGGGTTTATCTATTCATCAATTGATAACTCACTCCACACTTAAAAGAAATGAAATTAATTGGTATCATCGTGTTCCTTGTTCAGAAGCGAGCAAGTTTGATGTTTACATCATTCAATTTCATTACAAATTAAGAGAGAATGGAGAGGTTTTGCATCTGGCTGGCGCGAGGAAGAAGAAGATGTTCTTCGCGCCATAATTCAAATTTTTGAATTTTTAAATATTTTTAATATTTTTTATAATATTCAAAAATTATTTTCCACATCCAGTTTTGATTATTTTCAAATGAACTTTTGCACAATTATTATCCACCCACTTAAATAAATTATTCACACACAAAAATTCAAAAAAATATTTTATATTTTTAATATATTTAACATATTATTTTTAATTGTTTTTAAAAATAATTTCAAATATTGATTTTTCCTATCAAGTTAATTATTTTTATCCCAATTTTTTCACACATGTCATTTAAATACCCTATTAGTTTAGTCCAAAAAAAATCACAAAAACAATTTTTTATTTGATATATTTAAAATATTATTTCAAATTGTTTTAAATATTTTTTAAGATAATTTCTTTCTTTGATTTTTCTTAAACCAAAATGATTTTAAATATTCACGTGGATAAAGTACCATTTTTACAAACTTTAATCATTGTTTATAACATGATTAATGGATTCATTTGATAATTTATACATTTTTTATTGATTTTTCTTTGAAAAATGAAATTAGGTTGTTGCCTTTGATTCAATCTTTCAAACTTGTTTTCAAAATTATATGGGCCTCTATTAGAGTGTAAGACCCAACCCTCTTTGTAAATAAACCAATCTCTAGGCCTCTACTATAGTATAAGTCCTGTTGCGCTTTTCAAAATCACGGTGCGATCATTGTTTTTAAAATCATCTAGGCCTCTGCTAGGAGTGCAAGTCTCATCTCTCTGTACATAAACTTTGTTTTCAATAACCATGGGCCTCTTATAAAGTATAAGACCATACACCTTTTGTAAATAGAAAACTTTTTAGCCGCATTCATTCTGGACTTTGTACATGATACCAACAACCATGAGCCTCTATCTAGAGTGTAAGACCCAACACCTTTGTTTACTTAAAGATCAAGTCATCTTCAAAGACAAAACTTTCTTCAATTTCTCAAAACCCTAACTCAATTTAGAAGAAAACATCTAATTAATAAAAGTACACTTGGTCTTCTATCTAGAGTGTAAGACTCACCACCTTTTTCAATTCAATTCATACTTGTTTATATACTTCATATCTCTGTATATATACTTGTACATATCTTGTTAAGTTTATCTTAACATTTGAATCATCCTTAATTTAGACTAGTTCAAACCATATGGTCTTTGTTAATCAATATAACTTAGTTCAAACAACTAGTCCCCTATGTATAGAGGAATTCTTCTTCCCAACACAGTCAGCCTCCTCTTAGGCTTTGTTCAATTGATTCAACCTTGAAAAAAATTCAATAAAGAGAGGATTGTTTCCCAGTGAAACCTCTTCTTTAACTCCTTTAATCTTGTAGCAGTTCAACAAAGAAAGGATTATTTCTCGGTGGGACCTTTCTTGAACTCTTCTTAAGACTTAGACAATCTATAATCCCTAGCCTTCTCTTGGGCTTCATACAAGGACCCTCAGGCTTCTTAGAAGCATCCCCAACCTCCTCTTAGGCTTCATACAAGGATCTCCAGGCTTCCTAAAAGCATTGGATGGATCATAGTCATCCCTATCCCTACACCAATCCCCGTGAGAGTCAAAACGTTTAACAAATTCAAGCTCATCCTTGGAGTCTCCTCTGCTCCTCAACAAAGATTGACTTCCACCATAAAATCCCTAGCCAGGGCCAAATTATAATCAACAAATCCCCAAAATGATCAAAGCCTTTATGGCAGTTCAATAAATCCAACTCTCCTTTAATCTCCAGCAGGAGTCAATTTCTCTTTTGGTTCCTTAGAGCAGTTGGAACCTGCTATTGGATTTATGTTTCCTCAACAAGAATCAGTCTCCACCTAAATTCCCTCACCCTCGTCTTAGGCTTCATATAAGGATTTTCCCAAGTCATCCTTAATCTCGGGCTTTGTACAAGAAAAATATAATACTCTCCCATTTGATTCTGTTTTCAATCCCTTTTTAGCTTCAACCTTAGGCTTTGATCAAGGCAAAAAATTCAACATCCTCATAGATGAGACTTTGAGTCCTCTCTGTAGGAGGATATTTCCTCTATACATCACATTTCAAAACAAATAATTAAACTCTTTTCCAAATAATTGATGTAAGTGGCACACTTGTTGATTCAAAATCTAAGTTGGAGTCCCTCCTTTATCATGGCCAAAGCTCTCTTTCATCTAAGTGATGTAAGTGGTAAGCCTCTGGATTATACACATCCAAGACAATGTCCCTCTCTTAGCATGCAAAGATTCATAATGGAAAAAGTGGCCTTGCGCTACACTGAGTTAAAGCTTCTTCCTTCATGAAATTTCAACTCTCTTATAAAGGAAGATTTGACATTGTTGGATTCCACACATCCTAGTTAAAGCAACTTCCCTTATAATCAATCCCTCAAATGTTTGTGATGAATAGGTGAGATATCTCCCTTTAGAGATGAGAAATTATCTCTCAGTCAAACTTGTTTAGATTCAATTTTGAGCTTTGATCAAAACACAAATACTCTTTTAGCTTCAATCATGGGCTTTGAACAAGACACAAATACTCCTTTAGCTTTAATCTTGGGCTTTTAACAAGACACAAACTCTTTTAGCTTCAATCTTGGGCTTTGAACAAGACACAAATACTCTTTTAGCTTCAGTCTTGGGCTTTGAACAAGACACTAAACATTTTTCCTCCCATAAAATAGGAGGAACGACAAACGCTCTAATTTCCCTAAATCTCTTTACGTGAATACGTAGGGATAAGATTGTGAAATCTTAGCGAGCGCACTAATAAAAAACCTTAGGACCAAATACCTTTCGAAAAACAATAGAAAATCCTAAAACAATAAAAACATTTCCTCAAAGGAGAAACTTTCCCCTCTTGACAGAAAATAGACTCTAGAAAGCAATTCAAACAATAAAAACAGATGTAAATAGAGGTTCCTATAGATTACGATAGATACTATGGGTGTTAATAGCTTCGTTTTGTATAACCAACACTACGCCAAAATTGCTATTTTGTATCGCCTAATTTAATAGCGCTTTTAAAATAAGCGCTATTAAAAAGGAAACAAACACATCTATAATAGCGTTTTATAGTAAAGCGCTATTAAAGAGTACAGAGAATATGATTTTGATAGCACTTTGTAAAAAAGCGCTATTATAGATCTTCACTAAGATAGCGCATTTTAAAAAGCGCTATTAAAATGTTGCATTACAATAGCACTTTTATAAAAGTGCTATTATTAAAAGCACTACGATAGCGCTTTTCAAAAATCGCTATTAAAATATTTAACTAAAATAGCGCTTTCTAAGAAACCACTATCGTTTCTATCATTGTGTATTAAGATAGCGCTTTTATAAAAAGCGCTACTAAAATATTCCACTAAATTAAATTAATTAAAATACCAAAACCTTTGCCGGCCCATATGCTTTTTTCGTTTTGGCGCAAAATCCTTTCTACCCACGCAAAAAAGCAAACACAATCATCTTCACGTCCTTTCTTCGTCAATTCACTGCCGCCGTCTCTCATATTCTTCATTGATTCACAGTCATCTTCTTCATCGATTCACTTCACTGGAATAAAAAGAGGAACCACGGGAAAGAAAGAACAAAGAAAATCCATTCTCCGTTGATCTCAGCTGCCGTCATCAGCTCACCACCGTCACCCTTCTCTTCATTGATATCTGATAATCTTTCTTTTCTCAGATTATTGCTTTGTGTTGTAAGTTGTAAAATTAGGGATTTGAATTTGAAGATAATTTAGTTTCTATCCTTGATTTGTATTGATATGAGGTATTATTGTCAAATTGAAATCCACAACCTGTTACAATAGCAGTTAGGAGCAGTTTCTTTAGTTTATTTAGCTTTGACAGAATGTGTATCATATATGTTTGGAATCCACAGCCTGTTACAATAGGAGTTAGGAGCAATTTCTTTAGTTTATTTAGCTTTGACAGAATGGGTATCATATATGTTTGGAATCCACAACCTGTTACAATAGTTAGGATATCCTCAAGCGGGATAGGAAGCTACCAACCCGTGTGGAAGGAAAACTGTCAAAGAGGTTTTTGAAGGAGGTATATTTTGGTGCATATCATGTTGCAGTTCCAACTTCAAGGAATGAGGTTTTCACGTTGGGGATGTTGATTGCAGCAGCAGTTCCATGTGGCTTTGGTCGTGCTATTGGAAATAAAGGCGTTGTTGGTTTGAGGGTAAGAGTGTGAGAACAATGTTTTTCAGTCGGCCAACAAACCTTATCTAATTACTGGTTCTGAAGAGGGTACAGTGCGCATATGACACTCAACAACTTATAGGCTTAAGAATGATATCAGTGATGTTCTGGATCTCACTTTTAGCATTGATGCAGATGAGGAAAAGTTGATCTTGTATGAACGAACAGAAGTGACTGATTATGAGTTGATTCCGGTGGACGGAACACTAAAGTTATAGAGGAGAATAAATATCAATATGTTGATTTGGTTGCTGAGCATCGACTGACTACTGCTATTCAACCTCAGATAGATGCTTTCTTGAAAGAGTTCGGTGAAATAATTCCGAAGGAGTTGATATCTATATTCAATGACAAAGAACTAGAACTATTGATCAGTGGACTTTACGATATTGATTTGGATGACTTGAAATCAAATACAGAATATTCTGGATATAGTGTTCGCATCCCCGGTTACTCATTGGTTTTTGGAAGTTGTTCAATGTTTCAGCAAAGGAGACAAGCCCAAAGTAACTCCCATGAATCTTCTTCTCATGTTACATGGATTTTGCTTTTGGCAGTTCATTGTTTATATTTGTTAGGGTTGTTCTAGTCGCTACGTTTGGTCTCGGAGCTGCACAGAAGCTATTTTTGAAGATGTTCATAGATGTGTTTTCCATGCACCGATGTATTTCTTTGATTATACACCCGTTGGAAGGATCTTGAACCAGATTTCTGCTAATCAAAGTGTTGTGAATTTCTGTTGCTATTGTATTGTTAGACACATACCAAATACGATAGTGACACACTGACACGTCGACACTAGTAATAGTTTAAGAAAATTGAAGTAATTGAATGTAACTAGAAGGGTTTGTGTTTTGTGGGTGTGGCGAGCCACCTTACACGCATTCAATGTGAAGTGTATGTGCTAGATATGCCTTGTTGAATTCTTAATATTAGTTTCTATTCTAGTCACTAAGTTTAGATAATTGAGAATAATTATGCTTTTTGAGCTAGAATGATTTTGTTTATGTATTGTTAGGGGAGGTGATTGAATATGATAGGATGTGGAATTGTGGATACTAAGGATTGAACATGATCAACATATCAATTTTGATATGCAAGATGAGATTTTTGCAGTTGAAAGTTGGCTAGTTTGTTACTTTGGTTATTGACTTCGTTTATTTTAAGTAGTAATGCAGGGTCTATTTGATTTTTGTTTTAACTTTCTGATTTTATTTTCTGTTTCAATACTATTTGCAAAAATGGCAATTGTTTTTCACTTTGTTTCATGTTTTCAATTGTTTTTTGTGGAGAACTCCACAAAGCTTTACAAAACTTGAAAAATATGAAATGAAATGAGTGTTTCTTGGACAAAACAACATTGAATACATGAAATAAGGTGAAAACAAGATTTATATTGGGAGCTGAAAGCTTTAATGATATATTAACAGGATAAGATGCATAGAATTATTGAATATGTTTTTCCTATGGTCTCTTTCAGGTAAAAGACGACCATGGAGAGCATTTTTGTTGTACGGACCTCCTGGAACTGGTAAATCATATTTAGCCAAGGCAGTTGCAACTGAGGTTGATTCAACTTTTTTCAGGTAAAATAAATTTTGTTGAGATCATGGAATCTCCATGTTGGAACTTTACCAGATTAATGAAATCATATTCACAAGTTAAAAACTTTATATTTTCTCAATTTATGCATTGCATGCCCCCTTTTAAAGGCATTAAATTTTTTACCGCAGGTGAGTAATTTCACAGGACTTTGCCTTGCCATTTGATATCTCAGTAGAATTCTAGTTCAACTGTAATTGCACCAAACGCAAAATACCAAATTAAATTTCAAATTCCTGACAATAATGTCTTATGGAAATTACTTTGTTATTGCTATAAAATTGTTGAATTATTATATTTCACTTCCTTTATCCTCTATCATTTTTTTGATTATATACATGGACAAGGTCATATGATAAAGATGAAAGGAGTTGAAATGAATGTGATGTACCTTCTTGGTAAATCCAATGATACAAATTTAAAGATTTATGATATATATTGCTCTGGGTTGCTAATAATTGCTATAACAAAATAGTTAATATCTTACAATATGCTGCAGGGTTATTGAGAATATCTCCAAAGACGCCATAGGTGTTTCCATATGCAAAGATAGCACCAGGATGATCTCTATTAAGTTGCTCAACTGTTGATCTTTGATTAGGAATGCAACCAGTAGCTCTTTGATTAGGAATGCAACCAAGTGGTCCAACTCCTGCTATGAAGATCTTCCTCAATCCTAAGCTGTGAAGTGTCGTCAATACGAGGTAAATGATCCATTTAATTACCAGCATTTGTCGCGCTAAATTATTGATCATATGACAATTTCTATAGGACAACGACGAATCCAACTGACGAGAATCAATTCCTAGCCAAATCTATAGCAATTGTCGTGACGGTGAATAATGACCGTCAGTTGGATTCGTCGTAGTCATTTTTAGTGATGATATTGTACAATGTTGGTGAGACACGAATTGGGTGGGGGGACGCGTAGTGGTACGATTCTGCAGAGCCTAGGAATGTTTTTTTGTCTGTTGTGACAATATGTGTGGTCCCCTGTCAATTCTTCCTTCTATGCTGAAATAACTTTTGGTGAAAATGCTGCCTGTTATGTTAAAATGCTGCCTGCTATGTTAAAATGCTGCCTGTTAAAATGAAAGAGGTCATCATGGAAAATGAAGTTATGATCCCCATAAATGTACGTGATTTTAATTGTTAAAGCTTTGTAAATTAATGTAACTTAGTTCTAATACAATTGTTGATGTTTTTATATTTGAAGTACTTTCCTGACCACAAGTGTCGTACCTACTCTAAGGATAAGTTAACTGAGGTCAAAGATGATTGGGCTACCTATATGGTGGATGATATTTTCGGTAAGCCTACAATATATAGATACTTAATACCTTACTTGCATATTAAAAGTTTGAATTGGTTGTACCATTTTGATCACTTAAGGTGTTCATTTGAATCCTGTTGTTACCATTGAACTTGGTTAGGTAAAATGATGTTCTTTTTTAATTATATATTAATATTTTGTTTTCAGGTTTTTGTTTTCTGATTATTGTACAATACATAATCAATATTCTTTCTATGATGCAGGAAAACAAGAAGCAATGATTTTGCCTACCTAGCTAACAAAGTGGTTGTATCTTTGGATGTAGCAGTGTTTTGGTTGGCAAAGTGGTTACTAGCTAGTTGATGTTGTTTTTGTTGTCCTTTCTTGTTTTTTTAGATGTTTTTTTCATTAGTTTAGAGAATATGCCTAGCTAAGTGATTGTACTTTTTGTTTGGAATTTGGTTTGAAGTACTCTTAGCCAAATTAATAACTACATGACAAAATACTTTAGTTGTGTTTATAAAATATTTTGGTTTGAAGTACTCTTAAGCCAAATTAATGGTATCACATTTGTCATTATTATTTTAATTTCAAGTATTTTAGCTACTTAGTTATAATTATTTTATGAATTATAATGTCGTAAAATGCAAATGCCATATATATATATATATATATATATATATATATATATATATATATATATATATATATATATATATATATATATATATATATATATATATATATATATATATATATATATATATATATATATATATATATATATATATATATATATATATATATATATATATATATATATATATATATATATATATATATATATATATATATATATATATATATATATATATATATATATATATATATGTATATATATATATATATATATATATATATATATATATATATATATGTATATATATATATATATATGTATATATATATATATATATATATATATATATATATATATATATATATATATATATATATATATATATATATATATATATATATATATATATATATATATATATATATATATATATATATATATATATATATATATATATATATATATATTAAAAAAAATGATTTGGTGTAAAAAAAAAAGTGTATTAGAATAGCGTTTTGAAGAGAGCGTGCTATAATAGCGCTTTATTAGAAAGTGCTATCAAAATTAAAGCAATTTACCGGTATTTTAATAGCGCTTTGTTTGAAAGTGCTATCGAATATGTGGATTATAATAGCGCTTTGTTTGAAAGTGCTATTAAATATGTGTCTTATAATAGCGCTTTATTTGAAAGCGCTATTAAATATGTGTACTATAATAGCGCTTTGTTTGAAAGTGCTATCAAAATTAAAGCAAATTACCGGTACTATAATAGCGCTTTATTTGAAAGCGTTATCAAATATGTGACTTATAATAGCGGTTTTGGAAAAGCGCTATTAAATACAGGTACTATAATAGCGCTTTTGAAAAAACGCTATTAATTATCAGTACTATAATAGCGCTATTAAAAATGTTGTTTTACAATAGCGGCTTGATTAATAGCGCTTTAAAGCGCTATTAAAAAGCAAAAAAAAGCGCTATTATAAAACATTTTTGTAGTAGTGCAACCTCTGATTCTATATCTCTTCGCATTTGTAGGGAAAACACTTGGGCACATGGTTAGTTTAAGATCTTCCCCTTCCTTTTAAGCTTCATAGGATAAATATAGAAATTAGAAAGTAGCACCAAAAGCGGTAGTGGTCGCGCCAAAAAAATTGATGTTACACTAAGTTGCCTAGAGCCAGGTCATGGGAGGTGTATCACCAGTCGAGATGTAGTTTTTAATGAAGCTGAGATGGATTTCAAGAAAAATGATGATGTTGAAGAAGAGTTGGAACAAGGAGAGATTCATGTTGAGGTGGAGAATGTTGATGCTGAGTTGCATATCCCAGATGAAGTCGAAGAAGAACCAAAAGTTATTCTCAAAGATGAGGAGACTGATAATGACTACCTGCTAGCAAGAGACAGGTCGAGGAGAGTCATCAAGCCACCTCAGAGACTTGGGTATGCAGATCTTATAGCTTATACCATAATCTCAGCAAGTAAGGTTCTCGACGAAGAACCTAGAGATATAAGGAAGTTATGAGGAGTGAAAAGAAGACTGAATGGCTAAAGGCCATGGATAATGAGATGAAATATCTTTATGGTGACAACACCTGGGAAGTGATCAAGAAACCTTCTGGAGCCAAGTTAGCCAGTTGTAAATGGATTTTCAAAGTTAAGGAAGGAATCGAAGGAGTGGTACCGAAAAGATACAAGGCACGATTGGTCGCTAGGGGTTTCACTCAGAAAGAAGGTATCGACTTCAATGGTGTGTTCTCTCCTGTTGTGAAGCATAAATCCATTTGAGTGTTGCTTGCCACGGTGGCATAGTTCGACCTTGAACTGGAACAGATGGATGTGAAGATTGTGTTCTGTATGGTGATCTAGATGAAACAATTCTAATGAGGCAACCCGGAGGGTATGTTGAAAAGGGGAAGGAAGATTATGTGTGCAAGCTGAAGAGGTCCTTATATGGACTAAAACAATCTCCTCGACAGTGGAATAGGAGATTCGACAAGTTCATGGCACGCATAGGTTTCATTAGAAGTCAGTTCGACCACTGTGTTTACTTCAGATTTCGACCTAGTAATTCATTTGTTATTTTGTTGCTTTATATAGATGATATTATAATAGCAAGCAACAATGTCGAAGATATAATGAGGGTGAAGGCTGAGCTCAATAAGGAGTTCGAAATGAAGGATCTGGGAGCTGTGACCAGGACTCTTGGGATTGACATCCAAAGAGATAGAAAGCAGTCAAAATGATGATTATCTCATAAGGCATACCTACAAAAGATTCTCAAAAGGTTTGGTATGTCGAATTCAAAGTTTGTTGTGACTCTGACAAACCCTCAATTGAAGCTGAGTATAGATCAGTGTCCCATTACTGATGTTGAAAGAGTTTATATGAATAACATTTCATATGCTAATATAGTGGGTTCTTTGATGTATGTTATAGTATGTACTAGAACCGACATAGCATATTCAGTAAGTCTTGTAAGCAAGTACATGAAAAATCCTGGAAAGGCTCACTAGAAAGCATTGAAGTGGATTCTAAGGTACATAAATAAGTCTCTGAACAGAGTCCTAATTTATGGTGGAGCCTTTGGTGAAGATAGTAAAGCAACAATTGAAAGATATGTCGACTCAGATTATGCAGGTTGTATGGATTCCAAAAATTCTATTTTTGCATATGTGTTCACTATGTTTGACATGATAATTAGTTGTAAAGCAACACTCCAAAAGTTTATTGCCTTATCAACCACTGAAGCGGAATATATTGCCCTAAATGAAGTTGTGAAGGAAGCATTGTCGCTTGAAGGTTTTGCGAAGCAGCTATAACTTCAAGGTCGAGGTGTCACTGTTAAATGTGATAGTCAAAGTGCAATACACCTGTCGAAGAATTCAGCTATCATGATCGAACCAAGCACATTGATGTGAGGCTGCATTTCATCATATATATATATATATATATATATATATATATATATATATATATATATATATATATATATATATATATATATATATATATATATATATATATATATATATATATATATATATATATATATATATATATATATATATATATATATATATATATATATATATATATATATATATATATATATATATATATATATATATATATATATATATATATATATATATATATATATATATATATATATATATATATATATATATATATATATATATATATATATATATATATATATATATATATATATATATTATGGAGTGATAAAGACACTTGTCTAAGTTATCTCTTCCAACGAGTATACTTTTGTATCTTCTATTTAAGTAGACGAAGATTAAATCTGAAGAATTAACAAGGAACAAAAAGAAAGTTGGCTGAGCAAAAAAAGGAGCGTTTCACGCTTATTTTCAAAATGGAAGAATAACAAGATCAACAACAGCATCGAGTATGCAGAGTTTCTGTTATCTGTTGTCAATTGTACAAATCCTTAAGATTTCTTAAACAATGAATACCTTAGAAATCTTAAGTGTTATTATCTTTGTTATAGTTATTGCCATGTACCTCGGATTATTTATCAAGTACACCTTGTTATCTATTCTACTAAACAGATTATTTAGTAGTTTAGAAAGAAAGTCTCTTGCTATGTGCTTTAGCATCAAAGTCTCTTGTTGTGAACTTGAGCCATGTAAGTCTCCTGCTATGTATTTGAGCATTGAAGTCTTGATCAAATTGTTGATAAAGCAAGGAAGTCTTGGACTGTAGGTCTAAGCAAGGAAGTCTTAAATCCGTGGGATTTAAGCAGGAAAGTCTTGGATTCGTGGAATTTGTGCAAGGAAGTCTTGTACTCGACGGTATAAGTAGGAAGTCTTGAATCTATGGGATATAAGCAGAAAGTCTTGGATTCATGGAATATAAGAAGGAAGTCTTGTACTTTAGGGTATAAGCAGGAATGTCTTAGGATCTTAGGACCTAAGCAGGAAGTCTTGATCAGATGTTGATTGAGCGAGCAAGTCTTAAGATATAGATCTGAGCAAAGAAAATTCTTATGCTCGAGGGCATAAGAAATTGTAATCATGGTTTGATTATAGTGAAAAATCTCTTGTGCTACAAGGGGATTGAACTACTCCCAGTTTGGGAGGAACCAGGATAAATCTCTGTGTCTTCATTTGTTATTTACTTGCTTCTAATTGTTCTTCCGCTACATTCATATTACCAGAATCTAAACAGATTGTTTATAATCTAAACTTTATTCAGAAGCAATGCAAATTGGAGAACATAATTCAACCCCCTTCTTGTATATTTTTCTCACCTACAGACAAAGATCCAAAGAGAAAAATATGTTTTCATCTCCATATGAAAACAAGGTCGTCAAAGATGAAGAAATATATTGAAAGTAACTAGTATCTCTATCTATGGAGTTATCATTTTGAGAAGATATTTCAAGATTTTAGCTTCAGAACAAGTCAGAAAAACTTCATTAAAACATGTTGGGATTTAGAATCAGATACCTATCCAAGTAAGTTCAGTTATTTATTTTTTACTTCAAGCATGAATTTATGTACAAAGTTTATTGGTGTGTATAGTTTCTACACTCAGTTACTTTGGAGGATATTAGCTAAAGAACTTCCAGACTTGTGAAATTGGTATTATCAACATTTGTGATAATACCAATGTTGTGTTGCATCAAAGCAATCTCTTTAGACGTTCTTGAATCAAGCTCTCTTACTACTATTAAAAAAATTAGTATATGTTATGTTCTTCAGTGAACTGATTCTTGAGATACAACTCGTAATTCTGTTAGAGTTAAATGGATGGTAAAAAATTTGAACATAGTAATTTATGCTTAATTCTGAACGAAGTATCCGAATCAGATATTAGTCAGATGATGTCTCAGTCAAAGCTTGGGTAAACAAACTTTTGATAAAAGATAACCTCTAAAAAATATTTATTTCTGAAATTATATAGAGAAATCTTTGCTTCTTACATGCACAGAAGTCGAAAACCTTTTTAACACATGTCCCACTTTTTACACATATCCAAAATGTCTTCAGCATGCTTGAAACTGTTTGTGTTTTGAATTTAAAGGGGAATAATTTTTTTTTACTTTTATGTTTAAGTCTTTTTAATGTCATTTATTTATCTCAATACACGCAACCTTTATCACTGTATATTTTGTGTCTTATCTGTAAACCCTAGAAAAACCCTAAAACCTCATCAATGGCATCCTCGCCAACTATTCCCTTAGATTTTAATTCCATGAACAAACTTAAGATCAAATCAAAGACTATGCCGCTCGAAAAAAGATGAATTAAACCTTTTCTTCAAACAAGTGGTAGATTTCAACAATTTTGCTGCAAATGACTATTTTTTGGAAAGTCATTTTGAGTTTCAAGGATGGATGAACTTCTTCAATATGCTTAATGGAACAACATACCCATCTTTGGTAAAAGATTTCTGGGTTAGAGCTGTAGTCTACAACGAGTACTCAACACAAGATGAAGAAAGAATCGTCGTAGAAAGAGACAATAATTTAAAAGGGAAATCAAGAGCAGAAATGGGTCTGAAGGAATTTAAATGTGTGGAAATAAGATTTGTTGTAATGGGTATGGATATCACTATAACTCAAGAGAATATTATTAAGCTAATCAGGGTTGAAAATAAAGGAATGGTGATAATTAATAAAAATGATGGAGGAGATTGTGCCATGGATATTAAGAAAGTACTCTTTGAAAAGAAAGACAATTATGGAAAAGTGAAGAACATGCATCTCAAGCAAAATTTACTGTTCAAAATTCTCATTGGTTGCTCAATTCCTAGGGAAGGAAGTTTAGATCAAATTTTATTGGATCATAAGATGTTTCTCTAGTATCTGTCTATCGATCAACGATTGAATCTACCATGCTACATTTTTTTATCATCTATGTGAATCCATCAAGTACTTTAATAAGAAGTTCAAAGAACAGTTCCTTATGCAAGGCTACTTTCTGAACTATTCTATCAATGCGAGTTAATTAAAACATTGGTTAAATTTAGAGCTACACAAGATTTGGATGATGCTTATGGAAGTGTGCTTTCTGCAAAAATATTAGCTCACATGAATGAAAGAAGAAGAAGGATATTGTAGCGATTCCTAATCCCATTAGAATCAAGAAAGATAAAAGAAGAGCTTTTCTAGAAGATTATCTAATGCTAACCAAGGAAGATAACCTTGATGTCATAAACTTTCTTCTTGAAGAAGCTAAGAGGGATTATGGTTTTACTATAACACATGATCAACTTCCTAATAAGTATCTTGATGTTTATGGTCAAAGATGGAGAAGAAAACGAAAGTAAAACACTTCTGATGAAGATGAAGAAGATGAAGAATCAGATCCTCATATCCCTGCCAAGAACAAATTGCTAGGAGATGCTCACAAAGAAGCTTAGAAGAAGGAAGAAAGGATTGCTCAGAAATCTGTGAAGAAAAAGGATCCATATAAATCCAATAAGGCTCTACAACTTGAAGTGGAAGAACTCATTGAAACTACAAAGATCTGTCATACCAAAACTAGAGGAGGATTATCTAGCAGTAATCTAGACATGACTAATGAAGTTTTTGCATAAAATAAAAGGAGATTGGAAAAATTAAGTCAACTAGAAGAAGAAAAAAAGACACATGTTTCTCAAGCCTGGAAGGAGAATAAGAAAAAGGTTGAAAATTTCATGACAACATTTGTCAAGAGAAGTATGGAAGTTTTATCTAAGGAGTTGATTAAAAGAAATCATGTTGATGACACAATAAATATTACAAAGAAGAGCATGGAAGTTCTAAGAGAACATCTAGGAGACAAACTTGAGTCTATCATAAATCCTTCTGAAGTTGCTAGAATAACTCAAGAGTTTGTTGAGAATAGGAAGAAGGATATAGATGTTGTTCAAGTAGCAGAAGACTATGGTTTTAAGGAAGGAAAAATAAATACTCCAGAAGAAGATATGAAAGTTGTGCATAAAGAAAAAGATGGTGAATGTTAAGCTTTGGTAAAAACTCAGATGGCTAGTAACCAACAATCAGTGGATGCTCAATTTAAATCTATTGTTGATAGGCAAGAAGAAATTGGTTATGATCTCAAGACATCCATGGAATTATTGAAGAAATCTTAGGTCTAGGATGTAGAACCTTTTTATATGTTTGATGATATGTTTGTGATCTTATTACATTTCATTTTGTTATCCATTTAACATGTTTTACTAGTTAATTCTTTTTATGTCTTTGTAGATTAATAGTAAATAAAAATTGCTACTAATTGTTTAAGAAAAATTGGAAACTGAAAAAGGAAATTTCATTGGAATTGGAAAATTACATAAGAACAAATAAGACAGTACAACAAATTAGTCTATCCCTAATATTCTTTGTTGCTTCAGTCACCATGATTGACCTGATTCCTCATCTTTAGAAGAAGGATCTTCATCTTCAGTGTAAGACTCCTTAAGAGCCTTTTTACGCTCTTTAGCCCTTGAAGTTTATGCTCTGTAGGCAGCCTATCTGAGTTGAACACAATCCTCTTCCTTCAGTTTATGTTTCTCTTTTACTAGGTCAGCATGCAGTTTTGATATTTCCTTGACGACCCAACATTTCTCTCTTGCTGCTTTATCCTTTCTTAGTAAATATAACTCTCTTGCAAAATCTCATTTCTCGCTCTTGTGAGGAATTCGATTATGAGATTTTCTCTTCATGACTAATTTTGATCGAAATATTTCTACGAATTGGATGAATTCTTGAGGAAACTATGTTGATATGCTTTTATAGTGAGTCTTAAGTAGCCATTGAAGTTAAGTAAGGAATCTATGCACCAATAAAAAATGGTCTTCTGATCTCGATACTTTGTTTGACTTTGACTACTTTACACCCTGTAAAGCATCTTTAACCGTCTCGGGACAATGCATTTTTTTAGAATTAAATTTGCTTTAGATTTTTTTTAATCTTTCTTATGTGATAAAAGGGGGAGAAAAATATAGAAGTATTTAAAGAGAATCTGAACCCTTCAGATTTTATATGTTGCTTATTTTAAATTTCTATTATTAAGGTTATTTGTTTAACCGAGAGATATATTTTATTTTTCTTGAATATAGAACTTAGGAGGAGCTTACAAACCTCAACCTTTGGAGTATTAAACTCAGGGGAAGCTTACAAACCTCAGACTCTGATGTTGTCAAGTAAATTAAAATAGCCCAACATTATTCTTAAATAGTTATGTTTGTCATCATGAAAATGAGGAGATTGTTAGAACAAGATTTGTTCATGACATATATCTTTTAAGTTTTGATGATAAAAAAGTATTAAAAGAACAATAATGTTATCTAATGTGTGTTTTAAGTATGCAGGTTCAAAAGCTTTAAGAGAATCTACTTAGAATCTATTAAGAAAACGCATTAGAGAGAAACTAAGTTTTGGGCTTCTGATGGTTCAAAATTGAAGGACGTTCTTAAGTGAAGTCTGATGATATAGCATTATGTAGACTCTTAAGATGAATGAATCAGCATCAGAAGAGCAATATGTTATCTCTACACTTATCGAATGTATCAACTTCTGGTGATCATTCAGAACCATAGACAAAACTAAGTGATTCGTACTGCATAAAGCAAGCTAGAATGTCAAATCAGTTTGTCATCTAGATTATGTGTTCACATGGCTCAAGGAGAGTTGACATGCTTTATGGATACCCACTCTCAACGAATCTATAGTACAACTTACAAGGAAGACGCTACGGTTAAAAAAGTTACAAAGTTGATAAAATCATTTTGTGTATCTATCTTCAACGTCTCTTAGTACTATGGAGTAAAAAAGAGACTTGTGCAAGTTATCTCTTCCAATGACTATTCTTTTGTATCTTTTATTTAAGTAGATGAAGATTAAGTCTGAAGAATTAACAAGGAACAAAAAGAAAGTTGGCCGAGCAAAAAAAGAAGCGTTTCACGCTTATTTCTAAAATGGAAGAATAACAAGATCAACAACAGCATCGAGTATGCAGAGTTTCTGTTATCTGTTGTCAATTGTACAAATCCTTAAGATTTCTTAAACAATGAATATCTTAGAAGTCTTAAGTGTTATTATCTTTGTTATAGTTATTGCCATGTACCTCAGATTGTTTATCAAGTACACATTGTTATCTATTCTACTAAACAGGTTATTTAGTAGTTTAGAGAGAAAGTCTCTTGCTATGTGCTTGAGCATCAAAGTCTACTGCTATGAGCTTGAGCCAAGTAAGTCTCCTGCTATGTGCTTGAACATTGAAGCCTTGATTAAATTGTTGATTAAGCAAGGAAGTCTTGGACTGTAGGTCTAAGCAAGGAAGCCTTGAATCCGTGGGATTTAAGCAAGAAAGTCTTGGATCCGTGGAATTTGAGCAAGGGATTCTTGTACTCGAGGGTATAAGTAGAAAGGCTTGATTTGGTGTTGATTGAGTAGGCAAGTCTTAGGCTGTAGACCTGAGAAAACAAAAGTATTATGCTCGAGGGTATAAAGAATTATAAACATGGTTTGATTATAGTGAAAAATATCTTGTCTCACTTTGGGAGGAATTAAGATAAATCTTTGTGTTCATTTGTCATTTACTTTAGGGCTGGACACCTGTCGGTTTGGGCTAGGCTCGGGCCTAATATGCCAAACTGATTAAAACCATGGATGCATTTGTCAAACCCAATTTCGACTAGATGTTCAATCGGTTTGTTTAGGTTCAGTTTAATCAGTTTATTAGTTAAACCAGATCAGTTTATTTGGTTAATTGATATTAAACTTTGTCATATAAAATTCTGCTACATTCTAATTTTTTTTAAATAAATTCAAAACACAAAAAACTTTGAGCCTTTAAATATTACAAATGGCCGAATTTAACACATTTTTGCATCAATAAATAAATTTGGCCTTCAAATAATACAAATGGCCTATAAATTTCATACACACAGCCTAATAGTATACCTCATAGTCATCCAAATCAACTTGCATAAAATTGTAAATAAGTCATTCAAGTATGCATGGTAAATTATCTGTTGCAGCAAGCAGATCACAACAAATCCTATCAATATATTACAATTATCCAAATTTAAAGTTTCAGATCATAATAGCAGCCATCAGTGACTAAACTAACTTGCATCTTCCTTCAGCCAATTTCATTAGCATGTTTCTTCATTGCTTGCTATTGTTTGTGGCATCAAATATCCCAACCTATATTGAAATTAAAACTTATGCAAATAACTTATAAGAAAGCAAAAAAGTAATAAGTTTCCCAAATAAGAATGAAATTACCTGACTAGTTCTTTCATTTAAGTTATCATATCCTCAAATGCAAGCTTTACTACTTGACCACTTCTTTCATTTAAGTTATGGTAATCCTCAAATTCAAGCTTTGCTACCTAGTGGTACATGACAAATTAAAACTATTTACATAAGACGGTCAGCATGGTGTTAACATTACCAAAATCATTAGTGACAACCCAATGAATAGCAAATTAATAAGGGCCACTGAAGTAATTGAATATTCATCTTATTAATTGTTTAAACTTTAAACAATCATCATACCGACTCAATGAATAGCAAATTAATAAGATGAATACATAATATAAGAGCCACTGAAGTTTAAACAATGACTGCTAAAGGCAATGAATAACCAATTAATAAGATGAATATAAAATATTAAGGCTTGTTCACTCACAAGAGCCACTGTAGTAATATCATATTCCAACATCTTATACTTTATGCATCCTCCATTTCCAATATTTCATATGAAAAACAAAAGAATATTCAACTTGAAACATAGTCAGATGAAAATGGTATATATCATGTTAGTTTCTGCATAATTTATTAAAACAAAAACTAGTGCATCTGCATAACTTACTAAACTAGAAACTAGTTCAATAGTTGATATGCCAACAAAGTTGCAACATAACTCCCACACATCAAAATATGAGTTTCAAAAAAAAGATAGGCTTGTGTTGTTGAGTCCAAAAGTGACTCCAAAATATCTAAAAAATTCAAAACTGTAGATAAATTTATAAAATCGTATCAGTATAGTAAAAACTATATAAGATAACCAAATAATATAATTATATCTTTTGTATTTAAGAGTGAATTAACCAGGCTCAGCCCGCTAAGGAACAATTTCTCCACCAATAACATGAAACTCTGCAATTAAAATATATAAAGAGGCTTAATTCAAACTAATTTTTTTTTTTAAATAATGTTAAAAAATACAAATTTTTAGACCCTAAAATACCTGAAATATTTGAATCAGTTATCTCATATTCTTCAATCATACTAAGGGCATTTATATCATCGTCAAAAGGCTTCAACCAGTTTTGAGAACAAATAAGCGCTTCGACCATTTTCATGATCAGATTTATGACAATTGTATAGCTTAAACATACTACTTTTTACCTGCTAAATATTTTTCTTAACAATTTCACTACCAATCCCATACATGTCATGAATAGCCAAACTTAAACCTAGGGTCAAAAACCACTCCAAAAAGTAAAGAAAATGATTCACTTTTTTCCAAATCTCTCCAATAATTAGCATACTTAGCCTTCATATGTGAAACCATTGGAGTCACAAAAGTATTCATATTCAAAGATGCTTCTTGAAGCTCACACAGAATTGAAGACAGGTTATGAAAAGCCAAATGCAAAGACACTACTTGGGAAGATGAAAACACTTTGATTGCTTCATAGAACATTTTTAGAACAACCACAAAGGCTCAAGCTTTTACCCAATCAACGAAACAAGGTGGACCAGCAAGTTCAACAAATTCCATGTATCCAGGATCCTCATCCTCTAACTTTTTAAATGTCGCTTCAAATTTTTCAGCAGCATCCAACATCAAGTAAATGGAGTTCCACCTTGTAGAAACATCAAGACAAAGTTTCTTTGGCATGTTATCCCTGCAATTTCAATACTCTTCTTAAATTTTAAAGATCTTTATGGGGAAGACCTTATAAACCTAACAGCACTACAAACACTTTCAATAGCCAATTCATGATCTTTTTGTCCATCTCTCACTACCAAGTTGAAGATATGGGAAGCACACCTTATATGGAAAAAATCCCCACTGCCCATTAAAGCATTTTTAGTCTTGAGTCTTTTTTTCCAAATAAGATACAACATCATTACTTGCTGCATTGTCAAAGGTAATTGTAGACACTTTTCTAAGTCCTATTTCCTTCAAAACCTCCTCGACTTTCTTACCGATAGTTTCACCTTTGTGATTAAGAAATAAAATAAAACTATTTTTTTTGTAATTCCATGTCGTATCAATGAAGTGTGTAGTAGTGACCATATAAATAAGGTTTTGAATGAAAGTCCAACAGCCTGTGGTTAGTACAATCCTAGCAACGGTCCTCCTTGAAGGGATAACCATTTGTGGTTGCAATTATTTACATAGTTGCATAAAAACCTCACCCTCAACCGCTCTAAAAGAATGCTCATCAATGATGTAAAACTTAATAATAGCCTTCCTACATGCTGCAAAATTGAACCATTGGCTAGTTGGAACTAAAAACACACCCTCCCCACTTACAAGATTTGTTTGTTTGCGATCTTTCAAGAAAAGGGAAGGTTTTTGTGACACATTTTAGAGTGAGCTAGCATGTTAGAAGTCCCATGTGTTTTAGGGTTGCATCGATATCTTTTGTGACAATGTTTACACACGGCTATAGGTTCAGGCTCATCGGGTAAAATGTTAAACTCTAACCAAACAGCTGAAGTTTTCCTACTTCCACTAGCATTAAGTTTCCTTTTTTAATTACCAATCTGAAGGGGAGGAAATGCAGCATCAACATTTGCGGGTTGTGTTTGTTGAGAAGGAGAAATAGGTAGCTTCATCACTAAAAATAATTTGGTAAACTAAAAAACACAGACAATATTAAGCATATACATTTATCCTCGTGAGAATCTAACACATACAGCAAGACAGACAAGTTTTAAACAAGTCCTCTTTCTTTAACACACATTTTAAACATGCAGCAAGACAAGCAAGGATATCTTACATGTAAAAGTCTCCTACCCTATATTTTTTAATTCATATAGCATGTCTATCTTTCGATCCATAACTCATACATTTTTAATTCATATAACAAGACATGGCACTTGAATTACCTTGACTTACTCCTTGCAAGGTAGCATCTCTAACTCCTTGCAAGCTCCCATCTCTCTGCAAACTACTTTCTCCATGCTCCATCTTCCAATTATAAAAAAAAAATAGGATTAGCTAAAACAAAAAATCACAACATAAACACATAGAGTAACAGTAGACAAACTAAGTATTTCATTCAATTTTCTTTAACATAAACTCTCACAATAACATAAACGTAAAAATGATCAAATCTTTTTTAAACCTAAGTATCTTGAAGAAAATTAAAGAAGCTACACAAAAATTTTCATACCTAAAGGGCAAAAACCTTATCTCTTATTAAATAAAAAAACATAATGATGTTGCAAGGTGTTCGCTCGCGGTTTTCGCATGAACAACCTCTGACCTCCTAATGCAGGTTTACTTGCGGGACAGGCCAAACAAGTCCCAGAATAATGGTTTCGAGTGTATGGGATGGTGGTGGAATGGTTTTGATGGCGACATAACTTGAAGTGAAAGTTGGAAACGAAAGTGATGGAATACTAAACCCTGGGGGCCTAGTAACTTGGTTCGCTGAAGGCCCTAACCCCTGATACAGCGAAAAAGTTGATGAAGAACTTTCCCCAAAGAGTAGGCCACTGTGATGCAGGCTCGACATGAACTCTATCGGCATTCCAAAGGCCCGGGGTGTGGGCATTGTGAAACTAGGCATATATTGCCCCCCCCCCAGTTCCTGTCACCATAGGCCTAGGTTTAGGCCAACGTGGCGTCACGACAGGCCCACTATGAGCAGTCGAAATCGAAAATACAACGCCAAAATTGTTTGTTTGAGCCACAACTGTATTTCCCTCCAAAGACGGTTCTTTGTTTGGACGTGGTCTCACCATCTTGCCACTATGCAGATGCATACACCCAAATCGACGTGTCCCAGTTTTCGCGCGAACAACCTATGACCTCCTAATGCAGGTTTACTTGTGGGACTGGCCAAACAAGTCCCAGAACGATGGTTTTGAGTGTATGGGATGATGGTGGAATGGTTTTGTTTAGAGTAGGTTGAAGATAAGTTTGAGAAAGACTGTATAAACTTAAATAAAGATGAATGCATAAACAAGAAAGGACAAAAACAACAAGACAAGAAATCTTTAAAGTTGATGATATAAATTGCTTATTAAGAGGAAATATAGACGCGATCATACATTTTGCAGGAATGAAACTCTTTTCTCTTAAAGCTTGGTACTCCGAGTGTTTTTCCCTTACAATGTTACAAAATGTGTCCACTTAAAATGAAACAGAGCATTGCCTTAAATAGGAAAATAAAATAACGGCCATGTTGAATTTGGTGGTGCCACGTGTCCTTCCACCACTTCTATAATTTCCCACGTTCTCAGCTTGCAAATCTTCTTCCCGCTCAAATGTTTTCCTCCTTTGCATTAGCCTCCTTGACCATCAGTTAAACTTGTCGACATAACCTGCCTGAGTCAAACCACAATCCTTCCTCTGCTGGCGTCGGCTCACCTTATTTCCTTCACCATCTTTCCCAGCCTCTCGACCCACAAGCCAGTCTTTGTGTCACCTTTCTTTAGTCAAAACTTCCAGCCAACAAGATGCCCCCTCAAAACCCAGTTTCGACGGAACACCCTTTCAACAAAGAAACTTGGGGTTTTGGTTCTATGGAGTTTCGACTGCGTCTTGGTTATGACACAATAATACCATCATTATTTTTTGTCAAATCAGCCACGGGTCATCCACAGTCTGACGTGATAATGGCGCCTTTCTGTGCCACGATTTCTAAGAAAACTAATCATGTTTGGTCGCATCCCAACGTCATGGATTTTAAGCCACTCCCACACACTCTTAGAATTAGAACCACCTTTTGCCTTTTCAACTGTGCACCAGCTTTCCTATATATAACTTATTTCCATACTTGGTTTCTTTTCCCCAACTCTTCTCTCGCTTCACCTTTCCTGCAACCTTTGCTTTTCAAAGTTTCTTCAACTTCCTTTCCAATGGCTTCTTCAACCATTTCCACCACTCACACCATCAGCAACAATCCTATCGTGTTTTTTTCTCTGAAGTTGACTCCCTTAGGCCCCTTCCAAACCCGACGTCTACTGATGACATAGTGGTGGCTGCCTAGAAATGCCAGATGGTCATCCCTTTTGCAATTGCTAGAAAGCGGCATGCTTTACATGGGCCGTATCCTGCTAACAAGCCCAGACATGAGGAGCTTTAGGCATTATTTCCTTGCTTTCTGGCCACCATCCCCCCAACTTTCCAAAAGGGTGGCACTCTCGACCTAAAATTCATGGCGCCAAAGGCTCGTGTTTTCCGGTCAATTCCTACCCCCAAGCAACAAGGACTATATTTCCTGGTTGAACAAGGTCCAAAACAAACATCAGGACCAATGAAAGACAACCAGCATCTTCGTCACCATTCAGCTCTACAGGAACGAACACAGGGTTAACCCTTGTCTACTGTTTACGTCAATGTTTTTCTGGGAAGGTTCGACCTACATGTTCCACATCCCTTGTGGCATGTTGACGTCGACTCTCTTTGATGTGGCAGCCATTATGGGTTTTTCTCCCCTGGGTGAGACATTTGATCCGATCTTGGAGATGGACACTACCTTTGACTTCGACCGTGATGGCTTCTAGAACTTCATAGAGGATCACCATGATAAAGTTTCCAACAATATTTCGAAAGAAGAGAACATTACCTTTTTGACTCTTTGGCTATCCTACTACCTCTTTTGTCCCGGCTCTCTACAAATAGCCAAGATTTATATCAGCCTGGCGATCCAGATACATGAGGGTCAGCAGGTATCTTTGGGTAAGCTACTGCTATCCTCCTTCAATCATTCTCTTGGTCTGTTGGCCTTGAGAATAAAACTCCTCCATGAAACTATCAAGTCCTTGAATGTTTCAAGGCCCATGTGGTTGCTACAACATTGGCTTAACGCCACCTTCGAGCATCAACTGGGTTATCCCGTGTCTGCAACAATGCAGCGTGTAAATGACGACCGTCCCATAGAAGGCATTCGACTCGCCTTGATGACCACGCAGGAGACCCCCCAACAAAACTCTTTTAATCAAATACCTCACCATGTTTCCTGAGGCAAACACCTTCGTTCTTGGCATGACTCCTTTTATGCATCGACGATTTGGTCTATCATGGTTCACAAATCCTTTTCCTGGTGTTTCTCCAAAGATAGCAGCAATGTCGAATTCAATATGGCATGCGTTTCTGACTCCTACCATGTTGTCGTTTCAAATCGAGATGGGAAACAACGGCTATGGGTTCATGAACTACCAGCCCAATCTGGTGGCCTGACAGTTTGGCTTGAGCCAAATGCTGCCAAAGTCTTTGGTACAACACTCTTCTGACATTGTATGGGTTGGTCGACGGCTAAACCTGGCAGGCCACAAGAGCTTCCTCAAATTTGCTAGGTCGACTCAGCGTCTTGAGTTGCCGGTTTTCTCTTTTCAACCATCTTTCTTTACCACCGAAAGCTTTAACATTTGGTGGTCGAAATACCAAGCCCAATGTTTCAACTATGACCTCTTCCTGGAGAATGTGGTTGATGCCTTTGCTTCTCTCGCGGGCGAAGTCCCTGCCCGACAATCGTTGTAGCTATCGAGAATCCCTCAGGAGCTAGTGTCTCTGAGGATACCTCCAAGAAGGTACTTTCACTACTTTTCTTGTTTGTCTTTCATTGATTTCTAATATCTTATTTTTTGTGCTTCCTTCCTCAGGGTCGGAAAAGGGAACCACCCATTGCGTCGAAATTGACTAGGATAACAAAGAAACAAAAAATCCCAAATTCTCAGGTATCACATGTTTGTTGGTGTATATTTGTATTTTCCTCCTCTTGCCAACTCACAAAGTTATCTGTTAGGTTACTGAAAAAGCGTCGACTCCTAAAGGTGGCGCGTCGGATGAAAGTACCTAATCCCGGGTCTTTCCCTCTGAGATGTCGAGCTCTCCCCTACTAACTCCTTGGTCAAGAAGAAGAAGGTTCCCACAAAAGGACTCCCTCTAAAGCGGTCACCTCGACCGTAAGGCCTACTGTTCTTGAGAATCTAACTGAAGTTTTCCAAGTGGTTGCTACTAAACTCTCTCCACCACAAGATATTGTTGAGGTATTTATTTTTCTTATTCTTTTGGTTCATATATTACTATGGTGTTTTCTTATTTACGTTGCCTTCTACAGGACATCGCGGTCGTCACGACTGTTAATGTAAATGTTGATAATGCCACGACTACTGTTGGCAATCCCCCTAAGACAACGCCTCTTTTTAGCCCTCAAAAGGTCGACGAATTCCAAGGGGTGTTGATAGAAGAAGACTCAGCGAAGAAAACACCCCCTGTTGACTAAACCAATAATGAGGCTAATAGGGACAGTGCAGCCACTGGCAGCAAAGAAAACCCTGTGGTTATCCCAACCACTGCTGAAAGAACTTTGACTCCCATAGGTTCCGTTGAAGGCAACCCTTTTGTTAAAAAGATGCCTACCCCAGTGGAAATCCTGGCTATGAAAAATTCAATCCCAGCAGAGACTCTAAAGGCCCTTCTCAAGCTTCACAAGTCGATTGTGGATGCCACCTCTGCTGGTTCGAAGGCCACTCTCAACCCATAAATGGATGATTCTTTTGCCCTTAAACTTCAACAATTAAGGAAGTATTTGTTTGAGGATAAGTTCCTGGACGCAGTTGTAGAAGAGTCAGTTGTAGCCTGCGACATCTTCAAAATATTGGATGAAATCTCTTATTTTAAAGTTCCTGCCCATATGGATAAGTATTTCATTGATTTCGAGGCCTTCTTCACTTAGCTGGGAAATGACCTATCAATGTGCAATCAAGCTGATGCTCAAATTAGGGTGAAGATTAATGAAATGAAATGAGAGTGGTATCTCAGTTCCCTTTGTAAAAAAAACTTGAGGATTTTGAAACCACAAAGAAAGAGCACTCCGACAAGCATCGTGCCTTCGATCAGCAGATACCTGATTATCGAGCCCAGATGGCGGAACTTGAGAGAAAGATTGTTGAAGTTGAAAAACAGAAGGCTTCCTTGGACTTTGACAGACCTCTACCAGCTCAGGAGGTCATTGACCAGGAAGTGTCTCAGGGGATAGCCCATTTCGAAACTGCCCTCGCGCTAAAGAAATCCATCGACCAGATGCGGCAGAAAAAATTTCTCTTGGAAAGTAAATTGGATCATGAAAAAACCCTTTTTGAAGACTTTAAGTCAAAGTTTCCAGCATAGCCGTATTTTTCTTTTAGTTGAATTTTTTTTGTAACTCTATTCTAGAGCTCTTTTGTAAACTGTGTTAGACTTCCACCAACGTAGGCCAATTATCAATGACATTATTTATGAATTTGAACCTCTTGTAACATAGGTCTATATTTTCTCAAATATTTCCCATTTACTCTTATGATTTGTTGGTCCCTGCCTATCTCTTGGACCTCGTACGCGTTGTTACTGAACTTTTGGGTTACTTGGAAAGGTCCCTCCCAATTTATGACCACTTTCCTAACATTCGATCTCGTCGACCCATAGGCAATACTGCCTCCCATACATAATCTATGACTGCAAAAGTCTTTTTTCTGACCTTCTTATTGTATGCTTTGGCCACCCGTGCCTTTTGGAGTAATAGCCTATCTAGTACTACCATCCTTTCCTCATCTAAGTCCATAATTTTGTCTAGCATCATGCTCCAATATTGGTCCGACGGAATGTCATGCTAACGTTGCACTCTAATTGACTGTAAGCAAATCTATGCTGGCAAAACAACATCATGACTGAATGTCAAACGAAACAGAGTTGAATTGGTCGACTCCTTAGGGGACGTTCAAAAGGCCCATAAAATTTGATCTAACGTCTTATGCCAGTTCTTGGGTTTCTTAGCAACTTGCTTCTTAATGAGTCCAATTACCACTTTGTTGGCAGCTTCTACTTGACTGTTTTCCTGAGCATAATCTGGTGTCGGAGTCATCAACTTAAAACCTGTCTCTGCTGCAAATTCCTGTATCTTCTGGCCAACAAACACAAAACCTTGGTATGTTCTAATGGTTTCAGGAATCTCGAATCTGTACAAAATTTGGTTCTGTATAAATTCAATCATAATCTCTTGGTCTTCTTTTACCAAAGGTACAAACTCTATCCACTTTGTGAAATAGTCTATTCCCACAAGGATGAATTTTTGTTGTTTTGACGAGGCTGGTCAAATCTCTCCTATAATATCTAACGCCCAACCACGAAAGGGCCATGGCTTAACGATGGTGTGCAATTCGCTGGCTGGCACATGTTGGACATTCGCGTGTCTTTGACAATATTGGCACCTCTTTGCAAAGTTTATGCAATCCTTGAGCATGCTTGGCCAATACACACCTTGTAGAAATAGTAGCCATTTCATTTTATGTCCAGCTTGGTGAGCCCCGCAGGTCCCACTTTGGACTTCCGAAATTGCTAAGTACACGTCTGCGTCTCCCAGACACTTAAGCAACACCCCTTATGGCGTCTTTTTCAACAATTCATTCCCCATTAGGACGTAACTTAAAGCTCTGTACTTAATCTTCCTATTATCCCTTCCCACTAGATTCTCAAATACTCGACGATTGATTTTCTCGAGTCTGACGTTGATAGATTGTTGATAGTGAAGATTTCACAATTTCCCAAACTTTCAATTAAACTTTCTGTCGGGATGTTTGCCCCCTAGCTTCTGACAAGCCTGATGATGGTAGTACCTTAGATACCACCTTTCTCTTAATTTCAATGAAGTCTCTCAGCTTTCCCACCGACACTTTGTACCCAGAGGTGATTTACGCTAAATCGTTAGTCTCTTGATTTTCTATCCTGGGCACGTGTGTAATGCTAACAACCTTGAAGCGTTCCAAGAGTCACTTCGCCATCATGAAGTACACCACAAGGCATTCCTTGATGCATTTATACTCTCTCGTGACCTGTTTAATCACCAGTTCATAGTCGCCTTTTATTTCGACTCTCTTGGCACCTAGATCCTTAAGGATCTTGAGGCCAGTGATCAAGGCTTCATATTCTGCCTCATTATTAGAACATTTTCCGCCGACCCTACATTTGAATCTAGTAGGATAGCCGTGCGAGGGTATTATCAATATCCTAATACTTGTTCCATTCTTATGACTTGACCCGTCAAAGTATAACTTCCAAGGATCAGTGTAAACCATCCACATCGATGATTCGACCACTGCATGGTCGACAATAAAGTCGGCCATTATTTGTCCTTTCATTGCCCTTAGAGGGACATACGTCAAGGAGAATTTAGTTAACACTAGTTCCCATTTGCCAATTCGACTATGCAGAATGGGTTTAGACAACATATGCTTAATAACATCAAAATGCGATGAAATGTAAACCTCAATTGGTTTAATATATTGTTTTCAGTTTATACATGAGAAGTAAAAGCATACGCACAACTTTTCGATCATGGTGTACCTAGTTTCATCATCTATTAACATTCGACTAAGGTAATAAATGGGTCTTTCGACGCCACAATCATCCTCTTATGCTAACATGCTTCCTATGGTAGCGTCCGATGCAGCGATGTACAACTTCATGCTTTTATTCATACTAGGTGGCAATAAAATGGAAGGCCTCATGAGGTACTCTTTGATGGTGTCGAAAGCCTCTTGCTGCTCTTGTCCCCAGTGAAAGTCACTTTCTTTCTGGGCCTTGAGCAATGACGAGAACACCTTCATCTTGTCACTTAGATTTGATATAAACCTTCTCAAAAAGTTTATCTTCCCCAACAAAGACTAGAATTGTTTCTTCGTCGAAGGAGGCTTGAGATCCAAAATTACCTTGATTTTTTTTTGTTGATCTTAATGCCCTTTTTGTGGACTACAAATCCCAGGAAATCTCCTACATGTACACAAAAAGCACACTTTAGCAGATTCATTTTTAATCCATATTTCCTCATTCTCTCAAATGAATGTCGAAGGTGGTCTAAGTGACCATTCTCTGATGAGGATTTTATGCCAACGTCATCAATGTACACCTGCATAAATTTCTAAATAAAATCATGAAATATACTATTCATGGCTCTTTAATAAGTTGTCGCGGCATTTTTTAAACCAAATGGCATTACAATCCATTTGTACATTCCTAAGGCCCCAGGAAACCGGAACGTTGTTTTTGGAATATCATATTCGGCTATAAGGATTTGGTTATAACCATAGTACCCATCGAGCATACTCAAATACTCGAAACCAGCGGCTGAATCGACCAGCATTTCTGCCACAGGCATTGAATACTCATATTTAGGGGTAGTCTTGTTTAAGTCCCTGAAATTTATAAGACTCTCAAAGTCCCATTTTTCATAATAACAGGAACCATGTCTACTAACCATTCGATGTACCTTGCAGTTCTGATGAACCGTCTTTTGAGAAGTCTCTTGATCTCCTACTTGATCTTTAAAGTGATTTCTGGAGCCAAACATCATGGCTGCTATTTTACTAGCCTTTTTCTTGGCTGAATTGGTAGTCGGTGTTCTACACTCTGACACAGGCCAGGCATTTCGCCATAATCTCAGGCAAAGCAATCTCTGTACTCCTTCAATACCTTGATCAGCTTGACCTTCATCTTTGACCTAATCTTAGCACTTACATACGTAGGTCTCTTTGTTGCCCCATCACCCAAGTCAATTTCTTTGAGTGGGTCTTGCACCTGCATTCTCTGCAGCTCAATGGATGGGCTTTTCTCAAACCCCAAAGTCTCATTATCATAGATGCAATCAAGCCTCCGGCTTTCTGAAGTTGTTGTCTGGCCTTTTCGGCCAATTACTTGTGCACTGTTGTCGGCGTCACCCGCTATGTTTTGTTGCTTTGCTGCTTCTAGCGTTGACTTTCGCTTGTTTTCAGCCAAATAGGCCAAAATTCGAGTCAACCTCTCTGACTCAGTAGTCATTTTCATCAATTGTGGGCTAACCTGTGGGTGGAAGTTCCTCTGTGGGCTCCATTGTAGCATCAGAAACATCCCAAACAAATCCATAGTCAGGATCCAAGTTTAGGATGCGACCCGTGTTGACCGAAGTATAAGATCTCGATCGATCATCACAAGGTGCCCCATTTGCTAGGTGTTGGTTAAAATATTTCTTTGCACCCTTTGCTTCATCAATCCTGTAATAACTCTGGTCGGCTTCAATATTTTCAACGACATCGTCTTCCCTCCAAATGCTTAACCTCTGATGTAGAGTTGAAGGAACTGTCCCTATCCCATGGATCCATTTTCGGCCCAACAAGAGGTTGAAATTTTCCTTTGAGTTTATGACCATGAAGAGTGTTGATTGGGTAGTGGTACCTACAACTAGATCACCTTGGACCACTTTCAAAATGTTGCTGGTTTTCCCTTCATAATTGTATTGAACCATGTTGTGTTGTCTGAGATCGGCTTCAGTCTTTCCAATCTTTTTGAACAACGTATGAGGCATTAAAATAACAGTTGCCCCTCTGTCTATGAAAACCTTGTTGACTGCCACTCTGTCGACCTTCGCTTTTATGAACAATGGCTTTAAATGGTACAACATTCCAGGACTAGGTCTTTCAAACATAATTGTTCGTTCTTCCACTACACCACTGTTCATCACGTGGTAACATAGTGACTTGTCTTCTGTAGTCTTGTATGGTAGGAAATATTCTTATGCATCAGAGACTTCCGACACCCTATCATATCATGCCGGTAGTATTGACACGATGTCGTAGTTTACAACAAAGTTTTCACCATATGTGTCATCATACATGTCTTCGTCAAAATCGTCTTCTGGTGATGGGGTATATTCCTCATCCGACTGGGAAGTATACTCTGGTTCTTCTTCATCTGAATGGGGAGTATATTCTGGTTCTTTCTTATTTTCACCTCCAGACATGTACTTCGAGCTCTGAGTTGACACCACCTCTTCTCACCTGAAGTCTCCACAGTCACTGCCATAGTCTGGTTCATCACAATTTTCTCCTTCTCAGCCAACCTTGCCTTTCGGCATTGCCTTTTTGTTGCACCCCAAAATTTTCCCTCTTTTAAAGACTAACTTATTTCTTCATCCCTTTCAAATTCAATGGCATAAGGGAGGCCCATCATTCCAAATTCAAGGTTCATGAATTCAAGGCTAGATTCAAGAATTTTTACAAAGAGAAATCTATGGACATTTTCAAGAATGTTACATTGGTTACCAAATTTCAAACTCTTGATAATGCTTAGGAAATTAAGCTATTTCAAGTCTTAATTCAAGCTTCTAAATAACTTCATGCCATGGTATTCCCCATGCTCCATCAAGTCCACATGACCCTCTTTGTACTTACAAACATGCAAGGAAAATATTTAAGAGCTAATTCAATGGTGGAATATTTCAAGATCAATACCATGCATGTTCAACCATGAGCAATTTGAATATGGTCCAAAACAGCCCCATGCAAGAAGTGGCAATGTGTATCATATTACAAAATCATTTTATGTCACAAAACCAAGGCTATAAGCATATGTTGATACATCTACACATCAAAAATCAGAATTTGAAAATGATGTCCAAAAGGTAGTGTTGTTGGTTACATGTGTGTGTCCAAGCATAAGCCAACCAATGGATACAAGGATGAAGGGCAAGGTAGAGTGCTGCAGAAAAAAATACAGCAAAATAGGCCTAGAAATGGAAGGATGTGGGGCTGCACCAAGAAAGAGGTGATAAGTACTCCCAAAAATGGAAACTTTGAAGATTGAAAGTTGTGCAAGAGCTATGATTTTGGTACAGCAAAAAATGCAGCAGAAAAGTTAAAATGGGAGGGGATAGGAGGCTGCAAAAAGGATATAGACACACATTATCCATTCATACACATTGGAGATACATACACATTTTGAGAGCAAGAAGTTAAAAGAGCAAAGAAACCCTAGAAAAACTAGAAAAATAGAGAGAGCAAAAAACCAGCCAAAGATTAAGAGAGTAAAAGAGAAATACAAGGGAGCCATTGAGAAGGAGAGCCATCAAAGCATAGAGTGAAGAGAAGTGAACACCTAGCCAAAATCAGTGGAAGCTTTGCAAGGAGGGAAACAACTCTTGGGTATCCATTTCTTAAAACTCTTTTCTTCTTTCATATTGTGCATTTGTCATTTATTCTCTTTGTTTGAGTGTTGTTGTGCTGTGTATAACATGTAAGATCCCAAGGGGGACCAAGAAACCTTTTTAAAAAACCCAAGAAGGAGGAAAAAACAAAGAAAAAAAGTCAGATTTTACACAACAGGGCAGACACGGGCTGTGTAATGCAACACGGGCGGCCGTGTCACGCCGCTACTTAACGTTTTTTGCCCAGACCTTGTGACACGGGCCGTGTCATGCAACACAAGCGGCCGTGTCACACCGCTGTTTTGGTTTTTCTTGCTTTTTTCCCCAGACTTTGTGACACGGGCCGTGTCATGCAACACGGGCGGCCATGTCACACCGCTGTTTGACTCAAAAGCCTAGTTTTTTTTGGAACTGTGACACGGGCCGTGTCATGCAACACGGGTGGCCGTGTCACACTGTTGTTTGTTTTTTTTTAAAAATCATTTTTCTGGAACTGTGACACGGGCCAGGTCACACTTCATGCCGTTTTTTTTTGTGTGTTTGTGTTTTGTTTTTTTTTAGCCGATTAACCCGTTGTGTTGGTATGGTTTTTATGCATGTTTATTGTTGGTCTTTTTTTTTTACCTTTGGTTCTAAAAACTATTTTCAAGAAAACCAACTCTCGATTCTCATCGAGCCATTTTTGACCTTGTAAGCCGATTGCCTTGTGCGTCGCCATCGACCTTGCTCGTTTCACCTCAAATCTTTTTAAGAAACTAAAACCCTTGACCCAACGTCAAGCGGATTTTCTCAAATAATGGTTAAACCAACTCACCATATTTAACAAAAGGATAAAGTTCACTTTGTATTGAACTAAAGAGAGGGGATTGAGTGTATACTTCTTCCTCTCCGAGTGTCGAGATGCTCACTGTAGTGTGGGTGGTTTTGATACTCGTCTTTCAATACGAAGACGTTTTCATCCACACCTTTTTCTCCTAAAAAACCTCGGCCCCGTACCGAGTGCATTTTCAAAAAACTTACAATAAATAAATCGATTCTCTTTGTATTGAACTAAAGAGAGAGGATTGAGTGTAGACTTCTTCCTCTCCGAGTGTTGGGATATTCACTGTAGTGTGGGTGGTCTCGATACTCGTCTTTCAATACGAAGACGTAACTCTATCCGCCACCTATCTCCTTCTACAACTTCCTTCCGCAACTTTCCCCACCTAAAATCTCGGTCCCGCACCGAGCGCATTTTCAAACTTATTTTCGTAACAAAACTTGAACAGTCGTGGATTGGTTAGGCGTAGGCCTTCTCCTATCCCGAGTGCTGACGTTTACCGTAAGGTTCTCCGTCGCGAAAGCACTTACCATTCAAAACCAAAAACACTTTAATAAGAGAATGAAGTTCTCTTTGTATTGAACTAAAGAGAGAGGATTAAGTGTAGACTTCTTCCTCTCCGAGTGTCGATATGCTCATTGTAGCGTGTGTGGTTTTAATACTCGTCTTTCAATACGAAGACGCTATGTTCGCCACACCCTTTCATAACAAAAACTTTGAGATAAAGAATTGGGTACTACCCGTAGGGGTTACTATCCGAGGACCTATCTCGCCCCTAAAAAAAACAATTCAACAAATCAAATGTGACATCTTGCCTCGCATGGCGAAAACTAATCTTTCAAAAAGGATATGATACGTCCGTTCTACCGCAAACAGGTAATGCCTAAGCCTCCAACGAGCAAGTAGCAATACGCCTAACTGCTAGAATGCGTATGATAGCATCATCCATAAAGTCATCAACAAATCGTAGGCCGAACTACGGCTGCTCTGATTCTTTACTTCGTTCAAGTAAAGATACGTAGGCACAAGGGCCACAATCCTTGCCGAGCTCATCCCCCCATATCAGTAGTTTCCCGAACTACGTCGACTCTGATTTTCTCATATCCATTGAGAATACGTAGGCCTAGGACCTCGAAGTCCTACCGAGTCCGTTCTTTCCCTTCTTCCCCCTGTTACCTTTCTTTCCCCGTTTCTAAACCCTTTTCTGTATCTTTTGGAACACTCTTCATAGTAAAATCTTTAAGCAAATTTAATTACATACGACAAACAAATGGTTCCCATCGAGTACGATGGATGCGAGGGGTGCTAATACCTTCCCTTCACATAACCGGCTTCCGAACCTGTTCATGGTTGCGAGACCATCTTATCCGTTCCTTTCTTAAGGTTTTCTCGATATTTTCCTTTCCCCTCATGGGATAAATAAAGTTCGGTGGCGACTCTTCTGTCCTTTTCCTTTTCGCCTTCCCCGTCGTTGCACGTATTTTTCGAGTAGCGACACTTTTCAGTGTAGAGGACCCCACAGGCTTCAGGTGCAAAGTCGAAGCCTCTTTGGTAACCTTTGTGTTTCGTTGATATCGCCTCCATTAGGTCCTTGTCATAGGATTCTTGCCTTCATAGTTGGGGGAAACCACATAACCCCTAGGTTCAGTACTCTTGTCTAAGGCCTTTGCCTCTTTTTCCAGATCTAATACCTTCCACTTCAACCGCTTGCTCCCATTTTAGCTCACAGGCGCCACCCACTTATCCTGCGGGGTATTTGATGGTGGCATAAAGGTCTTGGGCTGCGCCGACTGAAACAACTTCTTGTATTCTTTGTTCCGATGAGGAGCACCGTTCTTGTCGAACACGAACCTAGGGACTGATGGCTTATTGTCTTACAGCGCCATTTTCCTACCCGCCTCTTACTTCTCAACAGCTTTTTCGTCAAACACAATGTTTCACTTTGGGCATAATACAACCTTCAACCCGCTCACCCCTGCATTTCTCTCATAAATCAGTCAGACTTTCGCCTGCTTAAGGGTAGACTGCCTCGAGTTTCTCTTCAGACTTCTTGTCGGGACCATCAGTAGTCTCGACCATCATGCATCCAAATGCTTCAGTTGTCAAGTGCTCGTTGAGACTTTCAGTAGCCTCAACCATCATGCAGTCATATAGCTCAGAATACAAGGCTTCTTCGACCTTCAGAGGATCCGTGTCCACCTGCATGTTTGGTCTTTCGCCAAATTGAAGCCAGCCTTCTTTCAAAGCTTTGTTTACCAAGTCCCTGAAAAGAACACATTGAGATGTCTTATGACCAAGGAAATTATGAAATTTACAAAATCCCCTTTTCTTCTTTTGTTCTAAAGGGGGATCTTTTGCCCCAGGAGGGACAATAATCTGACCATCTTTAACAAATAAATCAAATATTTCATCACACTTAGATACATCAAAAGCATACGTTTTTGCGACATATTTATCTATTTTTTCGGTTTCAATAGGAATTTTTCCATTCGATGGTTTTAATGATTTTCATGTGTACTGAGGCCCTAGCTTTAATTCAGCCACGTTGACCTCGTTATCATCGACGAGCTCCTCATCATTAGAAGAGTATTCGTCAGCGGTCACGTATGAAACTTTCTCTTTCTTATGATATCTGTTAGCCTGGGTTTTTTCATTTTTTAAACATTCGACCTGTCGGACCCTATCAGCTAGTTGCGCCGTATCTCTGAGATATTATATGTATAAATTTTTCCTGATCGAATAATCTAGGCCGCCATCCGTCATGTCGACTATCTCATGTTCAGGGACTTGCGTGAAGCATCACACTTTCAATAATCTAAACCTGTTAAGATATTGGTCCGCCGATTCTTTAGTCTTTCACTTGATGCTGGCTAACTCTTTCACACTAATTTTCGATTATCCCATGTAAAACTGTTCATGAAACAATCTTTCCAATTGTGCCCAAGTATGGACAGACTGTGGGGGTAAGGTGGTGAACGGAGCAAATACATTAATTGGTGAGGGAACTTCGGAAGTACTTCAATTTCAATTCCTCGTTGTTTGTTATGTAGCCAACTTCAGTTTGGTATCTGGCGACATGTTCGACGGTGGACTCCTCGGTATCTCCGGCGAATATGGTAAACTCTGGCACCTTCCACCCTTTGGGAAACTCTGTTTGCAGAACGAAGTTTGGTAGTGGGGACGTATATGTTGGTCTTCGAAGGCCGGGATTTACCCCGTTGCAAACCGTAATTCATTCCACCATGGCTTCTAAGTTGGGTTCGCCAGTCATGGCTTCGTGTCGAGCCTATCTGACTACACAGTCTGGGTTTTGGTTCCTATGAACTAAAATAATGGGAGGCCTTTGGGCCACCCTGGATGTGTGTTCAACCTTATGGGATTGCTGGTTAATTGTCTCGTCGAAGACTACGTCTTGTCAAATTGGCATCTCCGGTCGAGGCGGCAGAGTCTGTCGACCCGAGGCCCTAGGAGCGCCTAAAAAATCACCTATCAGCGTCATCTGAGTTGTCAGTTATTGGTAACTCTGAGTCGAATCTTGTATTAGTGGTGTTAATATTGTGCCTATTTACTAGGTCAACACGTGGACCATTTCGTGATTACTTTCATCCATCTGTTGTCTCATGATGGCGATATAACTTGAAGTGAAAGTTGGAAATGAAAGTGATGGAACACTAAACCTTAGGGGCCTAGTAACTTGGTTCGTTGAAGGCCCTAACCCCTGATACGGCGAAAAAGTTGATGAAGAGATTTGCCCAAAGAGTAGGCCACTTTGATGCAGGCTCGACATGAACTATGTCGGCATCCCAAAGGCCCAGGGTGTGGGCATTGTAAAACTAGGCATATATTGCCCCCCAGTTCCTGTCACCATAGGCCTAGGTTTAGGCCAACGTGGCATCACGACAGGCCCACTATGAGCAGTCAAAACTACAAACACAAAGTCAACACCAACGTCGGTTGTTTGAGTCGCAACCATATTTCCCTCCAAAGACGGTTCTTTGTTTGGACGTGGTCTCACCATCATACCATTGTGCAGATGAATAAACCCAAATCGACATATCCCACCGGGTGTGCCAATTTGTTCGCACACAGTTTTCGCACGAACAACCTCTGATCTCCTAACGCAGGTTTACTTGTCGGACCGGCCAGACAAGTCCCAGAATGATGGTTTCGAGTGTATGGGATGGTGGTGGAATGGTTTTGTTTAGAGTAGATTGAAGATAAATTTGAGAAAGACTGTATAAACTTAAATAAAGATGAATGCATAAACAAGAAAGGACAAAAACAACAAGACAAGAAATCTTTAAAGTTGATGATATAAATTGCTTATTAAGAGAAAATATAGAAGCGATCATACATTTTGCATAAATGAAACTCTTTTCTCTTAAAGCTTGATACTCCGAGTGTTTTTCCTTTACAATGTTACAAAATGTGTCCTCTTAAAATGATACAGGGTATTGCCTTAAATAAGAAAATAAAATAACTGCTATGTTGAATTTGGTGGCGCCAGGTGTCCTTCCACCGCTTTCGTAACTTCCCACGTTCTCAGCTTTCAAATATTCTTCCCGATCAAATGTTTTCCTCCTTTGCATTGGCCTCTTTGACCATCAGTCGAACATGTCGACAGAACCTGCCTGACTCGACCCACAAGCCTTCCTCTGCTGGCGTCGGCTCACCTTATTTCCTTCACCATCTTTCCCAGCCTGTCGACCCACAAGCCAGTCTTTGTGTCGCCTTTCTTTAGTCGAAACTTCCAGCCAACACAAGGTTATGTGCATAAATTATAAACCCATCCATGAAATCGAGTACTTGTTAGTTCATTTATCTCTAACAGTTCATTCTAGAGCTTACCTTTCTATTGTCATGTAAATATGTAGTTAATTCAAGATCTATAAACCAAGTGTAGAAACTATAAACCAAGTTATTGTAAATATATTAAATATGTCAACACCAATTTTTGTATTGTAATTCATTTTTTATGTATATAAAACAGAGCTCTATTGTGTAACGGAGCACGATTCATAAACCATATAACACTGTGATAGAGAATGAAAAATATGTTTCTTAATAAATGGAAAATGTGTTTACCAACAAGATTTAAATATTTACAATTTAAACATTTACCAACATCATTTTTGAATAAATGAAAAATATAGATTGAGATGTTGAGAGATGGAGTGAAAGAGAAAGAGAGTGCATAAGAACTTAAATGACAGAGTCGGTGTTGGGAAGTGGTGGCAGTGAAGTGTTCCGTGGTGGTGATGGTGTCGGCTTGAGGTTGAGAGGTTTTTAGGGTTGATGAAAAATGGCACTCTGTTGTTTTGTTGTATAGGAATACTAAATGGAAGTGAAACCTTTGCCACTAGTAGTGGAATTTGAGTTGGGCCTGTCAAATAATGTATTGGGATGAACATAAACAATAATAGAAAATTGAACCAGTCAATCCAGGACTTTATTGGATTGAAAATAACCAACTGAAACCGACCAACCCAAATCATGTGAATCCAGTACTTGTCAAACCGGTAAACCAAAAACTGACCCAACCGAACCGTGTCTTCACGGGCCTTATGGATTGGTCCGGTTCTACAATTTTCTGTCCAGTGCTAATTTACTTGCTTCTGATTGTTATTCCACTGCATTCATATTATTAAAATCTCAACAATTTGTTTAGAATCTGAACTCTGTTCAGAAGCAACACAAATTGGAGAACACAATTCAACCCCTATTCTTGTGTATTTTTCTCACCTTCAATTCTCTTTGTGTTGAAAGTATTTGAATTCAATTTCTATTGTTAGATTGAAATTGTGTTACAAAAAAATTTAATATACTTCAATAGAACTAGAATTTTCTACTAAACAAATTTTCTCACTAAGTGTATCATCAAAATGTAAAGAGAGAGAGAGAGAGAGAGATGAGAGAGAGAGAGAGAGAGAGAGAGAGAGAGAGAGAGAGAGAGAGAGAGAGAGAGAGAGAGAGAGAGAGAGAGAGAGAGAGAGAGAGAGAGAGAGAGAGAGAGAGAGAGAGAGAGAGAGAGGGAGAGAGAGGAGAGAGAGAGAGAGAGAGAGAGAGAGAGAGATAGAGAGAGAGAGAGAGAGAGAGAGAGAGAGAACACCAAGATTTGTTTAGGAAGTTTCCTAATAGTCCTCACTATGGGTACATCTACCCTCAATTCAAAATAGAATTGAGATATGTAGTTAACCTTTGCAAGAGTATTTTACAAGAGAAGTAGTAGAAATTCAAACTCTTGAACCCTATGTTTGATGTTGATCATAGCTTCTTATCTTCCATTGGTCTTAGCTAAATCAAGTCACATAAGACTTTCTATTAATCCTCTGGTTACCGCTACTCCTTTGACCGAACCTCCGTTCTTCAAAGCTTCCACTCAGCTGAATCCAAATTCTGAAATCTTTCCCTATGTCTTTCAATTGATCCTCCATTTACCGCCTATCCTTTGACAAAAAACCTTTCTTTAAAGATTTCACTCGGATGAATCCAAATTGCAAAGACTTGTGCAAAAAATCCCAAATCAATCATTGATCTTGGAGGAAAAACCCTAACCGGTTTTATCAATGAAAACCTCCAAAGAATACTCAACCCGATTTGATGACAACAACCTTAAATTGGAACTTATCAATCTAATCTTGATGGCACTCAATAAATATGATTATGCGTAGTTGTTGAATGTATGTAAATAAAGGTTGAAGATCATGAGAAAATTCTATATGTGTTTCTTGGTTTCAATGTGAGAAAAGATGCATGAATGCATATTTATATGTCTGTGTGTATGTAAAAGAAATAACAAACAAATAAATTTTTAGTGAAAAGTTATATGTTTTGTAAAATGAACAAAATGTATTGACTTCAAATTCAAATGATTCGATACATAAGGCTAATGAGTCAATACGTATCCCCAATGAGTCGATACATTAGGGGCATAAAAATTTGCTTTGAAAAATACTTCAGTAAGAGTCGACTTCAAATCAAATGATTCGACCATAAAGGCTAACGACTCTAACACTTCGAAATACTCCTCGACGACGGTCCACGGCTAAGCTTCCTCATTTGCCACGTTACCCACGTAGACGTAACATTCAAGCAGGTAGGGTGAGTAAGACAATTCATAATAATCAATGTATAACAATTAATGCACAAACGGCATATTACTCATAGTTATATTCAACATATTCATATTACTACATATGCCTCAAAGGTCACAACATCATAATTTATACACAAAGACTCATAAATGGCAATGCACACAACTCAATGCATGTGGTACCAATCATCACAGCTCGATGGACACTGGGCCATCAATCCTCCATAGATCCCCATCAATAGGATCAGAGCACATCAAATACTTCACATCACACAGTGGGATTGAAGCCAAAGTAATCGAGGTCCTGAACCGAAGTCCGGATGCACATGAGTGCATGATGCACACGTCACAATAATCCTCATAATAACAACATATGGTGCATCACCATTCATCATATTCGTCATACATCATAACTCATCATATTAATCATCAATACAGCATATCATCATAATTCATCATATTACTCATCATTCAACATATCATCATAATTCATCATATTATTCATCATACAACATATCATCATAATTCATCATATTATTCATCATACAACATATCATCATAATTCATCATATTAATCATCACACATCATGTCATCATATAATCACGTATAAATCACATATTAGCTCATAGTCATATTATCCCATATTAATTCATAATACTACCCCCATATCATCTCATATTAATTTATCAAATTATACCTCACAGTTCTACTCATGTTAACCACGTCATATCATCACATAGTATTCACATATTATATCCCTTTTATCATCTCACATTACATCATGTTAATTCATCGTAATTCCACTCGCGGTGATCCTCATACTATCACTTATTACTGATGCAACCCCACTGTCATACTCATGGCAACTCATCCCAGAAATCCCAGAATCACACATCACTCGGCATCGCTGCACAACAATCAATATTCGCGAACTCTACTACGTTCGTTGGCTTGCTCGCTAGGCGAGTCTTGTAGCAAACCCCTTGTTGGCTTGGTCGCTAGGCGAATAGTGCGATGACAACAACTTCTCCTACGCACCAGAACTGATTCCTGTCCCAAATACTTGTGCGATTTACTTACCCAATGCCCCCAAAACATCATTAAAACATCCCCAATGTCATACGGCGATCACGACACCAAATCTATGGTTTATTAGGCCAATCTAGCAACCATTTACACTGCTAAAACACTATTTTCTTGCAATTACCCTTAAAGACATCATAATTTATCATATCACCTATCTTTATCCCTCAAGGTCGGACGCATGTCACCCCATGGTTTTGGCCACGAAGGCCTAAGGTTTCCTAATCCTCATATCAGATATTCAATATTCAGTGATACATATCACAAACCATAATCTCAGAGTTCATCGTCAATTTCCTTTACTTTCCCACAATCAACCCAAAATACCCTTAAATCATAAACCACGTAACCCAACCATAAACACATCTAAAGGCATACATAGAAAATCATGAAATGTGATACTCCCCCCATACCTTAGCCGATTCGCAGCTTTCACGATAAACTTCGGGATCTTCGAAGCTTTTGCCTCCACTTCTCCCTCCTTAGAGCTCTAGCCTCATTCTTTTCACGGTTAACCAAAAATGAATCCTCCACCTTCAGAATTCTATTTTGTCAAACTTAGACTTGGGCCACACAATTGGGCTTTTCCCATAATACCCTTACTAACTCTTCATAATGCCCAATTTACCCTTATTTCTCTTATATTCATTTTAATCAATAATAATACTGATATTCTCATATTGTATACTATTAATTAAATAAATAGTCCAAAATGCACATTTTCTCAATAATTCCCAAAACCACCGAAAACACCAAGAATACGAATATTCTCAATTAAATAAATTAATTAAAATATTTCGATTAAATTCGGGGTGTTACAACTCTTCCCCACTTAAAATAATTTTTCTCCCTTGAAAATTACCTCAAGGAACAGAGTCGGATACGACTCCCTCAACTGATCTCCAAGTTCCCAATTCCAACTTTCTCCAGTTGGTCCTCCCAAACTACCTTCATCAAAGGAATCTCTTTACCTCGAAGTTGCTTCTCGTTCATTAACTTGAACTAGAAATGCCTCATCAGTAAAATTATCTCTCACTTGTACACCATCCATCTGAATAAATGCACTTCCTCAACTTAGGCACATGCCACATTATGTAAATTCACAAGCGACACAGGTAAAACAGTCTAACATGCTACTACTCCCACGCTTCCGCTGCATCACTTCCGATACAAATCAATAAAACACAGTGTGTGCTTCCGAGAGTCCAAAGCTCGACCAACACCAGTCACCATCGTAACTCTCAAAACACATCTCTTCTTGGATCTTCTTGATCTTTTCAGTCGTCTCTTACACAATTCTCAGATCCGAGCACAGCTCTATCGCCTGATCATATCAACACAAATGAGTCCTACACCTTCTACCATACAAATCCTCATACGGTGTCATTCCGATACTAGAATGCTAACTCTTATTGTAGGTAACTCAATCATCGATAATTAACTATCCAACGATCCACCTTGATCCAACACACAAGCTCTCCACAAATCCTCTAAAGACTGGATAGTTCTCTCTGTCCGTCCATCCGTCCAAGGATGATAGACAGAGTTCAACTTCAACATGGTACTCAAAGCGTCTGCAAAATCTTCCAAAATCTCGATGAAAACCCAGATTCCCATCTAACACAATACTTGACGACATCTCATACAACTTCACCACTTCATCGATATACATCTCAGCTAGCTTCAACATAGAATGATTACTCCTCATTGGTAAGAAAAGAGCCAATCTAGTCAATCTATCTAAAATCACCCAATTAAAATCATATCCTTTTCACAATCTTCGGCAAACCCGACCTAAACTCCATGGAAATGCTATCTCATCCCACTCTGGGATATTCAACAGTTGTGTCAGACCCAACGGTCTCTGATGTTCAATCTTCGACCATCTGGTAAGTCTAACCAGCGTATACAACTCAACCACTTCTCTCTTCATCTATGGCCATCAAAATAATTTCCTCAAACCCGGTTACATCTTCATAGCACCGGGATGAAAACTCAATCTACCTCAATGTCATTTTTCAATAATACTCTTATTCCAACTTACAATATCTGGGACACAAACACTATCACGATATCTCATGGTACCATTTCCATAAATCCGCAATCAACTCTTCGACTTTTATTCATCAAATTCCACTAATCTGCCAACTCAATTCAGATTTATGACCTTCTTGAATATCATCAAGAACAATACTAGTAAGCTCCAACATGCTAAGCTTAACTCCATAAGAAGTCTCTTCACAACCCAAACTCACATCACGAAATTGCCCAATCAGTTCTAACTCTTTTACCATCGTCATTGGTATATGCAAAGAATTCCAAATCAATGCATAAGCTACCACGTTTGCTTCACCCGAATGGTAATTCAATCCAAAACCATAATCCTTCAGGAGTCCCAATTATTTTCTCTGCCTCATATTCAACTCTTCCATATCAAGAAATTACCTTAAGTTCTTGAGATCACCAAACATTTCAAATCTCAAACTAACCAATTGACGCCTCTAACTCCGGCACAAACAGAACAACAACCAACTCTAAATCACTCTTCAAATAATCCCTCTTATGTAATTTAAATTGCCTTAAAGGATAACTAAAACTCGCTGATGTTGCACTTAACATATCTCCCAACCCCATTGACAAAGCATCACAAAACACAACGAATAGTTCTGTCGGATTCGGCAAAAATCAACACACGAGTTGTTGACAGCTCTCCCAAAAACTCTTTGAACTTTCTTCACAATGGCATATCCCTGCTTCTTCCCCAACACTGATAAATCAAGTTCCCGATGCTCAACATGATCCTTTATACTCTCCTAATATATCAAAATATCATCGGTTACCACAACCACTGACTCGCTCAAATAAGTATGAAAAATTCCATGCCAAACGGACACTCAATTTGCGAGTTATGGCGGAAACACGAACCGCACCTTCTGCACTTACCACAACATCCAAACATATTCCATCAATAAATAACTTAATTCCATGCCACTACTTCACCATCACATAGAGCATTGGACTAGATTTCCAACACTTCGAACCTCGCGTTATTCCGAGTTACGATTCTCTCGTTACGACAAAAATACCAAAACAACAATCTTCTACCCAAGACATGCTCGCTAGGCGAACACAGCAGCGAGCGGCTGTTCGCTAGGCGAAGGTCCTAGTGAACATGACAGTCCAAAATTCTATTTTCGACCGTTACCTGACTTCCGGGTGTCCGATTTCTATTCCGCAAAAAGCAACGATCTCGGAATTCGATGTACAACAACAATTTCACACTAAGGAGGTCATTCGACACATCTTCAACTTGGAAATATTTAAAGGTTTAATTATACCAATATTGCATTCCACATCTGACTTTCTCTAATAATCACCAGAAGTCATTGTCCACCTTTAATTTACTTGACCTCACAATCTGCTGCCTTAACACACACACCAGACACAAGTCTCAAAGCTACTCAATCAATTTAGTTCTTTGACCATCCAAACGGACGTATAATATGGAGCTCTCAATATCAGACTAGTTTCCGTAACTAAGTCGATCACAACTCCACTTCACGTCTTGGTTGTATATCACTATCTCGTCAGGAAAGCTTCCAGACAATCACAATTAACTGGAAAACCACCAACTTCTCCACTTTCACCAACACTCACAGTTTCCATCAAAATAAACATCTCGGCATCACCTTACACCGACTCATCAAAACAATTCTTAAGCACTTAGCTTAACTCGAGACAATTCGCTGCTCACGCCATCTAAGCTTGCAAGACACGTCTATCCCATCCAACATGAACCCGTCTACTATCAACAACAGATTAAGGTTGATCAGTTCCTCAATTTATCAATAGACAGCCGAAAATCATGATGGGGTATAAACCATCTTTACCAAACTATAAGAGCGTTCAACTACACACTGAGCTATAACTCCACACTTGTAGCATCCTGGAGAAGCACAACTTCTCCCCCACTTGAATCATTCCCACTTCTGCAGATAAAGGTTAGGCAACAAACATGTACCGACAGTGTTTTCACACACATGTCGCATACCAAGGAACTAACAACATTAGACAACTTGGCCGGGAGGACCGACCTGCTCTGATACCACTAATGTAACACCCTTATTCTACCCCACATATATTACGGCAAAATAACACGGATTTCAAAGTAAAATATTAACTTTTATTAAAAAGCCACAAAAGGGCGTACATTCTCAAAGTCAACAAAATTGTTCAATACTCCGTAACACACGGGTTTTCTCAAAATACATCAAAACATCATATACAGCGAAACTCAAAACATAACTCAATCTTTTCCTCATAAGGGAACATCAGTAAAATAACCCAATGATATACAATTAACTCAAAGAACCCAACCCGATGTTACATATCAGAGCAAGACCCTCTAAATTAACCATAAAGGCTAATGACTCTAACACTTCAAAATACTCCTCAACGGCGTCCACGGCTAAACTTGCTCATTTGCAATAATCTCAGAGTTCATTGTCAATTTCCTTTACTTTTCCATAATCAACCCAAAATACCCTTAAATCATAAACCACGTAAACCAGCCATAAACACATCTAAAGGCATACATAGAAAATGATGAAATGTGATACTCCCCATACCTTTGCCAATTCGCAGCTTTCACAATTAACTTCGGGATCTTCCGAAGCTTTTGCCTCCACTTCTCCCTCCTCAGAGCTCTGGCCTCATTCTTTTCACGGTTAACCAAAAATGAATCCTCCACCTTTAGAATTATATTTTGTCAAACTTAGACTTGGGCCACACAATTGGGCTTTTCCCATAATACCCTTACTAACTCTTCATAATTCCCAATTTACCCTTATTTCTCTTATATTCATTTTAATCAATAATAATACTGATATTCTCATATTGTATACTATTAATTAAATAAATATACCAAAATGCAGATTTTCTCAATAATTCCCAAAACCATCGAAAACACCAAGAATACGAATATTCTCAATTAAATAAATTAATTAAAATATTCCGATTAAATTTGGGGTGTTACACTCTTCACCACGGTTTTTCACACAACCTCTGAACCCCTACCGTCTTCTCATCATCATCGGTTCTTCAATTCTCCAACACCAGAAATCACCATTAAACGATCTTTTTCCCATTCTTAAAACCTTAAAATCCATTTTGTTGATACTGCCCTCACCTAAGAAAACAACTTCACCTCTTTAGCTCAATCCACACAACAACATCAAATCATCACCCACTACCCTCCGTCTCTGCAACAACCACAAATCCTAACGACACAAATCAAAACCCCATTCATCCAAGCCGTTGCGAAGAGTTTCTAATTGAGAGAAGAAGGCCAAAGCAAACTCGAAGAATAACGCAAGGTCAAGACGGAGTTTGGCTCGAAATAGTAAGAAAGAGTCTCATGGAGTGTTGAAGAAGAGAATCAAGTTGAGAGATTTTCAAATCAAGAGAAGAAAAGGATCGATACAGAGCACGGCTGGGAGTGAGCTTTGATTGATGTTCTTTCCCTTTTTTCGTGGTATTTAGGTCATGCTGATGCATTTTCTCAGTCTGGACTTTAAGCCCATTGTTCTTACTATATGCACCTTCCACATGATCATTCGGCTGTCCAATTAGTGATAGGCTGCTGCGCCACATTTATTTCCTAGCCCATGATTTCTTTAGTTAAGAGTTTAGCTTATTAGGGATTTAGTTTTCTTTTAGCTTAATGTTTTAGTTAATTGTTTTTAATTTTAATTTACTAGATTTTAGTTTAATTTAGATATTTAGTTATTTAGTTTTTAGTTAGTTTTAGTTAATTTTTATTTTAAATTAGATTTTAGTTTTAGTTTTAGTTTATTAGTCTTATTTAATTTAGTTAGACTTCTTTAGAGCTTAGTTTAATTAGGTTTTAGTTTAATTAGTGAATTATTTTAGTTTTAAGTAGATGTGGTTTAGTTAGATTCCTTTTTAATTTAATTATGGCATTTCTACATTTTCATTAATTCTCGATGTTTGAATCAATTTCTTGTTGCTTTTAGCTATTGTTTAAATCCTGATTTATGTGTCCTATCTTTTGAGTGTTTTATCTCCCCATTCCAAAGGAAGGAACCCCCTTATTCACTGCCATGTCATTTTTAGCCTAATTTTAGGTCCTTGCACTTTATCCTAGCCTTAGGATTGGAGTCGTCGTGCTCCAGGTAGATGTCCCGCCGTGGATATCCCTTACCTTTACCCTTTATCCTAGCCTTAGGATCTGAGTCGCTGTACTCATGTTTAGCGTCCCGCCGTGGACATTCTCTACCATAACAATCTTAATGTAGATTCAGGAGTCGCCGCACTCCATGTAAGTACTTCCCTATGAATGCTTACATCCCCCTGGAACCTTGATCACAGTCAAGAGTTCCTCACCCCTAGTTAGGGGAACTACGGTTGCTCTGATTCCATTCCCGTCAGGATACGTAGGCACGAGATGCGATGTCTTGGCGAGCATACTTTGTATATATTTTAGATCTTTACCTTAGCACTTTTCCCTTAGCAAGCAACTTTAGCATAACATAAATACTAACAAGAGGTTCCTGTAGAGTACTACATATACTTAGGATGCTAACACTTTCCCTAGGTATAACCAACCCCTAAACCTTAGATCTCTTAGTTGTGTTGTTACATAGCGCACTTAGGGTTTTCTTCGATCTTTACCCTTTCCTTTGGATAAATTAAAGCTCGGTGGTGAACTTCATGATTTGTGATTCAAGTTAATTAATAGCTTGATATTCAATTCTCACCGCAACACTCGGCCAACGCCAGTTACCGGCATCACTCTCAAAAACACGTGATCTCCCTCTTGGAATTCAAGTGCTTTCCTCCTCCTATCATGGTAACTTTTCTGGCGACTCTGCGACACTTTCATCTTTTCTTGGATCATCTTGATCTTTTCAGTCGTCTCTTGTACCATCTCAGGTCCGAGTACAACACTCTCTCCTGACTCATACCAACACAAAGGAGTCCTACACCTCCTACCATACAAAGCCTCATACGGTGCCATTCCGATTCTAGAATGATAATTATTATTGTAGGTAAACTCAATCAAAGACAAATGACTATCCCATGATCCACCTCGATCCAACACACAAGCTCTCAGCAAGTCCTCTAAAGACTAGATAGTTCTCTTTGTCTTTCCATTCATCTGCGGATGATAGGAAAAGCTCAACCTCAACTTAGTACCCAAAGCTGTCTGCAAATTTTCTCAGAACCTCGATGTAAATCTCGGATCTCTATCAGACACAATACCTGAAGGAATACGATGCAGTTTCACAATCTGATCAATATATAATTCGGCAAGCTTCTGCAACGAATAATTGATCCTCATCGGTATAAAATGAGCCGATTTGGTCAATCTATCAACAATCACCCAAATAGAATCATATCCCTTCAAAGTCTTTGGTAAACCGGTTACAAAATCCATAGAAATGATATCCCATTTCCATTCTAGAATATTCAGCGGTTGCATCAGACCCGACGGTCTCTGATGTTTAATCTTTGACTTCTGACAAGTCAAACAATCATACACAAACTCTGTGATTCCCTTCTTCATATATGGACACCAAAGCAACTTCTTCAAATCTTGATACATCTTTGTGGCACCAGGATGAATACTTATCCCGCTTCTGTGACATTCCTCAAGAATGCTCTTCTTGATTTCTAGCACATCAGGAACACACACTCTATCTTTGGACCTCATCACACGATTCTCATCGATCCGAAAATCACCCCCGTTACCTTGATTGATTAACGTGAGACGATCCACCATTCTCAAATCAGATTTTTAACCTTCTCTGATTTGTTGGAGAATACCACTAGTCAACTTCAGCATACCCAACTTCACACTGTTAGGAGTTTCTTCACAAACCAAACTCATATCTCTGAATTGCTCAATCAGTCCTAACTCTCGAACCATAAGCATCGACATATGTAAGGACTTCCTGCTTAACACATCAACCACAACATTAGCCTTACCAGGATGGTAACTCAATTCAAAATCATAATCCATCAGAAGTTCAAGCTATTTCCTCTGCCTCATGTTCAACTCTTTCTAATCAAACAAATACTTCAGGCTCTTGTGATCACTAAACACTTCGAACCTAGACCCAAAAAGATAATATCTCCAAACTTTCAACAAAAACACCATGGTGGCCAACTCTAAGTCATGCGTAGGATAATTCCTTTCATGAACCTTCAGTTGTCTGGAGGCCTAAGCAACTACCTGACCATTCTGTATCAATAAACCTCCAAGACCCATCTTCGATGCATCACAATACACTACAAAAGACTTGCTCGGGTTTGGCAAAATCAACACTGGAGCAGTCGTCAACTTCTTCTTGAGTTCTACAAAACTCTTCTCACAAGCAACATCCCACACATAAGCTTGACCCGTTTGAGTCAACTGAGTCAATGCAATGCCAACTTTGAAAAGCCTTCTACAAACCTGCGATAATAACCAGCCAATCCAAGGAAACTTTGAATCTCAGTAGCAGACTTTGGAGTCTGCCACTGCAACACAACATCAACTTTCGACAGATCAATAGTAACTCCTCCACTTGAAATCACATGGCCAAGGAAACTCACTTCCTTCAACCAAAACTCACACTTGGACAACTTGGCATAAGGCTTCTTCTCTCTCAAAACCTGCAATACCACTCTTAGATGTTGCGCATGCTTTTCCTCGGACTTAGAATATATCAAGATATCGTCAATGAACACTACCACAAACTGATCCAAATAAGGATGAAAAATTGTTGCGGTGAGAATCATGATGCCAATCTATTGATTAACTTGAATCTTTAATTCTTAAATTCACAACCGGACTTTAATTTATCCAAAGGAAAGGTCTAAAGAAAGAAAGAACCTTTTGCGCGATGTAACAACAACGCTAAGAGATTCGGGGATCGGGGGTTGGTTATGTATAGGGTAGGTATTTCACATCCTAAACATTTGTAGTACTTTACAGGAACCTTTTGTTTCTTTGTATGCTAATACTTGCTAATTTGTGCTATGGATTGGGATTGGGTAAGAGGTGTAGGTTAAAACCTAAGGATAGTTTCTAAGTTTTCTCGTAAAGACATCACGTCTTCTTCCTACATATCCTAACTAGGATAGAATCAGAGCAATCGTAGTTCACCTCACTAGGGTTGAAGAACACTTGATTATGATCAAGGTTCAAAGGGGAACAAACATTATAATTCTTGTGTAGAGTTTAATAAAACTCTCTAAATCTACATTAAACGCTCGAGAAAGGGGAATAAGAAATCATTTCTATGATCCTTACATAGAGTTAACAAACTCTATCCTAAGTTCTAATTGAAAGAGCACTCTTAACAAAGGGTGAGTTTCTTAGACTTAAGAAAAGTCTAAAGGATAGGTTCTAACTTAACTAAGGGTATATATGACTTAACAAATTCAATCGAGGGTAATAAGCTATCTATGACCCAAAGGTCAATAGAGAGACTTTCCTTTGGAAGGATAGAAGGGGAGGCAACTTGGATGAGACCTAAAGAGTTCCATCACTTGGGGAAAGTAAACTTAACAAAGCATAAACATTCAAACATGATGAATATATAAGAGGCATGGTTACAACCACGAGGGATTCAATCACAAACAAATCTTACAAGATAATTCAAGCATGGTTTAAGAGAAAACTTCAACAAGAAGCAAGGTAAACAACCTTAAGGATAAACAACTTTCAAGTGGAAAAAGTATTTCTAGAATAAATATCTTTGTATTATTTTCTCATTATGCGAAACTAGACAAAATCAAGAACAAATAGCAAAAAGAATGGATTAAAAATGTTAAAACATGAAAAAGTTATGAGGTGTTGAGTTTTGTGAAGAAAACATAAAAAACAAGTGGTAAAAAATAATAGAATGTTCATGGAAGGTGTTGAACCCACGACCCTTAGTTTAAAAACTCAAAACATTACCAAATCAACCACTGCGAGCACGTGTTCATTCAATGGAAAAGAAAGAGAAAATAATAAAACAAGCTAAATAAAGATAAATCAACAAAAAGAGTTGATCACCAAGGATCAAACTCAAGACATGCAAGCAGACCAGGTATATAGCGCGCAGGTAACAACCACTAGGGTGGCAATACATCCGTGTATTAAGCCACCCCTTAAAATAAATAAATCTCGCGAGGCAAGCATGACTGGGCAAGAATTCAAGCAAAAATGGTAGAAACGGATTGGATTCAAACTTCATCAAAACATCATCAAATTTCACAAACTCAAAGCCCAACATGTTTGAAATTAATCAAGGAAGAAGATGGTGCTCACAAATTTTCAGAATCATGCACATAAAGAGGAACTCAATAGCAAATGAAAAATGGAAGTTGAGATGCAATAAAGGGGGTCATGGTATAAATAAGGCAGGTTCAGATTATGAAAACATCACACACAAGCTCTAATCATGTTAAACTACTGATACTAGACTCAAAGATCAATTAGAAACAACTTGAAACAAGAATTGATATGTTGTTGCAAACATAATTTGAAAATGCAAGGCTGTTGAGAATGAAGAACAAGTTTTAAAATGCAACATGATATATGACTCCACCAAGTGGCTGCTAGTTCAAAGCATGAATTGAAACAAGCAAGATTGCAAATCCTCAATTGAAACTCTAACATACAATAGGTTGATGCATCTCACAACAGTCATGGCCAGAAAATTAAATCATATTTCAACAACATACATAATGAATAATGCTTTCATAAAAGCAACACCTACACAATAGAATTTCAAAACCACACCTAACCTGGACTGAACAGAAACCACATATCAATCGTACGCCTAAAATGACTAGCAGTTGTAATGCAAGTAACAGTGGTAAGTTTAGCATAAGTTGGACATAAGTTGATTAGTTCAGGTTCCAAGACAGTTTTGAACAAAAACAGGAATGGCATCACAATGCACACATTTATGCAGCAGATCATAAACCTCAACACACACAAGACTGCAATGTATACAATTGAAGCTCAAAGGTATCCGAATTTAGCACATTTCAAAATAGGCAGTGAGTGGCAGGCTTGCACAAAGCTTTCTAAAACAGCAAACATGCTCATCCAAAGTTCCACTGGTCTAGGCAGCAGCCACATTTGTGGTATTTCAACAATGTTCATTGATGAACTGCAACCAACATGCCTTTTCAAAGACATGGTTCCAATAACAACTTTGGAAAAAAACAAACATTAAGACCAAGACACAAGACAAAGGCATTTTGCTTAAAACATAAACAAACCTCAAAACTTGATGCTACAATCTAAAACCAACACAGCAGTCTAAGACTTTCCTTATGGCAGTCAAAGTGAATTAACAGCCCTTAGTAGTGGCTGGTGTAAAGCTGAACATAATAATGTTATCACCTTCTCATAAGTTACAACTTATCAAGCTACCACCACAACCTTAATATGACTACACCCAAAATCACAAGTTGACTAACTTAAAGATCCAAAACAGTTCAATAGCAGCAGTGGCAAGTTTAGCTCTTGGTATTCCAATCCATGGATTCCAATCATGGCTCCAACAAATTCACTCATAACAGCAACAGCTCAAAAAGTTTCAATGTAAAATACATGATTAAGAAAAACATGATCAAAACAAACAACATTTTTTAATTCAGATCATAACAGGGTGTGAATTCCACAGACAAATGGTTTTTTGACCAAACTAGAATCTGTTAATGCAAAAACTAACAAGCTTTAAAAAAAACTGCTGGCTGCCAGCTGTTGGTATTTCAAACAATGCCTATTGATGAATTCCAAACGACATGTCTTTATAAAGAAGTAGTTACAAATATCTTCTTAGAAAACATGATCAAAGCAAATGGGATCAAGTGAAACTATTTTGGTTTAACAACAAGCCTTGATATTACAATATTCAAGGAAACAGACTAAAAGTCCAATGTCTTGCCTTACTGACAGTTTACAAACTTAATGCAAGCAAAAGTGGAACAGACCAACATGTGCTTGGCAACCAAACTCTGGTCTGAATCTAATTGAACCAATGACAGCACAATGAAGTAAAAAGCTAATGGATCAGAGGTTAACAGACCTCACAACATGACAGACAGTGTGTTCTGGTATTTCAATCAATGAATTTTGATGAATTCCAATTACCCTTCTGTCAGCAACTCAAAGATAAAAAACTAAGAAATCTCAATGCAAAAACAAAATTGAAGAGGTTTTATTAATAATTGAAACACACGCTTATATTGTAAACAGGATGCACCAACCAAAACTAGACCACCAACTTGTTTCATATGTACATGAGAGGATAATTGCCATTAAACCAGTTATAGCAACAAACAGACATACATAGCAAAGTTTGGTAGCAGTGGACCAAATCTGGTAGTTTTAAATAAAAGTGTGCCATGCAGCAATGAACTCAGCATAACAATGCTAAACATATATAGAAAAAAGAAGTGGCATCAGTCAACTCACAAACCTCATGACAGAGCCAATCTTGGTTATTTACCAACCTTTGAATACTGACACAATAATTTGCTCTTAAAAAACAGTTATCAACTCGTCAAAGCAAACACAAACTCAAACCTTAGTATGGAAAGACAACTTAGAACAGTGATGGATCATGAGTTTACAAACTCATGATGATTCTTAACAGAACCAAAACATAACAATGCTTATTCACAATGTATCACAAACTTTCATAATATTTGTATTTTCTAGCAAGAGTTCATAGTTTAACAAACAACACCTCTAAATTCTAACAAAACTGTTTGCAATGTATCAAGAGTATGCTATACATTAATAGACTTGTCATGACAATATCAAGTTAAAGCTTTATATGACAGTTAACAAACTTCAGGCTACCACACATAAATTTAAATCAACAAACAGTTATGAACTTACAACATTCAATCATTTTGACAGCACATCCACAATTTAGCATCACAATGGCTAAACCATCTAAACAAAGCATGATTCATTTGATACTACATTCTCAAGACAACAAGTATGTGCCAAGCACAAAACAGCAGTTTAAGAAAAACACCACAGAGGTAAACTTGGCATAGCACAATTAGACATCAAACTCAAAGCACATTTTTTTCATGATGGCTACAGCCTTGACAGTATGCATAAACAACACTGATCATGAGGAATAGGTGTTAATAAACACACACTTAAAATAACAGTTGAACTTCAAGGACCAAATGTATATGGCGCATATGAATTTATGACAATAAACGCAAGCATATCCAAATTTGTAGTCAACAGTTTAATGATGCATATTGTACATGAACGAAAACAAAAGTTAGAGGTCACCAACCTCTTGTAGACTTCCAAATATCAGCTAGCTGCGCAGAAAGAAAACCAGAGATCCCTTTAGAGCAACTTGGTGAAGCTTGCTTCCTTTTGAAGAAATAACCAAATATTGATGACAGTTTGAATAAAATCACTTCCATCTATGATTTAAGATAATGAACAGTTATAACATCATGGATATGGTGTATTTTGAGTATTAAATTGGTAAGAGTGGATGCAAATAGTGGTTTGGTCTGAAAAGTGCTCAAAAGTCAAACTATGGTGGTGTGAAGTTTGACTTTTTGACTTATGGAGTTTTTGGTGAATGTGATGATTGAAACAACTCTAGATAGTTATTTTAAGGTTGTGTGTATGGTTTTAGTGAGGTTTGAATGGTTGGAAATGGAGCTGGTGTGGAATTTGCACAAAGGAAATTTTGGTGGTTTTAGAAGGTTTCTTTACTTTCAAGCAAAGAGAGGAAGGAGATGAGAGTTGTGTTTCTCTGGTGTTTAGAGCTGCTCTGGTGTGGTTTGGAGTGTGGAAGGAGCCCTCTTTTTATAGGCCAAGAAGGATGGGGCAGAATTGTCATTTTTTTGAATTGCAAGCTTGCATTGGTGGGAAACCTCAATACTTCAAAAGTGTGTCTGCTAGTTTAAGGTTAATTCCATCAGTTAATGTTTTTCCTAACAGCTGTCCTCAAGTTGGCTGTGTTTAAGATAGCTATGCTGCAGAAAAACCAAGGTTTCTTACACAATTTGCTTTTGCTTTTCAACATAGTAATCAAAGGGATTATGGTGAGATTCTTGGTTTTCCCCCACATCAGGTTTCAACCTAATACTAACACCACACCAGATAGGTCTCTATGGTTGGAAATGAACCATATGGTTGAAAATCAATTTATGTTGAATTTTGAAAAGTTAACAAACCAATGCTCAGGCCCAACTTGCACACTTCATAACTCTCAGATCACAAGGGCTATGAATGAGTTCTATAACTTTATGGAAAGCCCTCATGGAGCTCTACAACTTTCATGGTTTTGAGATTTTCAAATTACCACTGGAACTAGGTCAAAAGGCCTCTCAAAGTTGCTGAAAAACATGCCTAAAAGACCAATAACTTAGAATTTTTCTAAGTTATTTTCCATCTTGAAATGAATTTGGTCATAACTCCAAATCTAGGCATTTTCTGCTCATGGACCACTTTGGGACTTTTGTAGTACTTATCAAGAGCTTTCCAATGAGCTTTGAATCAACTTAATTGGATGTGTGGTTAGGGAGTTAAGGTCTTGTCCTTCTCAAAACCCTAATTTTCGATTTTTGCGATTACTCCCTAACCCTTGATCCAATGGTCATGAAACTTCATGGGTAGGTGTAATATGTCATTAGGAACATTTTTTATTTCCACCTTGAGGTAAAATTCCTTATGGTTGAAGAGTTGACTTTTCGGTCAACCGAACGATCGATCGATGGCTACCGAGTCGACTGTTGATGTTCCGGGTCTTTCAGGGCTTTGAAACTTCTTGGGTAGACTTCACTAAGCCATATGAACTTTATGGACCATGATCCCATCATTGGAAAGCCATTTAAATCAAAAGTCAAACTACAATTGACTTTTCCTGATCGAAAACCCTAATCGGGTATCCTGAACTGCAATGTTCTGGCTCCTTGGATGACAACCTCAAATTGGATTCATACTTGACCCAATGGAGTTTATTTGATGATGTGGAGACTTATTTCATGGAGAACCAATCCAATACGTTGACTAATTAACCATCGAAACCTCGATTCTCGGTTGTACGGAACCCTAGTTCCTGTATCTTAACAAAGACAATCTTGAAAAATGTTGAGGTTAGATAATCAAATGCAGATGACCCTAAAAAGATGATGAAGATCTAAGGGGTCAAAATTTAGGGTGCAACAAAAATCCTATTCATATACTTCATGAATACACCAGGTGCATTAGATACACCAAACGACATCATAGTATATTCATAGTGTCCATACCTCGTCCTGAAAGCTGTCTTCAGAATATCATCAAACTTAACGCGAATCTGATGATAACCTGACCTCAAATCAATCTTGCTAAACACGCAAGCACCCACCAATTGATCCATCAAATCATCAATCCTCCGAAGCAGATACTTATTCTTGATTGTTACTTTATTCAACTGTCGGTAATTCATACACAATCTTACGCTACCATCTTTCTTCTTCACCAACAACACAGGAGCACCCCACCAAGAAACACTCGGTCGAATAAACTTCTTCTCATGCAGCTCTTCCAACTGTTTCTTCAATTCCCCTAACTCAGATGCAGACATCCGATAAGGAGCTATCGACACAGGACTAGTGCCCGATATCACATCAACAGTAAACTCCACCTCACGCTTAGGAGGTAAGTCACTCACATCGTCTAGAAACACTTCTGAAAATTCCCAAACAACTGGTAGTTCCATGCTCACTGCTTCATAATCAACTTGAAGTGATGCAAGCAATGCAAACATTTGAGCCTCATCTTCCAAGAGTTCTTCTACTTGCTTGGCAGATACATACATTAGCTCTCCACCATCGCCAAACTCTGGGAACATCACACTCTTGTTGTAGCAATCGATATGAATATAATTGTACTACAACTAGTTCATTCTGGGAATAACATCAATGTGATGCAAAGGTAGACGGATCAAGTCCATCACAAAATTCTTATCATAAATGGTCAAAGGGCAACTCAAAAAGACTAACGCAGTAGTCACAGAACCATTAGTCGAGGTATCGATAACCATACTCCTAATCATAGAAGATAATATCAAAGTCAACCTCTTAGCACATTCAAGCAAAATAAACGAATGAGTAGCACCAGTATCAATCATAAAAATCAATTCAACATCATTAATAAAGCAAGTACCTCTGATAAAGTTATCTGTCTTGGATTCTTCTGCACCGTTCAAAGCAAACACTCTGCCATTTGTCTGAGCAGCAGTAGCAGTCTTCTTTGACTGCTGGAACTGGGTACTGATATGACCCTTCTCTCCACAGTTGAAGCAAGTCGGAACTTCGTCTTTACGGTCAGTAGCTCTATGACCTCTCTTGGCACAATGATGACATCTCAGCACCCTACAAACCTCAGCACGACGACCTTGCTCGCCACACTTATAACACTTGCCTGGAGCAGTAGTTGCTCCCCCACTTGACATTTTCCCATCTGAAGCCTTCTACTTCCCTTTATCACCAAAAGTCACATACGGTTTCCTTCTATACTGATCTTTATCTTTCTTCTCACTTAGCTGCTTGTAGTGAGTAGATCGAGCTCGGTTATCCTCATCATAAATATTAGAACACAGATTGGTTCTAAATAATATCTCTTTGTTTTGATGATAACTGTTAGGAAATTTTGTATTTAAGAATTATATACTCTAAAATTTGCTTGAGAGTTTTACTGCAGATTGTAATGAAATTAACACTCCAGAAGCAAATCTGGATTGTATACAAGAAGTTATCTAGACTCTGAAGCGCCAGATGCACTCATTAGAAGACTATGATTGCTGCTAACAGAAGATTCTAAGCGAAGCCTCCAGAAGGATCTGAAGCAAGAAGCTCCAGAAGATTCTGAAGCAGAAGCCCAGAAGAATCTGAAGCAAGCAGGTGCATCTGAAGCAAAGAAGAATATTGTATGAAGAGTTTCTCAAAGCATAGAATCTACAGAAGTTTCTGAAAGTACTAAAGCTGCCAGTACTGAAGTTCTGTGTCAAATATGCTCTAATGATCAACACGCTGAAAGCACACATGCTGCAGAAGACTCTGATACAGCAAAGTTCTGAACATCATTTGAAGACTCTGACTCAATCAGATTCTGATGAACTTGCTGAAAACTGAAGAAGAAATATTCAAAGATTATATCTGTTGGAGTAAATCAAACGTCTCTTTCCTCATTTGTGCTAGACACAAGAACACAGACAAAAAGGATTTTTTTGTGCCTTCTACTTCTAGGAAAGGTCACTTGATGTAAAGACAAAAAGGCTCAGACCTTTTTGGGACACTCTTCTCAACGCTCAGTTCTCCTTGGATCAGCTGCCTATAAAAGGAAGACTCCACCAAATTCTTCAGTTAGACATTTTTCTGAAAAGAAATTATAACATTCAAGCTCTCATACTTTCATATTCATTCTTAGAATTATTTGTACTTAATCTTAAGAGAAATATCACTGTTGTGATAAAAGCTTTTTAGAAGCATTCATACTCTTGTATTAGATTTACATTGATTGTAAAGGTTTTCCTTAATAGGATTCAGTTGGAATCAGTAGCTCTTGAGAAGACTAAGAACAGTTGTTCTTAGGTGTTACTATTGTAATCTGTTTGATTAAATAGTGGATTAAGTCCTTGTTGAGAAAGGCAAATCACTCTAGGAAGGGTGGACTGGAGTAGTTGAGTTCAACGAACCAGGATAAAAATAACTGTGTTTTAATTCTAAGTTTTAATCTTTCATACTTATTCAACCCCCCTTCTAAGTATTATCTCACCTTCAATAAATTCTGCTCTTGTCCACCAGTTCCGCAAACCGACGAATTTGCTAGTACCCAATTCCTTGCTTAATCTCTGGTCTCAATCCATTCTCGAACTTGAGACACTTTGACATCTCTGTGTCATCACGATTATAATGCGGAAATTTTTTTACCAAAGACTCGAACTTTGCCGCATACTCAGCCACAATCATATTCCATTGTTTCAGCTCAAGGAATTCCACCTCTTTCTTGCCCCGAACATCTTCAGGAAAATACTTCCTCAAAAATTCTTCCTTAAACACAGCCCAAGTTATTATAATGCCAACACCTCCCAATCTTTGACGAGTGTTATCCCACCGGTCCTAAGCTTCCTCTGCTAGCACATGCGTACCAAAATGCACCTGTTGAGCATTAGTGCACGCCATAACTCGGAAAATCTTCTCAATCACTTTCAGCCACTTCTGCGCACCATCAGGATCATGAGTGCCCACAAAAGTCAGCGGATTGTTCCTCTGGAACTTTCCCAAAGCACGAAACTCATCTGGAGGTCCACCATTCTAGGCCATCACTTGGGCAAGTGATTCCAGCGCATCAGCAATAGCACGATCATTTCTTCCAGCCATCTGCAACCACCAACAGGGTTAGAAGAAACAACTCATCCAATAATGTTCTCACACTATTAACTGACAGGGGAATAACAACATAAAAACTTGACCGAACGGACCGACCTGCTCTGATAACACTAATGTAACACCCTTTTCTACCGCACAAATAAATGTCATAATAATCACATATATCAGAGTAAAAGATTAAACTCAATAAAAATCACCTCAAAGGGCGTACAATTCCCAATTAAATCAAAAATAGGTTAAGGCTCCGTAAACAACGGGTTTTCCCAAAAGATCTCAAATATTTCACAAAGGCAGCCGAACTCAAAAGGCATAATCCCAAAGTTTTCCTTATACGGAAAGATAATCAAATTAACACAATAAAACATGGTTTAACTCAAGATCCCAACCCGATGTTACATTATCAGAGCAATACCCTCTAAGTTAACCAAAAGGCCAACAACTCAAAACATCAAAAGTCCTCAACGGCATCCACGGCTAAGCCTGGTCATCTGCACGTTACCCACGAAGAGGCAACATTGAAACAGGCAGGCTGAGTAAAACGATTCATAATAATCAATGTAGGAAATCAACATATCAAATGGCGTCATTTTCATATTCAACATCATAATTTACTCAAAATCATATCATAAATGCAAATGCAACAAGACTCAATGCATGTGGTACCAATCATCACATCTCGATGGACACTGGGCCATCAACCCTCCATAGATCCCCATCAATAGGATCGATTCTACTCGAGAACTGGAGTACATCAAAATACCTCACATCCACACAATGGGATTGAAGCCAAAGTAATCAAGGTCCTGAACCGAAGTCCAGATGCACATGAATGCATGATGCACACGTCAATCATCGTCCTCATAATAACATCATAGGTGCATCATCATTCATCATAATCATCGTCATCAAAAATCATATCATCCTAGAATCATCAAAACTCATGGAAATATCATCATAGTTCATCAATCATTACATCATAGGAGACATCATATAATCATGTACAAATCTCATAGAAATCACGGTCATACTCATATTAATTCGTCAAAGAAATCACAGCATCAAAACATCAAGGCATCACTGCACAAAATCAAAATTCACGAAACTCTGCTACGTTCTCTAGCAAGTTCGTTGTGCGAGTCTGGGGCGAGTTTCTTCGTTGTGCGAAGGATTCTCCATTGTGTGAAGGATTCTTCGCAGTGCGAGTCTGGGACGAAATCGTTCGTTGTGCGAAGGATTCTTCGATGTGCGAGTCTAGGACAAAATCGTTCGATGTGCGAACAACACGATGACAACAAAGCACTGTTACGCACCAGAACCTAAAATCAACCCAAAAGGCCAACGATTCACTTCCCTAATGCCCCAAAAATATCCCTAAATCATCCCTAAGGTCTTACGGCGATAAAGGCACAAAACCTACGGTTTATTAGGCCAATCCCGCATCATATTCACGCTTTAAATCCCATAAATCCCTACCACTACACCATAATCATCAGAGTTCCTCACTATCCAATTTCCCTACGGGGTTAGGCAAATGTCAAATCAGAGTTTTGGCCACGAAGACCTAGTTTCCCTTAACCCAAATAAATCCCTACGGTTAAAATCTCAATAATAGGCCAAATTCCCTTTATCTCATAATCAGCCTCAAACCCTTAAACCCTTAAATCGGCCTTAAATACATTGAAATTACACATTGAAAACAATGAAGGCAATACTCCCCATACCTTAATTGTCGACTCTAAGCCTTCTCAAGTCTTTCAGAAAACCATTCGAAGTTTTTGCCTCAATTCTTCCTTCTCAGAGCTCTTGCCTCAATTCTTTTCACAGTCTAACAAAAATGAATCTTAACCCCATCACAATTCCCTTTTTGTTAAACCTAACCTTGGGCCTCAAAATTGGGCTTTCCCAATATTACCCTCACTAACTCCTCCTCAATTGTCCAATTTGCCCTTAGTTAACTTGTATTTATTTAAATTAATAATAATACTAATATATTCATATTATATACTATTATTTAAATAAATAATCCCAAAAATCCATAATTCTCAGTAATCCACAACAAACCCCTGAAAATTACCAAAAATGCGAATATTCTTATTTAAATAAATTAAATAAATATTCCAATAAAATTTGGGGTTTTACAATACCCATTGTATGATTTCTCTTAAACCAAATTTCAAAATATTAATAGCTTTTAGAATTTTAATGTGTTTTGAAAACATAAACTAGGATTAATATTGTCACACAACAAGCAACAACAACCATCCGTCCATTGTTAACCCAAAAAGTAAGTAAATCATACCACGACAAAAAGTGGCATGTTAACATGAATAAGAATTTTAACATAAATAAGAATGTTAACATAAATAAGCAATACATTGTAACATAAAAATCAACAACAACCACAACATAACTAGCATTAACATTGTAACATAACAAGCAACAACAACCAGCAGTACATTGTTAACCCAAAAAGGAAGTAAATCATGCTACAACAAAAAGCAGCATGTTAACATAAACTAGCAGTAACCACAACATACCAAAATTTGTCAACAATAACAACTAACATTAAATCATGTAAAACATAACAAGGTCTTCAATCTTCATGCCTAGTTGAATTCGTGCAGTTCTCAAGGTTTTCATCTGATTCAGAATCAATTACATCCAGATTCATAAGTTCATTCATAATAGCTTCTAACATTCTCATCTTTTCAAGGTTAAGATTCTTGAAATGAATCTTCTTACATCCAGTTCCATCAGACGATTCAACAACAGTAATGTGTTCCATAACAGATTCAGCTTCCTTGGCTTTGTTCAGCCATAACTCCACCATATCAATAACCTATTTTTAAACTTGAATCTCGTGGATAATTTTGTTGCTCCCACTATTCATGTTATGTGAAGGACCTGATATTGGAACAAGAAAACAAACCCTTTTTATAACAAGATACAACAATATAAAACAACAACATATAACAACAAAAACCATAAACTCTCTAACATGGAAGAGGAAGAATATCTTTATGTATAAAACGAGAGTTAATGACGAAGAAGAAGAGAGAAAATATGTGCTAGGTTTTTCTTTGATAGATACAACCATATTGTTAAGAAGCGCGAGCTAATTCGCTTATATTATAAATAAGTAAATAATTTCACCACGGTTGTCTACAAAAATCGTGATAAAATATAATGACTTTTACAATGGTTCATATTAACAATTATGGTGATAGTTATTTCAATTTTTGTTTATATATTATAATTATAAGGACAACATTGATTATAATAAAAAAGTAGAAAATTATTGGAGTTGGGTTTTGAACTCTTTCACTCCATAAATGTATGATCACGATTTATTAGTTTGACCATAGTGAAATGTATTTTCATAAATATAAATAAAAAAAGCGCATCCAAAAATGAGATATTACCACAACTAATAGTATGGTTGTTTTATTTTAGCGTAGTGAAATTTCTATTTGGTAGTAATGGTATCATGAAAATTACACATCAATATATAACTCACTCAGAGGCGTTGCAATGACTTAAACCATTCAACTTAAACGAGCACTCATATAGAATTATTCCAAATTGAACAAATCATAAACATAAATATATAACCAAACTAGACAAAAGATCAGAAGTTCATTACATAATGTCATAACAAGGTTACAATAGAATAATAGTAAACATAAAACATGAAAATGTAAAGGCATGCATAAGAAAAGTTGTCCGCACTAAAGCTTAACTAATGACCATGACCACTACCTCGACCTCTACCTCTACCCCAGAACCAAGCCGCAATATCAACACCATGCTCAGAATTCAAAAAATCACATATCTCCCGGTAAAACTGAAGATAGTGATGATGATTGTCATTTTGATAATGAATCATATCAAGGATGCAACTTGAGTTGCAACATGGTTTGAATTCATGTTTTGACGAATCTCATTAAATTACTTCGTAGAATACGAGGCAAAGTTGTTAAAACTGCAATCATGGGATGTCAGATTTTCATGAACCTCTTAGAAATGCTCTGCTCGAGTAGCTTCAAACTCGTCACGCCTACGTGACTCCTCTTCGTGGCGCTCGCGTTGCTTAACAAGCATGTTCTCAAGTATGGTAAGAATAGATTATTCATTACCAGATGAGCCAACACCGGAGTACTTGCTGTAAGTAATGCCATGTTGTGCCCATGAGTTTTGTTGCCAATGAACCCAACCTTGTGAGTCTTCATATTCATCTGCTTCACCATGCCATTCAGGTGGGTCTTCATTATCATGGTTAGGATCAACCATTTCTTCATCCACAGTGTGAGCTTGTTCTTCCACCGATTGGTCATGAACAAAAGTTGTACCAAATTCAGCAGGATCATTAAAATTGTATATGATCTTACCAGTTCCCTTCATTTTATGGTAATAAACCTGAAGATTTGCATCCCAATGGTACCCCATGTGTTTCATTATTGTCATGTTGAACTCTTGCACAGAACCAGGTGAGATTTTTGGAAGATTTGGAATACCAATTCGAAAGTGCCAGAGAGTCTTTGTAATCATAGAAGCATAATGTACGGTCAACATACAAAACCTGCTCATTTGATAGTCTATATAAAACTTATATATTAAATATAATAAAAAAACATGAACATATATGAACATTACTTTTATTGCAGCGGAATAACAAAAATCACTTATCATGTATTGGCATATAATAGTTATCATGAAAGTCACACAATTCATCAAAATAGTAATTAAACATAATAAGAAGATGTCTACAAATCTCAAAGGAATTATAAAATATAAACACGTTCCACGACCCCTAGTGTTACAATAAGAGCAAACACCAAACTAAAAAGAAAGGTAAGGAGATACCATCTTCACCTTACATCTAAGTCCTACTACGGGGTATCTGTACATTACCCACGTGGAGGCAATATTCAAACAGAAGGGGTGATATATCATGATAATATAAAGGAAAGCATGATAAATAGTATGCATTAGGTTAACACATGCATTTTCACCCATTCTTCAACATAACACACCTAACACCAACACTAATTTATCAAAGCAGAAAGGTAACACAACAACAATTAAGCTAAATATCTCATATTAATCAACCAATAACATCCCTACTAATTATTCCCCAACCAACATCGAAATCACATGATAACAAGGCCAAATAATTCACACAACACCATATACTTAGCAAGATAGTAACATAGTTAATATGTAATGTAATGAGACTCACAACCTGACTCAATGCATATGTATGTGGTGTAAATTTTCATGAACACTCAGGTTCACCATTCTGATCCCCACCTCCTAGGATCAGAACCACTCACTGACCCATCACTTATGGAATCAACTACCGGCCCAATCCACACAATGGGATTTTAGGCTCACCAAAAACGAACCATTGTCCATAAATGTATGAAATGCGTCTATTTATGCATGGCACAACGACAACATCATCGTGCACAGTAACCCACCACTATGGTTATTGTACACCGCCCAAAGTGGCCAACAAACATAAAATATATTTCATACAATACTGATACATATATATATATATATATATATATATATATATATATATATATATATATATATATATATATATATATATATATATATATATATATATATATATATATATATATATATATATATATATATATATATATATATATATATATATATATATATATATATATATATATATATATATATATATATATATATATATATATATATATATATATATATATATATATATACATATATATATATATATATATATATATATATATATATATATATATATATATATATATATATATATATATATATATATATATATATATATATATATATATATATATATATGTGTGTGTGTGTGTGTGTGTGTGTGTGTGTGTGTGTGTGTGTGTGTGTGTGTGTGTGTGTGTGTGTGTGTGTGTGTGTGTGTGTGTGTGTGTGTATATATATATATATATATTTTATGCAATCACAACAACATCATTAAAGCATCCTCATATTACCATCATTAATATCACATGAACATCCTTTTAACAATACTCAAGATTCATTACTTACAACAAGACATCTTAGCATATACAACAAGTAATAATCACATTCCTAAACATATTAGACATAGTGTTGTAGTCGGTTTTTGTGGCACAACCACTACCGCTCCTGGTGCTACTTTTTAATTTCTATATTTATCCTATGAAGCTTAAAAGGAAGGGGAAGGTATCTTAAATTAACCCTGCACACAAGTATTTTCCCTACAAATGCAGAGAGATATGGAATCGGGGGTTGGTTATACAAAGGGAAGCTATTAACACCCAGAGTATCTACAGTAATCTATAGCAACCTTCATTTACACCTGTTTTTACTGTTTGAATTGCTTTCTTGAGCCTATTTGATATCAGGTGGGGAAAGTTTCTCCTTTGGGAGGTTGAGGAAATATTTTTGTTGTTTTAGGATTTTTTATTGTTTTTGGAAAGGTATCTGGAACTAGGGTTTTTTATTAGTGCATTCGCTATGATTTTGCAATCTTATGCCTACGTATTCTCTAAAAAAGGAAACTGAGAAATTAGAACGTTCATAGTTCCTCCAAATTCTATGGGAGGAAAAATGTTTAGTGTCTTGTTCAAAGCCCAAGATTGAAGATAAAAGAGAAGTTTGTGTCTGGTTCGAAGATCAAGATTGAAGCTAAAAGAGAAGTTTGTGTCTTTTTCAAAGCCCAAGATTGAAGCTAAAGGAGTATTTAAGAGAGAATTTGTCATCTCTAAAGGGAGATATCTTACTTGTTCATCAAAATTGTTGATGTTTTGTTTATAAGGGAAGTTGCTTTAATTGGGATATGTTAAGCCCAACAATGCCACATCTTCCTTTATAAGAGAATTGAAATGTCATGAAGGAAGAAGCTTTAACTCAGTGTAGAGAAATGCCACTTGTTCCTTTATGAATCTTTGCATGCTAAGAGAGGGACATTGGCTTGGATGTGTTCTAGAGGCTTGCCACTTACATCACTTAGATGAAAGAGAACTTTGGCCATGAAAAATGAGGGACTCCAGCTTGGGTTTTGAATCAACAAGTGTGCCACTTACATCAATTATCTGGAAAAAGGTTTACTTGTTTGTTTTGAAATATGATGTATAGAGGAAATATCCTCCTATAGAGAGGACTTAGAGTCTCATCTGTGGGGATATTGAATTTTGTGCCTTGATCAAAGCCTAAGGTTGAAGCTAAAAAAGGGATTGAAAATTGAATCAACTAGGGGAGTATTATATATGTCTTGTACAAAGCCCAAGATTGAGGCTGACTAGGAAAAATCCTTATATTAAGCCTAAAAGGAGGTTGAGGGAATTTAAGTGGAGACTGAATCTTGATGAGGAAAATTAAATCCAAGAGCAGGATCCAACTGCTTTGAATAATCAAAAGAGAAACTGACTCCTACTGAAAATTATAGGAGATTTAGATTTATTGAATTGCCATAAAGGATTTGATTCTTTTAGGGATTTGTTGATTTTAACCTAGCTCTTGCTGGGGATTTAAGGTGGAAGTTAAGCCTTGTTAATGATCAAAGGAGACTCAAAGGATGATTTTGAATGTTTTAGAGGTTTTGACTCTCCTGGGAATTGGTGTAGGGATGACTAGGGTCTATCATATGCTCTTAGGAAGCCTGAGGGTCCTTGTACTAAGCCCAAGAGGAGGCTGGGGATGCTTCTAGGAAGCATGTGGGTCCTTGTACTAAGCCCAAGAGGAGGCTGGGGAATTTAGACTGTCCAAGTCTTAAGAAGAGTTCAAGAAAGGTTTCACCGAGAAATAATCCTTTCTTTATTGAACTGTTCTAAGATTAAAGGGGCTAAATAAGAGGTTTCACCAGGAAATAATCCTCTCTTTATTGAAGTTTTTCAATGTTGAATCAATTGAACAAAGCCCAAGAAGAGGCTAACTGTATTAGGGATAAGAATTCCTTTGTACAGGGGTGAACTAGTTGTTTGAACTAAGTTATACTGATTGACAAGGATCCTATTGTTTGAACTAGTCTAAACTAAGAATGATTCAAATGCTAAGAGAAACTTAACAAGATATGTACAAGCATATATTCAGAGATGTGAACAAGTATATAAAAAATTATGAATTGAATTGAAAAAGGTAGTGGGTCTTATACTTTGGATAGAGGCTCGGGTGTATTATGATTGATTAGATGCTTTCTTTAAGACTGAGTTAGGGTTTTGAGGAATTGAAGAAAGTTTTTACTTTGAAGATAACTTGATCTTTAAGTAAACAAAGGTGTTGGGTCTTATACTCTAGATAGAGGGTCATGAGTGTTATTTGTATCATGTACAAAGCCCATGATGAATGAAGCTAAAACGTTTTCTATTTACAAAAAGTGTTTGGTCCTACACTCTATCAGAGGCACATATTTCTTAAAAACAAAGTTTATGTATAGAGAGATAGGACTTACACTCCTAGAAGAGGCCCAGATAATTTGAAAACAAGGTTTATGTACATAGAGATGAGACTTACACTCTAATAGAGGCCCACGAGTATTGAAATGAGGGTTGAAAGATTGAATCAAAACAAAACCCTAATTTCATATTTTTAAAGATATTTTTCAAAGAAAAATCAAATAAAATATGTATAATTTATCAAATAAAATCATTAATCGTGTTTAAAATAAGGATTAAGATTTATGGAAAAGTATTTTATCCACATGAATATTTAAAATCATTTTGATTTAAAAATATCAAGAAAAATAAATTATTTTAAAACATTTAAAACAATTTAAAAATAATATTTAAAATATATTTAAAATATATAAAAATAATATTTTTTGGTGAATTTTTGGTGAATAAAATATTTAAATATGTGAGTGATATTTGTGTAAAAATTCATTTGAAAATATTTAATTTTAAATATTAAAACAAATATTTGAAAATTTATAAGAAAAATATGAAAAATGGGGAAAAATGGCAAAAATGACATGGGTGAGGTCTGAACCCACGCCCTAGCATACAAACACACTTGAAAACACACGCTGCAACTACTGGGGTGGTGATACATCTGTGTATCAAACCACCCCCATAAATACATAAGGGTGAAGGTGTTCTAGGCCTAGCCAGAACAAAGGGTGCCTATGGTTGGCTTGCCCAAGAAAATCAGGTTTGCCACCATTTGCAAAACCTAGTGTAACTTCCTCATTTCTTAATGCAATTAAGTGAAATTAAAATAAAAATTTCCTAAAATTTCATGAGGAATTCAATGGTGGTTTTATATATTTTTTTTAAATGCCTACATTTTAAAACCCGATAGTGGTTTCAAAATAGGTCAAGTTTTGCAAGTTTTATGCTACAACTCTATACAATCAATAATAGCGTGGCAAAATAGTTCAAACAAAACAAATATGATATGCATGGCATGCTCATGATCAATGTACATCAAAGCAATACATATTTTGGCAAGTTCAAGTTTTGAGGAAACTTACCTCTTAAAGCAAACTTGGATCTTTTAAGATAGTTGTTACAGATGTGTCATGATGCTTTGGACACCTTTGATATGCCTCAAATGATCCTCTTGAATGCTTAGAAACAAAGCAAAATAGTTGGAACAAGATATGGCACTTTTCTTGCAAAAGTGGCAAAAATGGTCAAAATAACAACTTCCTCAAATGGTATTATAGTTGAGGAACACTTATTGGGACAACTTAGGGATGTATATTAGAGTGTGTTTGAGGTGTTGTTTTGTTTTGAAAGTGACTAGATCAAGGCATGACTTGAAAAATGCAGAAAAGTCAAAATATGAGGTTTTGATGGTTGACTTTTTGATTTTGGTGAGTTGAGATGAAGATGAAGGTTAGAACACCTCTAATGGATGATTTGTGATGTGTTTGGATGGTTACTTTAATGGTTTAGGCTCTAGTTTTGAGAATTCCAAGTTTGCCTCTTAGAACCTTGAAACTTGAAGTAAGAGAGGGAAGTGAGAAAACAAGTCTTTGGTATTATTTTGGTGTGCTTCAAATGATCAGAAATAAGCTCAATTTATAGGAGAGAAATTTTTTTTGGAGAGGAATAGTGAATGGATGAGTGTGCATGTTATTATCTAATGGATTTTGTCATGTAGTCAAAGTCTCCTCCTATCATAGCTAGACATTGACTCCAATTCAATTTTGCAGGTTTGAACATTCATGGTTTTGGAATGAGTCTTGGTTGGTTTATGCATGATCCATGCCACCTTAATGCATCACATTGATGCTTTATGCCGAAGTTGAAATTCAATGTTCATGCCATAATGGATTTGCACATGCTAGGATAGATTCTTGACCCCTTGTGTTATGGTTCCGATTCCTTCACCATTTGTGTTGATATTGGATAGAGATGCAATGATGCAAGTGTCCAAAATTGGCTTGAAAATCGTGGGATGCAAGTTATGTGCCAAATGTTGTCAAAAAACAGTTTGCATCATGGCATGTTGTGAGGTTCATAACTTCTTGCTCAAGTTGAATTAATGGATGTTCTTGTACTTTTTAGAAATCTTGTATAGCATAATTCAACTTTGATTTTTAAATTTGTTCTTGATTCATCTTGGATCATAATGGAAAATGCCTCCAAATGTGGGTAAAACATGAGGCAGATTCTGCCTAAAAATTTCTAAGTGTCAAAGTTCAAAATCTCATGAAACCCTAACTTTAATGCTTCATATCTCAAAATCTAAGCATTTTTGGGAGTACTTCCGCTTTGTAGTCTTGTTGTATGTAAGAATATCTATCATTTGAGCTTTGGATGGGAGAAAATGGTTGCTCGGATCACAAATTATGGCCTTGCAAAGTTGGGTAAAAATCAAGTTCCTTCCATAACTTAGTGAAATTTCAAGTTTCTCAAGGTTGCCCTTTTTGCAGGTAACCTTACTTTTCATGATTTTTCTTGATTGATCATGATACAAATCATAATTTAACATTGTTCTTGACATGTTTGCAAAAAAAATCCCAAAAGTCAAACTTGGTTTTGATCATAGTTGACTTTTTACATTAGATGTAACTTGAAATTTGTGATCCTTTATGAAATCAAGTCCTTAGGCTAAATTGAACCTAATGGATGGATTCCAAAGGTGTTTTTGAGGGTCTTGAATCATGTCCCAAGGTTTGAGATTATGTCTTGGTTAAAAGTCAAATTTATGGTTGACTTGTTCTTAGGAACTCTAGTTTGTGGTCCAGATGAATTTGAAACCTTGTATTGCTTATGAACCAAGTTCTTTGAATAAGTCCAATCTTGGGAATAGACCAATATGATGTATTTGAGGTCCTTGAAACATATCTTGAGGTCTTGGATCATGCCTTACTTCAAAAGTCAACTTATGGGTTGAATCATGTCAAAACCCTAATTCTTGATTTTTGATAAATGCAAACCCCTGAGGCTATTTTGAACTTATGAATGGACTCATGAGGTTCTTTTGAGCTTCTTGAATCATGTATTTAAGTATTGGCTCATGCCTAGATGAAAATTTATCTTTAGAAGCCTTAGTCAATCAAAACCCTAATTTGGTGACACTAATGGTGATGATTTGCAAAATGGCTTGACATATGCCCCTGTTTAGTCTTCTTTAACCTGAACGTGTGAATGAAGAAGACATTTGGACATTTAAGGTAAAAGAGGATTAAATATCAGAATACTCTAAATTTTGATTGTGGATGTGAATGTTAATAAATTTCTAATTTTGCTTATCCATCTTATTTTACTAAGTAATCTTACTTAGAAAAGGGTAAAGCTTCCCTTCAATCCTGGTTTTCAACCACGGAACTGGTCTTAGTATCTTGAAATAAAACTCCCCTAGATTCTGGTCTTCAGCCACAAAACTAGTCTCAATTTCTTGAAATAAACCTCCCCTCGATCCTATTCTTCAGCCATGGAACTGGTCTCAGTTCATGGAACTATTCTTATTTTGAAATAAGTGTTCCCTTGATCTTGGTCTTTAGCCACGTAGCTGGTCTTAGTTTGAAATAAACTTTCCCTCGATCCTAGTCTTCAGCCATAAATATGGTCTTTGTTTTAAATAAACCTCCTCGCGATCCTGGTCTTCAGCCTTGGAACTGGTCTTAGTTTCTTCTTATCAAGTCTTTCTCTTAACAAGAAAGTTATCTATGAGGGTCTTCACAAAACTTTTATTCAAGTTTAATCGGGGAGATAACCATTTGATGGAGAAATATCTTTCATCAAATTTCTCTTCGACCTTCTTCGGAGAGATGCCATAGGATGAGTAAAGTTTTTATGTCAGACTTGCTGGGTGTAGCATTTGTATGAACTGCAGAGAGGTGCAAAATTCTCTATTGGAGATTTCGTTTTCTTGGAGAGATTACAACATTCTTCCCTTCGAGACTTCTCCAGAAAGATGTCAGATGATGTAATTCAATTTGAGGTGTTGATGACTTCCTTGGAAGCAGGACAAACTTCTCAGGGAAAGACTGCTGATGAGTAAATATTTCATGTCAGACTTGTTAGGTGTAGCATTTGTCTGAACTGCAGAGAGGTGCAAAATTCTCTATTGGAAATTCCGTTTTCTTTGGGAGATTACATCATTCTTCGCTTCGAGACTTCTCCAGAGAGATGTCAGGTGATGTAATTTAATTTGAGGTGCTGATGACTTCCTTGGAAGCAGGACAAACTTCTCAGCAAAAGACTGCGGTTTGTCGACCTACTAGGCATTCATGGGGCAAAATAAGCTTCTTAAGATATGGCTCTTTGCTTGAAGATTGGTAGAGGTTTCTTGGTGGATTTGATGTCTATGTTGCCACCAAGAGATTTTGTTGAAAAAATTTCATTGTGGATTTTCCTTAATCCGAGAAAGTGAAATATCATCTTCAATGATGAAGAGTGAAGTTCCAAAGGTGCATAACCAAATGTATTCTTTCCTTTCAGAGGTTCAAGTTATCAAAGTGATCGAGGACGGATTTCAATCCAGAAATGAACTGGAGAGATATTGTCTAAACAAGACTTTTCCTGATGAGGAAAGAACTCGAACTGGGATTTTATCCTATCCAAGTATGGAAAGGAAATTGAAGAAAAATCTTCCACGAGGTTCAAACTTAGTGGGGATTTAGAAAAAGGCACATTCTTTCTGGCTAAGGACGACGACCTTAATGGAGAGAGGACAAATAGCACTTAGGGGGTAAATGACGTAACTTATGCATTTATGAATATGAATATGAATATGAATTAAATATGCATGATGTATGTATGCTTATGCTGACAAAACAGACACGAAAAACTGACTGGTAGTGAATACAAATGGATACTTGGCCACTGTGGGGGATAAAAAGTATCACTGGTGATGAGTAGTGTTAAGGGAAACAAAGTCTTGTTGCTGAACTTTGCCTACTATTGGCAGTAACAAGATGAGACTCTTGAGGAGTGGAAACTTTTATCGGTTTTTCTTGAAGGTAGCAGCCTGTTGGAGGAAGGGATTCATGTTCCTACCTTTATTCATGATGATAATACTTTATCGGGGATAGAAACATTTATTTAAAGGGATATGAAACTCGATCCTCGATATACAAGATGCTTTATCCTATCAATCTGAAGTAACCAACCTTTCAATCGGGATATACTAATTACAAGAAATATTTTGATTCTACCTTTTGAAGTTGGAATGCTTTCGGAGAAGCTGTTGATGTTCCTCTTTGTGTTCATTAATCAAAAGGAAATTATCATCATTTTTTTAAAAGCAGAAGTAAAAATTTCAGAATTTCTCTTTTGAAAATAAAAGGTAAATTCATTTTTGTGTTTCAAGAATGTTAATCAAATAAACATGTCATTTTGTAAAGCAGAATAAATGAGAATTGCAAACAAAAGGCACAAGGGCTCAAGTTTTCATTAATAAAATTGTGATCAGCCTAATGCGTGATTCCATGGAGCATTACAAATTTAGAAAATGGTAATTTAAAGGGAAAATGGCTACATTGAAACATAATAACCACTTATCTTTTTATTAACTTTGAATTCTAGACATTCTTGAGCTCCCGTTGAAGGTGGCCTTGATTGAGGATTCCTTGCCAAATGACGTTGGTTTTGAGGATCCAATCTTTTTGGATGCAGTTACTTGCCATAATTCCCTAACTTTTGCCTAGATCTCTTTTTTAGGTTTTCAATCTATCGGGATGATAATTTTCTGTTCATGTCTCTAATTATTTCCTAGACCGCCCTTTCGGGTTTTCAATCCACCAATACGCTCTTTTTGCCTAAGTCGCCCTTTCGGGTTTTCATCTTAGCGAGCTTTTTTCTTTATTTTTAGGCAAAGTATTTCTTGACTGCATCAACATTTGTGGGATAAGTAAACTTTTCTCCATCCATGGTTGTGAGTATTAAGGCACCACCTGAGAATGCTTTCTTAACAACATAGGGGCCATCATAGTTTAGAGTCTATTTGCCCCTAGAATCAGTGAGAAATGATTGGATCTTTTTTAGCACGAGGTCGCCTTCTGTGAATACCCGAGGTCGCCTTCTCTGAATACCCGAGGTCGAACTTTTGTCAAAAGTTTTCTTCATTCTTTGTTGATATAACTGACCATGACATAAATTTGTCATTCTTTTTTCTTCAATCAGATTTAGTTCATCATGTCTGCTTTGACACCATTTAGCTTCTGTTAGCTTGGCTTCCATCAATACTTTCATTGACGGGATCTCAACCTCTATGGGGAGCACTTCTTCCATTCCATATACTAAAGAGAAAGGGATTTCCCCAGTTGAAGTGCGGACAGATGTGTGATAACCGTGAATAGAAAATGGTAGCATCTCGTACTGATCTTAGTAGGTTACAACCATCTTTTGAATGATCTTCTTGATATTTTAGTTAGCTGCCTCTACCGCTCCGTTCATCTTAGGCCGGTAGTGAGACACGTTATGGTGTTAAATTTTGAATTCAACACATAACGACAGATGAGATTATTTTTTATAAATCAGACAACCACTTGTCTGGTCACATTGGTATATGTTGCTGCTTCGAACCATTTGGTGAAGTAATCAATGGTTACCTGGATGAATCGATGTCCGTTTGAGGCTCTGGGTTCAATCATGCCAATCATATCGATTCCCCGTATAGAAAAAGGCCATGGATAAGAGAGAGCTTTGAGATGCGTTGGCGGTACATGAATCGTGTCGGCGTATATCTGACACTTGTGACACTTTCTCATGTATTTGTAACAATCAGATTCCATTATCAGCCAATAATATACTGCTCTTAAAAATTTTCTTGCCATTGTATGCCTATTGGCATGAGTGCCAAAGGATCCTTCATGAATCTCTTTCATTAGCACGTTTGCTTCGTGTCTGTCCATGCATCTTAGAAAAACCATGTTGAAATTTCTTTTGTAGAGTACATCATTGTTCAGGAAGAAATTGTCAGCCAGTCTTCTGAGAGGCTTCTTATCTTTTCTTGATACCCCAGGCGGGTACTCCTGTCTTTGAAGGAAGCATTTAATGTCGTGATACCAAGTTTTGTCATTGATGATTGCCTCTAATTGTGAATATATAAGCGGGCCTATCGAGCCACATTATGTCAATCTTGGGCACATCATTCCATCGATTCTAATTAATAATGGAGGATAGAGTAGCCAGTGCATCAGCCATGTGGTTTACTTCACAAGGTATGTGATAAAACTCAATCTTGTTGAAGAAAGGTAACAACCTTCTTGCGTAATATTTGTAGGGAATTAGTCCAAGTTAAAGTGTGTCCCACTCTCATTTAATCTAATTTATAACCAGAGTTGAGTCTTCATACAAATATAAGTTCTTTATCCTTAAATCAATAGCGTCTTCGAGACCTATGATACAAGCTTTATATTCGGCCTCATTATTGGTACATTTGAATGCCAATTGGGCGGTGAAAGGAATATGGGTACCCTGAGGTGTAACAATGATTTTCCCAATTCCGTTTCCATAAGCATTGATAGCTCCTTTGAATATTAATCCCCATTGAAAAGTCCATCACAATCTTTCATCTTAAGGTACATTACATCTTCATCTAAGAAGACAAATTTTATTAATTGATAATCGTCAATCGGTTGATGAGCCAAATGATCGGTTAGAATACTTCCTTTGACGACTTTCTGAGCATGATACTCGATATCGTATTCTGACAACAACATCCGCCAACGGGAAATCCTTCCTGTTAAAGTAGGTTTTTCAAAGACATACTTGATTGTATCCATTTCAGAGATTAACCAAGTGCTGCAACTGCGAAAAACAACCGGCAGAAAAAAAAATAGAAGAGTTGTCATCGTATGTTATTTATCCCAACGCATGGAAAGGAAATGATAAAAGAAAACCTGAAGAAAGGGAGAAGGCAAGGTCGTCGTAACCAAATCTTGGGTTCGGGAGTCGGTTACGCAAGTGGAAGGTATTAGCACCCCTCACATCTATTGTACTCAACGGGATCCATGCTTGTTGTCTAATCAAATGGTGATTTATCTAAAGCCTACTGCTAAACGGAAACGAGAAAGGAAAAAGAAAAAGGGGACTCGATAAGACATCGCCTCCCTATGCCTATGTATTCCCTCGTGCAATGGGAAAGCCAGAGTCAATGTAGTTTAGAAAACTGCGGGTGAAAGGGGGGAGGTTGCTCGCCAAGACATCACCGTCTTATGCCTACGTATCCTCATCTGGTATGAGAAATTAGAGCAAACGTAGTTCGGGTAACTACAGAAAAAGGGGAAGAGTGCTCGCCAAGACTTCGTCGTCTTGTGCCCACGTATTCTCATCTGGAATGAGAAATCAGAGCAGACGTAGTTTGGCTAACTTCGATAAAAAGGGAAAGAGTGTCAAGACTTCGCCTTCTTGTGCTTACGTATTCTTATCTGGAATGAGAAATCAGAGCAGTTGTAGTTCGGCTAACAAAATTGTTAAGTGTTTTTTATGAGCGATGTTAAGTTCTCATTCCAGCAGTTAAGGTCGATGCCTGTTTGCGATAGAACACAAAAGTAACGTACTTTTTTCTGGAAAGGAGCTTGAAACACAATCCTGAAGGATAAAAAGTTTTGAAGTTTTTTATGATTTTTAGAGAAGTGAATTGATTTTATTTGAGATTCACGTTGCACTAAAGACCCTGATATAGGAACAAATGCATCGCATATCACCCCCAGACGGGACGTACACTAAACACTCCAGACAAGCAAGGAGAAACCCCTCACTCATCATTTCCCATATGCTTATGGCTCGTGGCGCACAACGTTCATTGTTTTTATTAAGTGTATTAATGATGTTTTGAGATGAGAAGAGAGAGGACTAAAAGGTTAAAAAAACAACTAAGGGAAACTGAACCCTAATGTTGTCATGCACAATGGTCCTAAAGTTGAGGATGAAAGGGATTCTACCTAATGTTATCATACAAATGATGGACCTAAAGTTAAGGTTTGAAAGGGACTATCCTAATTATTATCATGCAAATGATTGAAAGTCTAATGTCTTTCTTACCTCTAGCTTAATTAGAAATTAAATGGAACTAGGAATCCTAAGGGATCATGTGAACAAACACAAGTAAACACCATACTAATCAATCACAAATGAAAGAAAACTCAAGACTTAACCAAGTCTCAAGAAAAGAAAGAGAGATGAAGGAGAAGATTCAACACCAAGTAAACAAACAAGGAAGTTCACTCCACAAGACATAAGCATCACACAAATGCAATCATTAAGTTCAAACACCTCAAAGTAAACATCAATATCATGTCAAAATGACAAGAATGTGCTCACATGTCAAACCATATCCAAAGATTAGAAGTGAAAGTAACTCGACAAAACAACGCACCAATACAAACACAAATGACTTAAGATCAACCAAGAAGAATTTTCAATCATCAAGTAGAGTGAAATGAATTCAAATGAAGTGATAACCAAGGTATGGAAGTAGCCACGTCAAGATGCATTCAACTCATGTCAATGGTCAAAGGGAAAGTACAAAAGTTCAAGTCATGCATCATGTTCAAACTCAATCAACACTTTCCATAAAAAGAAACAAGGATTCATGTGAAGTTCAAGAAGTGAGAAACATGTTATTGAGTAACAAAGACAAGTCAAGGTATCATTGAAAAACAAGTATTCATGTCCTCTAAACATCCTAAGCATCAATCAATCACATGTGAACAAGTAAGATCAAAACTAGGTCAAGTAAGCATGCACCTCCACCTCAAAGAAAAATCACATTAATGCAACAATAAAAGATAAGAGAAAAGCCAAGTATGACTAATAATAGGGTTTTACCACATGGTATTCCAATCAAGAACAAGAGGTAAGATCAAACCCTAAGTGGTTGCACAAGTGCAACCCTAAACAATCCATCAAGTTCAAGCACACCCTAGCATGTAAGCATGTATTGGATCACACATGAAAAATATTTAAGAGCCTCTAAAAATTAAGGAAAAATGATCATGATATCAAGGAGGCAGTAGGTCAATGTGTCCTAAAAGGGTGCCTAAGAAAGTGTACAAGAGGTGTTCAAATCATCTAAAGCATATGTCAAACACACAAACCATTGATCAAAGAGAATAGACATCAAGAGATATCCAAACACGGATCCAAAATACATCATCAAGGCATCAAATTAACATTTAAATACCCTATATATATATATATATATATATATATATATATATATATATATATATATATATATATATATATATATATATATATATATATATATATATATATATATATATATATATATATATATATATATATATATATATATATATATATATATATATATATATATATATATATATATATATATATATATATATATATATATATATATATATATATGCCTAAGTGCGTACAAAATCCTGGATCAAAAGTCATAAGGGAGAATCATGGATCAAGGTCATATTTCAAAACTAGCTCATATAGAACACACCATGAAAATAAATCAAAATAAAATATTAAAATAAAATAAAATAAAAATAAAAAATATGGAAAATATCTTGAGATATCCAACAATCAGAAAAATGTATTTTGGTATTTTTAAAATAGAGGTAATAATTAAAAATAAAATTAAAGTAAATATGGAAAGAAAAATAATATAAAAGAGAAACAAAGAGAGGGAGGTGAAGGAGTAAAAACATAATGAACATGGAATTAGTTCAACGCGTAGTGGGCCAAAAACAACAGGGTGTGACAAGCAACCAAATATGAAGCCCAATCCATATCCGGGCACAATCAGCTAGCCACGTAACCTCATAAAATGAGGTGGCACTGACTCAGCTTGGAAAACAAATTAAAACAAGCCACCTCAAATTATTCAAATTCAGAATAAAGGCGCCAAGGCCACATCAGCCTTCTTCCACCTTCAGACGCTGGAGCCTTAGCTCTGGTCGCCTTCTCCGGCCAACCCTTCGCTGGAGCAACCTCAAACCACTGAGAATCATGAAACAAAACCACTACCCCCACTCCAAATTCCACGTAGGTTTCAAATCCACCCTTAGTTTTCAAAGAAAAGCACTCTAACATGGATAAAACCAAGCACGGAGGTTTGAACACATAAACTTAACTTCTTCAAAACAAGACAAACTCATAGCCAATATTGCCTACAATGGTGTAGGACTTCAGATGCATCAATAATGAACCTAAAACACTTCTAAAATGAGAGAAGTAAGTTGGATAAAAATACCTAGTGGATAGTGTCCACTGCACCTTGTTCTTTCTCAAACAAACTTCATAAATCCCTTCTCTAAGCTTCAAGTATCTTCAAAGATGATGGATAATGCAAGGGAATAGCTATAACCTTTTAAAAAAATGAGATTTGAAGCTGAGGGGAAACTTGAGAGTGAGAGCTTTTTTAGATCTAAACTTAGGGCAAATGAAGTAGCTGCCTTCTTTGCTAGGGGTTGTGAGTTTATATATGTGTGTTTTGTATGGTTAAAGCAAAGTTACTGTGGTTAAAAAGGTTAGTTAGTGATTTTGTAAAAATTGGGAAATGGATGATGGATGATGTATCATACGAGCAAGCCTCATGTCAGATCTATTGTGGTTTCATTTTGAGAGGAAAAATAGCATCATAAATGAGAATGGATGAAAGGTACAACATGGGGTGAATTGGTGTGCAAGTTTGCGTTTTTCTCTATTTTGGCCAAAAAAAATGCTCAAATGGTACAAATGGAATATCAGAATGTTTAGCTAGATTTGGAAAAGTTTGGTGATGGAATATGTGTGTATTATGTGCATGAAGTATGCTGTCAAGAAGTTCAAATTGTGCCAATAAAGGATGACCAAGTGATGTGCAAAATTACATCCACGCATGCTACTCCTATGGACCATATTTTGATGAATTCATCATCAAATCATGCAATTCTTATGTTCAATAGAAACTAGGGATATCAAGGAACAAAATCTATGTTGGAGTAATCTTGATATTAGGCTTGGATTGAGGTGCAAAATTGTCTTGAAAAGATGTCCACCAATATGTTATGAATAACTTAGAAAAAATTCTAAATTATGGAACTTTAACATCTTTGACACCATCTTTGTAGGACCATAACTTGAGATTGTTTTATCCAATTGATGATAACTTGTAATGGATGGAAATCTTGAAGAAAGATCTAAAACTTTGATGTTTGAACGAAATTTATTTGGAGCTAGGATCTTAGTGAAAAATACCTTGGAAAATTGGTCCAAAAATCTGCCTAGAAACTTGCCAAATTTGACATCTTTGAAACCCTAACTTAGGGGCATCATAACTTGAGTTCTACACATCCAATGGAGGATTTCTAGTACTAAAAAGGAAGCTTGGAGAATGATCTACAACTTTCATGTTGGAGGAAAATTCATTTGAAGCTTAGATCACCATGAAAGATGGGCTTGAAAATATGCTCCTCAAGCTGAATTTCTATACTTAGAAAAAATTCCAAGTGTCGATATCACAAACCTTGATTTTCTCAACTTTAGCTCCCCATATCTCTCAAGATATGCAAATTTTAGACTTACTTTCTTCTAAAAACTTGTAGTTCATGATGTCCTCTTTAATTTGATAACAAGTTTGCCCCATTTGGATCAAGGATGAAAAAGTTATGATTGATGCAAGATGGCTAGAAATTAGGATTTTCCACACTTAGAAAAATTCCAACAAAACCCTAATTCAACCAATCTCCTGATTTTATGCTTCTTCTTGATTCTTCTTGCTCCAAACACATACAAACACTTGAGAAGACATAGTATGCCCTTGGTTTACCTTGTAAACAAAGACTTTGACCTTATAGAGCCACAGTTGACTTTTCTTGATCAGATAAAACCTTAGCACTATTTCCACTTATTGAAGCTCATGCCATGACTTGTGATGACATCTAATACATGTAGGGAACCCTCAAGATGTGTGTTAAGCCATGGAATAAAGTGTTGCCTAAGAATCTAGCCATAGATTCACTTTGACCAAAACTCTAATCTAATTGTCCCAAAGATAGGAAGACATGCCCAATGCTTGTAATCTTGATTCAAATGATTGTATGATATGCCTTGATGATGAAAGGACATTGGAGCTTGAGAATGTCACAAGGTTGAGAATAAACCTTTGCTTTAGCTTTGAAGATCATACTCTTCCTCTTGAGGACCAACCAAGATACCTTGATCCCATGCTTAGAACCAATGCTATACACAAATGATGATGCAAATGATATGAAACATAAGTCAAGAGATTAAGAAAAGATGAAGAAAATTTTGGGGTGCTACAGCTGCCCCTATTCAAACAACGTGGACCTGAAGGAATGATAGCAACGAATTTCAGAGGTTCAAGGTACACGGAGGTTGAATACCAAAAGAACCAGGAAACTTACAGTTTGTGGGGACATACAGAATAAAGTAATTGCCAGTCAAAGGTGGATTTAAAGATAGTGGGTACCAACCAAAAGTTGGGATAGCGAATAGATATAATACATCAACCAAACACAAAAGGTAATAGATGAGTCGACCAAAAGATGCCAACCAAGAGTTGGTATATAGATAAAAGGATACCAACCAAGAGTTAGGATCATAGAGAGTACCAACTAAGAGTCGGGATATAGGAAAAATGAGGTATCAATCAAAAGTCGGAATAACAAAAGATACCAACCAAGAGTTAGGATAAGATTAAAGGATATCAACCAAGAGTTGGGATAAGATTAAAGGATAACAACCAAGAGTTGGGATGAAAACATGAGACTCCAACCAAAAGTTTGGATAAAGGATACTAACCAAAAGTTAGAATAACCGGAGTGTCGGTTGAAGGCAAATCCACAACGAAGAATACCAACCTAGAGTTGGGATAGATACTTCACATGGGAGATTACCAACCAAGAGTTGGGATAAAATCAAAAGATACCAAGCAAGATTTGGGATAAAACTGAAGACTATCAACCAAGAGTTAGGATAACAGCGGGTACTAACCAAGAGTTAGGATGAAACAAAGGTTACTAACCAAGAGTTGGGATGAACCAAAGAAGACCAACCAAAAGTTGGGATGAACAACAAAAGGGGTACTAACCTAAAGTTAGAATGAACAACAAAAGGGGTACTAACCAAAAGTTAGAATAAAACCACAAAGGACACCGACCAAAAGTTGGGATACAACCTACAAAGGATAAAGATACCAACCAAAAGTTGGGATAACAAATCAAGGATACCAACCAATAGTTGGAATGAAGCAAAGGGTACCAACCAAGAGTTGGGATGAACGGTAAGGTACCAACCAAAAGTTGGAATACAGCAAAAGAGTACCAACCAAAAGTTGAGATAAACAGAGGCTAAAGGTACCAACCAAAAGTCGAGATAAATGGTAAGATACCAACCAAAAGTTGGAATACAACACAAGAGTACCAAAAAAAATTTGGGATGAACAAAGGCTAAAGATACCAACCAAAAGTTGGAATACAATCAGGATATACAGGAAGTAGAATCAATAGACTTACGACTTGAAAAAGATGATTCCGCTGAGGAAAAGAGAAGTTTAAACAAACAACTCTGCCGGGGAGCTCAAGTAAGATAAACACATCCACCAATGACTTTACTAGGAGCAAAGTAATACAAAATTTCTTGAGTTATGCCATTATTCTGCTGGGGAAACGTCTGGAAAAGATGATATCAAACCTGGCTTATGCCTCAAATGCATATGTTTGAATTTTCCTATGGCGTAATGCTCCATACTAAATGGAAATACTACACATTTGGAGGATGCAATGAAAAGATGCTTATGATATACAAAAGAACACTCCACCGGGAGAAGTGCTGAGAAGATCAGAAAACAAACTCTGATGAGGAAGACACACTTAATGGCTTTCCTAATTATAACCTCAGCTGAAAACTCCCCATGTTGGGAATCATGAGTAACATCTGCTGGGAAATCATCCCGAGAATCTGATACAAAAAATGGCAATGAAGATTGGGCAAGGAATCTTCCTGAGATATCAACCATTTTTTATTTACCTGTTGAGGGAATCAATACTAAACTCTACTTGGGGAGAGAAGTTAATGGTACCAAACCTTGCTAGGGAACAACACTGAACTTACCCTGTTGTTGGGGAAATATCCTTTGACCTTACCTGTCGCTACTGCGAAAAACACCCGCCGGAAAAATAAAAGGGTTGCCACCGAATGTTATTTATCCCAAAGAGAGGGAAAGGAAACAATCGAAGAAAACCTAAAAGAAAGGAGAAGACAAGGTCATCACAACCAAATCTTGGGTTTGGGAGTCAGTTACGCAAAGGGAAGGTATTAGCACCCCTCACGTCCGCTATACTCAATAGGATTCACGCTTGTTGTCTAATCAAAGGGTGTGTTATCTAAAAGCTACTGCTAAACGGGAAAGGGAAAAGAAAAATTGGACTCGGTAGGACATAACCGCCCTACGTACGTATTCCCTCGTGTAATGGGAAAGTCAGAGTCAACGTAGTTCGAAAACTACAGGTGATGGGGGAAGGTTGTTTGCCTAGACATCGATGTCTTATGTCTACGTATCCTCATCTGATATGAGAAATCAGAGCAAACGTAGTTCGGGTAAACTAGACAATTGGTTAGTTAAGTGTATTTTTTAATGAGCAGCGTTAAGTTCCCATTCCAGCAGTTAGGGATGATGCATGTTTGCGATAGAACGAAAAATAAACGTACTCCTTCTGAAAATGATTTTGAAACTGAATAACGAAGGATAAAAAGGTTTGAATTTTGTTTGTGAGTTTTAGTGAAGTGACTTGGTTTGATTTGTGATTCACGTTGCACTAAAGACTATGACATAGGAACGAATGCGTCACATATCGCCCCCAGACGGGACATATACTAGACACTCTAGACAAGCGAGAGGAGACCCCTCACTCATCATTTCGGATGTGCTTAAGGCTCGTGGCGCATAATATTCATTGTCTTTATTGGATGAGTTAGAGTTGTTTTGAGATGAGAAAAGAGACACGTGAAAGGTCTAAGGGAAACTTGGTCCTAACAGTGTCATGCAAAGTGGTCCTAAGGTCGGGATCCGAAAGGAGATTCTATCCTAATGTTAGCATGTAAAAGATGGACCTAACGTTAAGGTTAAAAGGGACTAGCGTACTTGTTATCATGCATAGATTACACTCCTAGTGTCTATCCTACTCCAAATTTAATCGGAAATTAAATTGGAATAAGAATCCTAAGGGAACATGCAAAGGCAAAGCAAAAAGCAAGAAAGCAAGGCAAAAACAACAGCTACAACAACGCTTCCTACACAAAGCAGCAGTAAAATCTAGCACACAAGCAAGACAGCCTATAATAGCACATGTTCAGCACAAAAGCAGGTGTAAAAGGCAGGCAGCAAGCAAGCAAAGACATCATGCAAAAATTTAGAATAAGAACAGCTGTGAAAAGCAGGGCAGCAAGCATGTGTGAATGCAATCAATTAAGAGCAAGTAACAATCATGAACAAACATCATGCAAGTATGGACATGCCTCAACAATCAAACACAAATGATCAACAAAATTGCATCAATAAGAAATCAACAAGATCATCATGCTTTTCAATTCAAATCAAACGACCGAACGATCAAACGAACATGCAACAGACGGAATCAGAAGCAAACGCAAACATGCATCACAGATACAGCAAGATAATCATTAATGATAATCAATTAACATGACATAAGCAAGCAAAACATGTGATCATTGCATCAATTAAGCATCCTGAACATGTTAAACATTCAAACGGAAATCAGAAGTCACGTGTCGAGGAATCCAAATTAAACATTCAAGAATGATGAAATATGTTAAAAACAATCCACGTAAATGCATCATATCAATCCATGAAGTTTAGAGGTGAAACGGAGCTCAAACAAGCAAAAAAATTCAAGAAAAAGGCAAATTGTCCCAGTGGTAACGAGTTACCAGGATTAGGTAACCGGTTAACCCTTTGAAAAATGTCCAGAAATGTGAAAATTAGGCAGGGTAACCGATTACGACATTCAGGTAACCGGTTACCACTGTGATAGAGGCCAAAAATCAGCTTCCAAAATCACTTTTCAGCAGCAAACAACTTATCCAAACATCCAAATGAACAAGTAATCAATTATGCACGAATTTAACACCAAAAATTAGTGATCAAACATCAATTAAACTTGATCAAACATTGAGATCAAAAATCACAAAGATCAAATCCAAACAAATGGATCAAAATGCAGCAAAAACCATGGATCTACATTGTGATTATTCAAATAAGCTCAAAACTGAATTGGATCTAGATTTAACCAACCTTCAAAGCTGAGATTTGCTTTGGTAAGTGTTGATTCACTGCAAATTAATAGATCCAAGCTAGAAACCCAGAGAATCTTCAAGATCCTAGAGCTTCCTTATAGTAGAAGTGAAGAACAAGTAAGATCAAGCCATAATTGATCCAAAAAGCACTTTAAATATTGCTTCAAAAATTAGATCCAAATCCAAACGAAAATTGAGTGATGAATTGAAGATAATGGAGATGAATGAAGGAGGTTTAGCTCTAGAACTCAAGGATTCCAATGAAGAATCAATGAACTCGAGTGAAAAGAGCTTTAATGGAGGTTTTGGAAGTAAAAAGTTGAGAGCAAATTGAGAGCAAATTCTTAAGAATGAGTTTGAAATCTGAAAATTAAGGTAATTGTGTTGAGGTTTGGAGCAAATTTGATTAAATTAGCTCTTGGTTAGGAGTAGAATTATGGTTTGGAATGTGGGTTAGTGTTTGGAATGGAAATTAGGAGTGGGGTTAGGAATGGAGTGTTTGAAATTTGGAGGGAAATGGTGAAAATTGAATCAATTCTAGATCCTTCAAATGATACACATGTGAAATCAATGGTTGAAAATGGTTGGAAATCTGCAGTGCTGAAAAATTGAATATCTTTGCAAATTTCTCCCAGGGTAACCGATTACCCATATGTGGTAACCGATTACCACATTCAAAATTTGCCAAATATGGCGCCAAATGGAGGGAAACTTTTGTGATCATCCGTTGTCACCTGTTTTGAGTTCTGTTAAGCCTCTGAAACTTGCCTTTGGATATTATAACTATGAGAATGTTTGAGATATCATGTACATTGTCTATTAAATTAAAAATAAACTGCTGAGTAAAATAAAATTGACCAACCGGTCGCTGGGCAAAATAGCCTCTGATGCTCACTGTTTGAACTCTTGCAATAAAAAGGAACCCTGAGCCACAGAAACACCTTGATCCCATGTCTCAAGAACCAATGCTATGATATGCAGAGATGCAAAATGTAAAGAAACATATGCCAGTAAATCAAGAAACAATGAAGTAAATTTTGGGGTGCTACAGCTGCCCATATTCAATTGACTTGGACCTGAAGGTATGAAAAGCAACTGCTTTCAAATATTCATGGTAGAAGGTGATTGAATACAAAAAAAGACCCATAAATTTGCAACTTGGAGGGATACAAAACAGCGAATACCAACCAAAAGTTGGGATGCGACACGCTGAAAATAACAATCAGAATGTTGGAATGAGACCACCGGATACCAACCAAAAGTTGGAATTACAGGAATGTCGACCAAAGGTGACCCTCTAGGGACAAAACTCAAATCAAGAACCTACAGGAGGTACAATCAACGGACTCATGACCTGAGGGAAAAGGTAACTCCATTGGGGTAAAAAAGAAGCCTAACCAGACAACTTTGCAAGGAACAAATATCCACCAGAAGATAATAACCAAGAGATACCAACCAAAAGTTGGGATAAAGGCTACTCCCTGGGAATAAAATAACAACCAAACAAGTAAATCAAAAGTTGAAACAACAACGGCTACCAACCAAAAGTTGGAATCGCCGGCACACTGATCGAAAGCGACCTGATGGGGAATAACATCCTAAAAACGACGACCTCACCGGGGAGTATACCAACCAAAAGTTGGAATACAATGAAAGGTATAAACACAAGCTACCAATCAAAAGTTGGAATTGTAACACCCCACTCTACCCCGTACGCGTATTATAGGAATATTAAAGAAAATACATCAGAGTTTTCAGAACACGTAGGATGTCACATAGACATTTTTCTCGTTCAATGAAGTATCAAGTCACTTCATGCTTTACATAATATTTGAACAATGTCATTCAATAAAACAGCGGAATAAAATCAATGTTTAAACATAATCCCCACAACCAGTGGTTATACATCATTAATCCAACAGATAAAAGATACGTAACAATTAATCAAGAAAATAAGCAAAATATAACGTAATCCCGTCATCCCATGTTATGTATCAAAGCGACTCCTATGACTCGATCAAATAGCAACACACTCCAAGCACTACTCAGGTACCTGGTCATCTGCACTCCCTAAGGAGTACAAACGTAACAAACAGAAAAGGGGTGAGAACTACATTCAATAAATAAGCAGTGAAATACACATGCTAAGGAGTAGTTACACACCACACATACAATCATACATATACAACGCACATACACGTGCCAGCTTAATCACTCGGCATCCATAGCCCATATTCAAATACAAATATGCAATGTGACTCACTGACTCGACACAATGCATGTGGTACCAACACAAATACACACGGTTCACCCTAGAACCTGATTCCCGTCAGAATTCGGATAAGTCGTATACATTCCTTTAAACTAAAACTTACCTCCACAACGACTTCCACATGAAGTCCGGATGAACTAGGCACCCATCATGGATTCCCACCTAGCCATCTCCACAAGACACATGACATGAAATGCATGACAACACCATTATGAAATTATAATAATAATTCCAAGCATAATTCATGAACATCAATGATCCACATGAGCCATCCGCTCACCGTAATCCTCTCGGGAATTACCATCATCACACCAGATCGTTCACACTGGACAGTCCTGGCCCACACATGTCAATCACACCCTTAAGGGAAAAAACGTAATTTTCCATATTCTCTCTAATTAGATTCATTAAAAATCTTCCTTAGGTTCATTTTAGTCATATTAATCCTACCGATTAAACGGATTTGCATTCCAAGCGAAATCTGGGCAAAAATCCCGAAAATGGGAAAAGTCATCCCAGGCCTACCCATACACGTACCAAAATGGTCAATACGCGTAATGCCTGCTGTCATACGCGTATTGGACCTCCTTACGCATATGACCAGAGGCTGTTACCTCCCAAAATCCCTCAGAGACACTCCTTACGCGTATGGCTACCCCCATACACGTATTGCCAAGCCCCATACGCGTACCATACGCGTATCACCAGATGGTCGTGTTGGCACTGGGGACAGGGCAGGTATGATACATGTGCGTCCCATGGGTATGTCCCCCATATGCGTAATGACATCCCTATTACGTGTATGACCAGCAGATCTATAAAAAAAAAAACCATATTTCATCTCCTTCACGAATTTCCACTCAATGCTTATCATTCTACCATCCAATTCATCGTAGAACTCAATTTTTATGTCATTTAATCCTCTCTATCTTCGCTATACTTCATCTACCCTTTACTCTTCCAAGATTTCTCGCATCTAAATTCAATTTCATTAACCCCTAACCCTTATTTTCCAGATCTGTTACCTATCAGGATTTTATTTCAGCATCAATGAATTTCCACGCAATTTTCATATCAATCCCAACTTCATACACAAAATCATCATATAATAATCATTCAACAATAACAGTAATTTTAGGGAATTCATCATGTTACGAAATTCAGATCAAGGAAACAAAAAACAAACATGAATCCTATGAGAGAAAGGACCTCTCACTACCCTCTCATGTTAATTCACCCATATTGAAATTCATTATCCCCCCTTACCTTGGATTGAAGCTTTCTCTTGGTAACAATGGATAATTTCTTGGTTCCTCTGCCCTAGCTCTCTTTTCCCGATCTCTTCCTCTTTTACGTGTTAACTGTCTAACTCTTCCACTAACCCTCTCTTAACCCATTAATTAGATTTTTAACTCATTTAATCCAATTAATAATAATAATAATAATAATAATAATAATAATAATAATAATAATAATAATAATAATAATAACAACAACCACTACCATCTCATTAATATTATTATTAATAGCATAAAATAATAATACCAATGAGCATAATATTCTTATTATTATCCTTAATCATTAATATTATTTATTATAGGTCCACTTTACCCCAACTAAGGTCAACTCTCACCCTCGCCCCTAACATCATATCCTTATTAAGGACATCACAACCAATACATGTACAACAAAGTATAAAATAACTAAATAATTTAAACAGGGTGTTACAACGAAAGGTATAAACACAAGCTACCAACAAAAAATTGGAATCACTTGAACGCCAAAAAAAACCCGAACACAAGCTACCAACCAAAAGTTGGAATCACTTGAACACCGAAAAAGTTGAACACAAGCTACAGCCTAAAAGTTGGAATCACTTGACGATTAAGAAGAACCCGAACACAAGCTACCAACCAAAAGTTGGAATCACTTGACGACTCCGCGGAAAACATCCATCCAAAAGTTGAAGAACAAGGATACTAACCAAAAGTTAGGATCACCAGAACGCCGAGTGAAGGCGAACTCTGCGCGATAAAGATGCCGACCTCAACAGTTGCACCAACAAAGGAAGATTATCAACCTAAAGTTGGAATCATCAACCCAAAATGAAGACTACCAACCAAAAGTTGGAATTGAGCAAAGGCTACCAACTAAAAGTTGGAATCGCCGGAATGCTAAACGAAGGCGAACTGAGCACAATGAATACTACCAACCAAAAGTTGGGATAATGACTCCGCAGGGAAAACCAAAGACTACCAACCGAAAGTTTGGATAAGATCCAAGAAATGAAGACTACCAACCAAAAGTTGGAATCATCAACAAAAATTTACCAACCAAAAGTTAGAATCAAGCAAAGGCTATCAACCAAAAGTTAGAATCGCTGGAACGCCGAATGAAGGTAAACTGACCACAACGAAAACTACCAACCAAAAGTTGGGATAACGACTCCGCAAGGAAAACCAAGGACTACCAAGAAAAAGTTAGGATAACATCCAAGAAATGAAGACTACCAACCAAAAGATGGAATCATCAACAAAACTTTACCAACCAAAAGTTGGAATCAAGCAAAGGCTACCAACCAAAAGTTAGAATTTCCGAAACGCCGAAGGAAGGCGAACTGGCCATAATGAAGACTTCCAACCAAAATTTAGGATAACGACTCTGCAGAGGAAACCAAGGACTACCAACCAAAAGTATGGATAACATCCAAGAAATGAAGACTACCAACCAAAAGATAGAATCATTAATAAAACTTTACCAACCAAAAGTTGGAATCAAGCAAAGGCTACCAACCAAAAGTTAGAATCGTCGGAACACCGAACGAAGGCGAACTGACCACAATGAAGACTACCAACCAAAGGTTGGGATAACGACTCTGTAGAGGAAACCAAGGACTACCAACCAAAAGTTAGGATAACATTTAAGAAGCACCCAAAGGAAACCGGAATGAGCTGGGGTCTACCAACCAAAAGTTGGAATGAAACACCTAGAATAGACAGGAAATAGAATCAACCGACTCACAACCTAAAATAGAAACTCCGATGGGGAAAGAGAGGTTTAAACAAACGACTATGTCGGGGAAAACCAAATAAGATGAACATAACCGTCACATCCACCCTGATGGGGATGACACAAAAATATCCTACATAAGGCTATCATCTGCTAGAGAAACGAATGGCACCAAAGAAATCAAACCTGGCTTATCCCTAAAATGCATATGTTTGAAAATGGCGTAATGCTCCATACAAAATGGAAATGCTACGAATTTGGGAGGATGCTTATGCAACATGCAAATGCAAAGAAACACCACACGAAGGAGTGTCGAGAACACTTTTGATTTGATAACAGGATTTTATAGGGAAGACAAATCTCGATTGTGGGAAAACAAAATACATGTTGAACAAATGCCTGACTGCATTTTACCTGAAGTAGTCAACCTTTGAACACTCGCCGGGGAGTACGAATCAAACTCGGTTGGGGAATACAACTTCAAACTCCTGCTAGGGGAGGAATAATTCACCATGTGCTACTATTAGAACTTCACCGCTGGGGAGAAAAGCTCCAGCGAGTAGAGGATCCCGTCATCCTGCAAATAAACAAAGAGCAACAAGATGCTCTATATGTTGAATGGCCACCTCGGTTACCATTCATGGCACTTATCATTCAAGTAAATTCTTGCTTTTATTATGCTATGTAAAGCGTTATATTTTTACCTGTAATGTTCATAAAAAATATCTGATGTTTTTTTGCAAACAAAATAGCAAAAGTAAAAGCAAGAAATGAAAAACTCTTCCACTGAAATGAATATTTTATTAATGAAAGGCCTGTAAATAGGAAATTTATACTTCAGATGCAATTCCTGAAAAGAGGTAATTGCGCAAAAAGAAAAAAGAATATACAAATATCGGTAATGTGGGATCAGATATCCATCATGTGTCGATTCAGCTATGACCTGTATGTCTTCAACATTCATAATGTTTCTCCTTCTGAAATGACTGATTGGACTGATTCCTTTCTTTTGGGGTAACCTTGTATCAAATAGGTTCATAGATCGAACACAGACCGCAGTTGTTTGCTTTTAAAATCCCTAACTTTTGTCTAGATTTCCCTTTCAGGTTTTCAATCCACTGGGATACCCATTTTTGCCAAAGTCCCCTTTTCAGGTTTTCAACTTTATGGGTTTATTCTTTTTCTTCTATCCCTAATTTGTGGCTGAACCTTTTCTTTTTATGGTTCGCCGAGATGCCCCATTTTTTCATGGACTTTTATTTTTCTGTCCAGCAGGTCTATTTTAAACAAATTATTTTTTAACCACGTTTGCGTTCACAAGGGACGTAAAATCTTCACCATCCATAGTAGATAGTAATAAGGCTCCACCAGAGAAAACCTTTCTTACCACATATGGACCTTCATAGTTTGGAGTCCATTTTCCCCAATGATCTATCTAAGGAGGAAGGATCCTTTTCAACACCAAATCACCTATCTGGAAGCACCAAAGATTCACTTTCTTATCAAAGGCTTTCTTTATTCTACTCTGGTACAACTGGCCGTGAGCAATGGCTGCCAATCTCTTCTCGTAAATTAGGCTTAACTAATTCAACCGGTTCTGCACCCATTCAGCTTCATCAAGCTTCACATTAGACAATACTCGCAAAGAAGGAATCTCAACTTCCAATGGTAGGAGTGCTTCTGTACCTTACACTAGTGAGAAAGAAGTTGCCCCGGTTGATGTACGCACCAAAGTACGATAACCATGAAGAGAAAAGGGCAACATCTTGTGCCAATCCTTATAGGTTACAACCATCTTCTGCACAATCTTCTTAATATTCTTGTTTGTTGCCTCAACAATGCCATTCATCTTCAGACGATATGTAAAAGAGTTGTGATGCTTAATCTTGAAACTCTGGCACAGTTCCTTCATTATCTTGTTGTTCAAATTTGAACCATTATCAATAATTATTCTCTCTGGGATTCCATAACGACAAATGGTGTCCTTCTTTATGAATCAGGCGACCACCTATTTCGTGACATTAGCAATGGTGTCCTTCTTCGTGAAGTAATCAATGGCAACCAGGATAAAGTGATGTCCATTGGAAGTAGTCGGCTCAATCTTTCCAATCATATCGATGCCCCACATAGCAAAGGGCCAAGGAGATGTCAACATGCACTTTATCAGCATAAATCTGGCCTTTATGGAATTTTCTAGCGTATATGAAACAATCAGATTCCATAGTCATCCAATAATACCCAGCTCTCAACAATTTTCTGGCCATTGCATGTCCATCGGCATGAGTACCGAAAGAACCCTCGTGGACTTCCTCCATCAACAGGTCTGCTTCATGTTCATTAACACAACGCAACAAGACCATGTCGAATTTTCTCCTATATAGCACATCATCCTTATTCAAATAGAAGTTATCAGCTAACCTCCTCAAAGTCTTCCTATCTTTGCTGGATGCCCCAGATGGGTACTATTGAGTCTTGATAAAATGCTTGATATCAAAATACCAAGGCTTTCCATCTGATGCCTTCTCAATTGCAAACACAAAGACGGGTCTGTCGAGACGCTGATAGTAATAGCTGGAGCTTCATTCTAGAAATTCACTTTGTACATCGACGATAACGTTGTCAAGGCGTCTGCCATATGATTTTCAGCTCTCGGTACATGATGGATTTCAACTCTATCAAAGAATGGCAGCAGTCTTCTTGCATAATTCTTGTAAGGCACCAGGTTAGCCTGAAGAGTTTCCAACTCTCTGATTTGATTGACAACTAACGTTGAATCACCATACACATCTAGATTCTTGATCATCAGATCAATGGCCTCTTCTAAGCCCATAATGCACGCTTCATATTCTACTTTATTTTAAGTGCAGGAGAATGTTAATTGGGCAGTGAATGATATATGAGAACTGTGAGGAGTAATAATGATTTCCCTGATTCCATTACCATATAAATGAACAGTGCCGTCGAAAGCCAGTTTCCACTGAGATCCAATCTCAGGACCCTCGTCAAGTAAAGGCTCTTCACATTATTTCATCTTCAAAAGCATGACGTCTTCATCTATAAATTCAAACCTCATCGGCTGATAATCCTCAATCGGCTGTTCAGTAAGACATTCTAACAGAACACTTCCCTTAATGGCTTTCTGGGAAACATAATGAATATCATACTCTGTTAAAACCATTTTCCATCGGGAAATTCTTCCGGAGAGTGCTTGCTTTTCAAAGACGTACTTGATTAGATCCATCTTCGAAATCAACAAGGTTATGTGGTTTAACATGTACTGCCTCAAATGCTTAGCAGCCCAAGCGAGTGCACAACATGTTTTCTCTAGCATTGAGTATCTCGAATCACAATTGGTAAATTTATTACTCAGGTAGTAGATGGCATGCTCTTTTCTACCTGACTCATCCTGTTGACCGAGCACACATCCCATTGAATTCACAAGAATCGTAAGATACATTATCAGAGGTCTTCCTGCTACTGGAGGCATGAGTATTGGAGGTTCTTGCAGATACTCTTTTATTATTTTCAAACGCCTTTTGGCAATTTTCATTCCACCTGATCGTTTGATCCTTTTTTAGCAATTTGAGTATTGGTTTGCAAGTGGCTGTAAGATGAGATGTGAACCTTGCAATATAGTTCAATCTCCTCAGGAAACCACAAACCTCCTTTTCGGTTCTCGGCTCAGGAATTTCTTGAATAGCTTTTATTTTGGTAGGGTCTACCTCAATACCCTTTTCACTAACAATGAACCCCAGTAACTTCCTAAATCTCACCCCGAAAGTGCACTTGTTAGGATTCAGCCTCAGCTTGAATTTCCTTAACCTTTCAAATTATTTCAGAAGATTGACCAGATGTCCTTCCTCCATTTGTGACTTAGAAATCATGTCATCAACATATACCTCGATCTCTTGATGAATCATATCATGAAAGAGATTCACCATTGCCTGTTGATAGGTTGCTCCAACATTCTTCAATCTAAACAGCATCACTTTGTAGCAAAAAGTCCCCCACAGTGTAATGAAAGTAGTTTTCTCCATGTCCTCTGGTGCCATCTTGATTTGATTATACCCAGAGAAGCCATCCATGAAGGAAAAGACAGAATATTGAGCGGTGTTATCAACCAACACATCAATGTGGGGGAGCGGGAAATCGTCTTTCGGGATCGCTCTATTTAGATCTCTGTAGTCAACACACATTCTGACCTTTCCATCTTTCTTAGGTACAAGAACAATATTAGCGACCCATGGAGGGTAATTTGTGACAGCGAGAAAACCAGAATTCAACTGCTTTTGAACTTCTTCTTTAATCTTGATTGCCATATCAGGCCTCGTCCTTCTCAACTTCTACTTGGCTGGCGGACATTCTTCTCGAAGAGGCAACCGGTGTACCACTATATTTGTATTCAGCCCAGGCATGTCTTGGTAAGACCAAGCGAAGATATCTTTATACTCATGAAGCATTTCAACCAATCTTCTCTTGATACCATTTTCTAATGCAGCCCCGGTTCTGACTTCTTTCTTTTCGTCTTTGGTACCCAGATTGATGACTTTAATATCCTCCTGATGAGGCACAATGATTCTTTCCTCTTGCTTCAGAAGTCTGGCTAACTCTTCGGGTAGTTCACAGTCTTCATCAGTCCCTTCTTCAGCTTGATAAATTGGATTATCAATGTCATATGAGGCCATAGCTGAATCAGAATCGATGGTATCTGATAGAAAATCCTTGCATGATGATGTTTATGTTTATTATGCGATGCAAAAAAAAAAACACTGCCATTTTTCTGTTTAATATAATGCAAAAATAAGAAGAAGAAGAAAACCAGGGATCACAGTATTTGAATGTGAAAAATGACCTTTATTTATGATAAAGTGCAAATAACAAAAGGGCCACATAGATTGGGTCACTACGCCTTAGGTAGAATGTAGGACTGAACATAACCAAATTAATGAACATTACTCTGCAGTAGTAACATGAGTGACTTCTTCAGTAGTCCAGTTGCATAGCTTCTGGCCAGAAGTACATGGAGAAATCCAAGCATCCATATTGCAGTTGTTGTCACCTTCGTCATCCCCTATGGCATGAATCCTGTAAAATATGACACCACCACTGGTGAATTGGACAGGTCCCCTGTACCTCAGAGGGTCTTGAGAAAAACTGGACGAGTTGTATCCCAGGTCGAACTTGTCCTTCTTGACGGGAACATGAAGAACTTGGCCCCACTTCTGAGAAAAACCGGATTCAACAATAGCATGGGCTTCTTTGAACAATGACATGGAAATCTCTGGGCCTTTGGCTTCCACAGGAGGCTTCTCCTGAATTTGTGATGTTTCAAAACCTGACAGAGTATTTCGCGGATCTCCCCATCCACCTCAATGTACTTGAAGGATGATAAATGGCTAACCATAAGGCCTTCCTCTCCACACACGGTAAGCACTTTTCCCTCCATCACATACTTCAGCTTCTGATGCAGAATTGATGCAACTGCTCTCGCATCATGTATCCATGGCCGACCAAGCAGACAACTGTAGGCTGGCTAGATATCCATAATGTAGAATGTTGCATCAAAGATCTCCGGTCCTACTTGAATAGGCATCGTAATTTCCCTGAACACTGATCTTTTCGAGCCATCAAAATATCTTACAAATAAGTCACTTGGCATGCATAGCAACCCTTGGGTGTCTAATTTCACCAACGCCTTCTTCGGTAGTACATTGAGAGATGATCATGTACCAACCAGGACATGCGATAGCAGGGATCCTGTGCCCTCCGTTGATATATGTAAGGCATGGTTATGATTCCTCCGGGTGGGAGTCAAATGTAGGTCCATAAAACCCAAACCATTACCAGCGTTTACATGAGCTACTACCCCCTCCAACTGATTAACAAAAATCTCCTGGGGTACATATGCTGAATTCAAAATATTCAACAAAGCGTTGCGGTGCGCCTCCGAACACAACAACAATGACAGAATAGAAATCTTCGAAGGAGTGTTATTTAAGTGATCCATAATCTTGTAGTCACTTTTTGAATGAGTCTCATAAATTCCTCTGCGTCCTTAAAAAAGACATCATTACCAGCCTGTTGTTAGATGTTCTCCTCAATCACTGCCTTACCCTTCCCTTTGTCATTCCTATCAGTATTAACATCCAGTGGGGAAAAGATCCTGCTACTTCTAGTGATACCGTCGGCACCAACTATATTTTCAACCGAAGAACCACCATACGATGACCCTGTCAATTCCTGTTTCTGTCCATTATAGAACACCTCTGCCCCATAGTTCCTTGGGATGGATTTAGTATTCTCGTATGACATAGGTCCAGGAACAGTAATGATAATCGGTGTTGGCCTAGCAGGCACCGAAATATTGATTGTTCGGTAGAGAATTGAAATTGTAGCAACTTCGCTTCCATCATTACTCACCTTATCCTCAATGTCTTCTCCTACAACCCTGTCAAATTGTAGACAACCGTCATTAATCATTCTCTGAATACCCTTCTTCAAAAGACCACAGCCCTCAGGTTGCACTTCACATTCTGAGTAGTCAGTAGAACACCCCAGAAACACTCCCTTCTTTAACAAAATAGCCTTCACGAAACTCAGTGGAGTCTTCAAATCTCCAACATTAGTTATCAAGTTCAACCTTTATCCCTCAATAATAGCATTAGCTATCACCACCCCATAATTCGACATCGGGTTTTAATTCACATTAGGCCCCTCGTTGGTGAAGTTGATAGCCTTTGAGTCAAGCAAGTCCTGAACTTTGTGCTTGAAGGCTTTGCAGTTGTCAATACTATGGTCTGGGGTGCCTAAATGAAATTCGCATTTAGCATTCGCATCATAACCAGGAGGTTGTGTATTAGTGAGAGGTACCAAGGTTCTCTTTTGAATAAGTTGCAACACAACAGATGTTGTAACAATTGAGAATACGGCATCGGAGGAGTCTCGAACTTCCTGTTAGCCATTCTTTATCTACCAACGTAAGGTCGCGGAGCATTAACTTGTTGCTGAGGTGCAGCCGAGATAGCTACAGTAGCAACTTATTGATGATAACGAGATTGTGCTCTACCTTTACCCTTGTGAGAAATAGCGTTAGCATCCCCTTCCCTCCTCTTAGGGTTTGCTGAGTATGGTTTCTTCGTTCCTCCCGAAGAGGATCCACCACCATTTGGAATCTTCCCAGAATTAATCCCACTTTCGATTCTTTCACCATGCCGCACCTTGTAAATTCATTCGAACAATACGACCCTCGCGCTAAAGGCGCGGAATTGCGGTTCGACAGAGTCGCCACCGAACTTTATTTATCCCAAATAAGCGGGAGAGGAAAATATCGAGAAAACCTCTTAAAACGAAAGGAACACGGCCTTCGCAACCTGATGTTCTGGGTTCGGGAGTCGGTTATGCGAGGGGAAGGTATTAGCACCCCCCACGTCCGTTGTACTCAACGGGAACCTCTTAATTTCGGATTGTGATGTATGTTTGCTAAACTTAGTTATTTCCTTCTCAATACTAAATACTAAACGATACTATAAAAGGATAGAAATGACAAGGGGAATGGGTGGTTAAGAGATAGGGTGCTCGCCAAGTATTAGGGCCCTTGTGCCTATGTATGCTCATTCGGACGGAAATGAGAAATCAGAGCGTCGTAGTTCGAATATGGGAAAGGATGGGGTGAAATATAGAGGGGATGTAGACGGAATAATGGAGAAAGGTAGAAGTTTGCTCGACAAGATCATCGCAATCTTGTGCCTACGTATCTTACATTTAGACGAGAATGAAGAATCAGAGCGTCCGTAGTTCGTGGTAACGACCATGAAAGGATGAGGTTGAAGTTGGTTTGAAGTGGGTACGGATGACGATTACTTGAAACGTAAGAAAGACTCCTCGGGCTTAAGTAATCGGGAAAGCGAGTCAAAGTCTTGACTATCTCTCTTTTTCATCTTAAAAGAAGAGTTGTGTTTGAAAGGTGAGGTTGGATCTGATGGCGATTACTTGAAGCTTAAGAAAGACTCCTCGGGCCCAAGTAATCGGTAAAGCGAGTCAAAGTCTTGACTATCTCTCTTTTTCATCTTAAAAGAAAAGTTGTGTTTGAAAGGTGAGGTTGGATCTGATGACGATTGCTTGAAGCTTAAGAAAGCTCCTCGGGCCCAAGTAATCGGGAGAAAGAGTCAAAGACTTGACTCTCTCTCTTTTTCATCTTAAAAATAAGGTTGTGTTTGAATGGTGTTTGAACGATGACTAGTTTGGATGATGGTTGAACGTGGTTGAGTTGTTAATGTTATTTAGAGGCGTCAATTGCTTACACACGAGTAAGATAACTCGCATCCGAACAACTGAAAGAGAGATCAAAGACTCAATCCCCCTTTTTACACCTTGAAAAGAGTTTAGATAGTTGTTAATTAATTAATAATTGAATATGAAAATACGTTTGACGTTGGATCAAGGGTTAGACCTATGTTCGCGTGCATAACATGTTGGGATGGAAATGGTTTGAGAAATGGCCCGACGACGAGTAGAGGGTTTGGATTGAAAACGGAACCAACTTGACGACGAATCAAGGGTTAAGTTGTGAGAAATGATACTTGTCCCTGAAGGTTTCCCCAATATCGAAACCATGATGAAGTGTGTGCAATAGGTTGATGGCGAATGCGGACGAGCACTCGACTTACGGGGTGTTTGAAAATGGCTCGATGACGAATCGAGAATTAGTTTGTAAATAGTTTGATCTACGCTAGTCCCTATGGGTGCTCCTAGAAGATAAACCGTGATCAAATAAATACGAAACATACATCGGAATGGGAGAGGGATACATGTAAGTTACACGGGATTGCACGAAATAAAGGGGTCTCCTTGTCAGGTAGCCCAAGAGAAAGCCGTGTTTGTGCAATGTGTCCTAAACTACGCCTTGAGCGAAAGTCAGGCACAACTCCATGTTAGGGTTCCTGCAAATGACCAATGATCCAACAGTCCACCAATTTAGGCTTTTAGCGTTTCGATCTTTTATTTAGTATTTTCGAATATGGGTGAATAAGATATGGAGAATATGATATAAGTATGAACAATATGATAAGATAATATAACAATAATATACACAATAATATACAAGATATAATAACTGAATTTAAAGCAATTGATATTTGACAGAAAATAAAAGTTAGTCGTTAGTTTGTTATAAATTGAATCGGGGCAAAATGTAACGCTAAACCATCGTAGCTCGACTTATGATGAAAGTTGAACTATAGGAGGTCGCGTGATTTGATATCCATGCTAAAACAAGATGGAGAAATGATATCGAGAACCATTCTCCAATTTAATCATGTCGCATGGACCAAAGAAAATTTGGGATCTCGTCTTAATCATAAACATTATGTTGATTAATCGAAGGTAGCCTATCACGATCCCAAAGTAAAGAAAATGACCCAAATGGTCATTTTCCATAGATTTGAAATCATGAAGGTTATCGACTTCGATAAAACGACGCTTACGAATCGAAAGACTTCATAGATCGAGAAAAATTAAATAAAAATGGAAATAAAGAAGAAATTGAAAGAGAAAAGAAGGTGGTCTCGGATAAATTTTCATCTATAAATAGTTTGACCGATAACAACTTATAAAATTTCGTCATTGTCCCAAAAACGATAAAAATGAATAAAAATCGGAAAATGATAAGTGAAAAGAAATTTGGTCTCGGATTTACTATTATTTATCAATAATTTGACAAATAATAGTTTTGAGGTCTCTTCATCAACCCAAAGTTAGAAGGAATAAAATCGAAAAAAAGAAAAAAAATGAGATAATTAATAAAAAGATAAGTAACAATGTTAACAATATACTTAAACTAATCCAAAGGATAATACACACAATTAAAGTAAAATTAAGACCAAAAGAGGGGGTTATGAATCAAATTCTAGGAGGTATAAAAATAAAATAAATTAAAAAAATGGGATCATTTGGGCTTAACAAAGCCCATCACCCTAATAGGGGGTAAAGATAATGAACATAAGTGTGTAAAATAAAAATATGGAATCACTTGGGCTGAAAAAGCCCATCATCCATATGGATGTTAGAAATAAGAAGGATGATGTTGGAAGAAAACAAATCAAGGGCCGCAGGCCCAACAACAACAGCAAAAAAAACTCAAAAAAAAAAACTAAATACCCCCATTAAATTATCTAAAATCAGCATTAATCTTTATTAGAAAACACAAGAAAATCCAAATGAATGGTTGAAATCAAACCGAAGAGAACATCCTTAACACACACAATCGCGGTCATGGCGGAAAACCCAAACTTTTCAAAGAGAAAAAAACAAATTGAAAGAAGAACAAATCGATCCAACCTCTCCTTCACTCGAATCTCTGTCTCCAATTTATGAATTCGTGTTCTTGTTATTTCCGTCTCAGTTCTGAATGTTTTCTCACGGTTTCACCTTATTCACCATCAAGTTTCACTCAGGTTTGTTTCCAATTGCTCTTCCGCTTCGAATCACGCCTCTTCTTCTTCTCTGATTTTCGACATGGGTTTGGATTTAGATGGTTCAGTGTATTGCTTTTCTTCTCCTCACTCTTGTCATTTTGGTTTTGAGATTTATTGTTTGAAAGTTGTGATTTGAAGTTTGAAAAATAAAACGAGGTTGGGGTTCTGAAAATGGGTTTCGGGTTGTTTAAAGAAGATGAGTTGTGCGATGGAGTAAGGTGGGTTTGGGGAAGAATGAAGGAATTATTTTGTTGTTGCTGTTTCGGTTCCCCCAAGTTGAAGAAGGGTAAAGGAGAGGTTCTTTAAGGGAAAGACGAATCATATTTCGTGTCCTTTTTTCGAGTCTTACTCTATGTTTTTTGTTATCGTTCTTTTATTGTGTGGGTAATTTCGCTGTGGGGTCGAGTCGGATGAAGATTGGGATCTTTTTTTGTGAAATTTGATTGTTGTTCTTGTTGGCTTTGTGAAGGACGTACCTTGTGTGACGACAACGAGAATAATGGTTGTGTATTGGTTGCGGATTATGTCCTTCAGTAATGTGTGAAACGTGACTTTTGTGGAGTGAACCTTCACTGCATTTTATTCGTACGTATTTGTTGGATTTGGTTGTTTGTTCTATTTTTTGTCATATGTGCAATCTGTCTGCTTTTTTTCTATTATGCAAGACGATTATGACAGGCAGTTTTTTTTGCTATTTGTTTTTTTTACAGGGGTTTTTATTGAACATCAAAGCTTGGTTAAGTTTGAGTCGTAGCATGTATCGTGGTGTGTGGTCTTGTTGGCATAAATGAAGGAAGACGTGAATCATAGTTTTGGCCACGTTGTTGCACCCCAAAATTTGCTCAACTTTTTCTTACCTGGTTTATGCTTCATTTGCATTCACATTTGCATAATTATCTCATTTGCATATCATGGTATCATTCATATAGCAGGGGATCAAGTGTGATTCTTATCAAGAGAAGCCTAGCCAGAGGTCTCATTCAAGATTGAGAAGTTGTCAAAGTCATCAGAAGGTGGTTTGATGGCCTAAGGGTTTAGATGTTTGAGTGTGAATCTTCTCCTAACTTGAGGATCAACTGAAGACCCTCAGAGGGTGGTGAAGTGTTGAATGTGAGAAGAGGATGTGTATGGAGCTCATATAATTCCTAGAGGGCCATGGGAGAGCTCAATCAAGTCATTGTGTCAAATGCAAGAGCCACAGTTGAGGTGCAAGCAATTAGGGTTTCATCTGGGTCAATCCTAGGTCAACTGGGCAATTGAAGAGCATCAAAGCCTACTTTTAGGTCATGGAGTTCATTAAATGATATGTTGAGACATTTGTGGGGTTGTGCCAAGATCAAATCAAGAAGAATCAAGAGTGTGGGAAGTTGCACTAGAAGTCTTCCATCTGATTTGTAGAACTTAAGTTATGAGGTTTACAAGTCAGGGGTATTTTGGGAAAGTGAGATTATAGGTCATTTTCAATCATAGGTCAAAATCTCCAACTTGCACTTGTCAAATGGATTTTTGTTCAACATGAAACTTGTTCAAATGGGGTTTTTAGGCTAACCAAGAAGTCATGATGGATTGATTGAGCTCATAGCAAGACTTGGTTTGAAATGGTTTGAAAAAGAAGATTTTCAAAGGATCCAAAGTTGAAAAATTCAAATAATTGGATAAATGACCAAAGCATGTCAAATAAGTGATCATTTTGATTGTAAAGTTCATTTTAGACACATTGACATTGGTAGATTTTGGGGCATAGGTCAATTTTCATGAGTTATCATATGGTTGCTTCAAATGCAGGTTACACATCCAAATTTTTCACCAAGGCATTTCAAGTGCTCCTTTTGGTCTGAATACACTCACAAGGCAATGTGCAATTGAAAGGGAAGGTTCTAGAACAATTTCCATGGCCAACTCGTGACTATCATGTGAAACTTTGAAGAGGAAAACAGAAAATGCAATTGGCTGGATTAGGCCTCAAATTGAATTCAAAAGCCCATGGAAACATTCTATATATTCATTGGATTGATTTCAGATCAATTTTGGAACGATTTTCGTGCCAGAAAGCTGAAGTTGCAGTTGAGTTTTCAAGAGGAGCAAGTGAAATCGAGTTTTCAGTTTGAAGCAAGATCAAAGAAAATTGAAGGTTGTAAACTCTTCCTAGTGCATCATTGAACGTATCTGGAGAGTTTTGAAGGGAGAATCAAGCTCCAAGTGCCTCTGTTACTAGATCTACAACAGGTTAGTAACTTTCAAAATTCTGCATGATTTAGCATGAGATAGTTAGATTTGAACTTGTGGTTAGAATCTAGGCAAGATGTAGATCGTTTTAGGATCAATTTGGAGACATTTGGAGATGGTTGATCATGACATAGTAATTCTGTTTGGATTCGAATCTCTTGATTCATGAGGAGTTAGAGCAAGTTGATTAGATCAGTGTGATCAGTGTAACATGAGGATGAATTCTATAGTCTTAGATTTGCAATTGATGATGATTGATCTGGATGTGTGTTCTAAACATTGCTTCGAATTTTGAAATCTATGGAGAGTTAGAACATATGGATAGGAGATTTGAAATCCTGACGAAAAACTGAGCAAAATTGATATAAGGATTGTTGCATTTGGTTGCCTGAGACTTGAACCTCGCCGGAGAAGACGACCGGAGTATTCTCCGACCACCACACTGAGTCTCACTCCGTTTGGTCTTTGATTTGGGGAAGACGAGCTTGGAACCATCAGATCAAGCCTTGACCGAAGACTCTTCCACGTATCCAACGGCCACGTTTTATTTTGTTTGGTTGACTTCTGAGTGATGAAACGATGTAGTTTCATTAATTGACATGGACACGCTCCTGGCTCTTAGATCAGCTGACTGGTCACCACATCCATTGGCTCATGTTTTATTTCAGAGTTTGATTTCTTTATTCCATTTTTGATTATTTTAAATGCATTATTGATTCAAAAAATAACAATAAATTCAATTTTGATCCAAAAATTATTTTAAAAATATCTCCATGATCTTGAGAGAATTTGTGATTTTCTGAAATCAATAAAATGCATTTTCATGCATTTTTCAATTTAATTTGATTTTTCTTATTTTGTTTAATTCTTTAATATTTGCATATTTGATCATCTGTCTTGTTGAATTTTGTTCTTCCAATTGGTGTTGAATCTAGCTTTGATTTTTTAGTATGTTTTAGGGTAGATATTCATGTTCCCTTAGGATTTCTGTTGGAATTTTAGAACAAATTTAGGTTTTGTTTTAGGTGTTGAGATTAGAGTCTTCCCAAACTTGTGGATCACCTTGATACCCTTCAACTTAGAAATTATTTAGGTGACTTAGAAGTTGAATTAGGCTTTAATATTTTAACTCTAGGTTGTTCAAACATGTATGTTCCCCTAGGAATTTTATTAGAATTTTACAACTTTGTTTTCTATTTTAGTTGTATTTTGCAATTTGCTTGTGCTTGTGGTGTTCTATCTTTAGTGCTCTTGTTTGTTTGGTCTTGTTGGTGACTTTGGAGATGGGTTTGCTTGGATTCCTTCTTTGGAGGTCTTCTAGACTTGGTGTAGCTGTTGTTACTTGAAGGTTGGAGCTTGGAGTTGAAGCTTTCTTCTCTTTTAGGAGCTTAGGAAATTAGGGTTTTAGGAAAAGCCATTAGAACTAGTTTTGATTCTTTCATCAAACATAGAATGCATTGTGTGCTTCTATTCTATCCAATGATTTAAATTCCTCCTAGGGAAACTCCATCTCTCCTTTGGAGGGATGTGTGGTATGCCCATAGTTGAGTAGAACTTTGAGGATGCCTTTCCATTTCAATGTTGGTACTTGATGATTTCCTTTGGTTTTCATTTGGTTCTCAACATTGCAACCTGGATCTTAGTGATTAATCCTTTGCTTGGAGTGTGCTTGCTAGAGCTTGAAGATTGAAGATAGAAGCTAGCTTGAGGATGAAGCCATTTTGCTGTCAACTTTGCTGTCAAGAAGATTTGCTGCTTAGAGTTGCTGTTGTTGAGTATTGAACTTGCTGTCTGCTGAAGACTGTTGTTGTTGCTTGGGCTGCTTTCTCTATTTCTTTTCTTTTGTTGTATTGTCTGTTTGCTTGTGTTGATTACCTCTAGGTTTAAGGTGGAGCTTGTCTCCTCTTGCCTGTTGTTTTCTTAGGTTTGAGGTTGAGCCGGACTCCCTTGCCTCGCTTGTACTGTTGCATAGCATACATTTTACTGTTTACTGTTTACTGCTTGTTTTCTTTTGCTGTTTCCCCTAGGATCTCTGATTTCCTCTGTGCAAGAGGGAATTATGACAGACATTAGGTTTTGACCCATGCATGATAACTGTAGGTAGATTCCCTTTCCACCATAGTTTTAGGGTGTCTTTCTCATCTCATCTCAAAACAATTCAAAAACACAGTAATAAGGTTAATTGAAAGTCGTACGTTACGAGCCTTAAGCTATCTAGGAAAAGGTTGGTGGAGGGTCTCTCTCCAGTAATCTGGATGTTAGTGTGGTACCCTTTGGGTGACATACGAAGCGTTCACTCCTGGGTCATAGTCTCTAGTGCGACTAAGATTGCAAACATCCTAAAAAATAGTTCTTGCGTAAAAGACTCAGACAAATATTCAAACTCTATTTTTGTCCTCTTGGACCTTTAATCAGGAAAACCCTTTCTTAAGGAAATAAAAAACTGTCAGATAAACTTGTGTCTTCCGTAGCCCGAACTACGTTTGCTCTGATCTTTCATGCCGTATGAAAGTACGTAGGCACAAGATGCGATATCTTGGCGAGCAACCTTCCCCCCCTTGACCCGTAGTTAGGCGAACTACGTTGACTCTGATTTCTCGTTCCAGACGGGAATACGTAGGCATAAAGTGCGATACTTTGCCGAGTCATTTTCTTTTCATTTAGACCAGACCTTTAGAGTAGATAGATAAACATACCCGTAGATAGAAAACAAGCGTGGATCCCGTCGAGTACGACGGACATGAGGGGTGCTAATACTTTTCCCTAGCGTAACCGACTCCCGAATCCAGGATTTGGTTGCGATGATCATTCATTTCCCTCTTTGCGTTAGGTTTACTCTGAGCGTTTCCTTTCCCTCTTGTGGGATAAATAACGCACGGTGGCGACTCTTCTGTCATAGTCGATGTCGATTTTCGCAGTAGCGACACACGTGTTGTGTGGTAAGGAAGAATACTCGCACTTGTGCTTTGTTTAATTGTGAAAACTCGGTTTATGATGTTGTGCCTTGTTATTTGTGGCACTGGGAGACTTGTGAGAAGCAGTTGTGGACAGTAGTGTTGGGAGATGCTACGTCATCTTTGAATTGGAAATACCATTTGCTTTTCATTCACTTTTTTTTTTGTAATTTTATGAACACATGGGATTTATTGTAATGAGTGGGCTTATGAACTCTTGAGTGAATTTTGGAAAGAAAGAGAATGGGCTATACTTATGGACTATTTTTTTTGGAAATTAAAAAAGATTTTTTTGTTGAACAATATGGACTTTGAGAAAAATTGTAGTGGACTTTGATGAATTTTTTGTGTGGAATTTTTTAATAAGTGACCTTTAACAAAAGATGAGAAATGTCATGGACTTTGAATAAACCTTGTCTAAACTTAAAAAAAAAGGACTTTGAATTTTTCGATTATGAACAAGAGTGACTAAAAACCCAAGTTTTCAAATTATTCCCATACTTCACGCTTGGGGTTATTCTTGAATTTTCTTCGTGAAATGAATAATGTCTTGAATCAATCCCTTGAAGAATAAAACTATCATGAATTGATTTTGGAATTCTAAATTTAAAACCTTGAATTACTTCACGAATCACGTCCTGAACTTTTGTCTCTTGCACCAATGGACCAATTTTTCCACCACAAACCAGACCAACATCCAATGACTACAATACAATTGTATCAAAATCTCTGGCACTAAACTCCCTTTGATTCCGCATTATAAGACTTCAAACTACCACTTTGACCTGAACAAAGATGACATGAAAAATACCATAATTGAAACCTAAGCTCTCCCTTGTAACAACTTGGCTTTGGACGACAAGGAAAAAGTAACGACCTATTTTAGGATTTTTAGGTATAATAGTTAGTGAGTGAATGTACAGATGGAAAGTATAAACAGGTAGGACAAATTTAGAGTATGACATATGCCTCTATCTAATTGGCTTGAACCTAGTAAGATGAACTGCTACAACGTTCTTTCTTTCGAGGTAGAAGTTAATTAGATATGAAGAAAACCCTAAATTTGTCCGAAGAAAGAAAATGCTTAGGAAATGGAATAAAAGACCAAGATCTACCCTCGAGTAGACAGTGGATAACTAGCAAAAGGTCACCGTCACCAAAAGGATGATGGGATGAAACACACACGGATCGCTACCACCGAAAGGATGATAGAGCCAACACTCACACAATCTGACATCAACGAGATGACAGACCCACCACCAAAAGGATGATGGAGCAAACTCACACCGGTTATTACCACCAAAAGGATGATAGAGAAAAGCACTCGTAAAATCTGACATCGACGAAATGCCAGACCCACCACCAAAAGGATGACGGAGCGAAACACACCGGCTACTACCACCAAAAGGATGATATTGCAAACACTCGCACAATCTGGCACCGACGAGATGACAGACCCACCACCAAAAGGATGGCGGAGTGAAACTCACATCGGCTACTATAACCAAAAGGATGATATATCAAACTCTCACACAATCTAGCACCAAGGAGATGACAGACCCACCACCAAAAGGATAACGGAGCGAAACTCACATCGGCTACTACCACCAAAAGGATGATAGAGAAAACCCACTCGCACAATCTGGCATCAACGAGATGAAAGACCCACCACCAAAAAGATGACGGAGCAAACTCACATCGGATACTACCACCAAAAGGATGATAGAGAAAAACACTCGCACAATCTGACATCAACGAGATGACAGACCCATCACCAAAAGGATGGCGGAGCGAAACTCACACTGCCTACTACCACCAAAAGGATGATATAGCGAACACTAGCACAATCTGACATTGACGGAATGCCAGACCCACCACCAAAAGGATGACGGAGCAAAACTCACACTGGCTACTACCACCAAAAGGATGATATAGCAAACACACTCGCACATCTGGCATGAACGAGATGGTAGATCCACCACCAAAAGGATGGCGGAGCAAAACTCACACCGGCTACTACCACCAAAAGGATGATATAGCGAACACTCGCATAATCTGGTACCAACGAGATGACAGACCCACCACCAAAAGGATGACAGAGCGAAACTCACACCGGCTACTACCACCAAAAAAACCCACTCGCACAATCTGGCATCCACGAGATGACATACCCACCACCAAAAGGATGATGGAGCGAACTCACACCGGCTACTACCACCAAAAGGATGATAGAGGAAAACACTCGCATAATCTGACATCAACGAGATGACATACCCATCACCAAAAGGATAACGGAGCGAAACTCACACTGGCTAATACCACCAAAAGGATGATAGATAAAAACACTCGCACAATTTGAAATCAACGAGACGACAGACCCACCACCAAAATGATGACTGAGCGAAACACACACAGATTGCTATCACCAAAAGGGTGATTGAATGACACAAATTTGAAGGTTACCAACACCAAAAAGATACAGGCTAGGTTGAACCGATGAGGTTCGGTTATCACCAAAAGGATGATAGTAAGGCACTTGACAATGGTCATGCTTGATGGATACAACTCACTAGGGAACACCCAGGAGGAAGATTGGATTGAAACGCATCAACAGGGTACGCCCACTATCTTCCATGGAGGTCACAACTTTGGCGACAAAAGGTTGAAATAACTTCATGAGGAACGCCTATGAACTTTAAAAAGGATGCCCCTGGCTGGGTTGAGTTTGTCTTTGAAGTTTTTTCTTGGTTAACAAGAAATTGAAAAACTTCGTGAGGAACGCTCACGGCTTTGTTGAAGCTGCCCCTGGTTGGGCTGAATCTTGCATCGGAGCTCTTGATCTTGCCAAACACATGGTTGAACAACTTCGTGGAGAATGCCTACGGCTTTGAATGATATGCCTCTGACTGGGATAAATGTTAACTTGAAGATTTGATCAACCACAAAATACGTCATGGGAAACACCCATGGTCTTTAAAAAGATACCCCTGACTGGGCTAAATCTTGTTTTGATATCTTTGAATTCCATGAGGGGAAACCCACAATCTTGCAGACAATGCCCCTGACCGGGATGATGATTGCCTTGAAGCTCTTGAATTTCGTGGGGGGAACCCACAGTCTTGCGGAGGATGCCCCTGACTGGGCTGCATACGGCCTTGGGAATCTTCGAGATTGACCGTGGACCTTGACTTGCATATGCGGATGATTGATGATATTGATGTTCCAACGAATGAAAGTGCAAAATGCAAATGTTGATGAACGGAGATACAAGAGCTGGTGAAGAATGATATGACTTGGTATGCATATGATACAAGATGCTTATGATATCAAATGCGATACGTATGATGTATATGGTTGCAAACGGGTAATTGGAAATGCGAGCGGAGATTCCAGCATGGTGGACTTTTGGTAGTTGCCAATGCGGATTGGACTTTGGGTGGTGGAAGGGGTTGACTTCCTCGACACGCAGTTTGCTGAAGACGCCATGATTGAAGCAGACAAAGTTGCTCTGGATGCCCCCAAGTCTGGGTACTTGGTAGTTTATTGTGAACTTGCTTTAGAGAAGGTTGCAACTCTGCTTGATGATCAGGACGACCTGGTCTTGCCCCAATCTGAATATGTTAATGGTCTGCCCCTGATTAGCCAGTTCTGAAGTTGAAGTTGAACTTTGACACTTTGAGACGGCTTGCCCCTGCTCGAGCTTTTGAATGATTTTCCCCACTGAAAGTTAAGTTCCTCCTTAATTTCCCTTTTTGAAGTGTCTTCGATGTCTAACACTGATTTGCAATTAAACTTGTACATTCACAAATGGTAATATTAATGCAAAGCTCAATGCAAGCTTTGAAAGAGTGTCTTTTATTGAAGTGTTGTAAAACGAATGGACCATTAATCTGGATGTTGTGCTAATTCGATTAGTGTGAAAGATATAGCAAGGATAATGACACCAATGATGATGATTAGTAAATGTGTGAGGAGTCAGTTTACGCAACCTTGCGATTGTATGCTTTTAGAATAAACCTCGCCTCAATTAGGTCTTTCGAGGATTGTAGCGTGGTATGATTCATAGTTTATAAAACAAAGGATATTAGGATCAAAGTATTATTTGTACCCACACCTTCTTCTGGATGATTTCCAGTCCTACGTTCAGTTAATTCTGCACCTGTCTTGACGGTGTAAACTTGACAGTTCAAAGTATGCTCGAAATAGCAGTCACCTTATTTGGTTTTGATGGGTGTCGGTGACCCTTTTGATATTGATTTAGTGATCACTGAATCTTATTTTGTTTTTGTTGAGGGTTTGAGGACCTCTTTTGTTTTTTTGTTTTGATCCCTAACTTTTGCATGGATTGACTTCGCTTGTCATATCCATCAGGATTGCCTTGATTTTTTCCTAAGTCCCCTTTGAGGTGTTTGACTTAGCAGGCTTTTGATTTTTTTGGATTTTGTTGGAGGATTGTGACTGCCATGTCATGGTTCATTGATGAACAATCATCTTGTCTTTGGATTTTGAGTGCGGAATTAGATTAACTAAACACTACCCTGCCCCAAGTTGAGTGTAAAGGTTTGAATATCCGAAGGAAACTGCTACTTTCTGATGATGTGTGTGTTTTCCCATCTCCCTTAGTTGCAAAATATGCCTCATTGATCATAAATTTTGGAACCCTTTGGAACCAAAGTTGTAGAATAAAATTAAAATCTAAAAAAATTATCGTACTTTGCATTAAAAAAGCATTGTAATAGGATTTTAGGGTAGATAGAATAGCCAAACATTTAGAATTCAATAATATAAAAACATCACAATTTTACTCTATATTTTTCGCCCTTATAAATTTTGACTTAGACTTTGACTTCCTCATAAAAGTTACATCCCTAGAAGTTATTTTTACATTCATCGTTGGTTTCATCTCAATCAGACTTATGAAACTTCAACTATTATTAAAATACAACACATAGGTAAAACTGAATTGCACAAATACGCCACAACTGATCTAAGGTATGCCACAACTTTGCAACTTGAGTTAAGTGATAGTGTGTGATCAAAGTAAATGTGTCACTTTAGATATAATGAGCACATATCTTTACGCTAGTATCCAAATATATCATCACTCATGTATACGTAGTGCTTTTTTACATTACAATGGCCAACTATAGCATCACTCTGCTTTAGGTGTGACACTATGTCTTCAAATGTAGTTTTTTTTTAATTTTAGGATCAAATAGCACCACTCTTGTGTATGGGTGATACACATTTTTTGCTTCTTTTGCAATTACTTTTCTTTTTCTACAATTTCTTGTGTTAGTCCTCTCGTTGATTTGTAATCGTAACTTCTATAGTAAAAATTCATAGAGTTTGTATGGTTAGGATGTTTTTGGCTTGGATTATTCTTTTCCATATTCTTCGGAGTATTCATTAAATCCTACGAAAACATTTAAAAAATTAAAAGTACAAAGCACTAGAAGGTACTATAAATCAAAATGAAAACATTATATGATGAACTTTCATCAGAACCTTACAAAGTGAGCCATCGATGTACTTACTCTAGAGGATTGTATAATGCGAGTTATACCCTAGTTGATGTTTTCCAATGTACTATGTTAGCTTTTAAGAATATGGACTCCCATAACCCTTTATTGGGTTTGATCGTCAACATATCAAGTTTCATTTGGATCATTTTCAAATTTGTTCCCTTTCACATGACTATAAAAGGGGTTTTCAACATTTGTGCTCGTAACTCAAAGTGAAGGCCAGTACTTATGTTTTTTGTACCATGTTTCATCTTTGGTGGGAGTTCTTTGGGGACTTTGAACCTATCAAAATCCTTATTTTAAAAAAATTAATTAGAATATGGGCATCATTAGCTACATAATTTATGGATTTAACACACTTGGTCACATAATCAACACAAACTAAAATATATTGTTTAGAATAAGACGAAGGAAAATGTCTCATGAAGTCAATGCCCCAAAAATCAAAAGTTTTTACCTCTAATATCCCATTAAGGTCCATTTCACCCTTCTTAGATATGTTACCTGTCTTTTGGCATTTTGGGCATGCTTTGACATACTCTTACAATATTTGAATAACGCGGACCACCAAAAACCACAATGGAGGATTTTTGATGCAGTACGTTCACCACTATGATGGCTTCTATGAGGTGAGTTACGACAATGCCACATGATACTTTTTTCTTCTTCACCTGCAACACGCCTTCTAATTAAATTATCAGGAGTTACCTTGAACATGTATAGTTTATCCCACAGATAAAAGTTTGCTTCTTTATAAAACATCTTTTTCTTCCACCATGTATACTCCTCTAGGAATAATGTTTTTTGCTTTATAGTTATCCATTTAAGAAAACCAAGGTATTTCACTTACTGAAAACTGATGTTCATCTAGGAATTATTCCACATCATTATTCTCCTTTTTAGTCACTTCTAAGTTCTCCAACCTAGATATATGATCAACTAGAAAGAAAAACAAATAACTAAAAATAAAAATAAAAATAAATCTAAAGCACAATTTAGTTGCCTTGTTGAAATTAATCAACAATGCCCGACAACTGCGACAAAAACTTGATGAATATTTAGAAAATCTACTAAAATAGTCGTCAAATAATAATATTTTAAATAAATTTGTATCCATAGAGATTTCTTAATTGAAACACGACAACACTAATGTACTAAATTTACTAAGTTGGGGGGTTTTCAAGAAAAAATTGGTTTTAAAGAAAAGAAAGTAAACAGATGAAAATATTCAGAGATTGAAAATTGACCTGGTCTTTCTTAAATCCTTTATTTATCACCAATTGGTGATTGCATCTATTTCCTAAAATCGCTCCTCTAGTATTAATATAAATTAACTAAATAGATATACCTAACTCATTGATGTATAGCCCTCTCTTTTAAAATCAACTCCCTAATCCCTTAGGTGAATTTGAAATCAAAATAGGTTTTATTGAACGTCAATTTTTTTATAATAAAATTATAATTCTTTATTCTAAAAGTAATTACTAATTTTGAACAAGTAAGTTAGCTGAGGCCTCAAAAGCTAGGGTCAGTAGTCATTCAAAACCTTGGTTCAATTCATATATTCGTTGACATACAAAAAACATTAAGAATAAATATAAATTCCATAAAATAGTACTCATACAATCACATGATTCAAATAGCTTGAGATAAGAATATCTTTAAATACCTAATCAAAATTAGCAACTCATAATCAAATTATTCATAACAATAGGATTAGAAGAAAGATACATGAATCTGGATGTAGAAATTTATTTTGAATGGAAAAAACCTTCAATTCTTGCTCATGAAATCCTTGTAACCGTCAATTTTCTCTTCAAACTCCGTAACCCATGAAAATCATGAAAAATCCTATTTAAAGAAAGTCAGACGCGTCATAGTTCGTGACACAATTTCTTTGGATTGTGCCTCAATTGTTCCAGTAGCTTCGCTTCTTTTTAAGCTTACAAAATTTCTTCTTTTCTCTTATTTTAAGAGCTTTAGACTTTATCTTATATAATATCGAGTTTCACTTTAAATTCATGAATTTCTTCACTAATTACTTCTAAAAATACACCAAATAGTTAATCAATAAGAAGATTGGCATGGATTGTAAGGTACATACCTATAAGGCACGGCTGATTGCTAAGGTCTATAAATAAATCCATGGTGTAAACTATGATGAAAACTTTTAACCAGTTGCAATGCTCAAATCTGTTTGTAGACTTGCTATTGTTGGATATCATGATTATGAAATATGGAAGGTGGAAGTCAAGATTTCTTTCCTTAATGGGAATCTCCTAGAGGATGTGTACATGACACATCCTGGAGGATTCTACATACCATAAGAATCCAAAAAGGTATGCAAGTGACAATGGCCAACCAATGGGTTGAAGCAAGCTTCCTGAAGGGGAGTCATCATTTTGATGAAATTGTAAAACAATATGGATTCATTAAAAAACAATATAAGCCTTGTTCCTACAAGAAAGTTAGTGGGAGCATGATCGTCTTTATGATATTATATGTATATTACATATTATTAATTTGAAATAACGTTTGTTGCAACAAGTGAAAACTTGGCTATGGAAATGCTTTTACATGAAAGGTATTGGGTGACACACCCTATATATTGTAAATCAGGTCCTATAGAGATAGATCACAAAAACATATTGGCCTAAGTAAGAGTACCTACATAGACAAAGTGCTGAGATCCTTAAATATGCATGATTCCAAAAAAGGATTCATAAATATGCAACATGGCTTGTGTCGATAAAAAAAACATAATCCCCTTCAACTATGGAAGAAAAGGATCACATGAACAAGATCCCACATGCATCCGAAATAGGTTTTATCGTGTATGACATGTTAAGTTCTTGACCAAATGTATTGTATGATTTAAGTGTAAAGAGTAGGTACCAATCTAATCCCAATGATGCTCACTAAACCACTGTCAAGAATATCTTTAAATACATGAGAAGTACTAAGGACTCAATCTTGATATATAGTGGTCAGGAAGAGCTCGTATAATAGGATACACTGATGCTAGCTTCTATACAAATAAAGATGATTTTATATCACAATCCAATTATGTAATTTTTTTAAATGGTGGCATTATGAGTTGGAAAGCTCAAAGCAGTATACAATTATTGATTCTACAGCCGAGAATGAGTATATTGTTGCCTCAAATGTGAAAAGGAAGTTATTTAGGACAAGAAGGTCATTAGTGAACTTGACATAGTCCATAGCATTACGGATCCCATTGAACTCTATTATGATAAAAATGATGACATCGCATAAGCTAAAGAGCCTAAATCTCACTAACGATCTAAATGCATGCTTAGGCACTATCATCTCATGCAAGAGATAATAGATATATGAGATGCAATGATATATGGAGTACCAACACTTGATAATGTATGTGACCTACTAACAAAGTCTCAAGCACAACATAAGCATGATGGACATACTATATCTATGGGAGTATTAGGCGTATATCATATTTGATCTCGTTCTAGTGGTAAATTATTGATGTAAGCCCTAAAAGCCAATAGTTTTATTATAACTTAGTACTTGTATCAAATTATCTAATAATAATAAGGCATTTCTTTATTGTGTTTCTTTTTCCAAAGTAATAAATTCCTTATAATACCTAGTTCGTTTCATGAAGCATTAAGTGTGACTTAGCTATAAAACCCAGTTAAATATAGGGATATTATTCTTAAAGTATTTGTAGTCAAGATTTACTTCGAAGTGAAATAACATTAAAGCATTGAGACTATTATATGGATAGACTTATGATCATATCTCACAAATCATGGATAAATAGTTATCAAATCTTTACATAGGTATACATATTAGGAGTAATATTTATATTGGATTTACATTATAATGCTATATAAAATCTTATCCAAGTGTCATAAGTTATTCTTAATGTGATAGTGGTTTATACCACTCTTTGACTTGAAACCGCTATGGATCCTAGATGTGGAGTTAAGTACTTTATTATTAATCAAACATTGTCCGTAATAGAATGACTATAAAGATGGTTGGTTGGTACTTTACAAATCATATTGAAAGATATGAGTGACCAAGATGAAATTTGTCCATAGTGCATGTAGGATAAATGTTTAAGGGCCTAATATTGAACAAGACAATGGTGACACGGTCTATGTCTTATGTTCATTATATACATGAGGGAAAATGGTAATTAAACACATAGACATTATCAAATAAAGGTTTATTTAAATCAAATGATATTTGTATGACTTGGGTAACAATAATGTATTGCTTAATCATCTATAAAAAGTTAGAGTCCATATATAGATATATATATATATTTGGTATTAGACATAGTACTAATGCTTAATGTTATCATATTATTTATTAGACTAAGAGATCGTCAAATGAATGATATGATTGATACCGCAATGGTATTTCAGCCATGGATAGTGTTGTTAAGTAATATGTGATAATATGGATTGATAACTAATGTATATAAGTGGCCATTCATATGCATGTTTTTATAGTAATTGTATCCTAAACCTAATAACTCCCTATTATTATTATTACTATTCTCTTATTTTATGCTCTTAAACAAATATACTTTTAAAACTAAATTGTTTCCTACTTAAAATAGTAAATATTAGCAACAAGTTGTGTTATCACACCAATCCATCCGACCCCCCCCCCCCCCCCACACACACACACAAAACACAATAAGTAATCAAAAATTTCTAACTTTTGCAACTTCTCCAAAGACTTAGAGATGTGAGATTTAAGGATACTTATTATGAATGGTTTTTGTCGACGGTGAACGGGTTTTTTTATTGGAGTTATGCTCCTATCTTGTGTGGACAACGAGAACAAAGCCTCTCGGGATAATAGTCTTCAAGAGGTGTTCGACTACTAACTCCACCACCAGAATCATGCAGAGGACAATTATAATCACAAAGGGGATGAAGATACCTCCCTGGAAACCCTTGAGCTAATGATGGCTATGATCGACATTGATGTGAGTCTCCATATGGATTGCTTTAGAGTGGTTGCATTTTAACACCTCAAACTATGTTTCTATCTTAATTGGAGTCTTATCTTAATTTTCTTCTACATGGAGGAGCCTTGTGTTTTGTTAATGTAGAAAATTGAAAATATTCAATGTGAGGCAGTTCACGTTCAATGCATCGAATGAAGCTTGGAGTTATTGGAGATGCAACAATGCAAAACCAAAGCTGAGAAGGAGGAATGTGATGTTGCGATGGGGGAAGCAAAAAGTGAGGCGGATGTGGGGAATCTAAATCTAGGATGAAGTAACTAGGTGAGCTTCATTAGGTGAGATTTGAGGAATCTCATCCATGGAAGAAAGAGTCGGTGAAGAATTTTTCTTGAAGAATCTAAATGATGGATTGGGAATCGTTCATAGTCCTTCGAGTGAGAGTTGCTTCAGAACTGACCATCGGAGTAGTAGTGGAAAATGAATAAACTATTGTTGTTTCTCAAAGTAATAGCAGACAATGGTTATAGTGACGCAATTGAGAAAATTGAGAGAGACAAACACGAATTTGAGATGATCAAAAGATGATTTCCATAGATGGAATTATTATTCCATATTGGAATAAAAACTAGATGATAGGTTAAAGACGATCACCGTGGTAAGACATCTGATGTGATGGTTATGGTTTTTGTTGAAATATTAGATTAGATTATATTTGATTTGATTAGATTTAATATTTAAATATAATCCAAGTTGTGTTAGCCTAAGCCCAATTAGGGTTGTATATAAATAATCATAGTATATATGTATCATTATTTGTAACAATCCATTCAATAAATCTTTATTTCCTTATTCTCTCTCTTTCTCTCCTTACTAAAAGTGTCTCACGCACTAACAAGTTGGTATCTAGAGCTTTTGTTAGACTCTTGATCGTGTTTTCAATAATCACACGTCATAAATCGTGTTTCTGGGATCGTGGGTTATTGTTGATCAATCCTTGCAAAGATAAATGGTAACTAAAATTTACCAAACCCCTTTCCAACTCTTGACAGCAAGAATTGGCTTCGATGAAGAAAACAGATGCAATTTCTATTTGGCTTTCATGAAACCCTAGAAGTGGTTACTAATGGCATTCCTGCGCTTGACGAAGATGCAACCGAAGCACAAAGAACCATTCACAATGATACCAAGAAGAAGGATTGCAAGGCGGCGTTCTACATCTAATTGGCAGTTGATGCGGCTAACTTCAACATGATCGCTCATGCTGAATTAGCGAAGGAGGCGTGGGATATTCTTGTCAAGTATTATGAAGGGGGCGAGAAATTTAAGGTCGTTAAGTTGCAAACGTTGCAACAACAATATGAATTGTTGTCAATGGGAGAAGATGAAAAGATTTCAGGCTATGTTTCGAAGGTGCAGAAACTCGTCCATCTCATGAAGGGTTATGGTGAAACCCTAATTGATAAGATGATAGTTGAGAAGGCAATATGCATGTTGACGCTCACTTTGATCACGTTATTGTAGATATTCAAGAATCCAACAATCTTGAAACCCTAAAATGGGAAGGTTTGGTTGGTTCGTTGGAAGCGCATGAGATTAGGATTATCGAAAGGAAATGAGTTCAAGACTCGATACAAGCACTACATAAACAATCATGGAAGAAGAATGGTGGTTCTAACAAGTTCAAAGGAAAAATCGAAAAGACTCAGGGCAAAAAGTCTTGCTCGAATCCTCACACGAATAAGATCAATGGTAGAATTTTTTAATCCTCGAAAAGAGGAGAAGGAAATTCCTATCAGAATGAAAAAGTATAGAAAAGAGTTGTGGAGTGCTATAACTGTGAAAAGTATGGTCAGTTGGCCAAGCATTGTTGGTACAAGAAAGACAAGGGTTCGACAAAAGGCAAGGACGAAGAAGCGAATCTTGCACGTTAAGATTCGAATAATTATGATGATATGGTTGTTATGGTTGTAGTTGCAGATGACCACGTCGAATCCAAGATCTAGTTCCTCGACTCAGGTTGTTCGAATCACATGATTGCTAAAAAAACATGGTTAGTAGATTTCGACGAGTCGAAGAAGAGTAAGGTGAAACTTGTTGATAATAGCTTGTTTCCAACAGAAGGTATTGGTAACATAGTTATTCAAATTAATAATTGAGCAAAAGCCTTGATCAATGATGTACTCTATGTCCCTAGAATGAAGTGTAATCTGCTAAGTGTTAGACAACTGGCCGAAAATAGGTTCTCAGTGGTTATGAAAGATGGATCCTTAGAACTTTTCGACGTCCAAAATAACATAGTCTTGAAATCTCCTATGTCGAAGAATAGAACATTTAAGACCATGATGAGTTCGACTGAGGTACAATTTCTGAAAACAGTTGTCGACCATAAGAATAGTTGGTTGTGGCGTCTGAGGTTTGGCCATTTGAACTTTAGGTCGCTAAATCAACTGATCACTCTAAATATGGTAACTGGTATACTAAGTCTTGAGATGCTCGATAAACTCTGCGAAGGTTATCTAGTCGGAAAGTAGTATAGGAAGTCTTTTGTTTCGACTATGCCAATAAGATCATCCTGCATACTCGAAGTTGTACGTTCAGATGTATGTGGTCCTTTCAAAAAGCATACCATTGGTGGAAACATGTATTTTTTTTTTCTCATTTGTCAATGAGTACAGTCAAAAGTTATAGATCTATGTGATCAAACAAAAGGACGAAGTATTTGAAATCTTTAAGAGATTCAAGATACTTGTCAAAAAAACAGGGTGAAAAGAAAATTAACATTCTGCGAACAGATGGAAGTGGCGAATACACATCCAAGATATTTGAAGCATTTTATGCAGAACATGGTATTGATCATGAGATAATTGCTCCTTATACTCCTCAACATAATGGAATAGCATAAAGAAGAAACAAGATCATATTAGACATGGCAAGATGCATGCGGAAGCAGAAGAATTTTCCAAAATTCTTATGGGGAGAAGTTGTTTCGACTGCTGCTTATATTCTAAATAGGTGCCCTACCAAGAAGCTGAAGAACAAGGTTCCTGAAGAAGTGTGGAGTGGCAAATGACCATTAGTGAGTCATCTGAAGGTGTTTAGCTCTATTCGCTACGAGCATATTTCTGATGCCAGGAGAAGGAAGCTTGATTATAAGAGTGAATCTATGATTCTGGTAGGATATCATAAGACTGGAGCATACAGGTTGTTCAATCTAATTAATCAGAAGATTGTGATGAGTCGAGACATTGTGATTGATTAAAGTTCTGCCTGGGATTAGAATTCTAGTATTGCAATTGACAAGCCACTGATGAGTTATGATTTCGACGAAGCAAATAATGATGTCAAAGTCAAAGACATTGTTGATACTCCAGTTGAAGAAGAAGTCGAAACAGTTGCTGACATTCTCGACACAGTCAAAGTCGAAGAGGATATGGTTGGCACAAGTTAGAGGCCTTAAAGAACTAGAGCTCATCCAGCAAGACTTTAAGACTATGAAGTGGTTGGTGATGATGAAGTCACAATAGATGGGGAACTAGTCCATTTTGCTTTACTTCCAGGTTTTGAACCAATCAACTACAGAAAAGCCTACAAATATAAACAATAGAAGTCTACTATGGTCGAAGTGTTACAAGAAACTGAAAGAAATAACACATGGGAGCTGGTCAAATTGTCAGCTCATACAAAAGCTATCGAAGTAAAGTGGGTATTCAAGTTGAAGCACAATGTTGATGGGTCGATAGCAAGACATAAGACGAGATTGGTAGCTCGAGGATTTCTCCAGAGAGCAGAACTCGACTACTCTGAAGTATTTGCACTTGCCGAAAGATTGGAAACTGTTCGACTAGTGGTGGCCTTGGCATGCAAGCAATACTGGTCAACATTTCACTTAGATATGAAATTAGCATTTTTTTAATGGACCTTTAGAAGAAGAGTTGTATGTCACACAACCTCCTGGGTTTGTGATTCAAGAGGAAGCAAGTAAAGTATACAAGTTGCACAAAGCGCTCTATGGTCTCAAGCAGGCACCTAGGGCGTGTTACAAGAAGATCGACTCATACTTGGTTGAATTGGGATTCGTAAAATACAAATCTGAGTATGGTGTCTATGTTCAAGTTGTGGCACATGATATAACAATAATTTTCTTATAGATGACTTGCTAATAACTGGAAATAGTCTAAAGAACTTGTTGAAGTTCAAAGAGCTGATGAAGAAGGAATTTGAAATGTCGGATCTAGGAAAGTTCTCATACTTCTTAGGCATGGAATTTCAAATGTCGAAGCAAGGTATGGTGCTACATCAAAGAAAGTATGTCAAAGAGATACTCAAGAGATTTAGAATGGATGATTCGACTCTTGCATCTTCGCATATCAAACCAAATTTAAAATTGGAGAAGCATGGAGAGAAAGACAAAGTCGATGCAACTTTGTTCAAACAGATTGTCGAATCTCTAAGATATGTGTGCAACAGTCGACCTGATATATGTTTCTCAGTCAGATTAGTGAGTAGATACTTGAGTGAACCAAGGGTGTCACACATGAAGGTTGCAAGAAGAATTCTGGGATACTTAAAAGGGTCGGCAAACTATAGAATTTTATTTCGACGAGACTCTAAAAGCAAAGAAGCTATGGTCACTTGTTATTTAGATGTTGACTGGTGCAAAGATAAGGAACATCGAAGAAGCACTACTGGATATTTCTTTCAAGTATTTGGTGCCCCAATTTCATGGTGCTCGAGTAAGCAACTTGTGGTGGCATTACCAGCATGTGAAGCGGAATATATCGTAGGATCTTATGCTGCATGTCAAGCAATTTGGATCAGATTGGCCATTAAAGAAATGGAGGTCGAAGTGAAGAAACCTCTGGTACTGCAGATCGACAACAAGTCAGCCATAAATCTGGCGAAGAATCCAGTTCTGCATGGAAGAAGTAAAATTTCTTAAGGGAAAAGTTCAGGTCGACTATGATTAGCATAAGTATATTGAAACATTTGATTTGATTTGATTTAATATTTAAATATAATCTAAGTTGTGTTTGTCCAAACCCAATTAGGATTGTATATAAATAATCACAAAATGCATCAATATTTGTAACAATTCATTCAATAAATCTTTATTTCGTTATTCTTACTCTTTCTCTCCTTACTAAAAATATCTCACTCATTAATAGCTTTATGGTGATCAAAGAAAAATATACCTGAAAAAAAAAAGTAAACACTCTAATCCTAAAATCAATCTACGAGGTGGATCTTTGGTCTTTGGTATAATGAATAAAAGTGTTTATGTGGACAAATGTTGAATGAAGATCAACAATCTTAATAGAAAAAGAGTTGTGCTCTTATGTAACACACAAGAATGAAAGTCTACCTATACATAAATAATTGTCACACTTTTATTGAATTTGGTCTTTCTATATAGGTTATTGGACAACATGAAACATCAAATAAAACATGTCTTTTATTTTTATAATTTAGTCAAAACCCTCCGTTTTTAGGTAAAACCCGTCCTTACTGATATGACTTAGTCATGGTCATATAAAGTATTGTGATTATGATTACATTATGAAGTGAATTTAACGCAAAGATGAAAAATAAGACTACTTTATATTTACTAATATTATATATTTGCATGATGTCATATATCACGGTAAGAAAAATATAATTATTTTGTTTGACATGATGTACCTAAAGTTTGAAACACATGAGTTATAGTAACTCATTATTTTTCCATTTGTTTTAACCTTTTTTTGTCATAAAAGAACAACAGACCTACGCCTTAGTGCAACAAAGAAAGAAAAATAATAATTGACCCTACTTTGTTTCATTTTGATGAGACGCTTCTTTTAAAGCTTTCACCATATATTCATTCCCTTACCTTTATGAATATTTACACTCTTTTGCATTGTTTCACTAAAAATGGCAGTAAAATATTCATATCAATAAATGTTTTTTATCTTAATTTTGACAAGTATAAACTAATTAAATTAAATGTTATTAATTATTATAATTTTATCTCAAAAAATTAAATTTTTCAATTGCGCACAAAAATTTATAATATATATATATATATATATATATATATATATATATATATATATATATATATATATATATATATATATATATATATATATATATATATATATATATATATAAATTCTAAATTATTCATAAATTAGTCAATGTCAAACACATCTTTTTCAAAAGTTGCAAATTAAAAAGTTCAAATCCTACTAAATGTGTAAATATATGTTTTGCTTTTACTATTCTTTTGTCTCTTTTAAAGTTGTTTTTTTCACCAAGAAATATTCTTCTTGTAAGTGAGATTAATTGACTAAAATATTTGAATTTTTCTTAAAATAGAAAATAAATGAGTCTAATATCCAACAAAATTAACTTCTAGCTATAAATGATAAGCTAATTGGTTAAAATTTAAATATTTAATAAAATTAAAAGTTGAATTAACTAGTTATATATTAAATTATATGAAAATTATTTTAAATTAATATTTTTCAATTAATATAATAAACATAAAATTTTCAAAAAAATAAATAATATATTATAGAAAAACACAATAAATTAATAAGACATAAATAAACTCAAAGAATTTTTTTTAAAAAAAATATTTATTTGTATCATATGAATTTATAAATTATAAGTTTTTTATTACAAGTTTGTAAATTGGTTTGTCAAACAAAGCAATATAATGTGTGTAAGTACATGCAGATCAGAAATATGATATGACATTTCAATCCATTCAAATTCAAACTTTTGAGACATGTACTAACTAATAAAAAATCAACTACTTTTTTTCCAGGAATTAACTATTCTTTGTTGATGAGCATGACCACTCTTCAACCTATATGCACTTTCTTTGTTTAAAGACTGACCAAAACATGAACCATTCATATCAATCTATACTTTAATTTCACCTTTTCATATAGATATAGATTTACACACGTCACACAAACATATATCAAAATTAACCGACAAGAATAATAGAATAATATCATTACTTTTGTTCTATTTTTTAATGTTCAAAAAAAGTTGTACCAAATTTAAAGATTTTGAACATACTCAAAACAAAGTGTTAGAAACAAATTGATGAAAAAGCACATACATGCTTTATACAATTTTGTGTATTTGATGCAATCTTGATGTAAGCCATAGTAGACAATAGTAATTATAAGATTAATTTTATACAAATTTAGGCTAATAGAGAAAAGGAAAAGTCTTTCCTTGGTCCACAAAATTTATATAGCACATAAAATATTTATAAATGGCTTGATCCAAAAAAATTTAATGATACTCACTAATATTCAATTGAACAAATTATTCAACTATACTTAAAATCAATGTTGAACATAACCTTAAAAAATAGGTCTAATAATATTGATTTTCAAAAGTGGGTTTTTAATTTCATATTAAATAGAAATATAAAAGTCTGACATCGTATAAATCATTTAATCTATATACGTAATACTTTTAATTTGTCTGTAATTAGACTCTTTCTTATTAAGTTTAATATTTTTTTCTTCGTATTTTAACTTTGGAGTTCATTTTGATCCCTTAATTTTAAAAAGGTTCATATTGATCTTTTAACTCTTCAAAACGTTCTATATTAGTCCTTTTTGTCTAACTAGTGACGAATTTAGCGACTGATTTTTGAATTTTTCCGTCATTAATAGGACAAAAAGGACTAATATGAAACGTTTTGAAGAGTTAAATGACCAATATGGACCATTTTAAAATTAAGGGACCAAATGAATCCTGAGGTTAAGATACGAGACCAAAAAATGTATTAAGCCTTCTTATTATGAATATGCTAGTGGAGATCTTTGTTATGTTATTGGAGATGGTTAGAAAAATTAATTGTAAATCGAATGGATCGAGACTAGAATTGTGAACGAAATCATTTTTCTTATAAGTATTTCAAGCACTCTCAAATGTATTAGTGTTGGAACGCATGAATATCCAAGATAATTCAGCCTATACTCGAGTTTGCACAAGACCGGTGCAAACTTGAGTGTAGGGAAGATGAAATTCAGAATTTTGTGTGAAACGTATAGGCTTTTCTAATGTATTTTTATGAATCTGGAATGCTCAATGTATAGTTCAAACTGATGTTGTTTCACAAGGTTGCAACTCTCGATGAAACACACACTTTCAGCAACACTTTTACTAAATGTTGCATTGTTTCGCCTACAACAGCACTTTTCAAACGTTGCACTATTTCGTCTACAACATCATTTTTACCAAATGTTGCACTTTCGCCTACAACAACAATTTTCAAATATTGCACTGTTTCGCATTCTGCAACACTTCACGAAGTGTTGCCTATTTTCGAATTCAAACCTAATGCAACAATTCACAAGTGTTGTCTATTTCTGAATTCAAACCTACTGCAGTACTTCACAAGTGTTGCTATTTCTGAATTCAAAAATTAATTTTCACATGAATATTTTCTTGTCATTTTGGAACACACTCAAGATTATTAATTGTTCTTAATTTACAACAATCCCCCACTTATTCTAATAATGACAAGACCCCAACTCCAGAAAAAGATAAACAAAGAATGTTAACACAGCTAAGTATCTTTTAATTTGAACTTATCCTTAATGATAATGCAAAGTCTAATCGGAATGTTAGGTAGAAATTCTTTGAATTGTTATCCCTTGTAGTTATATCGATGTTACCTTATACACATTCTTTAATGGTTCTTCGCCTACATCTCTCGCCTAGCACTACTTATGGTCATGTGCTTTTCCTGTTTTCGTGAATTTTTCATGAGAGAAACTTAAACCCTCACTTTGAGACGTCACCATCTTGAAATTCATATAGGTGAAGTTCATTTTATATCTTCTTCTTGAGATACATATTCTCGATATAAAACTTCATTAAGAGTTTGAAAAAACTAAATCCTCAATATGTAATAATCAACATTGTCATAGAATGTTACACAAACATCCAAATCAATGACTTGTATTTACCCATTGAATATTAGGTTAAGATTTGTTAACTTCAAATTGGGTTTCTATCGTTGTCGGAACTCTTATTCAAGGAGTTTCAATCCCATACCTCTCGAGATTGTCTTTACTAATAGTTTAGTAAATGGATCATGCAAATCATATCTCGATCGTATATATGTGAATGAAATGATTACATCCTTAATAAATTTTCTCACGAAAGAATGCCTAAGTCCTACTTGCATATACTTTCTGTTATACACTTCTTGTATGCTCTAGGTAAAGTCGATTGACTACGACAATGTATCAACACCTTTGAAACCTTGTCTTTAGCCAATGGAACTTCCAACAGAAGTTCCCTCAACCATTCAACTTCTTCACCGACGGAAGCAAGAGCCTTGAACTATGATTATATTATTTGAGAGAGTGATTCACATTTATTTCTTACTCTTCCAAGAAATTGCACCTTACTAGTGTAAATATCCACCTAAATGCAGATTTTGATATTCAACACTCGATATCCAACTCACATTGATATATCCCTTCTGATATTGCAAGAAATCTACCATAATGGAGACCAAGATTTTTGATTTTCATAAGATAGCCAAAAATCCTAATGATGGCCTTCCAGTGCTCACCATTTGGATTTCTAGTAAAATTCACTAATTTTACTAATTACAAATGTTATGTCGGGTCTAGTACATTGCATGCACTTGCATATTCCAATTGAGACACAATTCTTCCATCATTCTTTTGAAGTTTGACACTAGGATTAAATGGAGTGGTCACTTCCTTAAGCGCAAGTGTTAAAATTTCTCAAGCATTTTCTCAATATAGTTTGTTTGACTAAGTTCATAACCCCACTATTTCGCTTTACTTTAATCCCCAAAAGTGTGTCAACTAGTCCAAGGTCATTCATTTTGAATGTGGAAGTTAGAAACCTCTTTGTTTTTAAAATTTCATTCATCTCATTGCTAATGATCAATCATATAACCAACATGGAGTCAAATGAATATCACAATACTCTCACACAACTTTTTGTACAAACACTTGTAACAAGAATTAGATGAAGAATGTTTTTAGATAATCATGCATGATGATGCAAGGTTTTTGGATGAAGTGAGGGATAAAATTATGATAAACTTAAAGTAGTATAATATAAATTGCAATGATCACCTTAGTTATGTTCACTTGTCTCAAATATTTACTTTAATTTTTATGTTAAACATTCTTGAGGGACTTTATCATTAATGTGTATGACACTTTTGATCCTTTTCTTCCTAGATAATATTTATCTTCATAAAAATTATATTAGATATAAGATGTATTCCTAACAATATCCCCCTTTTGATGATGACAAAATATTTGAATTTCTGTTTTTATAATGATTTAAAAATTTACCGCTAAGTTGTGTGTTTCTCCATTAATTGGTAAATCTTGCAACGACAAAGTCAAACTTTTGATGTTATTGTTTTGTTGCTTGTTTTAATCCATACAAGGATTTGACAAGCTCTCACACCTTTGTTCATTACCAGAAAGTACATAACCTTATGGTGTCTCCATGTAAATCTCCTCATCGAGATATCCATATTGAACTTTTATTTTGACATCCATTTGGTGAATTATAAGTTCCTACAAAGAATCTAATTTAAACGATACTCTAATTGTCGTCTTCCTTGCTACTAGTGCATATGTGTTGAAATAATCAACACCTTCCTTTTGTCTAAAAACCTTTTGGTTTGACATTATAGAATTCATTTTGTCTTGGATAGTATCCTTCCAAAAAGAGAAGTCATTTGAAGTTAATTATTCCAAAATCTTAGGATCATCTTCCACTTGAAGAATAATAGGAATTTTCCAAACTAAATTCTCACCATCTCCTTCCATAAGATAAAGGAAATAAGTCTAGAACTATTTTTGTTTGGTCATAGATCATTAATCTTTTAGACTCTCTTGCTTATCCTTTATGATAAGGTTCCTAAAGAATTCTATTTCTTGGGATTCAATAATTACATTAGACTCCAAAATTGTGAACATTGTACTCTATTTCGTATGTAAATACTTGTTGAACAACTAAAACTGTGTCAATATTGTTGGAACAAATTGGTGAAAATGGTGAATAATTGAGTGTGGAGAGACTGATGGAGAGAATGAGAGAGACTGATAATTGAGGGTGAAAATATGTAATACTTCATTCACAAGATACCTGAGGGTATTTATACAATTACATGATGATGTACAATCATCATACAGAATAAAAACTGAAAACTCTCAGGTGTAACCGGTTGACATATTATGTCAATCGGTTTCCCTTCACTACTAAGTCAACTTTTAACTAAAAATACATAGGTGTAACCAGTTGACATATTATGTCAAAAGGTTGCACTTTGCTGCTGTAAGTTCTGTTTGACAATTTAAAGGGGTGTAATTGGTTTCACTTTTATGCCAACTGGTTGCATGCATGTGAATTAGCGTTTTTTCGCTTAACACACCACCTTAATTCGTGTTCTCCAAGTCTTCAATGCCTATGTTCTTCTTCAATCTCTTGAAAACTTCAATTGTGACTCCTTTGATCAACATATTGGCCACTTAGTCTTCACTTCTACAATGCCCCAATCTCAACCTTCCTTCACTAACAAGTCCTCTCAAGTAGTGAAATCCCATCTCAATATGATTGCTTCTCTCATGTGCAATTGGGTTCTTAGAAAGGTTTATAGCATAAAAGTTATCAACCATAAGCGTTACAACATCACCCTCTTTGCTGCCTAGCTCCTTCAAAAAATTCATCAACCACACGGCTTGGCACACACACAACAACGTGTAATGCACTCGGCCTTACAAGAAGAGAGTTCAACTACCGGTTCCTTCTTTGAACACCATGAGATTGATGTTTCACCAAACATCGAGATGTATCCAACATTAGAATTTCTATCATCCTTATCTCCACAACAATTGAAATTGACAAATTTTAGTAAATTGCGAGAAAGATAATTCTACAGCCAATAGATCCTTTGACGTATATTAGAATGCTTTTGACTATTTCTAAGTGAGACACCTTCAATCTCTCCATGAATCTGCTTACAAGACCGACGTTAAACGCTAAATCTGGTTGCATATTACACAAGTAATGTAAGGATCCAATCATCCTCCTATACTGAGTTGGATTAATATCTTGCTCATCTTCATTCTTTGACAATTGTAGCCTCGGTTCATTTGGAGTAATGGCTGCATTGTAATTATTTATTTCAAAATTCTTCAAAATCCCAAGTTCATATCTTCTTTGGTGCATGATCAGTCCCTTCTTTGACTTGTAAAACTCAATACCAAGGAAGTATGTCATGAGGCATAGGTCGGTCATCTTAAACTCCTTCTTAAGTTTTCCCTTGAACTTAGAAATGCAACTTTCATCGCTGTCTGTAATCAATAAATCGTCTATGTAGAGACAAAGGATTACCAACTGTTCATTTGTATCTTTCTTCACATACACACCATGTTCGGATACACATTTGTTAAAGCCAATATTCTTCAAGAAACTATTTGTCCTCTTTTTTCAAGCTCTTTGATCTTGTTTCAAACCGTACAACGCTTTATTAAATTTGTATAACTTTGACTTTTGGTTTATAATAACAAAACTAGGGGATGTTCTACACACACTTCTTCTTCAAGTTGTCCATTCAAAAATGCAGATTTAACATCCATTTAGTAGATGGACCAATTACTGTTATTTATAACACCCACAACTAGCCAAATAGTTTCAATTATAGTTACCAATTCAAAAATCCCTTTGCAACTAATTGAGCAGTGTGCTTGATTATTTCACCTTTGGGATTTGCCTTCGCTTTGTACACCCATCTTACACTAATTAGCTTATTTTCTTCTGATAGATCAACTAGCTCCTGAGTCTTGTTCATCTCAATCGATTCCAACTCCTCCTTTATAAAACAACTCCATTTTGGATCACGCAAGGCCTCCTCCACTTAAATTGGTCTAGACTCGTCCATAATTGCAAAATGCACAAAACCACCACCATTTTGGATCACTTTCTAGTGTTGTTATTGTTGTTTCAGGGGATGGGTCTAAATCAAATCCGCTTCTCTTGAGCATCATCATCAATCAGACGAGGGCATAGTGGACCAATCAAAACCAAAACTTTAATAACACCATGCAATACGTGCAATACTTTTTCTACTCCAATGACATGTGAATGTGGAGTTTTTTAAAATTTTATTATTTTCGCAATTTATTTTTACGTTTTACAAGTCAATCTAGAGTAGTAATTATAATTCTCAATTCTCTTTTGTACCACTTCTCTAATGCTTTACTTAACAAATGAGTTTGTGGCTATTGTTTCTTGCAGTGAATAATTTGATAGCTTACTAGTGACTAGATGAACAAAAAGAAAATCACAAGAAAATATTGATTATTATAGAAGTAACCCATGCAGATTGAGAGTTGATGAAGAAAGGAACAACTAACTAACTTGTACTCAATTTCTAGATACCTCGGCTAGTAAGGTTTGAGCCAAAATTTCCATTATTTACTTTTCCTTCTTATGAGAGTATTTGTGCAATTCTTATTTTCTAAAATTTGCATTATTTCTAATGTAATATATTGTTTTGATGAATACACAATGAGGAACTTGTTTATGGTAAACTCTAAGTCTTTTCAAACTAACCCTTATATTATGTTTATATCTTTTTCTAACCACTTTGAGTCTAAACCTTTCTTTTGGTGACATAGCCACATCTATTAGGCAATTAACTTGAAAGATTAAATCTGTTCACCCTCTCTTTGAGTTAGGTAGAAAATGCAGTTCCTTTTTCATATGAAGAAGAATAATTTTGGGTTGCTCTTGAAAGTGAGCAAAGTTTAATTTTAAAGGTTGGGGTACTAGAGAAAAAATGGTCAAAAATTTAAAAAAACTTAGAAAATAAGAAGTTAAAAATAACTTCTTCAAATAAGAGAGAAAAAGAATGATAAGGACCATAAAATATTAATCTCTAGTACTGATTAATTAAGCAAGAATGGATATTAAAAGGAATATGATAACATAAGAAAAACTAGGTACCTAGCTCCAAAGGTTTAAGCCTACTCTTCCAAATTATCCCACCTTGACATAAGTCTCATTACAACCTTAAAAGCCCTCTAAAGTTTGTGTTTAGATGACTTTCATTGGTTTTTAAATTTATGGTAAAATGCTTTTGTATGTTGATTGTGTGATTACTCTGTAAATGTGAGTGAAATAATAGTGAAATGGGAGACAGATTGAGTACTTGCTGTGTTGGAAGAACTTTTCCGATTTATCTTGATTAAAGTGGGGAGAGAAAGTGATAATCGGGTAAAATAAAATAAAGAAACAAAAGATATGTTCATTATTAAAGGTAAGCATGTTGTTTTCAGTTGAAACTTTTAGTTGCAGGCAAGTTACTTGAAGACAAACAACAAATTAAGTTTAGGGTTGTAATAACAGTTTGTCATTACATGAACTTTATGAGTATTTGTGATTAATTCGATGGAATTTCAAGTTAAAGATGAGCTAAATATGAAGAAATATGAATAAAGTAAATAAGTCGAAGAAACAAAGCAAAGCCAAGAAATCTTGAAGAAATGGGTCTTTTTCAACACAATCAACATCTTGACGTTTGTCCAGTAATTTGATCATATATGGAGTTCTGTAACTCATTTTGAGACGGGGTTTCTTGAAAAAGAAAGCTAAAATGGATATTTATATTCTAGAATAATCACGAGCATGATAGAAAATATAACGTGCGTGTTGTAAAGCAATCATGTGCACGATGGTGTGTGATGGGTGCGTAATAGGAGTGAAAACGTTGCATCGCGCGCGCGATGCGTCTTATAACGCGCATGATGGTACCTTTTGTGCATTTTTTGATGCATTTTGACCCGTTCTGACTACTTTAAAAAAGTTTTTCTGGTATCTTTTCAAGGGTTCTATGATTTTAGCCTGCAAGTGATGATTTACAACACCGAAAGGCATATTTAGAGTGCATTTGAAGCCATTTGAGGCCAGTTCTTCAAGGGATCTCTTGTGCAAATCTCTTATTTGCATTTGGTATTGTAATTTTCATTATGAGTAGCTAATTCTCTATATGTTAGGTTGTGTTTGATGAACCTATTTTAATACTGTTGGGACATATGTTTGATTTGTTATTGCATGAATAATTTGAGTAATAATTCTATTCAATTGCACCTAATTCTTAATGCTTTTAATGTGAGATACTCTTTTAATCTAATTTTGGACGCATAGGAAATACTGACCATTAGTCTATGCGTTGAACCTAGGAAAATTGTTGTGCACACGCCGATTGAATAGGGATATAAGACCTCGAGTAATGGCTTAGGAATTAATGTTCTATTGCATTGCCTAATCTTGCTTACGCTAGTGGACTAAGGATAGGAAACTCCGAGTATAGATTAGTGAGCTATACACTAAGGGATTGGGTATATAAGTTTTGCTCATTCACCATGGAATTATAGAAACGATATCATTTATGTAATACATTGAACATCAACAGTAGAGAAATAAGGGATTCTATACACAACCTGGCCGCTTTCGTATTATTGACATAACACTTTCTCTTTTTTTCGCAATTAAAACTTACCCCCCTCCCAATTTAGTATTTTCTAAACATTGCACAATTATTGTCTTATTAAATAGTAGTCCTTGTGAATTCGATCTTCTTATTACTTCGACATTATCGGTACACTTTCCGAGAAGTGATCAATTTTCAATCACCACCTTTCTCAAAATTGTTCACATCTACACATTGATGCATCAAAACAGCGTGTTGAAATATTTCGTTTTCTCCTCCTTATGCTTATATCGTTCTACATTCGTTGTGCCTTCTATAAATGTAGTTACCCCATTCTTGATTACTTCAAGAACAACTTGATAGCCAAACATCACCTTCATTTGTTTGCATCACTTGTCGTAATTATTCACATAAAAAATTTAGAGATTTGTTGAGTTATTTTTGTTGGAGACAGAAATCACTTGTCGTAATTATTCGCATCCGATTTACATGCATGTGAATTAGATTTTTCTGGACAAATATCTTAGTCTAATGAGACTTTTAATATTATCACACTGAGAGCTGACGTCCAATACTAGTATTCCATCGGCCATGACATGCACTTTCTATTGCTCAAGTCTCAACAAAAACACAAATTATTAGGATTTAAGCAGTTTATTAGAATGGAAAATCTCTTAACTTAAATATCATATTGGCCATTTATATTTATTCCACATAAAAATTTCTAACAGCTTCTTCCCAATTTTGTTAAACTTCAATTTTACAGCAAAATTATTTCTATCAAAATTAATAATACCTAAATATTTGGAATCGATGAAAAATATACGAGAATTATTAACATGTGACACAACTTATAATAGGTATCTCTTTTTCTGGTAAGGAATATTTTTTACCAATTAATTAATAGAATACTATCTTAAGGTTGGCAATCAAATTAGCAATTATTCTCAGTAAAAGTTGTTTAAGTTCAATTAATGAAGCCGCCCATTTAAAAAGCACTTATTGGTAAGGAATATATGCTAGCATTAGTACTAATATTTAGTACATTTTAAACAAACATATGGAAGAATTTTTAAGATCTTGTGTTGATACAGAAGATTTGGATTAGGCAACATCTAGAACCTGAAAGAATTTTTCAAAATATTAATGAAAATGATTAAATTCATTTTATGAATTTTTTTTTCAATTATAAATGATTATGTTGATATAGTGGTTATGAATTTTGATAAAGATTAGCATCTCATAGATTCAACATTTGATTTCAATTTTTTTTTTGGATTTATTTGATAAAATCACAAAATAATTGGGTTTCACCATTTTTTTATATTTTATTTGATAAAATAACAAAATAGTTGGCTAAAAGTTATACTAGATCGGATTTGAACAAATAACTTATTGGTCATTGAACACATGGAGTAGCAATGCTACCATTGATCTAACACAAGATTTTTTATCAATTTTGAACATTATTAATTTATATCTGGTTGCGAAAGGCTATTCGAAACTATTGAAATATTGTTCTCCTTATTAAGTGGTATATATTTTTTTATAAATAAAGATACTTGTTAGACATAAAAATATATGAAAATTGTATGTTTTAAGTGGCAAAAATAATATCTAAATAATTCTTTTATTTTGGCTTAATGTATCTTTTGGTTCCTTAACTTAATTTAATGTTTCAATTTAATCCTTTAACTAAAAAAGTTACAAATTAGTTCCTTAAAATTATTCAGTTAGTTGAATTGATCATTTCCGATTAAAAAAGCGTTAATTTTTGCCTACATGGCAATCTTAATGAATTTTTAATATCTGACTTGCCTTATTTTTAAACTCTTTCACATATTTGGAACCGTAGCCACCACCCATCTTTCTCTTTTTTTCACATCTCCTTCTCTCTTCTCCTTCTTCCACCACCACAACCTCCTGCCTCCTTCTTTCTTTCATCTCATGGGTTGTGTTGGTGAGAAAAATGTGTCGATCTTTCATTTGGGTGGTGGTACTTTTGATGTATCTCTTCTCACCATTGAAGAGGGTGTTGTAGCCGGACGTGCAAAACGTCTCTGACATCACCTTTGATTTTCTTTGTGTGTGCTTTATTTTATGGGGATTTGATTGGTGTAGTCAGACGAGCAAATCGTCTTAGACAACACCCTGACTTTAGTGTACCGAGCTTCGATTTCGTCGATCTTACCCCAGACTTGCTGTCATTACGCGTAATCAAAAGGAAATAGGTATTTTATAAAATGTCATGTTTAACTTATATTTGAAATATATTCTTATACATAAGGAAGATGATCATACAATCACAATATTTAATATACATGGGGAAAAAGGAAACATAACCAATCAGGATAGATGGCGCTTATTCCTTTTTTGGTCTAGCCATTTCTTGGAGAACGGATGCCCATTATGATGAGCTGGCTAGGGAGGGAAGCTATATTAATCTCTGTGGCCATGCCTTCTCCTTGGTCTTTCTAGAGCGCTTGGTAGATTCTTTTTTCTCCCTCGAGGTCGGCATTAATGGTGACCTGTCACTACGCGCAATCAAAAGGAAATAAATGTTTTAGAAAATGTCATGTTTAATGTATATTTGAAATATATTCTTATACATAAGGAAGATGATTATACAATCACAATATTTAATATGCATGGGAAAAAAGGAAACATAACCAATCAGGATAACTGGCACTTATTCCTTTTTTTGGTCTAGCCATTTCTTGGAGGACGAATACCCATTATGATGAGCTGGCTGGGGAAGGAAGCTACATTAATCTCCATGGTCATGCCTTCTCCTTGGTCTTTCTAGAGCACTTAGTTGATTCTTTTTTCTCCCCCAAATATAATATCATCAACGTAAATCTATACAACAAGAATATCATTTTTGAATGTCTTAAAGAAAATAGTTGTATCAACCTTCCCTTTAGTAAAATCATTTTCAAAAAGGAACTTACTTAGTCTTTCATACGACGCTCTGGGAGCTTGTTTCAGACCATACAATTATTTTTTAAGCTTGAAAACAAAATCTAGATTTTTAGAGTTTTCAAAGTCAAGGGGTTGGTGTACATACACTTCTTCAGTAATGTAGCCATTCAAAAATTCACTCTTAACATCCATCTGATTTAAGATGATGTTATGATTAACAACAAAAGAGATTAAGAGACTAATAAACTCTAACCTGGAAACTGGTGCAAAGGTTTCTGTATAGTCAATCCCTTCTTGCTGACTATAACCTTGTGCAACCAGTTAAGTCTTGTTTCTTACTACCTCTCCTTGTTCGTTCAGCTTGTTTCTGAAGACCCACTTAGTTCTAATAACATGAGTTCCTTTGGGTCTTGCACGTCATTTCTGGATAACTGATTGAGTTCCCCTTGCATATCCAGAATCCATTATATGTCTTGAAGTGCTTTATCAATTGATGTAGGCTTTATCACAGACACCAAACCCATAAGGTTTTTTCAGAGGGCTTGAAAGAGGATATGGTTTTGACAGGTTCAACTTTGTCTACCATAATCAATTATTCAGAGTGTGAATATCTTTTTTTGCGCCTTCTAAGAGATGTAAGAGATTCAACCGCTTCAGAGTCTTTGGCCTCAGCTTCTTTTATTTCTAGAGTCTTTTCTTCAGAACATGAATAAGTTATCTTAAAATATGCAAATTTCTCAACTAGCTTTGACTTTTCAGAGTCAAGATTGTCATTGAATCTGACATGGATTGATTCTTCAACAATCTGTGTCTTAGTGTTATACACTCTATAGCATTTTGAACGTTCAGAGTATCCTAACATGATGCACTTTTGTGCCTTGGAATCAAGCTTGCCAAGATTCTCTTTAGTGTTCAAAATAAAATAAGAACATCCTGTTGCAGTGAGAATAGGATATCAAATTATTGATTAATTTGAATCACAATCTTAAGTTCACAACCGATCTTTGATTTATCCGAAGGAAAGGTTAAAGAAAGAAAAACTTAATTTGCATCGTAAACACAATGCGGGGAGATCTAGGGTACGGGGGTTGGTTAAGCCTAGGGAAGGTATTAGCATCCTAAACTTCTGTAGTACTCTACATGAACATCTTATTTAATATGTGTTATTTGGTATGTTTAACTGTTAAAGGTATGCTAAAGGGTAAAAGGTAAAGAGAAAGACCTAAGGAGTTAGTCCTAAGTATACTCGCCAAGAAATTGCATCTTGTGCCTATGTATCCTGGGTAGGGGATGGAATCAGAGTATTCGTAGTTCCCCTCAAAGGGAGTGAGGATCTTCTTAACTATGGTCAAGGTTCCAAGGGGGATGTAAGCATTCATAGGGAAGCGCTTACAGGGTTAAGTTCCAGGTCTTGGAACATATGCCTTCTTCCCTTCATGTGCCGCGAGCATCCAGAGTCCAGGTGCCATGACAGGTGTTTTAACTCTGCTACTAAGGATATCTGCAACATATATTATTTTGTCCTTAGGTAACCACATCTTTTTGGGTCCTTTTGAGTTAGTCTTCACATACTTTTTTACAACTTTGGGTTTTGTGTAGGATATATATATATATATATATATATATATATATATATATATATATATATATATATATATATATATTAATGCATGATTACAATGGACATGAGTTTTCATTTTAGCCTTAGGTTTTGCAATAGTTTTACCTTTAGGCCTAGCATCATTTTTTCCCAAAAGGAACAAAATGAGGTTCAAGAGTATTAGGCTTATCCTCTTTTTCAAAATCATATTCTTTATCAAAATCGTAGCCAATACCCTTGTCCCGTTCTTGATAACCCCATAAATCATGAAAGCCATTAAGCTTCTATTTAGGCTTCTAGTAAGAAATTTCTAGAAATATTTATCATACTATCACCAGAACTTGTAGTGACTTTAAAAATGATTTTTTGTTCATGTTTGAAACTCTTGCTTGAAGGTACAAAGTTGTTTTTCAAAATAATTTTTTCTTCACTCGAACTTGAAAAATCTGTCTGAAGCTTACAGTAAGCTTCTAATTAAGATACATGAATCATCTTCAGATCCTTGTATTTGTTCAAAAGGTTATGATATTTTTCCATAACTTCAGATAAGCTAGATTCAAGTTCAGAACAAAAGAGTTCAGAAAATACCTTTTCAGAATTAGACTTAGATTTTCATTCTGATTGAATCGTTTCTGCAGGAGCTTTTGTTAACGCCTTTAGAGCCACGTTAGAGTGTTCTTCTTCAGAGTCATCTTCAAAAGATTCTGAATCGTCCTATGTGGCCATTAGACCCTTCTTCTTCCCTCGGAAGTCTTTCTTCTTGGTTCTGTTCCACTTCAGCTTTGGATATTCATTCTTATAAAGACTTGGCTTCTTGCATTCATAGAAGATGACTTCTTTGCTGGCTCCATCTTTCTTGAATCCAAAAGTGGAATCATAACGACCACATGTCCTTCTTTGTCCTTTGAATTTGCCTTTCCTTTTCTTCCTGAGTTTATTCACGCGTCTAGAAAGAAGAGACAATTCATCTTCTTCTTCTGATTCTTCTTCAAACTCTTCATCGGTATCAACCTGAAGAGCTTTTTTCTTCTCAAATCTTCCTGAAGACTTCAGAGCAACAAACATACTCTTTCTCTTGGGCTTATATTCCTCGAGTTTAATCTCATAGATTCTTAAAGAACTAATCAATTCTTCAAGAGAGGTGTTATTGAGGTCCTTCGATCACTTCAGAGCAATTACTATTGGTCTCTAATGCTTAGGTAAGCTTTTGATAATCTTTTTGACATGATCAACATAAAATACCCTTTTGTCCAGAGCCTTAATCCCTGCGACAAGAGTTTGAAACCTTGAGAATATATTCTCAACAGTTTCATCATCCTCCATCTTGAACGCTTCATATTTTTGAATCAAGGCAAGAGCCTTGGTTTCTTTCACTTGTATGTTCCTTTCATGTGTCATCCTCAGAGAATCAAAGCTAGTCCACCCTACCAAAGTGATTTCGCCTTCTTAATAAGGAATTAATCAACTATAACCAAACTAATTACATACACCCTAAAGACAATCGTCTTTGTCTTCTTGAGTATACAGACTAAACCTTAGTCACCCAAGGAAAACACTCAAACATATTCGAGATTTTACAGACTGTGTTTACAATGAATGCTTCTACAAAGCAAATTAAGACAAAGTTTAAGTACAATGAATGAATCATACAATACAAACAAAATCTCTATGTGTGCTTATACAATATTCACTGGAATAAAATTATCAGAGAAAATAATGCAGCAGTGTGAATAGTGTTGAACACCTTGTGAATCGTCAACTTCATTCGTTCTTCAAAGTCTTCCTTATATAGCCAAGAAAAAAGATCTGTTGGAGGGTAGAGTGGGAAACTTCATGAATAAGGTGGTGCCTTGAATAACCGTCATTAATGGTGGAGACAAAATTGAATAACATAAACATCCTTACTCCACAAAATCTGCGTAGTGGAAGGAATGTTTTGATATTCTACTATGTACTATTTATCCCACTTAAAATGGTTTGATCTTATCATCTTCTAATATTCAAAGGCTTATGAATATAGTTATTGAAGCATGTTTAGAAGAGTCAAGGGCCTGGGATGAAAAGCTTCAGAACCAAAGTCTTTAGAGTCTTGACATTGTTTCTCAGAACTTGTCTTCAGAGTCTTCAGCACTTATCCTTTAGAACATTCATATCTTGAGCGCAAAGTCTTGAAGGGGACATAACCTTCAGAGGCTCTAGAATCAAAGTTACGATCAGAGGCTTTAGCACAAACTTCCTTTATAACCGTTTTCTAATAACTTTCTTGATCTTGACAGTTATTTTATATAACACTTGCTTCTTTTTAGAGTCATAGTGTGTTGATTCCAAAGTCTGATGACGTCACTTGTCAATGCTTCAAAGTTAGAACCTGATAAGCAAAAGCTACATACTTGACATAAACCATTAGTGTATAAAATTTTTCTTCAAGAATCAATGTATTTTTATCATCAAAACTAAATGCCAGATGTAGAACCAAATCTTGGTCTAACATAATGCTCTTGATTTGGCGATCTGAGAAGGTTACAAACAGAAGAATTGGAGAGCGAATGTGAGATCATGGAAAATATAGGAATTAGAAATCAATTTCTACAGACAACACCATTGTTTTTTTTCTAGTACTAAAAAAATAGTGATGATCATAAGTGATGGTGGATTTGAGCTTCAGACGCAATGGAGAGGGGGGACTTGCAGGTTAGCACTCCAAAGCTCAAGTCAGTATGTGAGGAAGAAGATTGAATTGAAATTATGCATGAAACTTAGTACCTCAATTTGACCTTGTTAGGAATGTCTCTTTTTATATATTAATATGGACGAGAGTACTTTATAAGAAAAAGGTGAATGCAAATGTCTTGACCGATGCAAATGAGGGAAGGTCAACACCTAGGTCAACAAATGTTTTAGTGTATAAGTGAGTAGGAGAAAAACATGCATGTGTGGAATTTCATCAGATTTCCCCATTTTCAAGATTAAGGACAGGCCGTTTTACCGTGATACAGACAAACCTCAAGCCACATCATGCAAAGTGGACAAATATGAGAAAATGTGTTTTGACAATCAACATGTTTTTATATCATATGTATTTCATAAGTTTGACCTCATACTATTAGAGGCAGTGAATCTTTTATAAAGAGGTAATAAGGTCATGCATAACAATGTTGTATCCACTACTATGAAAAAGCTCTTTTTACCTCAGTTGGAAAAGGGTTTTCACCTCGGTTGGGGGCGAGATAATAAATGGTGTCATAAAAAATGCGCCAAATTCCACATCGGGTAAAAGGCCAATGGGAATACTGGGAATCACATCACTTTTCCCATCGGTTGTAAGTTCCAACTGAAGGGGGAAATGATATTAGTCATGTGTTTGATTTCCAGCAACATGTATTTTTAAAACTAGAAGGTGCAACATGTTTCCCCTCGGTTGGACTGAGAACTGAGGTGAGAATACCAATTTTTCCTCTCGGATTCCTCTTTAAATTGAGGTGAAAGATTTTAGGGGGAGGATTTTTACCATGGTTAAGTGATCTAACCGAGGGGAAATTTGTTGTTTTTAAATTATAATTTTTTTATTAATTTTACAAAAAAAAATCGTTTTAACATGTTTTTTTTAAACAAAACCTAATTTTTTATTAATTTTACAAAAAAATCTCTTTAACTTGTTTTTTTTTAACAAACCCTAAACTGCACATTTTAGTGAAACAGAACAAATCACACATTTGTGAAAGAAAACTATATATATACCTTATGTACCAAAACTATATATTCTTTACAAGTGATTAACCAATAAAGGCAAAAACCCAAAGTTGCTCGACTTGAACGGATGTCCTCAAGTCTTCTTTTGTGAATGGTGTCTGGTTGTTAAACACTTATAATTTGAATGAAATTTAAAAACAATTAGGATGATACAACAATAATAATAACAAGAATAACAAAAATAACAGTAAACCTTTACTAACAACAACAACAACATTAAACCTTCAAACCATTTATATCAATCACAAAAACAACATTAAACTTTCAATCTCAACAATAGCAACAACATTAAACCTTTTACAAACACAAAAACAACAAATAAATAAAATCATTAATCATTCAACATATGGTAATAAATCTCGGCCTTTTACTTCTAAAACCATGCAACATATGGTATCCTTTCAAAGCTCTACATGTTAAAAACAATATCAATAAAAATTATTCAAAAAGTAAATTGGACATTTTAGTATTATAAATATATATATTACTAAGTCATATAAAATATTTACTTGTTAATTTTCCCATATCCCTTGTTGATGATCATAACGAATAACATGCACATCATCTGAATTATTTTCTTTATATGAGGTATGGGCGTGTGTTGTGAATGAAGGGGTCTCAGAAATATCAAGGAGTTATATCTTTATTGTTATCACTATAAGGAATGCATTTTGCTTGTAGAACAATTGAACATCTATTGTTAGAAGGATCACTAACATAATAAACTTTTGTTTGCCTTGCGAAGGTTAACCCGTGTGAATCCTAATTCATCGATTTGTACAGTAGTATTATTGTTAATCCACTAGCACTTAAATAAATACACTTTAAATATAACATTATTAATCTCCCAAATCTCCTCAATGACCCTAAAGTACGGTCTAGATGTCGTTACAAGATTCTTATCTTTGGAATTAGAGAAGTACATGGATTAAGTCTCAACCATAACCCTACTATTTTGCATGGTATTACGATAATCCTTTGATTTTTTTATAAAATGCAAATTTACTAAAGTCGCGAGCCTTCCAAGTTATTACATTAAAATCAGACATATATGACATCCATTTAATTGTCTCTGATTCACTCCCATCTTTAAAAATCATTTCATTAAACGAATTTTATGAAACTCTTGTTATGTTCTATCAACAACAATTTTTTATTCATCAAGGGGGATTTTTCCTTGGTAAATATTTTGTGAGTGGATAAGAAAGACTGAACTTCATAATCGTTATTCAATATATACGAATGTGCTTGAAGAACTACATCTTTGGCCATTAATACACATTTAAACCTTCCATGTCTCTTCATTTATATCTTCTATCATGACATGACTTAGGAATTCCTATAGCATATATTCCTTACAAATAGTTTGAACAAAACTCAATAATTTCTTATGATGTACCTTGCATTGATCGAAGCTTCTAAACACTAATGATTCTTAATATACCCTTTAAATATTTTCTCCTGTAGCTCTCTACATGATACATCCTCCTTAAATAAACTAGATCACAAAATCTATTATCCGGGACAAGATGAAAATTTAAGTGAACTATAATGTCAAAAATGATAGAGAGAAATACATCTACAATTGACACAAGATAATTGTAGCCTCATATTCCAACTCATCTAAATTTCCTATACCAATGACTTTATTATATATAATATTAAAAAATAAGCATAAAATAGTTATAGTTTCCCTTACATTTTTTGATAGCCAATGGTAGAAGTTATTGCATTAAGACATGGAAATCATGAGGCTTTAAGACAATTATTTTGAGATATTTCATTGATACAAGTTTCTTAACATTTTATGAGTATCCTTAGGAATCTTTGATACCCTTTAAACACACGCAAAAACTTTTTTTCTTTTCAACATAGAGTGTGACATGCTGGGGCGAAAATTTGTTCTTTTACCTATTTCTTTTGGGACTAACTCTTATCCTATATCCATCTCCACCAAACCTAGAAGAGCATTCTTATCATATTTTGTCTTGCCTTTAATACTGAGAAGTGTTTTAATAAAATATAACACACATTTTTCTCCACATGTATCACATCAAGACAATGTCTTACACCGACCTCTTTCTTCATATATTTTTCTCCACTGACCCTTTTTGGTTCTTTCCAAAGAGAACATTAATGTTTTTTATTTCTTATAAATTTTCTCTCTGATTAAAGGCGTGGAGAAATATCAAACTACTACTTTCCATTAAAATCCTTATACAAACTATGATATGAATTATTGGGTCTTGAAAATTTTTATACCTGAGGTAAACCGCCTTTTTTCATTCTTAAGTTTGTAGGAGTATGTATTAGCTTCACATATATGACACACTTTATGTCCCTTAACATTGTACTCATACACATTAATTGTATGCAGAAAAGTCATTAATTGGGCAAAACAACATGGGATGTATCTTAAAATTTTCACCTGAATATGCACCATCAACATCAATACCTTTCTCCCATAAAATTATTAAATATTCAATAAATAGACTTATATAAATATCTATGTCGTTTCCTGGTTATTTTAGACCCAAAACCATCATAGATAACATCATATATTTGCGCTTCATGCACAACCACAAAGATAAATTATAAATTATGATAAGAATAGACCATGAAGTATGGTTAGTACTCAGGTTACAAACATTTTCATTCCATTGATGGAAAGTACAAGCCTAAGGTTACTTGGCTCATGGCCGAAATTCGAAAACAACTAATCAATTTTCTTCCATTGTAAAGAATCAGCTACATGGAGAATTTTTCCATTACATTTTTTTTCATCTGCATGTCATCTAATATTCTTTGTGTCATTTACATTAGCAAACAATCTTGAAACTTGAAATTAATGGTAGATAATGTTTTACTTAGCAGGAGGACCCTTTCTGATTGCAACATCATCATTGTTAGCAAAACCACCATCCTTCAGCTTATAACACGACTCCCCACGCTTTAGGCACTCATTTAGTTTTTCATTCATTCTTGTATAATATGAAATCATTATGACATGCATGTATTTTGATATTGTCCAAACTCATTGGACACAACATCTTCTTGGCCTCATAATTTTGGTTTGGCAACATGTTATCTTCTAGAAACATGTCTTTTAATTATTTAAGCAATTTAGTGAAACATTTATCATTCCATCCATTTTTTTCCTTTAGATTAAACAGTCTTAACAATGTTGACAATCATGTAAAAAATTTGCACCCTGGATATAACGATTCTTCCTTGTCACTATGTAAAGTATCATACACATGGGCTCTTTTAAAATAATCTTCTCCAATATCACAAATTATATCTTCTAGTTGATCATCCATATCTTCATCAACTCCATCTCTATGGGATGCAGTTTGATTTTTTTCACTAAACCATCTTACACAATTGTTATATAATTTTGAAAAATTACATTACAACATAGATAATTGAATATTTCTTCCTTTCCATTTTTTCATATTCCCGCATAAAATTCAAGGACAATACAAAATTATTTTATTGCCGAGAAGTTTTCTTTCAACGAATTCAAGAAATTCAACCACTTCATTTTTATACTCATCACTTAATCTATTAGTTTTTATCCAACTACGATCCATTACTACATTTTTCTGAAAATAAAATCAAAATCCTACATAAATTAATCATGTACTTTGAATGATAAATTTGCTAAGTTCAAAACTTTGCTAAGTAACATTGATATTTCTCATTGTAATAAATCTACACCTATATAAACTATACACTTGCTAAGTAACAATATTGAACATTCGATCTCAACAACAAGAATAACATTAAACTTTCAATCTCTACAACAACAACAAAAAAAACAATATTAACATAAAACCTTGATATACCTTAACAACAACAACAATAACATTAAACCTTAAATATCTCAACAACAACAACAACAACATTACTTGTACATACATGAAGAAAGTATATGCGTACCAAAAACATAATGAGAGAGTAAAAAAAAGAGTTGCTTTGAGTTTCGATTTTCCTTCCGCCTTTCTTTACTTTATTCGACTTGGAAGATGGAGTTTGATTTGGTTTAGTGGGGAAGATGAAGAATGATGTTTTTGAGTTTATGGAAGATGGTGTTTCGTTCGCTAGGTGGAGAAGATAAAAAAAAGGTGCTTCATTCGCTAAGGCTCAATAATATTACATGAAATGCAAAAGTGAATGAGAGCTAATTTTGTGTTTTGAAAAACAATGTTGTTGGGAGTTTTCCCCTCGATTGTGGAGTATAACCGAGGGCATATGCGGGAGTTTTCCTATCGGTTAGGTAGTACAACCGAGGTAATAAATGATATATATTTATAATAAAAAATAGAATACAATAATGGCACTATTTTAAAATATTTAAAATCATAAACATAAGTTTTTGGGATTCTAATCGTGTCCTTGAGGGATTTTTTCCCTTAGCCGTCAAGTTGTCAAGTAATCGAGGGAATCAACACTTCTATTGTAGACCAATAAAAATGTTGAACAGTAAAAAATATTATTTACAACTTCTTACCATTTACCGCTTTCTTTTCATTATATTTTTTAATTATAGTATTTTATTTAATATAAATTATATAAAAAATTATACCAAATTAAAATTCATATTTTTTTAATCAAAATAAACAATTCTTATTTATTATCAATTATTTACCTTATCGGACTAAATTATAATCCTAAAATGCCTCAGTATATTTTTTTCCAAAATCTTTAAAAGTAAATTTATAATTACAACTCTTATTAAAACTAAACAATTTTATTTTGGTCATTCACCCTCTACCACCAATCATCACTATGACTAACTTAAAAAAAAAAAAAACTTAACTTATCAGTTACTTATGAGTCATGAAAATCTTTTATTCTTTTAATAATATGCACTCTATATATTTATTTTATCTATTATAATTATTTTAATATTTAAAATAAAATTTTATTATATAAAACAATTATTTGGTTTTAATTATTATATTTTTTTAAAGGCAAAATAATATTAATTATAATAAGAGTGAGGGAGCCTGAACAACAAACAAATGAGTAGATAGTTGAACTATTTATATATTTTTTATTAATATTTAATTGATTAAGATGTGTATGTTGAACTATTATAATAAAATTTTATGTAATTTTTATTCCTCCCTATTTTTTATTAACTATCATTTGTCGTTGCTATATTTTATAATCTTATCATTTTTTTATATTATAATACATTTTCTTCCTTAATTTATTAATTTTTCACCCATTTTATTTTTATCTTGTGTTCTATTACTATTTACTTCGGATTGAACCCTGAATTATGTTTGGATTGTTGTGTTAGACTTCTAATGTGGTGTTGTAACTCTTTGATGCATTAGATCACGGGGGTGAACCTACAAGTTTAGCACTTCAATACTCAAGTCAGTTGATGAGTCCAAAAAGAAATATGGTGAAATATGAAAAGTATGTTTGTATCTTAGATCTTTCGCATGTAAAGCTATTTATATCATTTGATTAAACTTGTTGTTGGGCCTTCTTTGGAGTATTAAATGGGTCTCCCTTATTGGGCCTTTGGTTGGCCTATAATAGTTTGCCTAAAGCTTATTGTGAAGTGTTAAACAAGAAGTCTTCCAAGATCTCTTCCGACCTAATGTTGTCAAGCCGTCAGTGGGTGAGACTTAAACTGTCTGACTAATGGGGAGTGTGGAACAGGCGTATTAAATGCTTTTCTCATCACTGAGGCACTTTGTGTGAACTTTAAATGCTTGCCCCTAGGTTGGGAGGTTATGGTGTGGCGCTCTCCCCTAGGGTGATTGAGTACACTCAAGTGTTGCGGTATTTTTGAGGAGATATCTAGTCGTGGCTTTTCATCTTCTTATTTCCTTTTCATCTAGGTCATTACTTACTTGATCCTTTTTTCCCTATAAAAGGGTCGCATGAATTTGTAAATGGGTTTTCGCTCTTACTACTAATTGAATCATACTTGATCTTTGAGAAATTATTCGTTCCTCTTTGAATTTTTGGAAAGCTCTGGTTACAGTGCCCCATTTTTTTATCAGAGCAGTGCGTTCTCTAAGTTATCTTTGATTATTCACTCCTTTTGCTTGATTCTCTTATTTATCTATCTACGTCCCATGTACCATATTCAAACTATGACCTTTGTTACAGAATTTCCATCCCTTTATCTTTGCTTTTGCTAATATAAATGGTCCATCTGCTAACTCGGGAAGTAATTCCTTCAATCTTCATTTCGTCATTAATGGGGACAAAAACTACAAATGACCTGAATAACACCACTCGAGTGCATGTTTGCCCTAATTTGGACCCATCAATCATTTTCGATAGTTTTGAATCTAATGGTTTTTCCAATAGAAATGTTTTTGGAGATGATTTTCTGATGAATCGCCTAGCCCTTTTTTTTATGGGAGTGTTGGAAATTCTTCTGATGATGTTCAATTAGATATTGTAATTTTGTTTCCCCAAGGAATGATCGAAGATTATGTCCCATATGTTGGCCTTCTATCTTATATTGTGATTATTACCCAGATGAATGGATACTTAAATGCTTTATTAACACGCATAAAATTATGCAAGGTTCTGATCCCAGAGAGATCGAGACTAGGCATCAAATGGATCATCTCAAAGTATCGACCATGATTGGCCGACATTGTTTTCCCGTTGAGACTCTGACCACTCTTTCTTTTCGAGAGCTAACTTGTGCAAATTGGTATCACTTGTTGGGCCTTGGATTGCTTAGGCCTGTATCTACTTTTGACAGCATGACCAAAGTAAAAAATTCTCTCGTTGAGGTAGGTTCGCCTCTCAATTAGATGTTCATAATGGATTTTGATAAGAGGATTTTTATCAGTTTTGAAGGGTGTTTCATCCCCACCTATTAGTGTCTATTCACTCTGTTGAAATTCAGGTTACCCTTTAATGAATTCGAACTTGGGATGTTAAAACATCTGATGATTGCACCTTCCCAATTGCATCCGAATGCTTGTGCCTCCATGAAGGTGTTCCAAATTTGGTGTAAGTACAAAGGTTGGAAACCATATTTGAACCTTTTCTTCCACGTCTTTGCCAAGAAATGTACTTCCCTAGACAAGCTTTGAAATCATGGATTGATTTTGTTGTAGCAAAAGGTCAAATAGTTTAGTGTTTTTCTGAGAATTGGAAGGATTTTAAGGACCAGTTCCTTTTGGTGCGCCCCTGAGGCTCACCTCGTCTTCTATAGGGTCGTAAAGGAAAATTTTTTGATTCCCGATTTCCCAAGGGAGAGAAATCTATTTCTAGTGACCGAATTTGAAATAAACATGCTTTGTCCCATTTCAGCCGAGGATCCCATACCTACGTTGCTCCTTTAGAATCTATGATCTCGTGGGAGATATTAATGAGAGAAAACTTAGAGGCTTTATGAAATATCCTAAGCTATGAATTAGAGGCCGCCCCTTTATATGTAGGGTCATTAATGCACAAAAAGTGCTCAATTGACACTCAGGCCTTAATAAATGTTGTTGATGCTTTGAAAAGGAAAAACTTTTTAGTGATGAGTGAAATCCAATTTAATGCACTACTTGCCTTCTATATGTTTGACATTTTGGTCTTTCTTATTTCTCTTAGTATATACAATGGCTCAGCGAGGTATGGATGTAGTGGAAATTTGACAAGTAGAAAGCTCAACAGAAAGTTAGGGCGGTTATTTCCTCTCCTTTTGCTTCTTTTACTACTATTCCTATGGGAGAATTATCGGAGAAATTTTTGAGTGATGCTGGAAATTCATTTGCGACTCAATCTTTTCCAACTCTTTTTGGTTGGGTTATACTTCCTCTGTTAGGCCGGACAAAGGGCCAGGAGATCAAACTTTGGCTTCTGCTAGTGATGTCGAGTGATATTAGGATCAGATACTTCCCATGGGAAAATTCACAGTATGAGGTTTGAGCTATATGATTCTTCTCCCACATGACTCGTTGTTCTTGGCACAGGGACTTCACATACTTTCCACAAGTTACTGATGCCCGTCAATCTCTGATACCCCGCACTTTGCAAGAGGCAAAAACTTGTGTGACTAAACCGAACTTTACTTTCCTTCAGAATCTTCCTGATGCTGAAAAGATGGAGCTGACTTTAAAGTCCACCTTACAAATGTTATGTAGAGCTTCTTTGATATCCATGGAGGTTACAGGTCAATGGGATATCCCAACCCTAGGTAATCCCTCTAAGGATAGAGACACTAGAAGGGGAAATATGACGTGGCTTCCCATGACCAACTATGTCTCTAAGAAAAACTGATTGTCCTCCAAGAAGAGATGGCTAAGCTATCTCGCCTTTAGAAAGAGGTGGGTACTCACAACTCACCCTCCATTTTGGATGCACAGGTTTCTGGTCCGCAAGAATCTTTAGAGGCCAAAGATAAGGCCATTGAGGAAGCAAAGGCTTCATTGACGGTGTTGACCTCTCAACCGACTATAGTTGAATATACTTTGAAGAGGGAGAAAGACTCTTATGCGAGGGTCTTAAGACCATCTTTGATGCTTTTAAAGAGGTGATTGATCAAGGGTAGTTGTTGTATCCAATACCCAGGTTCCTCAGTTGGAGCTGTACCCGGAGAAAATGGTCCGAAAAGGAGCCATCATTTGAGACAACGAAGACCCCAAAAAGGGCTCTGGTGTATAATATTTTGTCTTGATCTGTCCTACTTTGGGTGTGAGAACTCTCATGACTTTGTCCTTTAGAAAAGATGTCTCATTTGGCATGTCTAGTCACTGTTCATCTAATGTTGTTGATGACAAATTTTTCAAAAAATATGGTGACCGTCTTCTATATATTTGTTGTACGGCCGACTTTGGCAGGTCCATTATAACACCCTTTTTTACCCCACAAATACAATGGCAAATCAATCATATTTATCAGAGTAAAATATTGAACGCAATAAAATCATCCCAAAAGGGCGCAAATTTCTCAAAAATTCAAATATAGTCAATGTTCTGTAAACAACGGGTTTTCCTAAAATTACTTAAAATATTACTCAAAAGGCAGTGAAACTCAAAAAGGAAATAAAGTTTTCCTTTCGCCGCAAGGCAATCAACATAACAAAAAATCAATAAAATATAGTTTGACTCAAAAACTTAAAAAGTTCTCGACGGCATCCACGGCTAAACCTGGTCATCTGCATGTTACCCATGTGGAGGCAACATTCAAACAGGCGGGGTGAGTAAATCGATTCATAATAATTAATATAAGAATCAATATATAAAATTGCGTCATTTTTATATCTAACATCATCGGAATCATCAAGGAACATCAAAGGCTATAACATTATAAATTACACCAAATTGTCACATAAATGCAAATGCAACAAGACTTATACATGTGGTACCAATTAACAAAATTCGATGGACACTGGGCCATCAACCCTCCATAGATCCACAACAGTAAGATCGATTCTACACGAGAATCGGAGCACAACAAAATACCTCACATCCTCACAATGGGACTGAAGCCACAAGAATCAAGGTCCTGAACCGAAGTCCGGAATGCATATGAATGCATGATGCACACGTCAATATCATCCTCATAATAATCTCATTAGGTGCATCATCATTCATCATAATAATCATGTCATCATATAATCATAAAAAACTCATGGAATCAACATCATAACTCATCATTACTCATAGGAATCATCATACAATCATGTATTAATCTCAGAAGAATCATAGTCATACTTGTCGCTACTGCGAAAATCGGCGCCGACTATGACAGAAGAGTCGCCACCGTGCGTTATTTATCCCGAAGGAGGGAAAGGAAACGCTCAAAGTAAACCTAACGCAAAACGGGAAAGGAATGGTCGTCGCAACCGAATTCCTGGATTCGGGAGTCGATTACGCAAGGGGAAGGTATTAGCACCCCTCACGTCCGTCGTACTCGACGGGATCCACGCTTGTTTTCTAGTACGGATTGTTATTCTACCTACTCTACAGGTCTGGGTTAAAAAGAAAAGAAAATGACTCGGCAAAGTATCGCACTTTATGCCTACGTATTCCCGTCTGGAACGAGAAATCAGAGTCAACGTAGTTCGCCTACCTACGGGAAAGGAGGGGAAGGTTGCTCGCTAGGATACATCATCCTATGCCTACGTACTTTCATACGGCATGAAAGATCAGAGAAAACGTAGTTCGGGCTACGGAAGACACAAGCCTGTCTGACTGTTTTTTATTACCTTATGAAAGGGTTTTTCTTGATTAAGAGTCCAAGCGGACAAAAATGACACTTTGATGTTTGTTTTGAATCTTTTACGAAAGAAGTGTTTTTTAGTTTGTTTGCAATCTCTGACGCACTAGAGACTATGATTTGAGAGTGACTACGTCGCATGTCACCCAAAGGGTGCCACACTAAGCAACCAGACTACTGGAAAGAAACTCTCCAGCAACCCTTTCTCAAATAGCTTAAGGCCTGTAACGTACGACATCGATTAACCTTATTACTGTGTTTTTGAGTTGTTTTGAGATAAGAAGAGAAAGAAACTCTAAAAAGCCTAGGGTTGAAAAGGGAATAAAAACTAACCTAGTGTTGTCATGCATGGATAAGAATCCTAATGTCTGTCATAATTCCCTCCTGCACAGAGGAAATCAGATATCCTATGGGATAAATAGAAAAGAAAGCAAGCAAGTACAGTAAAATGCATGCAATGCATCAATACAAGCGAGGCAAGGGAGTCCTGCTCAACCTCGAACCTGGGAAAACAACAGGCAAAGTGAATCAACATTCACCTCAAACCTAGGGGGCAAGCTACACAAACCAACAAACAATACAGAAAACAAAACCCAAAGGAGGCAGCCCAAGCAGCAGCACCAAACTCCTACAGCAGCTCTGACAGCAAAGTTGACAGTAACATGACTCCATCTTCAAGCAGACCTTATGAAAGGCATCTTCAACATCTTAGATCTTCATCCCCAAGCTCTAGCAAGCTCCACCAAGAAAGATTGGTTATTGAGATCAATTTATAATGAATGGGAACCAGTGAAAACCAAAGGAAAACACTAGAAACCATCATCTGCAAAGGAGGGTATCCTCAAAAGTTCTACTCTTTAAGGCATACCACTCATCCCTCCAAGGGAGATATGGGGCTTCCTTAAGAGGACTTTGAATCATAGGATAGGATGGAAGAAAACAAAACATTCCATGTTTGAGGCAAGAAATGAACTAAGTCTAAAAAGCTCTTCCTAAAACCCTAATTTTCCTAAGCTCCTGACAAGCACTCCAACAGATGAGAGAATCTTCACATCCAAGCTCTTCAAGCTCTCCAAAGCATCCTCAATTGATCTTCATGATCACCCAAGCACAAGAACAACACCACCCTAGTCTAAGGGGAACTATTGAATTAAACTAGCCAAATTAGTTCATCAGAAACACCTAGAAGTTAGTCTTAAAACTAATTCTACTTAAAATACCAAAAGTGATTATAAAATCCTACAAAAATTACTAAGGGTTCCTAAACCTCTTATGAACCTCTCATACAAAAACCAGGGGATTAACCATTTATTTGGACCTAAAATTATGCCCTAAACCTAAAGGTATCAACTTAAAACCCTAATTCTAAACCCTCTAATGTCCAATGCTCAAACTAGCCTAAAATTCTCTCACAAAAATATGAGAAAATTACTATGGGTACATGCATATCTAAGCTATCTAGCCCAAAAATAATCAGCTCAAAATTCATCACCAATTATTCACAATAAAATCAGCAAAAACACATGTCAAACAAATTAAAAATAAAACCAATTAAAATACAAAAAAATGCAAATAAAATAAAAAATGCATGAATTAACTATTTTTCAATCCTATTAAATTCTACATTTTTTAAGGAGTTAAGGAAAAAAAATCTAGCTAAAAAATGATTATTTTCCTATTTATTATGAATTTTAGAAACAAAATGGATTAAAAAAAAAAGAAAATCAAATAAAAGAAATTAAAATGCTGGAATAAATGAGGGCCATGAGATTAATTGACTGGTAAACGCATCCAACGCTCCAGAGCGTGCCCACGCGAGGGTCCAGTCACCAACTGACTGGATAAATGAAACGCTGCGTTTCATTCAGTCAAAAGTCCACAAAATAGAACAAGTCCCAGCCACACGATGAGGCTACTAAGTCTTGATTCCAAGCAGATCCAATGGCAATGAACTCATCTCCTACCTTCAACTCAGGCCAAGGTCAAATATCCCAAACGGTGGTCCGGCCACCGTCTTCTCCGGTGAAGCATCACACACAGGCAACCAAAAACAATGATCCTTATATCAATCTCACTCAGAAAATCACCAGGATCATGAATATCATCTCCAAATCTCTTAACTCTCAATGGAAATTAAAACACGAAGCAATCTTCAGAATATGCCAAAATCTCAACCATCACCATTTGCAAAATTGAAACCACAGAAATGATCACCACCTTTCAATGATCATCATGATCTATCCAACTTGTTTTGAAACCTCAAGATCATGTATAACCGTCTCCAAACAGAAAATGATCATCAAACCTAATTGTCACTAATCAACTCCAAACCAATCTAGAAACGTTCCCTAATCATCCTAGGTCCTAACCACATGCACATTGCTAACTAATTCTCCCTAGAATGATGTAGAATTTTAAGGTTACATACCTGTAAAAATGGGATCAACAGAGGTAGAAAATGATGGATTCAGGCTCCACAACTCTTCAAACACGATCAGTGAAGCAAGATGAAGCTTCTAGGCACTTCAATTTGGCTTGATCAAACTTGTAACTCCAAAACCGATTCTGACTTGGAGCTCTTGAAATTCAACTTCAATCTTCACTCTCTCCACGAAATCATCACCAACCCCAATCTGAATTCACTCTAGAGCTTAAATAGAAACTGTTTGTGGGCTTTTGAATCCAAATTGAAGCCCAATTTAGTTGATCCAAAATTCTGTCATGGCCATGAAATTCCAATGCTACAGTCACGATTCTGAGCTCTCAGCTTGCTCTAGAAGGTTCCTTCCAACTGCAAATGGCCTTGTGAATGTGTTTGGATAGCTAGCACAGTCTGAATAGCCCTGGTTTTTGTTTTGGGATTGTGACTTGTAAATGAAGAAACCATTTTACAAAGCAAGTCATGTAATTGAACCTCAACTCAAAATTGTGACATTGCCAATGTGTTTGAAATCCAATTTCCACTCAAAATGAGTATTCACATGATGTGTTTAGGACCTACAACTCAAAAAATGATTTTTCCTTCTTTTGAATCATTTGAAAAATCCTTCTTTTTAGGCCATTTTGAAGCACTTTGTGAAATAATCCACTTCAAACCACCATGAATCCTTGTCTGACCTAAAAACATCATTTTAAGCACATCTCATGTTGAACAATTTTCCATTGGAGGCATGGAAGATAGAGATTTTGGCACATGCTTGAAAATGACCCATAATTCAACTTTCCCAAAATACCCCTGGATTGCCAAGATCATAACTTGAGTTCCACAAATCTTCTTGAGGACTTATGGTACTCAAATTAAAGCTAAGATCAATACCTACAACTCTTATGTTGTCCAAGAATACATTTGAAAACTCCTTGAGGGGAAAACGTTTCTTGGAAGTCAAGTGACTTTCACAGATAAGTTTCAGTGTTCTCTGGTGACTTGTAATTTGCAAAGACCATAACTTGAGTTCTATAAATCCCCTTGAGGACTTCTAGTACTCAAATTAAAGGTACTGAGATGCTCTACAAGTTTCATGTTGGCCAAAGATCCATTTGAAACTTGTATTTTGACTTATGTGGCCTTGAAGTTAGGCACTAAACATGGGATTTTACACTGAAACCCTAATTTAGCAACTTCCCACATTCTTGATCTTTCTTTGCTTAATCTTGGCACAAAACCACACATGTATCAACATACCAATTAATAAACCCCATGACCTCAAGGTAGACTTTGATGCTCTCCAATTACTCAATTGACCTAGGGTTGACCCAGATGAAACCCTAGTTGACTGCACCTCAACTGTGGCTCTTGTACTTGAATCAATGACTTGTCTCAGCTTCAATAGGGCCCTCTAGGCATTCCATGAGATCCATACACACCTCAAGTTTACATTCCATGTTGATGATCTTCAATACACCTCAAGTTAGGAGAGAAATCCACCTGTGGGCACTCAAACTTCTCATGACTTCAACCCTTCTCTGATGACTTGGAGGGGCTCTCAGGCTCAGAGAACACCTCTAGATAGGCTTCTTTTGACATAAATGGCACTTGATCCCTTATTGGATGACTTGATATGCTATGATATGCAAATGGTTGAAATATGTGAATGATGTAACTATGCAAATGAAATGCAATGAAACATAAATCAGGCAAGAAAAGGTTAAGCAAATTTTGGGGTGCAACAATACTCATGGTAATTCATCAAAGAGAATCACAACATCAAAACATCAAGACATCACTGCACAAGATCAGAATTCACGAAACTCTTCTACGTTCGCTAGCAAGTTCAGTGTGCGAGTCTGGGGCGAATGTTCTCCGTGCGAACTCGCGATTACAGCAAATCGCTGTTACGCACCAGCACCAAAACCAGCCCAAAAACCTCTACGATTTTCTTCCCCGATGCCCTAAAAACATCCCTAAATCATTCCTAAGGTATTACAGCGATAAAGGCACAAAATCTACGACTTATTAGGCCAATCTCGTATCATATTTACGCCTCCAATTCCCATAATTTCTTACAACTACCCCACAGTCATTAAAGTTCTCACAATCATTTACCCTATACGGTTAAACAACCTCAACAACAGATTCGGCCACGAAGGCCTAATTTCCCTTACTCTCAAATCAACCTCAAACCTATCAGACCATCAGTTCAAATCCCTCAAACTCATTGAACTCATCACCAGAAAGGCAACAACAATCCAATACCCAAAAATCCCTAAACTCTTAAGTCAGCTTTAAACACATTGAATCACATTTTGAAAACAATGAAGGCAATACTCCCCATACCTTAATTGTTGACTCTAAGCCTTTCTCTTTGATTCTTGGAAACCTTGCGAAGCTTTTGCCTCAATCCTCTTCCTTAGAGCTCTGACCTCTATTTCTTCCCTTTTTACGGTCTAACAAGAATGAATCCTAATTCCCTAAAATTCCTTTTTGTTAAACTTAACTTTGAGCCTTAAAATTGGGCTTTCCAACTTCACCCACACTAACTCCTACTCAAATGTCCATTTTGCCCTTAATTCACTTATATTTATTTAAATTAATAATAATAATACCAATATATTCATATTATATACTATTATTTAAATAAATAATCCAAAATCCAAAATTCCAAATATTTACACCAACCATCGAAAATCACCAAAAATACGAATATTCATATATAAATAAATTAAATAAATATTTCAAGAATTTTGGGGTGTTACAACTCTCCCCCACTTAAAAGAATTTTCGCTCTCGAAAATTACGTTAAGGAAACAAAGTCGGATACGACTCCCTCATCTGATCCTCACGCTCCCAAGTCATACTTCCTCCAGCTGGTCCTCCCCAAACTACCTTTACCAAGGAAATCTCTTTACCTCGTAGTTGCTTCACTTCTCGTTCATCAATCCGAACTGGCAATGCCTCAACAGTCAAATTATCTCTCACTTGTACATCATCCATCTGAATCATATGGGACGGATCTGGAATGTACTTTCTCAATTGAGACACATGAAACACATCATGCAAATTTGCAAGCGACGGCGGTAAAGCAATCTGATATGCTACTCTTCCCACCCTCTGCGAAATCTGATACGGACCAACAAAACTCGGTGTGAGCTTTCTGGACTTCAAAGCTCGTCCAACGCCAGTTACCGGCGTAACTCTAAAAAACACGTGATCTCCTTCATGTAACTCAAGTGCTTTCCTTCTCTTATCATGGTAACTCTTCTGACGACTCTGCGACACTTTTATTTTTTTTGGATCATCTTGATCTTTTCAGTTTTCTATTGCACAATCTCAGGTCCGAGTACAACATTTTCGCCTGATTCATACCAACACAAAAGAGTCCTACATCTCCTACCATACAATGCCTCATATAAGTCAGTTAACGAATCCAAAAATGGATATAGTGAAGTATGAAAAATATATGTGTACCTTAAGTCTTACACATGTAGAATTATTTATATCCTTAGATCGAGCTTGTTGTTAGACTTTCTTTAGAGTAATAAATGTGTCTCCTTTATTGAGTTTTTCACTGGTCTAGAATAATAAATTTACTTAATTTATTTAAATAATAAGATATTTATGATTACTCAATTCACATAATTAATAAAAAATCATAAATATACAATTATATAATAATTTTATTTTGTGATCATAAAATAATTCATGTATATTATCATACCTTTTTTTATAAAATTTAATTCATACATTACTCATTTATTTTACACACTTATATTGTTATGCAATTTATTTCATATCTATTGTATCTCACCATCATGACATTATTTCATAAAACTTGTTTACAAATATCTAAATTTATAGTAAAATATATCTGTTGAACTATTATAAAAAAAACTTTATGGGATGTTTATTGCTCTCTATTTTTTCTATTAACTATCATTGTAAGATTTTAAATCTACTATATTTTATAATTCTATATTTTTTCATATACCGTCTGATGGTAGTGCGATATATATATACTCAAAATGTAAGTGACAGGTTAAAATTTAATTTGTAAATTTAATTTTTCAAGCTAATTTTGAATTTTTCTTTTTATTTTGATTATTTTTCGTACATGATAATTATGTATATATTGATACATTTGTTATAATAAAAGTTAGATTAAATTATTATTTTAGTTCCCTTATTATAATCGATTTACGAAATTAGTTTTCATATTCTAAATTCAAACAATTTTAAATCTTTATTTTAAATTATTTAAATTTCTCTCTCACGTTTTTTCATAAAAAAATTGATGAAAATTTTGTTTTTAACTTATATTTTTATCTATATAGTTTAATCATAAATTTATAAATGATAATTGGTCATGTTTTATAAGTAAATTTTTATTTTTTTAAAGACAAAAATATGAAAGAAATTAAAACTGTTTAAATTTAAAATAAATATTAATTTTATGAAATTATGAGACTAAAATTATAACTAAACTTAATATTAAATAAAAAACATTGACATTCCATTTATTCACATAAAATTTTATCACTAAACTATTTAAATTAATTCATTTAAAGCCTTTGAGCTAGAATTAAAGTCATTAAACAATGGGTGAAGTGCATATTATAAAAGTCCTTTTAATGTGAAGAAGAGTTTTACACCATCACAAAATAAAGCTTTATTAATTGGTGTACAGAGCAAAGAAAAAGTAGCACATAGATAGGTAGGACAAAGAGTGACTAAAAGTAAAGAAATGAAAAAGAAAAATCACTTGCATCAAGGTTTGAAATTGGCAAGAAACAGAGTTTCAGAGACAACAGATGAGGTTTTGTGATGTCCATTTTCGTGCCTTTTGATCGTGTAGGGCCGACAACAAGGACGCATTCAGCCGTCTATTACCCAACAACTCCATCCTGTTAAAGCTGCCCTCTGTCCCCTTTACCTTTCTATTTTCTATATCTCTCTATTCCTTCAATTTATACCCAATTCTTGAAATTTACTTGTTGAATAAATCTCATTTAAACATGTATTTATTTAAGTTCTTTGTGTTAACAATTTTGATCTATACAAATTATTTTTAATACAACTCAAATTTTAAAATTAAATTAGAATTCATCATAGTTAAATCAATGTTCCATTTAAACATCTCAACATTTCAGCTGGTTGTTGTGAAAAGACATTAAATAGAAGAGCGTGAATTTCAAGTTATTAAAAATTAAAATGTTATATTTTATCTTTAATTTGATTTTTTTTAACATAATACTTATAATAATTATAATAATTAGTATGAATGAAGTAGTGAACGGTCGAGCATACTCATCTATTGTGTAAATTCTGTTCAATTTTATTTTTTGAACTTTGACATAAACAAATATTTTTGACCGTCAATTATGTCCGTCCTATCTTATTTTTTTTATTTTTTTAATAACAAATCTAAATAAGATGGACATCTAGATTTACCTTAGCATTGAAGTACATATACTAAATTTTTAAAAATAGATTAGAGCCACCTTATACGTAATTATTGACACAACACTTTTTCCTAACATAATCATCTTGCCCAAGTAGAACTGCATCTCTCATGCTTAACCAAATAAACATCATCCATTATTACATACTCCCTAAAATTGATAAATAAATTACTCCATTCAAATAAAGTTTCTCACATATAATCCTCTCCTTGTTTCTCTCACACACATATATGAGCTAGAGTGTCACCAACTTTATCCACTTTTTATACATCATATTGTTATTATATTATGGATATTATGGAATAGGAAAAAAAAAAAAGAAAAAAACACAATCCATGATCCACTAAGATGTGATATATTCTCTTATTCTCTTACATCCTATAAACAAAACCTCTCTATAAATATCACCTCTCACCTCAACCATTTCTCACACATTCTTCTTCTTCTCTTCTCATTCTCATTCTCATCAACCTCATACATTCTTTCTATTCTCACCCCCCAAAATGCATTACCAAACAGAATCATGGGGAACCTATCACATGAACCCAAGAACATCCTCCACAACAATGATGGGTGACCCCTTAGAACGAATAGAGAGACTCGCATCAGAAAACGCTGTTGTGATATTCAGCATAAGCACATGCTGCATGTGTCATGCAATCAAGAGACTGTTCTGTGGAATGGGAGTGAATCCAGCCGTTCATGAACTCGACGAAGATCCAAGAGGCAAAGAACTTGAAAGGGCACTCATGAGACTACTTGGTACCTCAAATGTTGTCCCTGTTGTCTTCATCGGAGGGAAACTCATTGGTACTATGGATAGAGTCATGGGTTGTCATATTAATGGCTCTCTTGTTCCTCTTCTCAAACAAGCTGGTGCTCTTTGGCTTTGAAAAATTTGAGGTTTCATCTCATCAAAGACTCTTCATTATACTACTAGTGCTATTTTATCAAAAGTAAAACAAGGTTGAGACTTGAGGAAGAGGAACAAGTAGGTTTTTTATGAGACCCTTCAAATTCCGTTTTGGATTTTCTTTTTTTAGTTAAAAAACAACCTTTGTTGTACTTTTGAGTCTTGTTGTGTTTTTACTTTTTATAGTTTAGTTTTTCTTTTTTTGGTTGGAGTTTGGGTTTGTCATGTTTTTCTTTAAGGTTTTCTTCCTATGTAAAGACAAAAACATATTGGAAGAACAAAAAATGAACTAATTTTACTATTTATTTTTGTCTATGTTTTTTTTTATATGCTATGATACATTCACATTGTTTGAATTTGGACTTATGCTATTAATTTTAGTGACAAATAAAAATTATATTATGCTATTAAACATGAAATTGAGCTTGTGGACGGTGGTTGAAACGGTGTCGTGTTTGACAAAATTGTCGCTTTCAATGTCTTGTACTTGTTTCTTGCTCCCTTTAGCGTGTTCAGGCTAGACATAAAGTGACGTCAATGCCCTTTTACTTTGACCACTTTAATTTCTTTATTTATGTTTCATTGGTAAAAAATTATACCATGCTTGCATTGTATATGTATTGAAAACTTCACATTTAATACGCATAAATAAAGGGTGATTCATTTTTATGAATGAAAAAAACAGTAGAAAAGTTTGTATGCAGTCAGAGAGAAGCTAATGAGAAATATAAATGGAAAAGAGACATGATTATTAATATTAACAATAGTTTATAATTTAGGCGGAGATAATGAAAAATCTATAAAGAAATATTCTGACGATTATTCATGTGATACGAAATAGTAATTATTTAATCTCAAATGTATTTTTTTAATAAAAAAACAGTATATAAATATGTAATATGAAGTTGGTTTTCGAACAAAACTTTTTAATCTGAATGTAAAAACAACTTAAGTGAACTTTGAAGGTTTAAAATTCATCCCTATCTCTTTCCTAAATCATCTTGTCTCTATTGTTGTCATATTTGAGGAACTAAATGATCTTGTCCTTGACAAATTATATATATTTAGATCTCTTTACTAAAGCATACCGCTTTTATAAGTATCATGTTTGAGAGATCGTGTTCATTTTAGTATTTTACTTAAAAGTGTTCATTTTAGTATTTCACTTAAAAGAATTCAGACGAGATTTAAAATTAGATGTGATAGAACCAACTCTGCCTATGTCCATTCATAGGAAAAGATTAGGGCGGATCACTCTTAATGAGTTTGGTCGACAAGACAAATCCATGATCTAGTACATTATGCATATAAACGTAATATTATACGCCATTAAATAGCCCTAAAAGGTTAATCTTAAACATGAGGGCAGGGGAATTAACTCTCATTTATTGCGTAAAAATCAGTTATAACAAAGTGTAATTGACATACCATTTCCATACGACAAACATTGTGAATTTGACTGCCCTAACACCAGTTGATTTATCAAATAGTGTATCCAACATGTACAATTTGCAATAGTACTATGTTTTTATTTTTCAAAAAGTACATATGTGTGACACTCTTATTCTGGTAGTGGTGGCCAAAGACTTTAGGAAATTTTGGTTGTTTAGGGAAAGCATACGGTGGTGAGAGACCTTATTTTGAAGGTGTTTTCGGTATGGAGAGAGCAAACTCCCGTGAGGTGAAAAAATCTGTATTTTTGAGGTGTTTCTTGTGTATCCAGAATGTCCTCCTCAACCTTAAGATTTGTTAAATATATAATTCTTTGTGTTAAGTAATAATGTATTCGACAGTATCGAATTCTGTATGAAGTTATCGAAGAAGTTTGCTTCAACAGAGTCTAAGAATGCGTATCTTCAACAGAATTGAACCAGTTAGAATTCGACAGAGTTGAGTTTAGTATTTTCGTGTAACAGTTGAGTTATTTATTTTGAGATTACTTGGAGTGTAAGTCATCTCATTATAAATAGAAGAAGACTCCATGTAGTTATATATAAATAATCACTTTAAAAAAATACACAATTAAGTGCAGTTGCACAGTGCAATATATTCTTCTTCTTTCTCCAAAATTTTGTATCCTCTCAAACTTGTATCTATCTTTTTTTTCTTCATCTCCTCAAATTTAAGTGCAAAGTAGAATAATCTAGCAACCAAGCTGTGGTTGATTCACTCCAGTAAAGGGTGAAGAACAAGAGGCACGATTAATTAGAAAGATTGATTTTTATTAATCAAGATTGATTCGGATTAAGAGTGGGGTTTAATTCCAACATTTGGTATCTAGAGCGCTAAATGTTGTTCTCAGGAAGCATAAAATAATGACTTCTCATCCGAATGGGCGTTTTCCAGCAAATCTTTCTATCTTGAACGGCAAGAATTATGATAATTAGTGTAAGTAGATGAAAGTTGTCTTCTGCTATCAAGACGTTTGGGATCTTGTACAAAATAAAGTAACACCAATTGTAAAAAATGCCACAAATGAACAAAAGGCTGAACATAAAAATTTGAAGAAGATTATAAATATATTTTTATAATCCATCAATGCATTGATCCATATGACTTTGAAAAGGTTGGTGATGTAGACTCATCAAAGGAAGCATGAGACATCTTGGAGAAATCGTTTGGAGGTGCTGAGAAGGTGAAAAAGGTGAGGTGACACACTCACAAAAGAATGTATGAATTGCTTCAAATGAAAAAAAAAAACAAAAGTATTACTGATTTCTTCATTAGAGTAACGAGACTGGTGAATCAAATCAAGATGTATGGAGAGATGTTGACATCAAAATCAATAATTGCAAAGATCTTGAGGTTATTACTTCCAAAGTTTGATCATGTGGTAGTAGACATAGGATAATTGAAGGATTTTTCAAGCATGACAAAAGAAGAACTTTAGGGGACACTTGAATCTAATGAACTAAGAATGGAAGAGGAAAATGGAATGAAAATAATGGTAGAAGAGGCTACAAAAATTCGATTAGTAGAGGAAACCAATAAGAAAATAGTTTATCAAATCAGAGACAATCTTCAAACCAAAGCAATCACATAGGTGGTGGTGTAGGTAGAGGAAGAGGATATTGAAGGAAACCTGACAAAAGTCATATTCGTTGTTATAACTATCAGAAGTATGGACATTATGCAAGTCAATATCAAGGAGGCAAGAATGAAAATTAAGAAAGTGATGTAAGACTTGCAAAACAAGAAGAAGATGAAGTGTTTCTTATGGTCACAACAAAAGAAGAAATATTCAAATATCAATGGTATCTCAACTCATGGTGCTCATCTCACATAACTAGAAGAAGATATTGATTCATTAACATCACTCCCTCGATGAAGAACAAGGTGAAATTTTCTAATGACAATACCCTAAGTGCCGAAGGTATTGGTGATGTTTTAATCATGATGAAGGATGACAAACAATAAGTGATTTCCAATGTGTTGTACATCGTGGCATAAAAAATAATCTACTAAGTATATGTCAACTGATCGAGAAGAATTACAACGTGGTGATCAAAGACAAGATGGTGAGAGTACTAGACTCAAGTGACAAGTTAATGTTGAAGGCTCCTAAGTCTCAGAATAGAACCTTCAGGATGAACTCGATGTGTTGGAATAAAGTTGTCTAGAAACTGGAGCTAGCAGGGATGAATAGCTATGGCACTACCAACTTACCATCTCAACTTCAAAGACATCATAAATTTGAAGAAAATAAATACAGTTTCAAATTTACTAAAAATTGGTATTCCAAATGAAGTATGTGAAGAATGTGTTTAGGCAAAGAAACACAAGAACAACTTCAGCAAATATGCAGGAAGTAAGTCGAAAGCAACCTCTGAGATCATATACTCATATGCGTGTGGTCCTCTTCAGGTAGATTCATGGTAACAAGTACTTTGTTACGTTCATAGATCATTTCAGTCAAAAATTGTGGAGATACTTAATCGAGAAAAAATGATGTGATTGAGGTATTTACCAAGTTCAAAGCTATGGTGGAGAGACAAAGTGTCGAGATATTTTGATGCGTTATGTGAAAGAGAAGGGATTGTACATGAGGTGGTTCCACCTTACACTCTACAACAAAATGGTACTGCTGAAAGGAAGAACATAACCATTATGAATATAGAGAGAAGTATGTTAAAGGGAAAGCACTTACCAAATGAGTTATGGGGTAAGGTTGTATTAATTAAAACTTACATAATGAAAAAATGTCCAACAAAGGGGCTAGAAGATATCACACTAGAAGGAATGAAGTATGAGAGCTAGTTCCTAGACTTGAATACATGTAATGTCATTAGTACCAAATGGATTTTCAAGAACAAATCAGATGAAAGTGGTAACGTGACAAGAAATGAGGCAAGGTTAATGGTTCAAGGGTACACTCAAATAGAAGGAATGGACTTTGATGAGACTCTTACTCCAATTGCTAGATTGAGTCCATTAGATTACCTCTTAGAATTTCATGCATGATGAAATTCAGATTGTATCAAATGGATGTTAAAAATGCTTTTCTGAATGGTTATCTTAATGAAGTAGTCTATGTAGAGCAACCAACGCGGTTCATTGGTCCTAATTTTCTAGACCATGTGTACAAGTTAAAGAAAGTTCTTTATGGTCTAAAACAAGCTCCAAGTGTATGGTATGAAAGATTAACAAAGTTTCTGATCAATATTGGCTACAAAAGAGAAGGGATAGATAAAACTCTATTTGTATATGGAGGAAAACTCATGGCGGCACAAATTTATCTTGATGACATTGTATTTGGAGGGATGTAGACTTGATGGTGGAACATTTTGTCCAACAAATAAAGTCTGAGTTTGAGATTATTCTTGTAGGATAACTCACTTACTTTCTTGCTCTTCAAGTTAAGAAAATGGAAGACAACATACATGTATCTCAAATAAAGTATGTTAAGAGTATAATGAAGAATTTTGGTATTGACAATGCTAGCCACAAAAGAACTCCTGATGCTACTCACGTGAAAGTGACCAAAAATGAAAATGGAGTTGATGTAGATCAAAGCTTATACACAAGCGTGATTAGAAGTTTTCTCTACCTCACAAAAAGTATACCTGACATCACGTTGTTTTGTAGGTGTGTGTGCTAGATATCAAGTAAAACCCAAGACCAACCATCTTTCTCGAGTGAAAAGAATCTTACGATATATCAATGGGACATGTGACTATGGTATCCTCTACTCACATAACACTAACCCAATTCAAGTAGGGTGTTATGATACTAATTAGGATGGAAGTGTAGATGATAGAAAAAGAACTTTTAGTGGATGCTTCTTCCTTGTATCAACTTTATATCTTGGTTCAGAAAGAAGAAAATTGTGTCACATTATCTAGTGCTGAAGCTAAATACATTGCTGTAGGGAGCAGTTGTACTCAATTTCTCTAGATGAAACAAATGTTTGAAGGACTATAATGTGGGACAAGATGTCATGACATTGTTTTATGATAACTTAAGTGCTATAAATATTTCTAATAATCCTAGTTAACATAGTAGAACTAAGTACAATGACATTCGTCATCACTTTATAGGGAGCTTGTTGAAGATAAAGTTATAGCTCTTGAACACGTGGAAACTGAAAAACAGTTGGCTGGTATTTTCACTAAGGAATTAGATGCAGTGAAGTTTGAAAATTTAAGATGTGCCCTTGGTGTTTGCATATGTGACAGTCTATAGTAATTAAATCTTGGGAGGCATGTAAGGAGACCAAGATCTCTCTCATATTCTATACGGTGTACGTGAAATAAGTATGATTTATTGTTATTCAAACTCTCTACTTATCTAGTCCTTTGTTACAAGCAAGAATAACCTTCAATTATTATTATCATGCTCTCAACAAATTTCACTTTCTCTTAACAAGGGAACTAGTATCAGCAAGGCTATTGATAGATTTCTTGAAGCGAATAAGAACAAGATCAAAAGAGTTAATTCCACTTCTGCAAAAATTGTGGATACACATGATGGACCATCAACTGAAACATCTATGATTGGGATGGCATCTGCGAAGACAGTGGAGAAAGAACATGTGCAAAAAAGTGACTCAAATGTTGATGAAGACTGGGTTGCCTTCATGAATTCAAGAGGATGGACTAAAGATAAAATTTAATTGGGCATGAAGGCCTAATTCCATGTGTTTTTCCTTAGTTTGTTTGGCTATTGTATTTGAGCATATTTTGTTTTTCTTGAATGGGTCTATAATGGCTTTGTTGCTAATAACTTGTTTTGATGCTCTAATCGTGCTCAACATTTGTCCTAATAATTAGTGACATTTTAATACTCCTGGCCTAATGTGTGTATGTACTAACATACTAACCTCTGAGATGACTGGCTGGCATTCTGAGGCACACCTTTGCCAAATTGTGGCAAAAGGAGGAGTAATAATAATGATGTGTGTAATGGAGTGGTGTAACTACTAACTTGACTACTGAATTTGTGGTGTATGAGGTTCTATTGTTGACATGATATGTCATGTTGTGTTTAGTAATGACTGGTATGATTGGTACTAACATATGTGATTTGTTTTTTATGTGCACACATGCTGAAGCATCTGACCTGACATCTGGCCCTCATCCTTGTGTGCTAGTAATCTTTGTGTCTTAGTAGTAGCTTATGTTATTTGACTACTGAGTACCAAGTGTGTTTGCATGCATGACTAATCTATCACGAATGATTCCATGTTAACTATTTTTTGGAGCATCCTGTGTGTCAACTGCATTATGAAATGTGATGCTTCTCGGACTTTTGCTATTGTATTCTCTGATGTTTGTTCTTCTACTACTGCTACTACTGCTAATGTTTGGTTTGAGTATAGGATACCTTAATACTCAATCGTGTTTATGCTTGAAGTGTTGTTTTGCCAAAGTTTTCCAAAGGAGGATAGTTTTGTTTGTTTTGGATTGACTGCATTATGAAAAACAACATGGAGTAAGTTTAAGCTGCTTTTACTGCAGAATGGACACATGTGCAACATGATGTTCCAACATGTGGGATGCACATTGTAACGCCCCGATTCTGATTTCCCATTTTTGTTGAGTCTTTTTGATGTAATTGGGTGATTATTATTTTAATTGTGGAATTTATGTGTTAATATGTTATGTTTGCATATTATGCTAGTTTACCAATTTTGAGAGTTTTCGGGGAAAATAGATTGGAGGGTATTTTAGACATTTAATATTTAATGTTAAGTTGGACATTTGGTAAGAAAATGGATTAATAGATATTTTGAGAGAAATAGAATAGAAGGAATATAAGTGGAAAGAGGAGAGAAAAGAAACAGAAATAGAAAGAAGAGAAAAGGAAGAGAAAGAAAGAGAGAAGAAGAGAAAGAGAAGAAAACTTGGAAATCATCAAGATCAAGCATCTAGGATTCGATTTAATCGGGTAAGGGTGTGAAATGTTATTATTTTTCTCAATGCGTATGATTATGTATGTGTTTGTTGGATTGTTGGAGAGTTTTTACTCATTTTCCCTTTTAGGGCAGAAGTTGGTTTAATCGGTAGAATCGAAGTTTTAACGGTTAAGATCTGGAATTAATGGTGTAGTTTAGTCGAGGAATGTTAGACTAAGTCTACTGGAACTTGTTGGAATTGAATCGGATGATTCTGTGGACTTATATGATTTTGGACAGTTGGGGGTTTTGAACATCGCAGACGTTTGCTAGCACCTTCGCTAGGCGAGCAGATCGCGAGTGTTCGCTGTAGCGAGCTAGTAGCGAACGGTCTCAGACTTGGACAGAATGGAGATGATCCTCTTCGCTGGTAGCGAGCAAGGTAGCAAGGGGTTAGCTGTAGCGAAGCCCCGACAAGTAGGTAGCGAAGCCTTACAGTAAATTTTGTTTGCCTTCGCGAGCTTGTTCGCTAGGAAAACAGGTAGCGAGTGCTCGCTAAGAACTCGCTAAGCGAGCGAGCTAGCGAGTGTGACAGCAACTTATTTTATTTTGCTGCTTCCATCCAATGTTGACGATTCTGATATATATGTTTATAACATATAGTTGTGTGCTGTTATATGATATATTGTGGGTAGCCATGTCGCGTGAATCTTAGATTATGGAATCGATTGTGAAATGTGGCCTTTTGGCATATATGTGTGCATTATTTAAATTGGTTAAAAAGGCATGGTGATTGTGATGGAATTTGTTGCCGTTGGCATGATATTGTGAATGCAAATTGATTGTATGCGATAGATTGTGGATGTATGATGATTGTATGAGATTATATGAGACGAATGCATGATTATATATTTGTGAATATGTATGCATTTCAAGAAGTGTATGGAGTCATTTTGCATGTGAAACATCATGATATACATTCTTGTGCTGATTGATTCCTTGGTGAATCTGCTGAACGATTGTATGCCCTTGTGGGGTGTGAGCAATCCTTAAACATTGTGTGCCCATGTGGGGTGTGAGAAATGGGTAAATTGATTCCGCGTAGAATCTGTTGAACGATTGTGTACCCATGTGGAGTGTGAGCAATCGGATTGTGTGCCCGTGTGGGGTGTGAGCAATCCTGAAACATCGTGTGCCCATGTGGGGTGTGAGCGATGGGTGAACATCGTAGGCCCGACGGGGAGTTACTTCGGTAACGAGCGATGGTTCCATTTGGTTCTTCAATTGAACTTGCTGAATGAGTCGATACCGCGTGTGCATCTGCATAGAGTCGTGAGTCGGTCTCTATGAGTTGCATTTATCATCATGAATTATGTATTGGTGAATAAACATAATTGTAAATGTTTATGTGAAAATGATGTGAATTGTAGAAGGATGATTGATGAATATGCTTAGTTATGAAAATATGCATTGTGATGTGTATGAATGAATGGTGAATATATGCATGATGAATATGCTTGGCGAATTATATATATGTTGCGATATATATATGATCAAATTGTGATGAATGTGGTGAGAATGGAGATATGTGTATTATTATGTTAATATATAATTATATGCATTGATTATTATGATAATATTTCTCACCCTTTTGCTGTTTTATGATGCTCTATGAGGCATTGCAAAGTAGGATTGCTGGAGGTCTTTTGTGAAGCGTGGCTTCATTCTTTTTGGTCGGTTGGCTCTGATGTGTAGCACCGAGTAGCTAAGATTGTATAAAATTCTTTTGTGATACGTTGTATATGTATCTGCTGATGAATGTTTATGAAAACATGTTGAGTGATGATGTGAATCAAACTGAATGATATGTATATATATATATATATATATATATATATATATATATATATATATATATATATATATATATATATATATATATATATATATATATATATATATATATATATATATATATATATATATATATATATATATATATATATATATATATATATATATATATATATATATATATATATATATATATATATATATATATATATATATATATATATATATATATATATATATATATATATATATATATATATATATATATATATATATATATATATATATATATATATATATATATATATATATATATATTTTGATGTTATTCAATATTTAGATTTTCCGCTTTTATTCTAAATATTGAGATGTGGGTGTAACGACTAAGTTCCTCTGTATTGAAAGTTACCCCACTGTTGCATATCTTGTTGAGCAGGTGTTGTATGTTTTAATTTCATGGATAATGTGACATATCTCTTTTATACCATGTTTTAAATATACTCTGATAAATGAATTGTTATATGTGCCTAAATGATTTATTTGATTATTTGGGGGTATAGAAATGGGGTGTTACATAAAGTGGTATCAGAGCCAGTGTTGAGTCAATTGTGTCTGTCTCGTTGTTATGTTGGTTAAACGGTTGTTTAACCTTGTTGTTATTTTTGGGAATAATCAGAATATGGCTGGTCGTAACGACAATGCGATGGCTGCTGCATTGGAAGCAATGGCTAGGGCGGTGCAGGGTGCGCCGAATGTGAATGCTAACGATGAGTTCAGGAAGAACCAACCACCGGTCTTCAAAGGAAGGTTTGATCCCGATGGTGCTCAGATTTGACTGAAAGAGATTGAAAGAATCTTTAGAGTCATGGGCTGTGCAGAAGAGAATAAGGTGAGGCTTGGGTCTCACATGTTGAGGGAGGAAGCCGACGATTGGTGGATCGGTATGCGACAAGCTCTTGAAGTAGATGATGAGGAGATAACTAGGGATTTATTTCGTACTGAGTTTTTGAGGAAGTATTACCCTGAGAGTGTGAAGGGAAAGAAGGAGATGGAATTTCCTGAACTAAAACAAGGTAGTATGTCCGTAGTGGACTATACTGCTAAGTTTGTGGAATTGGTTCAATTTCATCCTCATTACGCTGCTATAACTGCTGAGTTTTCTAAGTGTATTAAGTATGAGAATGGTTTGTGTCCTGAGATTAAGCAAGCGGTGGGATACCAAAGAATAAGGAGATTTTCGAATAGCAAGGCTCGTTCTACACACTATAAGAGTTTGAATGAGAGGAAAGGAAAATAACAAGTTAGGAGTGGACCTTATGTGACACCTGTTGATAAGGGCAAGCATAAAGAAAACTTTGAGAAGAGATATGGAGGAGGAAGTTCTAGTTCCGTTAAATGTTACAAGTGTGGCGAGATGGGCCATAAGTCTTTTGAGTGTGGGAAGACCATTATGAAGTGTTCTAACTGTGGAGGTATTGGACATGCTACAACTGATTGTAGAAGGAATATGGTAAAGTGTTTTAATTGTGGAGAAGTTGGTCACGTTAGTACTAAGTGTACTAAGGCGGAACAAGCTCAAGCGGGCGGAAAGGTGTTTGCATTAGTAGGTTCAGACACTACTAGTGCAGATCGTTTGATTAAATGTACATGCTTTATTAATAATATACCTTTAGTTGCTATTATTGATACTGGAGCGACTCATTCGTTCATTTCTTTTGAGTGCGCTAAGCGTTTGGATTTGTGCATGTCTTCTTGTGGTGGTGAGATGGTTATTGAGACTTCTGTTTCAGGGTCGGTAACTACTTCTTTGGTATGTGTAAGTTGTCCTTTGACCATGTATGGTAAAGACTTCATTATGGATTTAATGTGTTTTCCGTTAGAGGGTTTGGATGTGATATTGGGTATGAACTGGTTGCAATTCAATAGAGTTCGTATAGATTGTTATCACAAGTTAGTGAGGTTTCCTTCGTTGGAAGATGATGAAGATGAGAGTTTTCTATCCACTAAAGAGTTGAAGAGACTTTTAGCGGATGAAGCTCAGTTGTTTGGTTTGTTTGCATCATTGTCGGTGGAGAGCAAAGTTGAGTTCGATGTGTTTCCTGTAGTGTGTAATTTTCCTGAAGTGTTTCTGGAGGATATTACGGATGTACCGCCAGAAAGAGAAGTTGAGTTTTCTATTGATCTAGTTCCTGGTACTAGACCGATTTCGATGGCACCGTATCGTATATCGACATCGTAGTTGGTAGAATTGAAGAAGCAATTGAATGACTTGTTGGAAAAGAGATTTGTAAGACCAAGTGTTTCTCCTTGGGGTGCACCGGTATTGTTGGTAAAGAAGAAAGATGGAAGTATGTGGTTATGCATTGATTATCGGCAATTGAACAAGGTGACGATTAAGAACAAGTATCCGCTTCCAAGGATCGATGATTTGATGGATCAATTGATTGGTGTGTGTGTTTTTAGCAAGATTGATTTGAGATCGGGATATCACCAGATTCGTGTGAAAGAAGAGGATATTCAAAAGACGGCTTTTAGGATACAGTATGGTCATTATAAATATTAAGTGATGCCATTCGGGGTTTCTAATGCGCCGGGTGTGTCTATGGAGTACATGAATCGTATTTTTCATGATCAGTTGGATCGCTTTGTGGTTGTGTTCATCGACAATATTTTGATTTACTCTAAGTCTCAAGAGGAACACGAAGATCATTTAAGGATTGTGTTAGAGATTTTGAAAGATAAACGATTGTATACTAAGCTGTCGAAGTGTGAATTTTGGTTGTCGGAAGTAAGTTTTCTTGGACATGTTATTTCCGGTAATGGTATTAGTGTGGATCCATCCAAGATTGATGTGGTGATGCAATGAGAGTCTCCTAGATCAGTTACAGAGATTCGAAGCTTTTTAGGATTGGCGGGTTATTATCGGAGGTTTATTGAGGGATTTTCAAAGTTGGCACTTCCGTTAACGCAATTGACTTGTAAAGGAAAGGCTTTTATTTGGGACGTTGATTGTGAAAAGAGTTTCATTGAGCTAAAGAGAAGATTGAGAACGACGTCAATCTTGATTTTGCCAAATCCGTTGGAACAATTTGTGGTTTATTGTGATGCTTTTTTGACTGGTTTGAGTGGTGTTTTGATGCAAGATGGAAAAGTTGTGGCCTATGCTTCAAGACAATTAAGAGTGCATGAAAAGAATTATCCTACACATGATTTGGAGTTAGCGGTCGTGGTGTTTGTTCTAAAAATTTGGAGGCACTATCTTTATGGTGCATGGTTTGAAGTTTTTAGTGATCACAAGAGTTTGAAATATTTATTTGATCAGAAAGAGTTGAACATGAGACAACGAAGATGGTTAGAGCTTTTGAAAGATTATGATTTTGGTTTGAATTACGATCCGGGTAAGGCAAACGTGTTGGCTGATGCTTTGAGTCGGAAGTTGTTACATGTGTCCGCATTGATGACGAGAGAATGGTAATTATTGGATAATTTTAGAGACTTGAGTTTGGTTTGTGAAATGACGCCGAGTAGTGTGAGACTTGGTATGCTGCATGTTACGAATGATTTTCTTGCGACCGTATGCGAAAAGAAAAAGTTGGATTTGAAGTTCATTGATTTGATGATGAATGAGAACGAGGATTTCAAGGTGGATAATTTTGGAGTTTTGAGATTTCGTGGTCGTATTTGTATTCCCGATGATGTGGAGTTGAAAAAGATGATATTGGAAGAAGGACACCGAAGTAACTTAAGTATTCATCCGGAAGCGAATAAGATGTATCAATATTTGAAGAAAATCTTTTGGTAGTCCGGATTGAAGAGGGATGTAGCTCAATTTGTGTATGCATGTTTGACTTGTCAGAAGTCTAAGGTGGAACATCAAAAGCCTAGTGGATTGATGTAACCGTTGGAAATTCCGGAATGGAAATGGGATAGTATATCTATGGATTTTGTTACGGGATTGCTGAATATGCAAAGAGGTCATAATGCTATTTGGGTGATTGTTGATAGGCTTACTAAATCTACTCACTTTGTTCTGATTGATATTAGTTATCCTTTGGAGAAGTTAGCCGAGATTTATGTTCACGTGATTGTGAAGTTACAGGGAGTTTCTAAGAGTATTATGTCGGATAGAGATCCTAGATTTACATCAAGATTTTGGGAAAGTTTGCAAAGTGCTTTGGGTTCTAAGCTAAGATTGAGTTCGGCTTATCATCCGCAGACGAATGGTCAAACTGAAAGGACAATTCAATCGTTAGAGGATTTGTTGCATGCTTGTGTACTAGAGCAAGGTGGTGCTTGGGATAGTTATTTGGCGTTGATTGAATTTACCTATAATAACAATTTTCATTCAAGTATTGGTATGGCACCATTTGAGGCTTTGTATGGTCGGAGATGTCGAACACCTTTGTGTTGGCATGAAACGGGTGAGAAGTCGGTAGTTGGACCGAAGATGGTACAACAAATGACGGAGAAAGTGAAGTTTATTCGGGAAAAGATGAAAGCTTCTCAAAGTAGGCAGAAGAGTTATCATGATTAGAGAAGGAAGGATCTTGAGTTTTAAGAAGGCGACCATGTATTTTTGAGAGTTACACCGGTTACGGGTGTGGGTCGTGCTTTGAAGTCGAAGAAGTTGACTTCTCGTTTTATTGGTCCGTATTGTTGCACCCCAAAATTTTCCCTCTTTCAAGGCTTGACTCATTTCTTCATTTCTTTCAAATTCAATGACATAAGGGAGGCCCATCATTCCAAATTCAAGGTTCATGAATTCAAGGCTAGATTCAAGAATATTGCGAAGAGAAATTTCATGACATTTGCAAGAATGTCACATTTGTTACAAAATCCAAACTCTTGGTAATACTTATAAAATTAGGCTATTTCTAGTCTTAATTCAAGATTCTAAATAACTTCATGCCATGGTATCCCCCATACCCCATCAAGTCCACATGGTCCTCTTTGTGTTTACAAACATGAAAGGAAATTATTTAAGAATTAATTCAATGTTGGAATATCTCAAGATCAATACCATGCATGTTCAACCATGAGCAATTTGAATATGGTCCAAAACAGTCCCATGCAAGAAGTGGCAATGTGTATCATATTACAAAATCATTTTTATGTCACAAAACCAAGGCTATAAGATTATGTTGATACATCTACACATCAAAAATCAGAATTTGAAAATGATGTCCAAAAGGTAGTGTTATTGGTTACATGTGTGTGTCCAAGCATAAGCCAACCAATGGATACAAGGATGAAGGGCAAGGTAGAGTGCTGCAGAAAAATACAGCAAAACATGCCTAGAAATGGAAAGATGTGGGGCTGCACCAAGAAAGAGGTGATAAGTACTCCCAAAAATGGAAACTTTGAAGATTGAAAGTTGTGCAAGAGCTATGCTTTTGGTACAGCAAGAAATACAGCAAAAGCAGCATACTAGAAGTGGAAAAAGCAGGGCTGCACCAAGAAAGTGGCCATAATTGTTGCCAAGAATGGAAATTCTGAAAGTTGAAGCTTGTGCAAGAGCTATTGCTTTGGTACAGCAGAAAAAGGTGACAAAAAAGTGAGATGAGAAGGGAAGGATGGCTGTCAACAAAAGGATTGGATTCATAACACATTCACTAACATACAAAAGACTATGATTCACACATTGAGATAGAGAGATTGAGAGCAAAGAGTAAGGGAGAAAACCAGAAAAATAGAGAGAGCAAACAAAACCCTAAAAAACAGAAAAAGAAGAAGGTGAGATAGAACCAAGAGGATCATTGAGAAACAAAACCTTCACAACACGAGGTGAGGAGTGGTGAAGCATATTCAACCAGAACCAAGGAGGCCTTGCAAGAAGAATAGAAAGCTCTTGGGTATCCATTTCTTCAAACTCTTTTCTTCTTTTATATTGTGCATTTATCATTTGTTCTCTTGGTTTGAGTATGGTTGTATTGAGTATAACATGTAAGATTCCAAAGGGACCACGAAACCCTTTTGAAAGAACCACAAAAAGAAGCAAAAAACAAGAGAAAAGTTTGGATTTTTCATCTGGTAGCCCAACACGGGCCGTGTCACACGACACGACCGGCCGTGTTGCATCTCTCTGTGGCTTTTTCAAAGTGCAAAATGCCCTGGGCTCACAACACGGGCACCCGTGTTGTACCTCTGTTTGAGATTTTAACTTGTTTTTGGCCCAGACCTTGTGACACGGGCCGTGTCACACAACACGGCCACCCGTGTCACACCGCTTTTTGACCCAAAACTCACTTTTTTCCTGGAACTGTGACACGGGCCGTGTCACACAACACGGCCACCCGTGTCAGACCCCTGTTTTTCACGTTTTTTCGACGTTTTTTTTCGTGTTTCGTTTTTTTTTTGAGCCGATTAACCCGTTGTGTTTGTTTTGGTTTTTTATGCATATTTATTGTCGGTCATTGTTTTTACCTTTGGTTCTAAAAACTATTTTCAATAAAACAAACTCTCGATTCTCATCGAGCCATTTTTTGACCTTGTAAGCCGATTTCCTTGCGCGTCGCCATCGACCTGTTCGCTTCACCTCAAGCCTTTTTAAGCAAATTAAACCCTTGACCCAACGTCAAGCGGATTTTCTCAAATAATGGTTAAACCAACTCACCATATTTAACAAAAGGATAAAGTTCACTTTGTATTGAACTAAAGAGAGAGGATTGAGTGTAGACTTCTTCCTCTCCAAGTGTTGGGATATTCACTGTAGTGTGGGTGGTCTTGATACTCGTCTTTCAATACGAAGACGTGACTTTATCCGCCACCTATCTCCCTCTACAACTTCTTTCCGCAACCTTTGTCACCTAAAAACCTCGGTCAAGTACCGAGCGCATTTTTAAACTCTTTTCATAACAAAAATTTGAATGGTCGTGGAGTGGTTAGGTGTAGGCCTTCTCCTATCCCGAGTGCTGACGTTTACCGTAGGGTTCTCTGTCGCAAAAGCACTTACCATTCAAAACTAAAAACACTTTAAAAAGAGAATGAAGTTCTCTTTGTATTGAACTAAAGAGAGAGGATTAAGTGTAGACTTCTTCCTCTCCGAGTGTCGAGATGCTCACTGTAGTGTGTGTGGTTTTGATACTCGTCTTTCAATACGAAGACGCTATGTTCGCCACACCCTTTCATAACAAAAACTTTGAGATAAAGAATTGGGTACTACCCTTAGGGGTTACTATCCGAGGACCTATCTCGCCCCTTAAAAAAAACAATTCAACAAATCAAATGTGACATCTTGCCTCGCATGGCGAAAACTTATCTTTCGAAAAGGATATGATACGTCCGTTCTACCGCAAACAGGAAACGCCTAAGTCTCCAACGAGCGAGCAGCAATACACCTAACTGCTAGAATGCGTACGATAGCATCATCCATAAAAACATCAACAAATCGTAGGCCGAACTACGGCTGCTCTGATTCTTACTTCGTTCAAGTAAAGATACGTAGGCACAAGGGCCACAATCCTTACCGAGCACATTCCCCCCATATCTGTAGTTTCCCGAACTACGTCGACTCTGATTTTCTCATGTCTATCGAGAATACGTAGGCCTAGGACCGCGAAGTCCTACCGAGTCCGTTCTTTATCCTTCTTCCCCCCGTTACCTTTCTTTCCCCGTTTCTAAACATTTTTCACTATCCCGTGGAACACTTTTATAACATAATATTTAAGCAAATAAATTCACATAGCGACAAACAAATGGTTCCCATCGAGTACGATGGATGCGAGGGGTGCTAATACCTTCCCCTCGCATAACCGGCTTCCGAACCTGTTCTTGGTTGTGAGACCATCTTATCCTTTCTTTTCTTAAGGTTTTCTCGATATTTCCCTTTCCCCTCATGGGATAAATAAAGTTCGGTGGAGACTCTTCTGTCCTTTTCCTTTTCGCCCTCCCTGTCGTTGCGCATATTTTTCGAGTAGCGACACGTATCAGATTACTGCACGAGTTAGTGTTGTGGCTTATCTTGTGGCGTTGCCTCCGAATCTTTCGGATTTGCATGATGTGTTCCATGTTTCGCAACTTCGGAAGTATGTTCCGGATCCGTCACATGTTATTCCTATGGACGAGGTTAAAGTGAACGATAACCTTACAGTGGAAGTTTTACCGATTAGGATTTTGGACCGTGAAGTTAAGAAACTTAGAGGCAAGGATATTGCGCTTGTGAAAGTAGCGTGGGGAGGGGCTTCGGAAGGCAATATGACTTGGGAATTGGAAAGTGGGATGCGAGAGTCGTATCCGGAGTTGTTTGGATCAGGTAATATTTTCGAGGACGAAAATTTCTAAAATGGGGGAGAGTTGTAACCCCCCGATTCTGATTTCCCATTTTTGTTGAGTCTTTTTTATTTAATTGGGTGATTATTATTTTAATTGTGGAATTTATGTATTAATATGTTATGTTTGCATATTATGCTAGTTTACCGATTTTGAGAGTTTTCGGGGAAAATAGATTGGAGGGTATTTTAGACATTTAGTACTTAATGTTAAGTTGGACATTTGGTGAGAAAATGGATTAATAGATATTTTGAGAGAAATAGAATAGAAGGAATATAAGTGGAAAGAGGAGAGAAAAGAAATAGAAATAGAAAGAAGAGAAAAGGAAGAGAAAGAAAGAGAGAAGAAGAGAAAGAGAAGAAAACTTGGAAATCATCAAGATCAAGCATCTAGGATTCCATTTAATTGGGTAAGGGTGTAAAATGTTATTATTTTTCTCAATGCGTATGATTATGTATGTGTTTGTTGGATTGTTTTGGATTGTTAGAGATTTTTTACTCATTTTCCCTTTTAGGGTAGAAGTTGGTTAAATCGGTAAAATCGAAGTTTTAACGGTTAAGATCTGGAATTAATGGTGTAGTTTAGTCGAGGAATGTTAGGCTAAGACTACTGGAACTTGTTGGAATTGAATCGGATGATTTTGTGGACTTATGTGATTTTGAACAGTTGGGGGTTTTGAACATCGCAGACATTCGCTAGCACCTTCGCTAGGCGAGCAGATCGCGAGTGTTCGCTGTAGCGAGCTAGTAGCGAATGGTCCCAGACTTGGACAGAATGGAGATGATCCTTTTTGCTGGTAGCGAGCGAGGTAGCGAAGCCTCAGCGAGTAGGTAGCGAAGCCTTATAGTAGCTTCTGTTTGCCTTCGTGAGCTTGTTCACTAGGCGAACAGGTAGCGAGTGCTCGCTAGGAACTCGCTAAGCGAGCGAGCTAGCAAGTGTCACATCAACTTGTTTTATTTTGCTGCTTCCATCCAATGTTGACGATTCCAATATATATGTTTATAACGTATAGCTGTGTATTGTTATATGATATGCTACGGGTAGCCGTATGGCGTGAATCCTAGATTATGGAATCGATTGTGAAATGTGGCCTTTTGGCATATATGTGTGCATTGTTTAAATTGGTTAAAAAGGCATGGTGATTGTGATGGAATTTGTTGTCGTTGGCATAATATTGTGAATGCAAATTGGTGGGTGTTTGCGATAGATTGTGTATGTATGATGATTGTATGAGATTAGATGAGATGAATGCATGATTATATATTTGTGAATATGTATGCATTTCAAGAAGTGTATGGAGTCATTTTGCATGTGAAGCATCATGATATACATTCTTGTGATGATTGATTCCTCGGTGAATCTGCTGAACGATTGTGTTCCCTTGTGGGGTGTGAGCAATCCTTAAACATTGTGTGCCCATGTGGGTGTGAGCAATGGGTAAATTGATTTCGCATAGTGTTGTAGTGAGAATCGTGATACCAAGTTATTGATTAACTTGAATCTTTAATTCTTAAATTACAACCAGACTTTAATTTATCCAAAGGAAAGGTCTAAAGAAAGAAAAACCATTTTCGCGATGTAACAACAACGCTAAGAGATTCGGGGATCGGGGGTTGGTTATGCATAGGGTAGGTATTTCACATCCTAAACATATATAGTACTCTACATGAACCTTTTATTTGTTTGCATGCTAAGTTGGTAAATGTTTGCTAAGGTTTGGGGTTGGGTAAAGGGTGTAGGTTAAAACCTAAAGATAGTTTCTAAACTTGCTCGCAAAAACGTCGCGTCCTATGCCTACGTATCCTAACTAGGATAGAATCAGAGCAATCGTAGTTCGCCTCACTAGGGATGAAGAACATTAGATTATGATCAAGGTTCAAAGAGGAACAAACATATCCATGCTTGTGTAGAGTTTTACGAAACTCTCTAGATTTATGTTGAACTCTCAAGAAAGGGAAGTAAGTAATCATATCCATGATTCTTACATAGAGTTAACCGAACTCTATCCTAAAGTTCTACGTTGTAAGATAAATTGGTTCTATCCAGACCAAAAGGTGGGAGAAAGGGGGAAGGTTGCTCGTCAAGATATCGCATCTTGTGCCTACGTATTCTCATTGTCCAATGAGAAATCAGAGCGGTCGTAGTTCGGGCACGAACTACAGAATAAGGATCTATTGGTTCTTTCTAGACCAAAAGAGGGTGAAGGTTTTATCGAGACCTATGAGTTTAAATCCTATTGGTTCTATCCAGACCAAAAGGAGGGGAAGGTTCTATCCATACCTATGAGGGTAAATCCTATTGGTTCTATCCAGACTAAAAGGGGGAGAAGGTTCTATCCAGACCTATGAGTTTATTGAGCTATCTATGACCCAAAGGTCAATAGAGAGACTTTCCTTTGGAAGGGAAAAGATGAGGCAACTTGGATGAGAACTAAAGAGTTTCATCACTTTGGGGAAATAAACTTAATGAATCATAAACATTCAAACATGATGAATATAAAGAGATATGGTTACAACCATGAATAAACAAGCACATTACAATAAGCAAGGATTTCAATCAGGATGAATGGTTACAACCAAAAGCAAGCATTTAAGATATTACAATATTAATGATTTCAATCAAGATATATGGTCACAACCAAAGCAAGTATCAAGATATTACAATATCAAGAAGGGTAAGTTCTTACAAGACTTAAGCATAAGGAAGTCACAACCATAAACATATCTTAACAAAGATGGGGATATATCTTAACAAAGATGGCAGGGGATCTTAACAAAGATAAAGATGTATCTTGACAAAGAATGGTGTACACCTTAATAAAGATGGAAGGGGATCTTAACAAAGATGAGGCTTCAATAGGGCTTACAAGATGACGTGTATACTTACAGGCATCATGCCTAATCAAATAATGTCACAACAAATGTAAGTGAGAAGTTCAAAACTTCATGGGAGAAAACTTTCAAGTTTTAATAATGATTACACACAAATGCTTACAAGCAAGAGTTTTAGTCAAACTCAAGTACACAAGGAAGCTAACAAGCCAAAATCATAACTCTAAAATAAAACTCAAAATATTATGAAATTAAAGTTTTGAAATGAATAAATGAAAGATAGGAAGGTGAAAACCCTAAAAACATTCATGGCAGCATGTGAAATGCAAGTAGAAAGTTCACATTTATGAGTTTTAGGTTTACCTCTTGAAGCAAGCTTAAACAGTAAGAAAACCAGAGATATTGAGAGCTCTTACAAGGTCTTCAAATGTTCCTAGGTTGATGAATAGATGCTCCAAACAACCTCCAAGCAAGCTAGTGGACGAAATGCCTTGTAAATGAAGGAAAAACTCTAAAATCCAAAGGTTTCAAAGACCAACTCACTCAAACCTTATTACATAAGTGTGGAAGTGATTTGGGTAGCTTCAATACATCACATTTTATGTGTTTGAAGTGTTTCTTGAGTTGGAAAAAGTTTGGAAATGGTTTTGGAAGGTGTTTTGCAAAAATAGATTTTGAGGGATTTTGGAGACTTAGTGAGATTTTGCAATAATTTGGCGATTGTGTAAGGGAGGGAGCTCTAGATGTTTTCTAGCATAGAACTGGTGTGTTTGTGATGTAGTAAGTGAGTTCTATTTATAGCCAAAGGCCTTGGATCAAGGTATGGGCAAAAGTGAAGCAAATTGCCAATTTTAACCTTCCATCATGAAAATCTTTGAGTTTTCCAATGCAATCTTCATACTTGTCTTTAAGCCACTCTACTAAGATATTCTCCATGCCCTATATATTGTTTTCATCATGCTTGATAGGTTAGGAGGTGACTTGTTGAAGTAAAGTTGATGATTTGACAAGGGTAGCCACCTTTTTTCTCTTTCTTCACTATTCACTTTTGCAACTTGCATTAAATAATGGTTTCCTTTGATCTTTGTGTCATTTTCGTGTTAATTGATATTAAAATGTTCATTATCAATTAAAACATCATAAATTAGGTTTAGCCTTTGATTAGCATCGATTTGGAGAGGTTTTGGAATAAAAAAACTCATGCTGGCCTAGTTTTGCGAATGTGAGTTTTTGCCAACTTGTGGACCTTGGTTCTCTCTAACCAGGAAGAGTTATGGAACCCACTTGTACTTTTTAAAAATCCCCAATTAGGTACTATAATATTTATGCTTGTTTTAGGAACTCATTCCCCTTGAAACTAGGTCAAAAACCCTTGTGTGGTTAAGGAGTTATGGCTTTGCCCTTTTCAAAACCTTAATTTCCCAACTTTTCGATTACTTATCAATTCTTGATCCAATGGTCATCAAACTTCATGAATAGATGTGATATACCATTAGGAACATAGTTTCCTTCAATTTTGGGTCAAAACCATGTTGGTAAATGAGTTGACTTTTCAGTCAGACGAACCGATTGATTGAAGAACTCTGAATCGACTGTTGGAGTTCTGGGTCCTCTGAGGTCTTGAAACTTCTTGAGTGAACTTCACTAAGCCATATGAGATTCATGGACCATGATTCCATAATTGGAACACTATTTTAATCAAAAGTCAAAGTACAGTTGACTTTTCCTAATCAGAAACCCTAATTGGGTGTCCTGAACTGCACTGTTCTTAATCTTTGGGTGACAACCTCAAATTGGATTCAAACTTGACCCAATGGAGTATATTTGATGATGTGGAGACTTATTTCATGGAAAACAAATCCAATACATTGACTGATTAAACCATCAAAACCTCGATTCTCGGCTGTACGGAACCCTAATTCACCTGTATCTTAACAAAGACAAACTTGGAATAGGTTAAGGTTAGATAAACAAATATAAATGACCCTAGAATGATGATGAAGATCTAAGGGGTCAAAATTTGGGGTGCAACAGTTGCCCCTATTTAAATATTTTCACTAGATGGTAATAAGAGATGGTAATCCTCATATAATCGTAGTGAAAGGTATTTAAATATAGCAAACCAAAAATTTTGTCCCTTAGATCCGATGATATGCAAAAGGACAAATGTGAAATGCAATGAGTCTAAATGATGCTTTATGATGCTTGAATGCAAGACAAATGCATACACACGAGCAAATATAAAAGAACAGCAATACGACGAGTAACCACTCACAAGGGACCCAACACACTGGGGGAAAATTCAAGGCAAAGTGAGCAAGATAGTTCAAACATGACTAACGATGCTGTTCAAGGGAATCTTTCACACAGGGGACACGGATTCCACCAGGGATGACACATCTTCACTGGGGAAAAAGAGACACACCGCCGGGGAAGAAGACAATTCTTCACTGGGGATACGAAAGAAAAGAAGCGCAAACTTCACTGGGGAAGAAACCCACTGGGGAAAACTTTGTTGGGGAATAATTCCACTGGGGAGGCACATCTTCACTGGGGGAAAGACGGAATGGAGACACGAATCTCAACGGGGATAACCAGATGAGAAATTTCCTATAATGAAGAGTTCAAACGGTATCTTCAAGAAAAGGTTAGAAACAAGACTGGACGCGCCGGGGAAGCTAGTATCCACTATTTCTCCGAGATTTGACTGGGAAAGCAAAAGCTTCAATGGGGAAACCGGTGACGACCAGAACAACAACCATCTTCAACTAGTGTTAGTCTCCATTAGACTTACTGAGGATGATGGTGATGACCAATCCAACAAACGGTTTCCAAAAAGTGCTAAATACCACTAGACTTCCTGGGGATATGGTGACGACCAAATCAAAGTTCCAATTACAATTGGAAAATCCAAACAATGTCGATAAAACACAGGACTTCAGCTGGGAATTGGTAACAACCGACTAATAACGATTAGTTTTCAAGCAATGCCAATAACTACTGGATATTAATTACTGAATTTTCAAAGAGTTTGGTGACGACCAGATCTTCAAACAGGAAGCACAGATATATCCCTCAATACCTTAGGAACAAAAGCTAATACCCTCAATACATTAGGATATAGCAGAGACACAACCCTCAACACACTAGGATTGGACGAAGACCCTCAAAACTTTAGGATCAAAAACTAATACCCTCAAAATATTAGGATATAGAAGAGACACAACCCTCAACACATTAGGATTGGACGAAGACCCTCAAAACCTTAGGATCAAAAACTAATACCCTCAAAATATTAGGATATAAAAGAGACACAACCCTCAACACACTAGGATTGGACAAAGACCCTCAAAACCTTAGGATCAAAACCTAATATCCTCAAAACATTAGGATAAAGAACACTTCACGCAAATGCAACCACTTTAGTCTCTAGGAACTTTTGAACTCGGGATTCAAAGTATACATCTCCAAAGGTACACAACCTGTGCTCGGGATGGCAACAAACATCTTCCAAAGGTACAAAACCTGTGTTTGGAATCAAACAGTACATCTCCAAAGGTACGAAACCTGAGCTTGGGATGGCAACAAACATTTATCTCCAAAGGTACACAACCTGTGCTCGGGATAGAAACAAACATCTTCCAAAGGTACAAAAACTGTGCTTGGAATCAAACAATACATCTTCAAAGGTACGAAACCTGGGCTTAGGATGGAAACCAATATCTATCTCCAAAGGTACGAAACCTGAGCTTAGGATAGAAACAAACTTCTTCCAAAGGTATGAAACCTGTGCTTGGAATCAAACAATACATCTCCAAAGGTACGAAACCTGAGCTTGGGATGGCAACAAACATCTATCTCCAAAGGTACACAACCTGTGCTGGGGATAGAAACAAACATCTTCCAAAGGTATGAAACCTGTGCTTGGAATCAAACAATACATCTCCAAAGGTACGAAACCTGAGCTTGGGATGACAACAAACATCTATCTCCAAAGGTACACAACCTGTGCTGGGGATAGAAACAAACATCTTCCAAAGGTACAAAACATGTGCTTGGAATCCAACAATACATCTCCAAAGGTACGAAACCCGATCTTGGGATGGAAACCAACATCTATCTCCAAAGGTACACAACCTGTGCTCGGGATAGAAACAAACCTCTTCCAAAGGTACGAAACTTGTGCTTAGAATCAAACAATACATCTCGAAAGGTACGAAACCTGAGCTTGGGATGGAAACCAATATCTATCTCCAAAGGTACGAAACCTGAGCTTAGGATAGAAACAAACTTCTTCCAAAGGTACGAAACCTGTGCTTGGAATCAAACAATACATCTCCAAAGGTACGAAACCTGAGCTTGGGATGGAAACCAACATCTATCTCCAAAGGTACACAACCTGTGCTCGGGATAGAAACGAACCTCTTCCAAAGGTACGAAACCTGTGCTTGGAATCAAACAATAAATCTCCAAAGGTACGAAACCTGAGCTTGGGATGGAAACCAATATCTATCTCCAAAGGTACGAAACCTGAGCTTAGGATAGAAACAAACTTCTTCCAAAGGTACGAAACCTGTGCTTGGAATCAAACAATACATCTCCAAAGGTACGAAACCTGAGCTCGGGATGGAAACCAACATCTATCTCCAAAGGTACACAACCTGTGCTCGGGATAGAAACAAACCTCTTCCAAAGGTACGAAACCTGTGCTTGGAATCAAACAATACATCTCCAAAGGTACGAAACCTGAGCTTGGGATGGAAACCAATATCTATCTCCAAAGGTACAAAACCTGAGCTTAGGATAGAAACAAACTTCTTCCAAAGGTACGAAACCTGTGCTTGGAATCAAACAATACATCTCCAAAGGTACGAAACCTGAGCTTGGGATGGAAACCAACATCTATCTCCAAAGGTACACAACCTGTGCTCGGGATAGAAACAAACCTCTTCCAAAGGTACGAAACCTGTGGTTGGAATCAAATAATACATCTCCAAAGGTACGAAACCTGAGCTTGGGATGGAAACCAATATTTATTTCCAAAGGTACGAAACCTGAGCTTAGGATAGAAACAAACTTCTTCCAAAGGTACGAAACATGTGCTTGGAATCAAACAATACATCTCCAAAGGTACAAAACCTGAGCTTGGGATCAAACAATATATCTCCAAAGGTACGAAACCTGAGCTTGGGATGGAAACTAATATCTATTTCCAAAGGTACGAAACCTGAGCTTAGGATAGAAACAAACTTCTTCCAAAGGTACGAAACCTGTGCTTGGAATCAAACAATACATCTCCAAAGGTACGAAACCTGAGCTTGGGATGGAAACCAACATCTATCTCCAAAGGTACACAACCTGTGCTTGGGATAGAAACAAACCTCTTCCAAAGGTACGAAACCTGTGCTTGGAATCAAACAATACATCTCCAAAGGTACGAAACCTGAGCTTGGGATGTTAACCAATATCTATCTCCAAAGGTACGAAACCTGAGCTTAGGATAGAAACAAACTTCTTCCAAAGGTACGAAACCTGTGCTTGGAATCAAACAATACATCTCCAAAGGTACAAAACCTGTGCTTGGGATCAAACAATATATCTCCAAAGGTACGAAACCTGAGCTTGGGATCAAACAATACATCTCCGAAGGTATGAAACCTTTGCTTGGAATCAAACAAACTTCTTTTAAAGGTACGAAACCTGTGCTTGGAATCCAACCAACATCTTCCAAAGGTACAAAACCTGTGCTTGGAATGGAAACCATTGTGACTTAGTTTGGAATGATACACAACCAAATTGTCAGTATTTGTTGTCCATGGATTTTCATAATGCTAGTTACCAACGGGCCTTACTTGAAATATGATTGGTCACCACCAACTTACTTATACCAGCATCCACTGGATTTTCAAACAATGCTGGTTACAACCGTGCGTCGACATCCTTAAGATAAACTTCTCGTATGAGACTGCCATTTATCGTTGAAGAATGATAAGCTTCTCTAAAGAGACTGCCATTTATCGTTGATGAAGGATAAGCTTCTCTGAAGAGACTGCCACTTACCGCTAAAGACGATTAAGCTTCTCCGAAGAGACTGCCACTTATCGCTGAAGGCGATTAAACTTCTCCAAAGAGACTGCCATTTATCGTTGAAGACGATTAAACTTCTCCGAAGAGACTGCCATTTATCGCTGAAGACGATTAAACTTCTCCGAAGAGACTGCCATTTATCGTTGAAGACGATTAAACTTCTCCGAAGAGACTGCCATTTATAGTTGATGAAGGTTAAGCTTCTCCCAATAGATTTCCACTTACCGCTGATGACAATTAAACTTCTCCGAAGAGACTGCCATTTATCGCTGAAGACAATTAAACTTCTTCAAAGAGACTGCCATTTATCATTGATGAAGGTTAAGCTTCTCCCAAGAGATTGCCACTTACCGCTGAAGACGATTAAACTTCTCCGAAGAGACTGCCATTTATCGTTGATGAAGGTTAAGCTTCTCCCAAGAGATTGCCACTTACCGCTGAAGAAGATTAAACTTCTCCGAAGAGACTGCCATTTATCGTTGAAGACGAATAAGCTTCTCTACAGAGACTGCCACTTATTGATAAGCTTCTCTACAAAGACTGCCACTTATCGCTGAGATGAATAAGCTTCTTGCCAAAGATTGCCACTTATCTGTATCGCAATGTAAAATGTTCTTTTTGATTAATAGTGCAAAATAAATGCACGTCCAGGTAGGTTTGGCGACCGACAGGGACCAAAGTTCAATCTAGAACTGAGCTAGAAAGAAACTGTTAAACAAGACTCCAACCATTGAGAAATGAACTCGAATGGGGAAACATCTTATCCAATCATGGAAAAAGATAACTGAAGCAACCATCATCCACGTGGATTAAAATCTGTGGGGAATTGATAAAGGATGGACGTTTTATGCTTAAGGGTTGACAACTCTATTAGAGAGAGACAACACACCCAATCACTGAGGAGGGTACCAAAGTGAAACAGGAACAGGCAACAACCAGAGATAGCAAAAATGCACAGATGTTATGCATATGCTTATGCCATGCTTATGTTTATGTTGACGAAACAAACAAAACAAAATAGGAGATGAAATAAGCATCTCGACACGGAGACCCAACCAAACTTCACCAAGATTGGACATCAAAGGGATGATCATGAAGAACAATAATTCCACTTCAAGGTTACCACCTTCTTTGGGAGAGAGTAATCTTCTTAGGCCAAAACATCATGACTTCACTTAGATTGTCATCATGAGCTTGAATTCTTTGCTGAAGGAAAATCATATCGAGAGATTCCCAGATCAGCTGAAGTAACAACTTAATCGGAGAGCTGACAAAGGGTATCATGAGACCAAAATCCTTCTGCCCCATTGATAGTATAACAATCCTCTTCAGTGAGCAACGACTCTTGTGACAAACAGTCTTCAACTCTTTCTACCCCAGATTACATGGTCTGTAGGAAGAAACCAATAAGAGAACTAGCATAAAGATGCTTCAATGTCTTCAAACTCTTATAGAGAGAGATTTACAAATCTCAACGTGATTGCCCCAGTTTAATGGTGCTTGCACAACAAAGTCCCAGACTGTGGAAGTAACGGCTGGGGAACAAACTTGCCCCTGCTAGCTGGTAACTGCAAAAGATTTGCCCTAGACTAAATTGTTCATTGAGAGCTTCATCTGGTCTTGACCTGGTTGGCTCTAATTAGCTGAACGTTGTAACAAATGATTAAGAAATCCTTCAAATCGGTTGCCCCAGGCTGAGCTTCCTTCATCATGTCAAATTCCCTAGCTGACAGCGTTTGTTAGGATTCCTTTGACATCAGATCATCTTGCACGCAATGTTGTTTATTAAAAATTGGCAATTTTCAATGTAAAATTCATGCAATCTTTTGAAAACATTATTTTTGATGAAACACACACAACGGAGTGATCAAGTGATCAAAGTGAAAGTGATCCAATCATCTTATAAATGATGGATAAAGTAATGAACACACACCAACATCAAAGATCATTAGGAGTCATGTTATCCAACCATGCTGTAATATGCTTTCAAAACAACTTTACCTCAATTAGGTCTTTTAAGGGTTGTAACGTGGCCTGGTTCACGGTTCATGAAACAAAGGATAAAGGCTCAAAGTTATTTGTCCCACCCACTCTCCATGATGAACTCCAATCCTACGTTCAGTTAACTCAAACTACACGTTCAGGTTCTTACAGGTTTTAAGCATTGAACTGATGATAGTTGGTGATGGTTTACAAACCTCAGGTAGTCACGACTCCCTTACAGTATTTGATAGCTTTTCTATTTGAGGATTTTTTAAGGGAAGAATCTTACAAAATTCCTCTCTTTTTATCCCTGACTTTTGTCTGAACTTCTTTGTTCGAATATACAGTCAATGGGATGCCCCATTTTTGCATAAGTCTCCTTCATAGGTTTTGACTTAGTGGGCTTTTTTCCTTTTTTTACTTTTCTTCTTCTCTTTTTTTTTTTTGAGGAAGGAGGTGACTACCTAGTTTAATGGATACGGTGAACCATCATCGTCTTTTATGCTGAAAAGCATCTTCGACACTTTCTTGTTGTGTACGAAGGAAAGCCTGAGTGCACCACCTTTACATGAAAAGTGTCTTGTATGCACCTATCTTCAAGTTAACCGAGAACTACCCACCCCAGGTTTGAGATTTAAGGTTTTGTCTTTGTAAAGAAAGAAAACTCCTACTTCTAGGCTCGAAGAGGTTAACGAGGGATTATCTTCCTTATTTCTCCAGTGTTTAGGGATTGAAACAATGGATTACATCATCGGCAAAGTTAAATTGAAAGCATATCAACAGCAGTTATGGATATAATTTTCATCATCCTCCCCAATCTTTACTTTAAACAACAGTTTAATAAAGAAAGGAAATTTTTGCATTTTTCGTTATCATAACAATGAAAGAAAAAGAAAAAGTGAAACGAATGGACTTTATCAAAATATGCACAAACATTTCATTAAATATTGCCAATTCGAATAAGCAACAGCTTACAAGCAATTTAAAATGCAAAGAAAACACAACAAAATGCTGAAATAGTCTACAGCTGCCAGTCTTAGGGAATTAAAATTCAAATTTTAGGCCCATGTGGGGAAACACCTTCAACCACCACTTGCTCCTTGTGATATAGAATTAGGAGGGGTCTCACGGGTCCTTTGCCTTTGGATTTAGGAACCGCAACATTGTCATTTGATTTATCCTCCTGAGGTTTCAACAACTCTTGCAGTCTCAGTTTAAAACCTTCACACTCTTCAACTAAGTGCCATGTCGTCCCAGTATGATATCCACATTCTACTTCTGGGTGGTCTTCCTCGAGTATCAAGTGTTTGTCAATGATTAACTCTTGTACAAGATGGCTCAATGTTATACATGCATCTAAGTTGTGTCCTTTAGCTCCTTTGTGAAATTCACAGTTCAGGTTCGCATTATGCCATGGTCCTGGCACAGGACTGGATAATCGTGGAGTCACTAGTGATTTCTGAATCAGTAGTGGGTAAAGTTTGCTTAACGGTACTGGAGTTGGTCTACCGCAAGTCTTATTTTTCCTGACATGATTTTTCTTGTTTAATTTCCAACTTTGAGAACCTTGAGGAGGAACAAACACCGATTGGTGAGAGACTTCAGTTGAACGCCCTAGAGCCCCAGAATGATAGTCCCATTTAGAGTTGGTACCACATTTTACTAGTTTCAGCTCCTTTGGTTTTATTAATTCGCCTTGGATCAAGTCTGGCAATATCTGATTGTGTGACATTGGAAACAGACTTTCTGGTTTCCTTGGTTTTTGTTGGGCGTGCTGATGCGATTGACGGTTATCTGGTGGTTGATACCGAGAATGTCCTTGAGTTAGAGGAATCATCGGATATAATGCATCCCTAGTTTCTCTGGACGTCACATGGTCATGGTGACCCCCTTTTTTCATCATGTTTTGTAATGTCTCTAGAATCCAATTCATCTGACACTTGAGAATTCTGATATCCTCTTTCAGCATTTCCTGGGCTTTCAAAAGTCCCTCCATTGTTTCCATTTGTCCTGGATATGTGTTAGGTATCCCTTCTCTCTGATCAAAAGCGACGCAAGACTGAGAAATGCAAATGCATGATGTTGCACCCCAAAATTTGACCAACATTTCTTTACCTAGCTTATGTTTCATTTCATTCACATTAGCATTATCATTTGCATTTCATTGACATGTATGCAGGAGATCAAGAGGTATGATTGCCAATCAAGAGCTACACAAGACTTTGAAGCTAGCTAAGGAGGCTTATTCAGGTGTTCAAGGGTTGATGTCCTTGTCAGAGAAGTTGAAAGAGCCTCAGAGAGGGTGATTGAAGCCAAGAAATGTGTGTCTCCTAACTTGAGAGTTGTGGGAAGCCATCAGATGATTCTGAGGTCATAGAGATGTACTTGAGGTCTTGAGAGAGCTCATGAGAAATTTTTAAGATCACTTTGAGGCCTAGACAGGTCATTGTGCAAGATTAAGAAGCCTCAGCCATGATTGGTGCAATTAGGGTTTGACTGGGTCAACCCTAAGTCAACTGATGATTTGAAGAAGGTTGATACCTAATTCAAAGGCCATGTGATCATGGATTGATGAATTTAGATGTTATAAGTATGATTCCAAGGTCAACTCATCATGATTGAAGAGTTTGAGAAGTTTCAAGCTAGGGTTTCTAAGGCTTTACAGTGTAAAATCCCCTAGTTTGACCCCTATCTTCAAGGCAATTTAGCTCAAGATGTGACTGTCATATCATCTCATCCCCAACATGAATGTTGTAGAGCATGATCTTATCTTTAATTTGAGTGCTATAAGTCCTTGATAAGATGTGTAGAATTCAAGTTATGACTTTGACAAGTTGCAGGTCATCTGAGGCATGTGAATTTGGAGCTTGAAAGTTGTCCAACTTGCATGAAACTTTTTCCCTAGAAGGATGATTCCTATGAACTTTTAGTCAACATGAATGTTGTTCTTTATCCTCTTAGCTTTCTAGAGAGTACTAGAAGTCCTTGATAGGATTTGTATAACTCAAGTTATGGCTTTGACAAGTCAAGGGTATTTTGGTCATTTGGAGATTATAGGTCATTTCAACCATAAGACCATAACTCCTATTTGCAAGCTTCAAATGGGAAAATGTTCAACATAAAACTTGTTCAAAATGATGTTTTAAGGCTAGCCAAGAGGTCATGAGAGGTTGGAATTGCTTGTAGCTCAAAATCACAAAAATGGCTTAAAATAAGGATGATTTTCAAATGAACCAAAGATGGAAATTGGGATTTTTGATCTACATGTCCAAACCAAGGCATGTAATATGTCATTTTGATTCTAAAACACATTTTAAGAACATTGGTATTACCACAATTTTGACTTGAGGTTTAATTTGTGGACTTGCTTTGAAAAGTAGTTACTTACATCTTAAGTAACAATTGTCAAACCAAAATTCAAGGCATAACCAAGGTTCCTTCCAATCCAAACACATCCAAAATATCATTATGAGAGAAATTGGAAGAGAATGAGGGTGAATACAAGCTGCTAGAAGAATTGGTATGACCATGGCATGAGATTGAACTTTCCATGACATGAGATATTGAATTTCTCATTAGAAGGATCTAGAGCTTTCTAGATCATCCATACATGTTCTATATATGATGATGAGGTGATCCAAGGCCAAGGTTGGTGATAATTGAAGGAGAGAATAGAGATTGAGATTGAAAATTTCTTGCTTGCAACTGAATTCGGTTACACCATTTTCTTCACTTTCCATCCATTTTCTTGATTGCAATCACTTCCATGGATGCTAGTGAATGACTCCAGATCATAATCAAGGCAAATTCATGGCTGAATGGTGTTCTTGATCTCAGATATTTTCACCTGCAACTCAGAATTGGTTCCAAGAATCCAGAGCATTTCCATCCATTTCATTGCATACAGAAGCTTTGAATTGATTCATTGAAGGAGTCTGGAGCATTTGAAAGCTTGATTTGAAGGTTTACTACCTCTGTGCACACGAAATTCTCAGGTTAGTAACTTTCAATCTCCAGCTTAAATTAGGGAGAATTAAGAAGAATTATTGTGTTAGATGCATAGTAGAAGGGTGTAGGAAGGTTTTTGGATCATCAATTTGAGAATTAGTGACCAATTAGGGTTGTAACCATTTTCGGTTGAGATGGTGTTCTTGCGAATCTTGAGGTTTTAGATTGAATTAAGGGCATGAATGGACTCCTTGTGAGATTTGGGACAAGATTCATCAAGGAATCGTGGCCTATGGTGGATTCTATAGCAAGTTAGGGTTGTGAAACGATGATCGGAAAACGTCACCGGCGGGGACTATGGCGCGCAGGTGACCTGAGTTTCAGAAGTTCAAATTGGGGAAGATGATCCCAGAGCCATCAGATCTTGGTTGGACTTTGACTGAAGGCATGATCCAACGGCCATGGATTGGTTTCAATTTGTGAAGGACCCTGAGTTACTTGCAACGCTGCGTTTCATTTAAGTTGTGGTTTTGGGCTTAAGTCAGAACTGATACTCACACCCCCCTTATGGCCCAATCCTAAAATGAACTGGATTTTATTGCTATCTGCACCACGCGCTTATCATTTTTATTTTGATTTACTTTATTTTTTCATTTTATTCATAGATATTGATTAATTCATAAAAAATGGAAAAATAACTCAATTAACCCCTTTCTTTTTGCTATGGATTCATGATTAAATCTAGTATTTTTTAGATAAAAAATATTATTATTTCATGAATTTTCTGATTTCATGTGCATTTTTACATTTTAATTGATGTTAAAATAAGCATGTTTGATGCTTGATTGTGTTGAATTTGGTTTGATCATGTGATGATGATTTTGGCCTTGATTTTTTGTGAGTAGCTAGCATAGATATGCATGCTCCCCATAGATTTTTCTCACATTTTTGTGATGAGCATAAGTGGTAGTTTTAGGTTGAAACCTTAAGAGCTCCATTTTTAGGGTTTATGGTTGATACCTTGTGATTTAGGTTTTATTTTTAGAACTTGGTGGATGATTTAACCTCTGATTTTTATATGGTAGATTCATGATTGAATTAGGGTCCCTTAGGAATTTTGTAGGAATTTTCAAGGTAGTTTTCTATTTTTGTTTGATTTTAGTTTAAGTGTTAGCTTTAGATGATTCTAATGCCCTAATTCAACTAGATTGACCTCTTTAGTTCCCTTAGATTAGGGTTTTGCTTTGCTTGTTCTTAGATGATGTTGAAGACAAGTTGAAGATGAAATGGCTTGCTTGAAGAGGCTTGGATGTGAAGATCTTCCCCTCTTTTGGTGTAGTGTTGATTAGGTGTTAAGATTAGGGTTTGTAGGCAGAACTTCTAGATAGATTCTCTTCCTTCATAAACATGGAATATGTTGATCACTTCCATTCTTACCTAGGATATAAGGTCCCTTTGTAAAGGCCTCATCCCTCCTTTGGTAGGATGTGTGGCTCTTTGCAAGTTGGTAGAACCTTTGAGGGTCCCTTTCTCTGATGATAGGATGCTTAGTGGTGACCTTTGGTCTTCACTCTGCTACCAATCATCCCAACTTTACTCTTGATAGATGAATCTTTCTCCCTTGTTAAAGGATGGAGTTCTTTGCTTGAAGAAGATTGAAGGATGAAGTTGATACTTCTTTGTGTTTAAAGATTACTCTGAGAAGCTGAAGCTTGTAGATGAAGAGGAACAAGTTGATACTGGTAAAGAGGAGAGAGCTGAAGCTTGAAGACCAAGTTGACACTTGTGAAGAAGAACCAATTGAGTTTGAGTGAAGAGCTGAGGCTTGAGGAATAAAGGATAAGTTGATACTTATGTTGGTACACTGAGAGCCTGAAGGAGCCAAGTTGATATTAGGGTTGAAGCCTGAAGGTGGAATTTACTGAAGAGTTGAGGCTTGAAGAAGAAAGAATAAGTTGATACTTATGTGGATGTGCTGGAGGCTCAGAGAAGCAAGTTGATATTTTCTATTGAAGATGATAGCCTTGAAGGGTGGTTGCAGACTGAGGGCTGAACTAATGTCAGAGGAGCTTTGCTGTGAAGCTGTGGAAGCTGTTGATCTGTTTTCTTTCTGGTCTGTTTGCATGCTGCGCAACTGTATTGATGTGACTTGTTTGATTTTCTTGATGCATTAGAATAGGTTCATATTTAGATTGATTTACTCTTGGAGCATGATTGTGCTAGAGGTTGAGTTGCTCCCTCTGCTTGTATTTTTACTGTATGGCTTTGCTTGCGGGTATTCGGTAGAGCCCTGCTCCCTTGCCTATGTGGTTTATCTTGCTTGATAGCATGTTATTTCCTCGTATGATTGCAGTTGCTCATTATATCTTGCTTGATAGCATGTTATTTTTCCTTTATGATTGCAATTATTCATATCTGGCTTGAGGTTGAGATGAGCTTGTGGAGGCTGATGCCCCACACACATTTCCTCCCTCACCTGCATTGCATGCATTTTACTGTATATCTGTTTACTGTTTAAGCTGATGCTTTATCTGCTGTATACCATTGACATGATCCCCTAGGAATATCACTTCCTTTGATAAGGAAGTGATGATTAGAACTTTAGGTTGAAACCTATGCATGATAACTTCTAGGAGTTCCCTGTTTCAAACATTAACCATAGGATGAATCCTTGGCATGACAACATTAGGACTTGATAGTCTCCCCTTAGTTGAACCTGTTCGTTCTCTCTTCTCATCTCAAAACAAATGAAAATACAGTAATAAAGGTTAACTGACGTCGTACGTTACGAGCCTTAAGCTATCTGAGAAAGGATTGTTGGAGAGTTTCTTTTCAACAGTCTGGATGTTTAGTATGGCACCCTTTGGGTGACATGCGACACATTCACTCTCAGGTCATAGTCTCTAGTGCGATATTAGTTGCAAACATCCATAAAAAAAAATTCTTCCGTAAAAGACAGAAAACAAACTTTAAACCTTTTTTGCCCCGTGGGCCCGTAATTCAAAGGAAGCTTTTCTGAAGAAAAGAGTGTCGTTAACTCCCTGTTCTACCGAAACGGTAACGCCTGAGTCTCCAAAGGTCGAGCTGCGTACGCCAAACTGCTGGAACTGTTTGTTAACCCTACTCGATAAAACAGATGAATCTGAACCCCCGTAATCCGTATTATCCCGAACTATGTAAGCTCTGATCTCTCATATCTGTTGAGAGTACGTAGGCACAATACTGATGTATTGGCGAGCCACCTTCCCCGTAACCCGTAGTTAGGCGAACTACGTTGACTCTGATTTCTCATTCTCTGATGAGAATAAGTAGGCATAAAGTGCGACGCTTTACCGAGTCATTTTCTTTTCCTTTTCAGACCAGCCTTGATAGGTAGATAGATAAAACCAACCCGCCAGATAAACACAACAAGCGTGGATCCCATCGAGTACGATGGACGTGAGGGGTGCTAATACCTTCCCCTTGCGTAACCGACTCCCGAACCCAGACAATGGTTGCGATGACCTTGTCTTATACCTTTCTGTCAGGTTTTTCTGATCGTTTCCTTTCCCGTTCCGAGGGATAAATAACGAAAGGTGGCGACTCTTCTGTTTTGCCGACACCTTATTTTCGCGGTAGCGACACATAATGCAAATGCAATGCAAAAGCAAACTGGTTTTACAAAACTCAGAAGATTGACTAGGCCAAAACCCTCATTTCATCAATCGTTGGAAAGTTACAACTTTTAAAAATACCAGAGATCGACTGAGTTTTACAAAACTAGTTGCGACATGATATGCTTATGGAGATATGATGGGATGATGCACACATAACACAAAGGCAAGTATTCACAAACACCATGCATATACAAAGACCTCCTAGGCTCAAGATCAAAGCAAGGAGTCAAAGGTCTAACCATCCCCAAGGATTTGTACTGTGGGTTAATTTGTACCTGCCGAACGGGTTCTTAACAAAGTTCCCAAGGTCAACAACCCATCTTTAGGATATTATCAATTTCCCAAATCACTCGGTAATCGATAACATTCTCAAGAGAGTCTCGCCCGAGTGTAGTATCACGTATCAACTACTTCGGAAATACTTCCTTATAGCCATCGCACTACGTCCTAATAAGGCCAAAGTGGGGTAAAATGTAATCTAAAAGTCCACAGTGTCATGGGCTCATTCGTCGAAAGTAGCATTGTTTTCACAAATACTCTATCAACAATACTAAACTTTCAAGAGGTCTTACACTGAGCAGTGGTTTCTCAAGTTAGCTTGGTCGGGAATCAACTCCCTATAAGCCTTCTTGAATATACCACCATCCTATCATAATTGCACTCAAGTCCGGGTATAGGACCGTCTCACCACTCAAAGTACCCAAATATCCAACAGTTTAACAAATATATTGACAAATATACATGTTAAGCAAATGTTCACAAATATAGCATGCAATTAAACAAAATAGGCTAAACCCTCCAGTTAAGTAGTTTTCCCAGTGAAGTCGCCATTTCTGTTGCGGTGAGAATCGTGATACCAAGCTATTGATTAACTTGAATCTAAATTCTTAAGTTCACAACCGGACTTTAATTTATCCAAAGGAAAGGTCTAAAGAAAGAAAAACCCTTTTCGCGATGTAACAACAACGCTAAGAGATTCGGGGATCGGGGGTTGGTTATACATAGGGTAGGTATTTCACATCCTAAACATCTGTAGTACTCTACAGGAACCTTTTGTTTGTTTGCATGCTAAGTTGGTAAATGTTTGCTAAGGTTTGGGGTTGGGTAAAGGGTGTAGGTTAAAACCTAAAGATAGTTTCTAAACTTGCTCGCAAAAACGTCGCGTCCTCTGCCTACGTATCCTAACTAGGATAGAATCAGAGCAATCGTAGTTCGCCTCACTAAGGATGAAGAACACTAGATTATGATCAAGGTTCAAAGAGGAACAAACATATCCATGCTTGTGTAGAGTTTTATGAAACTCTCTAGATCTATGTTGAACTCTCAAGAAAGGGAAGTAAGTAATCATATCCATGATTCTTACATAGAGTTAACCGAACTCTATCCTAAAGTTCTACGTTGTAAGATCAATTGGTTCTATCCAGACCAAAAGGTGGGAGAAAGGGGGAAGGTTGCTCGTCAAGATATCGCATCTTGTGCCTACATATTCTCATTGTCTAATGAGAAATCAGAGCGGTCATAGTTCGGGCACGAACTACAGAATAAGGATCTATTGGTTCTTTCTAGACCAAAAGAGGGTGAAGGTTTTATCGAGACCTATGAGTTTAAATCCTATTGGTTCTATCCAGACCAAAAGGAGGGGAAGGTTCTATCCATACCTATGAGGGTAAATCCTATTGGTTCTATCCAGACCAAAAGGGGGAGAAGGTTCTATCCAGACCTATGAGTTTATTGAGCTATCTATGACCCAAAGGTCAATAGAGAGACTTTCCTTTGGAAGGGAAAAGATGAGGCAACTTGGATGAGAACTAAAGAGTTTCATCACTTTGGGGAAATAAACTTAATAAATCATAAACATTCAAACATGATGAATATAAAGAGATATGGTTACAACCAAGAATAAACAAGCACATTACAATAAGCAAGGATTTCAATCAGGATGAATGGTTACAACCAAAAGCAAGCATTTAAGATATTACAATATTAATGATTTCAATCAAGATAGATGGTCACAACCAAAGCAAGTATCAAGATATTACAATATCAAGAAGGGTAAGTTCTTACAAGACTTAAGCATAAGGAAGTCACAACCATAAACATATCTTAACAAAGATGGGGATATATCTTAACAAAGATGGCAGGGGATCTTAACAAAGATAAAGATGTATCTTGACAAAGAATGGTGTACACCTTAATAAAGATGGAAGGGGATCTTAACAAAGATGCATCTTAACAAAGATGAGGCTTCAATAGGGCTTACAAGATGACGTGTATACTTACAGGCATCATGCCTAATCAAATAATGTCACAACAAATGTAAGTGAGAAGTTCAAAACTTCATGGGAGAAAACTTTCAAGTTTTAATGATGATTACACACAAATGCTTACAAGCAAGAGTTTTAGTCAAACTCAAGTACACAAGGAAGCTAACAAGCCAAAATCATAACTTTAAAATAAAACTCAAAATATAATGAAATTAAAGTTTTGAAATGAATAAATGAGAGATAGGAAGCTGAAAACCCTAAAAACATTCATGGCAACATGTGAAATGCAAGTAGAAAGTTCACATTTATGAGTTTTAGGTTTACCTCTTGAAGCAAGCTTAAGCAATAAGAAAACCAGAGATATTGAGAGCTCTTACAAGGTCTTCAAATGTTCCTAGGTTGATGAATAGATGCTCCAAACAACCTCCAAGCAAGCTAGTGGACAAAATGCCTTGTAAATGAAGGAAAAATTCTAAAATCCAAAGGTTTCAAAGACCAACTCACTCAAACCTTGTTACATAAGTGTGGAAGTGATTTGGATAGCTTCAATACATCATATTTGATGTGTTTGAAGTGTTTCTTGAGTTGGAAAAATTTTGGAAATGGTTTTGGAAGGTGTTTTGCAAAAATAGATTTTGAGGGATTTGGGAGACTTAGTGAGATTTTGCAAGAATTTGGTGATTGTGTAAGGGAGGGAGCTCTAGATGTTTTCTAGCATAGAACTGGTGTGTTTGTGATGTAGTAAGTGAGTTCTATTTATAGCCAAAGGCCTTGGATCAAGGTATGGGCAAAAGTGAAGCAAATTGCCAATTTTAACCTTCCATCATGAAAATCTTTGAGTTTTCCAATGCAATCTTCATACTTGTCTTTAAGTCACTCTACTAAGATATTCTCCATGCCTTATATATTGTTTTCATCATGCTTGATAGGTTAGGAGGTGACTTGTTGAAGTAAAGTTGATGATTTGACAAGGGTAGCCACCTTTTTTCTCTTTCTTCACTATTCACTTTTGCAACTTGCATTAAATAATGGTTTCCTTTGATCTTTGTGCCATTTTCGTGTTAATTGATATTGAAATGTTCATTATCAATTAAAACATCATAAATTATGTTTAGCCTTTGATTAGCATCGATTTGGAGAGGTTTTGGAATAAAAAAACTCATGCTGACCTAGTTTTGCGAATGTGAGTTTTTGCAGACTTGTGGACCTTGGTTCTCTCTAACCAGGAAGAGTTATGGAACCCACTTGTACTTTTTTAAAATCCCCAATTAGGTACTACAATATTTATGCTTGTTTTAGGAACTCATTCCCCTTGAAACTAGGTCAAAAACCCTTGTGTGGTTAAGGAGTTATGGCTTTGCCCTTTTCAAAACCTTAATTTCCCAACTTTTCGATTACTTATCAATTCTTGATCCAATGGTCATCAAACTTCATGAATAGATGTGATATACCATTAGGAACATAGTTGCCTTCAATTTTGGGTCAAAACCATGTTGGTCAATGAGTTGACTTTTCAGTCAGACGAACCGATTGATTGAAGAACTCTGAATCGACTGTTGGAGTTCTGGATCCTCTGAGGTCTTGAAACTTCTTGAGTGAACTTCACTAAGCCATATGAGCTTCATGGACCATGATTCCATAATTGGAACACTATTTTAATCAAAAGTCAAAGTACAGTTGACTTTTCCTAATTAGAAACCCTAATTGGGTGTCCTGAACTGCACTGTTCTTAATCCTTGGGTGACAACCTCAAATTGGATTCACACTTGACCCAATGGATTATATTTGATGATGTGGAGACTTATTTCATGGAAAATCAATCCAATACATTGACTGATTAAACCATCGAAACCTCGATTCTCGGCTGTACGGAACCCTAATTCACCTGTATCTTAACAAAGACAAACTTGGAATAGGTTAAGGTTAGATAAACAAATAGAAATGACCCTAGAATGATGATGAAGATCTAAGAGGTCAAAATTTGGGGTGCAATAGTTGCAACTATTTAAATATTTTCACTAGATGGTAATGAGAGATGATAATCCTCATATAATCGTAGTGAAAGGTATTTAAATATAGCAAACCAAAAATTTTGTCCCTTAGATCCGATGATATGCAAAAGGACAAATGTGAAATGCAATGAGTCTAAATGATGCTTTATGATGCTTGAATGCAAGACAAATGCAGACACACGAGCAAATATAAAAGAACGGCAATACGACGAGTAACCACTCACAAGGGACCCGACACACTGGGGAAAGATTCAAGGCAAAGAGAACAAGATAGTTCAAACATGACTAACGATGCTGTTCAAGGGAATCTTTCACACAGGGGACACGGATTCCACCAGGGATGACACATCTTCACTGGGGAAAAAGAGACACACCGCCAGGGAAGAAGACAATTCTTCACTGGGGATACGAAAGAAAAGAAGCGCAAACTTCACTGGGGAAGAAACCCACTGGGGAAAACTTTGTTGGGGAATAATTCCACTGGGGAAGCATATCTTCACTGGGGAAAAGACGGAACGGAGACACGAATCTCAACGGGGATAACCAGATGAGAAATTTCCTATAATGAAGAGTTCAAACGGGATCTTCAAGAAAAGGTTAGAAACAAGACTGGACGCGTCGGGGAAGCTAGTATCCACTATTTCTCCGAGATTTGACTGGGAAAGAAAAAGCTTCAATGGGGAAACCGGTGACGACCAGAACAACAAACATCTTCAAATAGTGTTAGTCTCCATTAGACTTACTGAGGATGATGGTGATGACCAATCCAACAAACGGTTTCCAAAAAGTGCTAAATACCACTAGACTTCCTGGGGATATGGTGACGACCAAATCAAAGTTCCAATTACAATTGGGAAATCCAAACAATGTCGATAAAACACAGGACTTCGGCTGGGAATTGGTAACAACCGACTAATAACGATTAGTTTTCAAGCAATGCCAGTAACTACTGGATATTAATTACCGATTTTTCAAAGAGTTTGGTGACGACCAGATCTTCAAACAGGAAGCACAGATATATCCCTCAATACCTTAGGAACAAAAGCTAATACCCTCAATACATTAGGATATAGCAGAGACACAACCCTCAACACACTAGGATTGGACGAAGACCCTCAAAACTTTAGGATCAAAAACTAATATCCTCAAAATATTAGGATATAGAAAAGACACAACCCTCAACACACTAGGATTGGACGAAGACCCTTAAAACCTTAGGATCAAAAACTAATACTCCAAAATATTAGGATATAAAAGAGACACAACCCTCAACACACTAGGATTGGACAAAGACCCTCAAAACCTTAGAATCAAAAACTAATATCCTCAAAACATTAGGATAAAGAACACTTCACGCAAATGCAACCACTTTAGTCTCTGGGAACTTTTGAACTCGGGATTCAAAGTATACATCTCCAAAGGTACACAACCTGTGCTCGGGATGGCAACAAACATCTTCCAAAGGTACAAAACCTGTGTTTGGAATCAAACAGTACATCTCCAAAGGTACAAAACCTGAGCTTGGGATGGCAACAAACATTTATCTCCAAAGGTACACAACCTGTGCTCGGGATAGAAACAAACATCTTCCAAAGGTACAAAAACTGTACTTGGAATCAAACAATACATCTTCAAAGGTACGAAACCTGAGCTTGGGATGGAAACCAATATCTATCTCCAAAGGTACGAAACCTGAGCTTAGGATAGAAACAAACTTCTTCCAAAGGTATGAAACCTGTGCTTGGAATCAAACAATACATCTCCAAAGGTACGAAACCTGAGCTTGGGATGACAACAAACATCTATCTCCAAAGGTACACAACCTGTGCTGGGGATAGAAACAAACATCTTCCAAAGGTATGAAACCTGTGCTTGGAATCAAATAATACATCTCCAAAGGTTCGAAACCTGAGCTTGGGATGGCAACAAACATCTATCTCCAAAGGTACACAACCCGTGCTGGGGATAGAAACAAACATCTTCCAAAGGTACAAAACATGTGCTTGGAATCCAACAATACACCTCCAAAGATACGAAACCCGAGCTTGGGATGGAAACCAACATCTATATCCAAAGGTACACAACCTGTGCTTGGGATAGAAACAAAACTCTTCCAAAGGTACGAAACCTGTGCTTGGAATCAAACAATACATCTCCAAAGGTACGAAACCTGAGCTTGGGATGGAAACCAATATCTATCTCCAAAGGTACGAAACCTGAGCTTAGGATAGAAACAAAATTCTTCCAAAGGTACGAAACCTGAGCTTGGGATGGAAACCAACATCTATTTCCAAAGGTACACAACCTGTGCTCGGGATAGAAACAAACCTCTTCCAAAGGTACGAAACCTGTGCTTGGAATCAAACAATACATCTCCAAAGGTACGAAACCTGAGCTTGGGATGGAAACCAATATCTATCTCCAAAGGTACGAAACCTGAGCTTAGGATAGAAACAAACTTCTTCCAAAGGTACGAAACCTGTGCTTGGAATCAAACAATACATCTCCAAAGGTACGAAACCTGAGCTTGGGATGGAAACCAACATCTATCTCCAAAGGTACACAACCTGTGCTCGGGATAGAAACAAACCTGTTTTACAAAAATAGATTTTGAGGGATTTTGGAGACTTAGTGAGATTTTGCAAGAATTTGGCGATTGTGTAAGGGAGGGAGCTCTAGATGTTTTCTAGCATAGAACTGGTGTGTTTGTGATGTAGTAAGTGAGTTCTATTTATAGCCAAAGGCCTTGGATCAAGGTATGGGCAAAAGTGAAGCAAATTGCCAATTTTAACCTTCCATCATGAAAATCTTTGAGTTTTCCAATGCAATCTTCATACTTGTCTTTAAGTCACTCTACTAAGATATTCTCCATGCCTTATATATTGTTTTCATCATGCTTGATAGGTTAGGAGGTGACTTGTTGAAGTAAAGTTGATGATTTGACAAGGGTAGCCACCTTTTTTCTCTTTCTTCACTATTCACTTTTGCAACTTGCATTAAATAATGGTTTCCTTTGATCTTTGTGCCATTTTCGTGTTAATTGATATTGAAATGTTCATTATCAATTAAAACATCATAAATTATGTTTAGCCTTTGATTAGCATCGATTTGGAGAGGTTTTGGAATAAAAAAACTCATGCTGACCTAGTTTTGCGAATGTGAGTTTTTGCAGACTTGTGGACCTTGGTTCTCTCTAACCAGGAAGAGTTATGGAACCCACTTGTACTTTTTTAAAATCCCCAATTAGGTACTACAATATTTATGCTTGTTTTAGGAACTCATTCCCCTTGAAACTAGGTCAAAAACCCTTGTGTGGTTAAGGAGTTATGGCTTTGCCCTTTTCAAAACCTTAATTTCCCAACTTTTCGATTACTTATCAATTCTTGATCCAATGGTCATCAAACTTCATGAATAGATGTGATATACCATTAGGAACATAGTTGCCTTCAATTTTGGGTCAAAACCATGTTGGTCAATGAGTTGACTTTTCAGTCAGACGAACCGATTGATTGAAGAACTCTGAATCGACTGTTGGAGTTCTGGATCCTCTGAGGTCTTGAAACTTCTTGAGTGAACTTCACTAAGCCATATGAGCTTCATGGACCATGATTCCATAATTGGAACACTATTTTAATCAAAAGTCAAAGTACAGTTGACTTTTCCTAATTAGAAACCCTAATTGGGTGTCCTGAACTGCACTGTTCTTAATCCTTGGGTGACAACCTCAAATTGGATTCACACTTGACCCAATGGATTATATTTGATGATGTGGAGACTTATTTCATGGAAAATCAATCCAATACATTGACTGATTAAACCATCGAAACCTCGATTCTCGGCTGTACGGAACCCTAATTCACCTGTATCTTAACAAAGACAAACTTGGAATAGGTTAAGGTTAGATAAACAAATAGAAATGACCCTAGAATGATGATGAAGATCTAAGAGGTCAAAATTTGGGGTGCAATAGTTGCAACTATTTAAATATTTTCACTAGATGGTAATGAGAGATGATAATCCTCATATAATCGTAGTGAAAGGTATTTAAATATAGCAAACCAAAAATTTTGTCCCTTAGATCCGATGATATGCAAAAGGACAAATGTGAAATGCAATGAGTCTAAATGATGCTTTATGATGCTTGAATGCAAGACAAATGCAGACACACGAGCAAATATAAAAGAACGGCAATACGACGAGTAACCACTCACAAGGGACCCGACACACTGGGGAAAGATTCAAGGCAAAGAGAACAAGATAGTTCAAACATGACTAACGATGCTGTTCAAGGGAATCTTTCACACAGGGGACACGGATTCCACCAGGGATGACACATCTTCACTGGGGAAAAAGAGACACACCGCCAGGGAAGAAGACAATTCTTCACTGGGGATACGAAAGAAAAGAAGCGCAAACTTCACTGGGGAAGAAACCCACTGGGGAAAACTTTGTTGGGGAATAATTCCACTGGGGAAGCATATCTTCACTGGGGAAAAGACGGAACGGAGACACGAATCTCAACGGGGATAACCAGATGAGAAATTTCCTATAATGAAGAGTTCAAACGGGATCTTCAAGAAAAGGTTAGAAACAAGACTGGACGCGTCGGGGAAGCTAGTATCCACTATTTCTCCGAGATTTGACTGGGAAAGAAAAAGCTTCAATGGGGAAACCGGTGACGACCAGAACAACAAACATCTTCAAATAGTGTTAGTCTCCATTAGACTTACTGAGGATGATGGTGATGACCAATCCAACAAACGGTTTCCAAAAAGTGCTAAATACCACTAGACTTCCTGGGGATATGGTGACGACCAAATCAAAGTTCCAATTACAATTGGGAAATCCAAACAATGTCGATAAAACACAGGACTTCGGCTGGGAATTGGTAACAACCGACTAATAACGATTAGTTTTCAAGCAATGCCAGTAACTACTGGATATTAATTACCGATTTTTCAAAGAGTTTGGTGACGACCAGATCTTCAAACAGGAAGCACAGATATATCCCTCAATACCTTAGGAACAAAAGCTAATACCCTCAATACATTAGGATATAGCAGAGACACAACCCTCAACACACTAGGATTGGACGAAGACCCTCAAAACTTTAGGATCAAAAACTAATATCCTCAAAATATTAGGATATAGAAAAGACACAACCCTCAACACACTAGGATTGGACGAAGACCCTTAAAACCTTAGGATCAAAAACTAATACTCCAAAATATTAGGATATAAAAGAGACACAACCCTCAACACACTAGGATTGGACAAAGACCCTCAAAACCTTAGAATCAAAAACTAATATCCTCAAAACATTAGGATAAAGAACACTTCACGCAAATGCAACCACTTTAGTCTCTGGGAACTTTTGAACTCGGGATTCAAAGTATACATCTCCAAAGGTACACAACCTGTGCTCGGGATGGCAACAAACATCTTCCAAAGGTACAAAACCTGTGTTTGGAATCAAACAGTACATCTCCAAAGGTACAAAACCTGAGCTTGGGATGGCAACAAACATTTATCTCCAAAGGTACACAACCTGTGCTCGGGATAGAAACAAACATCTTCCAAAGGTACAAAAACTGTACTTGGAATCAAACAATACATCTTCAAAGGTACGAAACCTGAGCTTGGGATGGAAACCAATATCTATCTCCAAAGGTACGAAACCTGAGCTTAGGATAGAAACAAACTTCTTCCAAAGGTATGAAACCTGTGCTTGGAATCAAACAATACATCTCCAAAGGTACGAAACCTGAGCTTGGGATGACAACAAACATCTATCTCCAAAGGTACACAACCTGTGCTGGGGATAGAAACAAACATCTTCCAAAGGTATGAAACCTGTGCTTGGAATCAAATAATACATCTCCAAAGGTTCGAAACCTGAGCTTGGGATGGCAACAAACATCTATCTCCAAAGGTACACAACCCGTGCTGGGGATAGAAACAAACATCTTCCAAAGGTACAAAACATGTGCTTGGAATCCAACAATACACCTCCAAAGATACGAAACCCGAGCTTGGGATGGAAACAAACATCTATATCCAAAGGTACACAACCTGTGCTTGGGATAGAAACAAAACTCTTCCAAAGGTACGAAACCTGTGCTTGGAATCAAACAATACATCTCCAAAGGTACGAAACCTGAGCTTGGGATGGAAACCAATATCTATCTCCAAAGGTACGAAACCTGAGCTTAGGATAGAAACAAAATTCTTCCAAAGGTACGAAACCTGAGCTTGGGATGGAAACCAACATCTATTTCCAAAGGTACACAACCTGTGCTCGGGATAGAAACAAACCTCTTCCAAAGGTACGAAACCTGTGCTTGGAATCAAACAATACATCTCCAAAGGTACGAAACCTGAGCTTGGGATGGAAACCAATATCTATCTCCAAAGGTACGAAACCTGAGCTTAGGATAGAAACAAACTTCTTCCAAAGGTACGAAACCTGTGCTTGGAATCAAACAATACATCTCCAAAGGTACGAAACCTGAGCTTGGGATGGAAACCAACATCTATCTCCAAAGGTACACAACCTGTGCTCGGGATAGAAACAAACCTGTTTTACAAAAATAGATTTTGAGGGATTTTGGAGACTTAGTGAGATTTTGCAAGAATTTGGCGATTGTGTAAGGGAGGGAGCTCTAGATGTTTTCTAGCATAGAACTGGTGTGTTTGTGATGTAGTAAGTGAGTTCTATTTATAGCCAAAGGCCTTGGATCAAGGTATGGGCAAAAGTGAAGCAAATTGCCAATTTTAACCTTCCATCATGAAAATCTTTGAGTTTTCCAATGCAATCTTCATACTTGTCTTTAAGTCACTCTACTAAGATATTCTCCATGCCTTATATATTGTTTTCATCATGCTTGATAGGTTAGGAGGTGACTTGTTGAAGTAAAGTTGATGATTTGACAAGGGTAGCCACCTTTTTTCTCTTTCTTCACTATTCACTTTTGCAACTTGCATTAAATAATGGTTTCCTTTGATCTTTGTGCCATTTTCGTGTTAATTGATATTGAAATGTTCATTATCAATTAAAACATCATAAATTATGTTTAGCCTTTGATTAGCATCGATTTGGAGAGGTTTTGGAATAAAAAAACTCATGCTGACCTAGTTTTGCGAATGTGAGTTTTTGCAGACTTGTGGACCTTGGTTCTCTCTAACCAGGAAGAGTTATGGAACCCACTTGTACTTTTTTAAAATCCCCAATTAGGTACTACAATATTTATGCTTGTTTTAGGAACTCATTCCCCTTGAAACTAGGTCAAAAACCCTTGTGTGGTTAAGGAGTTATGGCTTTGCCCTTTTCAAAACCTTAATTTCCCAACTTTTCGATTACTTATCAATTCTTGATCCAATGGTCATCAAACTTCATGAATAGATGTGATATACCATTAGGAACATAGTTGCCTTCAATTTTGGGTCAAAACCATGTTGGTCAATGAGTTGACTTTTCAGTCAGACGAACCGATTGATTGAAGAACTCTGAATCGACTGTTGGAGTTCTGGATCCTCTGAGGTCTTGAAACTTCTTGAGTGAACTTCACTAAGCCATATGAGCTTCATGGACCATGATTCCATAATTGGAACACTATTTTAATCAAAAGTCAAAGTACAGTTGACTTTTCCTAATTAGAAACCCTAATTGGGTGTCCTGAACTGCACTGTTCTTAATCCTTGGGTGACAACCTCAAATTGGATTCACACTTGACCCAATGGATTATATTTGATGATGTGGAGACTTATTTCATGGAAAATCAATCCAATACATTGACTGATTAAACCATCGAAACCTCGATTCTCGGCTGTACGGAACCCTAATTCACCTGTATCTTAACAAAGACAAACTTGGAATAGGTTAAGGTTAGATAAACAAATAGAAATGACCCTATAATGATGATTGTTGCACCCTAAAATTTGACCAACCGATTCTCCTATCTGACTCATGATTAAAATTCGTATTCACAGCTCAGATATATGATTTTTGTGCACAAGCAGGGGATATCAGAGTTTACAGCCTGAGTATCATCTATCAGATATGGCAGATCCAGTCCAGATCACCAGGATTTTATTTTCGGGAAATTGTGCGCTCCTCGGTGATTTTTAGCTTGCACAGTGATTTTGGGGATATTCTGATGCCCGGGGCTCTCTGTTCGATTCGATCTGGTCTCGTGCGCTCTTTTATGGGGGTCATTTGCACTCATCTGCATTTTTAAGATTTTTATAGACTTTTGTGAATTTTAATAGGCTTTATAGATTTTTCTGGAATTTAAATAGAGTTTTTGTATTTTTAATAGTTTAAATCTCTTTTTAGAATTTTATAGATTTTTTAAATAGATTTTTAGAATATAAATAAGATTTTAAATAGTTTTATCTTTTTTAGAATAATATAGTTTTTCTTTTAATAATAGTTTAGAATTTTATATGAATTTTAAAATAGATTTTTTAGAATATAGGTTTAATTGTTTTTAGATAATATAGAAAATAATGTAGTTTTCTTTTATTAATGATAGATTTTGATAGATATTAAATAATGTTAGAGTTTTAATAGAGAATTAGTAGAAGTATTAGATCTTAATCATTTTTTTAATTAGGATAATATAGAATTAATTAGACTTTTAATCACTTGTTAGAGTTTAATTAGGTTAATTGTTTTTTTAGATTTAATTAGGATAGATTAATGTTAGTTAGAATTAATTGTAGTATTATTAGTTTAGTTAATTAGGTTGATATAGAGTTAACTAGATTTTAACCATTTTAGAGTTAATTAGGGTAATTAGCTAATTAGGTGTTGATTGATTTTAATTAGATATAATTAGGATTAATTGTTTTTTAATTCAGTTTTTTTACAGTTTTTTATTCATTTTCGTATGGGCCCAGGATGTGTTCTGTTTGAGGCCCAGTTCTCCATTAGTCTCAGCTCAATGCAGTCCAAAAAAATGATCCAGCAAGTCCAATTCGTCCAGTCTTCTCCAGGAGCTTCTAGAAAGTTCCACGCGTTTTCAGTGGCATAAATAGAGGCCACGTGTTGCACTAGAACGGGCCCACGCGTTCCCACTCAGACTCCCAGAATCACGCCACGTCTCGCCCCAGCTGTCCCACACTCTCTCTCTCTGTGCATGCGTGCCACACGTCTCCTTCCCAACCTCCACTGCGCCACTTGTCACCTCGCCAGCATTCACCGAAGCTTCACCAGAAAACCCACCGGCGGCCATGCATCCGCCATAACCGCCCACCGCCGGTCACCCCTAACGTCCTCCGGCCACCGTCTTTCTCGCCGGAACCCCCAAACACCCAAAATCCCCAGAAACTCTCCTTTCTTCATCTTCTTCCTCAAATCTCCTCCGTCCAGCTTCATCGGTACCTCGCCGGAGACTTCAACGGCGCCGGAAAACTCATAGTTTGCGCCCTCAACCTTCATCCACTTTTCCAGAACATCCTCAACCTTCATCCACTTTTCCAGAACATCATCAACCTTCATCCACTTCTCCAGAAATCGCTCGTACCTTCATCGTTCTTCCAGGTTTCCAGAACGCCAACAATCTTCATCCAAAGAGTTTCCAGAAACGTCCATCCACCAACAAACATCAAAGATCCTCTGAAGATCTTCCTCAGGACATTTACGCCACTCAAAGGATCTTCAAGATCCATCTGCTTCAGAATCATAGCTTCATCAGTTCTTGAGTTTCTCATCCCAGATCTTCGTAGAATTCGTGGAGTTCTTCGCTAATTTGTTCAAGAGATTCGAGCAAGCTTCGACGCGTGCTTCAGTGCCTCCGTGAGTTCCTTCAACGGCCAGGAAGACGTCAAGATCTTCCTCTCTCGTGGCAATTTTCACTAAGCCTCCAAAAGAATCCCAGCGACGTCCTCGTTTCAGGTTAGTCCTTTCTCATAACCGCCATGAATGTTCTTAGCATAAGTTTTTTGTTTTGTTTTTGTTTTGAGGATTAAGATTCCAGGGTTTGATTCGTATAAGTTTGAGATGAATGAAGGGCTTGGGGTTTTCTGGGAATGGATTGGGAGAGGAGGATGAATGGCAGAGAGGAGAGAACGAAACGGCGTTAGGGTTTGGCTTCGTGAACAGTAACCTGAGTCAAGGAGAAGGGATTAGGTTTTGTTTAGAGAATAATTGGGTTAGGGTTAGGTTTGGGCTTAGGCCCAAACGCGTTTCGCTGCCAATACCTCCCATTTGCTCAATTCCCCCCCCTGTGTGAGAAAACAGAGTGAATCAGTTTGGGCTTTAGGCCCTAATTGCTATCTGCACCCCCCTGGGCGTGAGCCCAATAGGAAATAACTGAAATTCATTGCTAACAGCACCCCAGGCGTTTTTTTTTCTTTTCTGAGTTTATTGTTTGTTTTTGAGGAGACTGGGCCCTGCGCCCTAATGCTTTTAGCACCCCCCAATGTGAGCCCAATGAATAAATAACTGGAAACCTTGCTGTTTGAACCCCCTCCCCCATTTTCTTTTATTTTGTCTTTCTTTTATATTTTCATGTTTGTAAATAATTCATAATAAAATGTAAATAGGTGATTTTTTAATTCTTCTTTTTTCTACCATTTCATCATAATTCCTAGAAAATTAAATAAAAATAAAAACGACATTTTATTTTTGTTTGTTGTTTTTTTTTTTATATATTTTCCACTTAATTGATTTCTTTTAATATTTTTAGTGTATACATGTCATTAGAAAATTAATAAAAAATAGTAGATTTAGTCAAATAATTCCGTTCTTTTTTTTGTAGACTCGTGATTCAGTGTAGAATTTTATAGTGTAAAAACATTAGCTTCATAATGCATTTTCATTTTAATTGCATTTTTTCACTGTTATTGATGATTGAATAAATTGGTGTGGATATGTCTGTGTTGCTGATTTTAGTTCTTTCGTCTGGTGTTGAATTTTGTTCTGATTTTTCAGTATGTTATCCTAGAGCCATGTAGGTTTCCCATAGATTTTTGATAGATTTTTGTAGGATGTTCTGATGTGATTTGTCTGAGCCTGAAGATAGGAGAAGTCTTGATGACTTCTGACTTTGAAGTTCAACTGTGGTTGAACTTCAGAGATAGTCTCCTGTGGTTTGTTGGCCTGTGGGTGCTTCTCAAGGATAGGAGCTGATTGAAGTCCTGTTGGAGCTTGCAAGGATGCAGTGGATTGAGGCTTAGCCTAGAAGCTGGTTATCTGTTTGTGAGGTTCGAGATCCTGAAGTTTGAAGGGAGTTTATGGTACTTTCCTGAGGAAGGCACTATGAATAACTTTCATTCTTTCTTCTCACCTCTTTCTTAAGTATCCAGTGATGTCGGAGCCAACTTGTGAGTTTAATTTCTCCTGAGGAGGAATGTAAACTGATCACAGTTGTTGAGCCACATAGGATACGATTCCTAAGTGTCAGCCTCCTAGTACTTTCCTGAGGAAGGTCCTATGGGTCTATTCACTTAGTTCCACTAGTTTATCTAGGATTTCTTAAGTATCCAGTGATGTTGGAGCCAAATTGTGAGTTTAATTTCTCCTGAGGAGGAATGTAAACTGATCACAGTTGTTGAGCCACATAGGATACGATTCCTAAGTGTCAGCCTCCTAGTACTTTCCTGAGGAAGGTCCTATGGGTCTGCTCGCTTAGTTCCCTTAGTGCATGTAGGTTTTCTCAAAGTATCCAGTGATGCCGGAGCCTTCATGTGAGTTTAGTTTCTCCTGAGGAGGAATGTAAACTGATCACAGTTGTCGAGCCGCATAGGATATGACTCCTGAGTAGTAACCTCCTGGTACTTTCCTGAGGAAGGCACTATGAGCTTGTCTGCTTAGCTTCCTTTCTCTGGTAAGCTTGTTCTGAAGCTTGGAGACTGGGATTGATTCCTCCTGCTTAGGGTTTTGATTAGAGTCTTTGCTTAGATCTTTGCTTAGGGTATTGTTATAGAGTGTTGTTTAAAGATAGATTAGGAGATTGTTTCAGGTTTGTTAGGGGCCTTGCCCAGGAGTAGCTTCTTGTTTTGTGGATAGAGGCTTGTCAGGTTAGCTTGCCTTCTCTTTGGATTGTTTGACTTGTATGTTGCATTAGACTTAGGTGTTCATCTAGATAGTTCTGAGTAGGTGCATCTTAGAAGTAGACTTTGTGTGCATGAGGAGTTGAGGTGGTCCTCCTTCTGCTTGTTTGTTATTGCGTGGCTTTGCTTGTTGGTATTTGGTAGAGCTGAGCTCCATTGCCTTTGTGGTTTGCGGCCTCTGTGCCTTGTTTGTTTAGTTGTTGCATTCATGCATATTTTCAGTATTCCTTTACGTTGCAGTTTCTTGTTTGTAGTTTAGTCCTGTTGCCATGATCCCTTAGGAGCTTTGACTTCTCCGCTGCGGAGTTGTTATGATAGACATTAGGATGGTCAACCAGGTGTGATAGCAGTAGGTAGATTCCCCTGTTTCTCAGCTATAGTTTTAGGGTTTCCCTTTCCTTTCTGTAGGAGCTTTTGAGTAGCTTGATCCGTAGTTAGCTGAACTACAGCTGCTCTGATTCTTCGTACCGGACGAAGATATGTAGGCATAGGATGCGATATCCTAGCGAGCACATTAACGACTAACTTTAGTTCTCTCGCGGCTGTGCGATCGAGACTTTCCCGCTAACGACTAATTGTTATCCCTTTCTCTTGCCCGAGTGCATTTGAGACCAGATCGTAGTTATAGGTCCCTGAACCTTTAGAACCAGTTTGTTTTCTCACTGCTGTGTGAGAGCCCCTGTTTACCCGTAGTTAGTCGAACTACGTTTGCTCTGATCTTTCATACCAGATGGAAGTACGTAGGCACAGGACGCGATGTCCTGGCGAGCAACCTTTCCCCCGTTTAGACGTAGGAAGTCGAACTACGTTGACTCTGACTTTCCCATTGCACTAGGGAATACGTAGGCCCAGAACACCGTATGTTCTGTCGAGTCCTGTCCTTTTTTATTTTCTTTTCAGACCAACCATTAGCGTAGATAGATAATACACCCTTTTACCTATAAACACCAAGCGTGGATCCCATCGAGTACGATGGACGTGAGGGGTGCTAATACCTTCCCCCTGCGTAACCGACTCCCGAATCCAGGCTATGGTTGCGATGACCATACCTTTTCCCCGTTTTTGCGAGGTTTACTTCGAGCGTTTCCTTTCCCGCTCTGAGGGATAAATAACGCACGGTGGCGACTCTCCTGTCAAGCCGGCGCCGATTTTCGCAGTAGCGACAGCTGGCGACTCTGCTGGGGACTTAGCATCTAGGGACTTTTCCCATCCCTTATGCTGGGACCGTTTCCCATCCCCTACGCGAGTCAATCCTAGCGCTTGGGTGTTTATTTGTTGGGTGTTGTGCATATTGTGTTTTACTTTTCTGCACTTTACTTTTCTGTACCTTTACCTTTCGCATTTATTTTTCAGCATTATATTATTATGATTATTGCTGTGGGCAAAGGGATGTTACTGTGAGTGAAAGCCGGGCCTGGGCTTGAGTACACACCTAGATATAGTTGCGGAGAAGTAGTAGACGAACCTGTCTGCTGAGCAGGCACAGTTCCCTACGAAAATCTGCGCTCAGACGAGATTCTTGCAGAGGTGCTCCTTTCCGGTCCTGAGGATCTGAGGGGAGTCCAGACGTGAGGGTTGTCGACTCTGGGGACCGATCATTTGGAAGTCAGCTAAGTGAGGCCTCTTCATGACTTGATGATGCCACTCCTTCTGGGAATCGTATCATCATTCATGAAGGTCTGTGACCCTGATGACCGCATAGGATGCCGTACCTTTGTCCGTGGATTAGGTCTATCCTACCTGTGAGAGGGACTGGGTTATTGCAGGAAAACTGGCCTTCAGAAACCATGATTCAGTACCTTTATCAGATGGTGTTCTTGATTCATCTCCAGGTGTGTTGTTTGGGTCAGATGGGTTTCTTATCTGAGGTTGATTCTATTATCAGATGGTATTCTCGTCAGATACAGAGGTTCAAATGGTTTTCTTACCAGGGGATTGATATTTTGAGCATCAGATGGTAGTTAGTGGCATGAGATTCTGGTGACCGTGTTGGTTTTCTGTTCTTGATCACAGAGATATTCCTCTTCAGGCTACAGCACAGCCCCTGTGTTCACAGATTGCATTATTTATCATATTGCATCACTGCATTACCATCTGCATTCAACTAACGTGTGTGTATTGCAGGTACATATTTTCCCTTCTAGTTCTGGTGTTTGTTCCTAGCAAGACATGGAAAACCTGAAGAGAGTATTGCCCTATAAGTTTCCGTCGCCGAATATCAGTCTATTGTTAGAGTTGATTGCTATTGCTAAGAAGAGGGGAATGGGTGACTTCAGAAAGAGATATGGGAGAATTCTGACCTACGTTTATCAGCCATCTGCCTACGAGACCAGCGGCATCTATACTCTGTTACAGTTTTACGACGCGGAGCTCAGGTGTTTTGTATTTCCCGACTTCGTCTTGGCTCCTACCCTGGAGGAGTACTCTGCACTTCTGGATATACCGATCCGTGAGCAGATGCCTTTTTATCGTACGGACGCTGAGCCTAAGCTGGCTGAGCTTTCTGCCATCCTGTGCTTGAAAGAGTCTGAGCTGTCTGGGAAAATGATCAGAAGAGGAGATGTATGGGGATTCCCGTTGGATGTCTTGGTAGAGAAGGCTCGAGAATATGCCCAGAAGGGTAGCTGGGATGTTTTTGACGTCATCCTTGCTGTATGTGTTTATGGCATCGTGTTGTTCCCGAACATTCCTGATTTTGTTGATTCTGATGCCTTCTATATTTTGGCTGCGAAGAACCCAGTTCCTACTTTGCTGGGAGATATCCACCATTCAACTCATTACCAGAATGAAAAGCGACGAGGAAGGAATGTGTCTTGCTGTGTACCTCTCCTATGCAGGTGGTTCACCAGTCATATGCCTAAGTCAGGCCCGTTTGTCACATCTATCAATTCTCTAGGATGGCCCGAGCGCTTAATGGGATTGACTGCTGAGAACGTGGTATGGGTCAATAAAGAGGTATTTGGAGCTGAAGTCATACTCAAAGGCGAAGGATTCCCGAATGTTCCGTTAATAGGAAGGAAAGGTTGTGTCAACTATAACCCTTCTTTATTGATCAAGCAATTTGGGTATGTACCTCAAGGAGCGCCAAAGCCCGAGGAGATACAGGAATCTCTGTATCTCACCAGGGCAATAGGGAAAGAGATGCTGACCAAACTTGAGAAAGCCTGGAAAAACTTGCACAAGAGAGGGAAGCTTTCAGGTAGCAGAGGGGATACTCGAGTTCCTAGCCTATATGTAGAATGGATTCGTGAGCGAGCTGTGAAATTCCTTATGCCATATCCAGCGATTCAGCCATTGCATCCTTCTCCAGTGGAGGAGCCTACCACTGTGGACATGCAGGTCTACAAGCAGCTGATGGCGGAGAAAGAAGAGCTAGCAAGGGCTAAAGAGGCTTTAGAGCAGGAGAATGCCCAGCTTCGGCATGAAAAGATTGAAACAGGATACTTTTCCAAGCAACAAGCTGAAACTCTGAAACATCTAAAGACTACGTTATTGGAATTGACCGAAACCAAGAAGCGTCTAGAGTTAGATGTAGACTCAGTTAGTAGCGTGTTGGCCACCAAGAAACAAGAGCTGGAAAGGGCCTACACAAAGCTAGCCAAGTTCAGAGAACACTGGGATCTCACTATGACCAAGCGCAAGGAGCGAGAAGAAGAGCTGAAGACACAAATTGCTCAGTTAGAAGAACAGGTCAAGGTGAAGAACGAAGAGCTTGAAGAAGAAGCCTGTCGCCGATACGAGGCCGAGCGTAAGCTGACAGATGCCATGAAGAATTTGGAAGATTTCCAGCATAGAGCAGATGCCAAGAGACCCAAACCTGGGGGCGGTGCCAATGATAAGGCTTGGGAAGACTTTGTCAGAGACATCCAGGGGACGGTCAGGAAGAGGGATCGGCTGATAGGAGGTTTGATTTATCAACCAGATCACGCAGAGACAAAGAAGATGGTCGAAGACTTCCGCAACCGTACCCGCATTTGATTTCTCTCTTGTATTCTGTTGTGTTGAGATCACCACCAGGCATGTTGGCTGGGATCCCCCTTATCATATCAGTTGTATGGAGCATAGTTATGTAACCTCTTGACAAGACTGTTATTCTAATCAATATATGAGGTTTTTTTTTCCGAATATTGTCTTTATGGTTTATCTCGTCTTGCTACCACTGACACTGGAATTGGAGGGAAAATATCTCCAATGCACACATGCACGTTAGCATTTTTGTATTTCTGTTTGCATAAATCATACTGCATAGCATTTCTCTAGCAGGTCAGAGCACTCATCCAGCCTTTGTTTTCACCAGAAAGTGATTCTCGGGGAATTGTTTGAGGCAAGAGTGGAGTGTTGAAGACGACCAGGGGGGCTGAAGCAGAGTTAAGCAGAATCAAGCAGTAAAGTCAGTTGCAGGTAATTGGCAGCTATGTCTGAAGGCAATTTCCAGTCTCCTAACACTTTCGCGGGGTTTGCCACGGCGCCCAATCATCAGTATGATTCTATGGAAGGCTTCCCGCAAGCGAACAACCTTACTGCAGACCAAGTTGTGCAGCCTACTGTCCAGAACCGAGATCGGCATGAGCAGTTCGTTGCCCGAAATGAACGTTATCCCCCTGTTAACAATCAAAGTGTCGCTTTCCCTGCGGTAAATTACCGAAGAGATATTCCAGTGACCGGGTTAGTAGATCCAAGAGCTCTTGACGATGGTAGAAGACTCCGAGTATTGGAAGAGCAAATGAAAGCCTTGGAAGCGAAAGATGCCGTTAACCTGGATGCTGTAGCCATGTGTTTGGTTCCTGACCTGGTGTTGCCGTACAAGTTCAAAATGCCGGAATTCGAAAAATACAGGGGAGATAGCTGTCCAAAGCTGCATTTGATGATGTTCTGTCGAAGGATGACTTCGTTTGTGCGAAATGACAAATTGATGATCCATTGCTTTCAGTATAGCCTGACTGGGGCATCCCTGAGATGGTATGTGCAATTGGAAAGTAATCAGATTCGATCTTGGGTGGATTTGGCCAGAGCTTTCACGAAGCAGTACGATTACAACCTGGATTTGACCCCTAGTCTCGTAGATCTGCAAGAATTGTCTCAGGCGGAGAATGAATCATTCAGAGCGTATTTGCGAAGATGGAAAGAATTGGCTGCTAGTGTTCAACCACCGCTTCCGGAAAGAGAACTGGTTGACATCTTCTTGGGTACTTTGAAAGGCCATTATTTTGACAAATTGTTCAGTTGCACAAACTTTGTGGGCCTGATGAGACTGGGAGAGATTGTTGAGAGAGGACTCAGGAGTGGAAAGTTTCGAGGTATTCCTTACGTCCCAGTTGATAAGATTGAGTCAGTTGTCAGTTCTCAAGAAGAATGGGAAGTAGGAACTGACGCCACCTCAGAATCTTTAGCATCTCAGGATCAGTTTTCAGACACTTCAAGTCAACGATCATCCTATCGCCGATCGCGTCAGCATGCTCCACGAAGACCAAGGAAACCTGAAAGGCAGTTTACTCAGCTACCAGTGTCGTACAGTCAATTGTTGCCAGATCTGGTCAGAAGTGGATTGATAGTGCCGAAAGAGACTAAGCCGGTGATTCCACCGTATCCTCCAGGTTTTGATGCCAGCGCCCGCTGTGAGTACCATGTTGGGGCACAGGGGCATTCAACAAATGATTGTAAGGTGCTTAGAAGTCAGATTCAAGATCTGTTAGACTCTAGCCGTATTTGCATCACTCCTCAGGGTTTTGTTCAGATTAATGATTTTCCATCCTCCAGTTGTGTGGGTTCGTCAGTTAATGTCATGGAAGACTCCACAGGAAGTGTGTGCTCTGAAGATTGTCAATCAGAGAGTTCAGTTGAATATGGGGGAAGTTTCTAGAGGTTTCTATGCCGGGTGTCGCATCTGTTTCTCTGCCTAACCCGTTTAGCTTTTGTGCATCAGTATTTGTCGACCACCACCAGGATTGTTGGCTGGGGTCGTTATATTCATACTCATTTGTGCTTACCTGCTGATTTTGTTGGTTGTACATATGTGGGAGATGTTTGTCTGTATGCTTATAGCTTGAGTTTCTCTTTGTCTCGTTATGAATGTGTGTTTGCTTTCTACGCTGCATTATCATTTAGCAGGTATATCAGAACCGTGGGCCTTATTTCCTCATCATCCAGTTTGTTGCAGGAACTCCTTCAGAGATATGGAACAGAATCAGTTTGAATTGATTGAAGTCCAAAGCCAGCTGGGGCAGATGATGAGAGACATGCAAGAGATGCGTCTGGAGCAGAAGATTCTCAAAGAGGAGAACAGTCAGCTGAAGACCCAAATGAGCTTGCTCATGGAAGTGGTCAAGAATGTGCTTAGGAAAGAAGACGATCAGTTATTTGAAGCCGCAATGAAGAAGCTCGCGCCACCTGTGCATGTGGAACCTGAGCAGCAGCAACAGAAGATACATCTGGCTCAACGGAGGGTCCAGGAAGGGAAACCAAAGAGAATGTTTGAGGCACCACCTATGACCTATGCTGAGCTCTTGCAGACCTTATTGAGGTTTAATCTGGTTGAGAAGAGAACGTTGACACCACCAACGAGAGTGTTTCCTCATGGGTACGATGCCAATAAGCAATGTGAATTTCATTCCGGGGCATTCGGACACGACATCGAGGGTTGTCATGCTTTTAAGCACAATGTTCAAGACCTGATTGACTCGCACGATATTGAATTCACGCCGGGCGGCGTATCGGTGCATATTGCTCCTGTCTCGATCGATGCTAAAATGACAGATGTTTCTAAAGCTGCAGTGGGTCAGAAGCGTATCCTGGACTCCATGGTGTCAGAGTCTCCAGGCCCACAACTGTTGCCTATTCCTGGGGCAGATCTAAGAAAGAAAATGGTTAAGCATAAGGAGAGCGTTAATCAGTACATTGAAGGTCAAGAAACTGATGTTGCATTTGATATAAAGGGTGTTCAAGAATCAACTAGGTACCGGCAACAGCAGCCTCAGCAGGGGGCACAACAAGCTCAGCGAAGATTCCAGGGTAGTAAACCGAGAAGAGTGTTTGAGAAGCCTCCCTCAACATATGCCGATTTGTTGCAGACATTGTTGGGATTGAATCTGGTAGAGAAAAGAACTCTGGCACCAATAACGGGAGCTCCCCCGTTCGGCTATGATGCAAGCAGGCACTGCGAGTTTCATTCCGGAGCCCCGGGTCACGATATAGAAGGTTGCCATGCTTTTAAGCACAAAGTGCAGGATCTGCTTGATAGTGCAGCAATCAACTTCGGGCCGGGAGGTCCTAGAATCATCTGAATAAAGGAGGAGGGGCTCTATAATTTGGTTAAGTCGTTGAAAGCAGATCAGGACAGCATCGAATTGCCTCTAATAAAGATAGCTGGTTCAGCAGCAGGGCAGATATGAAAGCCCGGTTCTCGGAAGCTAGCATTTTTCTTTGTTTTAGCTTGTCATTTCTTTACATTTGTAGTTGCTTTCCTGTTTGAATTTGTAATCTTGTTTGTAAAACTTGTTGTTTTCATTCAACTGATGATAATGAAATAAATATGCATGTTTTGATTAAATCCATTCATGTTCACTAACTGTTTTTACAAATGTCCAATACTTCGTTAAGAAGAATTTGGGGAGGATGACGAAAATGACCGACATGCAACTACCGATATTGTATGCTTTTGAGATAAAACCTGTTGATGATGTACAGGCATTGTTTCAAACCCCTAAACACCGGAGATATAAGGAAGATAATCCCTTGTCAACCCCTTTGAGCCTTGTAGTAGGAGTTTCTTTCTGTGAATGAAAAACCCTCAATCATGACCTGGGGCAGGGTAGGTGTTAGCTAATTTGACCAAGCGTCCAAATTGCAAAAGGAGTGTCCGTTCGAGGATCAATCACGTCCCTAGAGGTCGTGCCTAAAAGACCACAATGGTTCAATCAAGAGTGGGACAGCCACATCATTCCCAAAGAGCCAGGCAACCAGTGTCACACGGCTTGTTCGAAAGAAAAAATGAAAAAGAAATCAAAAGCCCGCTAAGTCAAGAAAACTTCAAAACAAATGACTTAGGCAAAAATGAGGGCATCCCGCTGGACTTAAAAAAAAAATCAATCAAAGGAAACTCAAAAGGAGTCAGTCCAGGCAAAAGTTAGGGATATGAAAAGAAAAGGATCAAAAAAGAAAAATCCTCGATGGAAATACGAGTCGTGTGACCTCAAGTGTCAAAGACGAAGAGTGAGTGGCTGTCACTCCAAAATCCAAAAGTTTCTCGAACTATCACTCCTATCTTTCAACCTCCGAGAGGTGAGCGCTAAGGTCGAATTAGCTGAACGTAGGATGAGAGAACATCAAGGAGAATGGGTGGGTTAAAAATAAATTTTGAGCCTTTATCCTTTCCTTCAAAACCATGAACCTGACCATGTTACAACCTTCAAAAGTCCTAATTGAAGCAGGTTGTTTCGAAAGCATACTCCGGTAAAGGTCACGTCGATTCTGACTCCTAAAAAGGTTCCTCTTACCATGTTGGTACTGATGTTGATAAATGTTTTATGCATCATATGCCATAAACCGTTTTTCCTTTCCCAGTGAACAGATTGGATGTCAAAGCTGTCATATGTGTTGCATTAATACATCTTTTATGCAGAACAACTTGTTTTACTTGCGAGTAAGCGCTTGACAGCAGAAAAGCTTCCTACAGTGGAAAGTATGGTCAAGATAGAATGCAGAACGCCCAAATGTTCTGAGAGCAGGGGCAAGCTATTATTGTGATCCCCAGTCAGGTCCGCTTTTCGAAGTCAGTTATTCTGGGGCAATCAGGTTGAGGTTCGGTGAATACGGCGTAGTCAAGGGCACTACTCTGAATCAAATAATCAGGAGCAAGGTCATTGCGGTCAGGGGCAGACCATCTTAAGCGCGCAAAGGTTGTGCGAGAAGCAGGTGAGGTGAAGTATCTCTCAGAAGTTCAGAACGCTGAGGCACGTTATATCAGACCATCGAGGCTCAGATTTGCAGATTTCCTTTCAAGGGCTATCCCCACAGATGTCCTGTAGGCTGGGGCATATCAGGAGTGGAAGAATTATTCTTCTCCGTATCAGCAGAGCCATACAGAGTTATTCGAGCAGATACAGTCAATTTTCGAGAGCGAGACGGATACGGGAAGTCGTGTTACTATCCCTTGACTCTTCACTAAAAGGCTGTGTATTCAGGAAGAATATTTTCCAGCATCAATCGTACCTGACCCGGTAAGATAGTTTAAGAGCTCAAATCCATGTTTACGGTTACTGTGAAACCCACCCGTGTTGGCGCATCAATTTCCAGATCCGAGCTTCATCAGAGCGCAGGAGGATTCCCTCCATGTTCTCCAGCAAAGACCAATTTGTCATTGGTATGGGTAAGTTATTCCCAGAGGAGTCCAATCATATTCAGCACGTCTGCTATTTCACAGCGGAGTTATATACCCCAGCAGGGTGTTACTTCGTCGAGGTGTTCGGTTAAGTTCCCAATAGCCCCAGCAGAGTTGATTTCACTCTCCCAGCATTTATTTTGCTGGGATAATTCAGTGATATCCAGTTTATCCCCAGCAGAGTTGGCCTCGCCTTCAGCATTTATTTTGCTGAAGTGGTTCTGTACCCAGCTCTCTCCGGCAGCTCGAGCCTGCATTAGCATATTGCATGCATCATATTGGCATCATACTTGCATATCATTGTCAAAATGCGTAGCATTTCTATCCAGAATGGAGCATTACGCTGTAGAAAGATTAAAGCATTTGCATATGCATACGAAGCATAAGTCAGATTTTCTATCAGCCTCATACGGCGCGTGAATTACTCTGTGATCAGTTCAGGGGCATCTATCCAGCAACAGTATTCAGACAGTTCAGCAGATTATTTGTATCTCAGATCATACAACGATTATGCTTTGATCAAGCAGTCATCTGATGTCGACAAGCTTTCCTTCCCGTCAATTCATATTGGCGATGTGTTCCTCCAATGAATGGACTTCTCCGTCTATCATTAGACGTCTTGAGTACGAATGTGGTTTTCTTCCCGTCTATCAGTAGACGATGTGAATTTGAAGATTATTTCTTTCCGTCTACCCTTAGACGATGTGAATTGTTTTGTTTCATCAATCAGGATGATGCCGTCTATCAGTAGACGATGTGAATTTGGAGATTATTTCCTCCCGTCTATCAGTAGACGATGTGAATTTGGAGATTATTTCTTCCCGTCTATCAGTAGACGATGTGAATTCGGAGATTATTTCTTCCCGTCTACCCTTAGACGATGAGAATATTGATTTGTTCATCAATCAGGATGATGCCGTCTACCCTTAGACGATGAGAATATTGATTTGTTCATCAATCAGGATGATGCCGTCTACCCTTAGACGATGTGAGTATGGAGATTAAGGCTTTCTTCCCGTCTATCAGTAGACGATGTGAATATGGAGATTAATGGTGTCTTTCCGCTTACCCTTAGACGATGTGGAGTTGGAGATTATTTCTTCCCGTCTATCCTTAGACGATGTGGATTGATTTGTTTCATCAATCAGGATGATCCCGTCTACCCTTAGACGAGTGAGTGTTCAATCAGGGTGTCTTCCCGTCCATCTTTGGACGATGTGAGTATGTTTCTCTTCCTGCCTATCAGTAGGCAATGTGAAAGGATCAGGTATTTTGTTGCAGCCCTCGGGTTTTGTTATATGGGGTATCACAAGCAACGGGTATTCAAATCAGGAGTTCTTTATCAGATGATCGATCAGTTTGGTGCCGTAATGACTGGACTCGGTTTGCTGGACTTTATTCCCCAAGCAGTTGACAGTATATGCTCGCGGTTGGCAAATTTTCGGGTTTTATTTGTATTCAACCGTCTCGTACCTCTGAATGTTTGAAGGCTGAGCGCTCTTCAAACCCTTCAGGTCCAAGTCGCTTGAATAGGGGCAGCTGTTGCACCCTAAAATTTGACCAACCGATTCTCCTATCTGACTCATGATTAAAATTCGTATTCACAGCTCAGATATATGATTTTTGTGCACAAGCAGGGGATATCAGAGTTTACAGCCTGAGTATCATCTATCAGATATGGCAGATCCAGTCCAGATCACCAGGATTTTATTTTCGGGAAATTGTGCGCTCCTCGGTGATTTTTAGCTTGCACAGTGATTTTGGGGATATTCTGATGCCCGGGGCTCTCTGTTCGATTCGATCTGGTCTCGTGCGCTCTTTTATGGGGGTCATTTGCACTCATCTGCATTTTTAAGATTTTTATAGACTTTTGTGAATTTTAATAGGCTTTATAGATTTTTCTGGAATTTAAATAGAGTTTTTGTATTTTTAATAGTTTAAATCTCTTTTTAGAATTTTATAGATTTTTTAAATAGATTTTTAGAATATAAATAAGATTTTAAATAGTTTTATCTTTTTTAGAATAATATAGTTTTTCTTTTAATAATAGTTTAGAATTTTATATGAATTTTAAAATAGATTTTTTAGAATATAGGTTTAATTGTTTTTAGATGATATAGAAAATAATGTAGTTTTCTTTTATTAATGATAGATTTTGATAGATATTAAATAATGTTAGAGTTTTAATAGAGAATTAGTAGAAGTATTAGATCTTAATCATTTTTTTAATTAGGATAATATAGAATTAATTAGAATTTTAATCACTTTTTAGAGTTTAATTAGGTTAATTGTTTTTTTAGATTTAATTAGGATAGATTAATGTTAGTTAGAATTAATTGTAGTATTATTAGTTTAGTTAATTAGGTTGATATAGAGTTAACTAGATTTTAACCATTTTAGAGTTAATTAGGGTAATTAGCTAATTAGGTGTTGATTGATTTTAATTAGATATAATTAGGATTAATTGTTTTTTAATTCAGTTTTTTTACAGTTTTTTATTCATTTTCGTATGGGCCCAGGATGTGTTCTGTTTGAGGCCCAGTTCTCCATTAGTCTCAGCTCAATGCAGTCCAAAAAAATGATCCAGCAAGTCCAATTCGTCCAGTCTTCTCCAGGAGCTTCTAGAAAGTTCCACGCGTTTTCAGTGGCATAAATAGAGGCCACGTGTTGCACTAGAACGGGCCCACGCGTTCCCACTCAGACTCCCAGAATCACGCCACGTCTCGCCCCAGCTGTCCCACACTCTCTCTCTCTCTGTGCATGCGTGCCACACGTCTCCTTCCCAACCTCCACTGCGCCACTTGTCACCTCGCCAGCATTCACCGGAGCTTCACCAGAAAACCCACCGGCGGCCATGCATCCGCCATAACCGCCCACCGCCGGTCACCCCTAACGTCCTCCGGCCACCGTCTTTCTCGCCGGAACCCCCAAACACCCAAAATCCCCAGAAACTCTCCTTTCTTCATCTTCTTCCTCAAATCTCCTCCGTCCAGCTTCATCGGTACCTCGCCGGAGACTTCAACGGCGCCGGAAAACTCATAGTTTGCGCCCTCAACCTTCATCCACTTTTCCAGAACATCCTCAACCTTCATCCACTTTTCCAGAACATCATCAACCTTCATCCACTTCTCCAGAAATCGCTCGTACCTTCATCGTTCTTCCAGGTTTCCAGAACGCCAACAATCTTCATCCAAAGAGTTTCCAGAAACGTCCATCCACCAACAAACATCAAAGATCCTCTGAAGATCTTCCTCAGGACATTTACGCCACTCAAAGGATCTTCAAGATCCATCTGCTTCAGAATCATAGCTTCATCAGTTCTTGAGTTTCTCATCCCAGATCTTCGTAGAATTCGTGGAGTTCTTCGCTAATTTGTTCAAGAGATTCGAGCAAGCTTCGACGCGTGCTTCAGTGCCTCCGTGAGTTCCTTCAACGGCCAGGAAGACGTCAAGATCTTCCTCTCTCGTGGCAATTTTCACTAAGCCTCCAAAAGAATCCCAGCGACGTCCTCGTTTCAGGTTAGTCCTTTCTCATAACCGCCATGAATGTTCTTAGCATAAGTTTTTTGTTTTGTTTTTGTTTTGAGGATTAAGATTCCAGGGTTTGATTCGTATAAGTTTGAGATGAATGAAGGGCTTGGGGTTTTCTGGGAATGGATTGGGAGAGGAGGATGAATGGCAGAGAGGAGAGAACGAAACGGCGTTAGGGTTTGGCTTCGTGAACAGTAACCTGAGTCAAGGAGAAGGGATTAGGTTTTGTTTAGAGAATAATTGGGTTAGGGTTAGGTTTGGGCTTAGGCCCAAACGCGTTTCGCTGCCAATACCTCCCATTTGCTCAATTCCCCCCCCTGTGTGAGAAAACAGAGTGAATCAGTTTGGGCTTTAGGCCCTAATTGCTATCTGCACCCCCCTGGGCGTGAGCCCAATAGGAAATAACTGAAATTCATTGCTAACAGCACCCCAGGCGTTTTTTTTCTTTTCTGAGTTTATTGTTTGTTTTTGAGGAGACTGGGCCCTGCGCCCTAATGCTTTTAGCACCCCCCAATGTGAGCCCAATGAATAAATAACTGGAAACCTTGCTGTTTGAACCCCCTCCCCCATTTTCTTTTATTTTGTCTTTCTTTTATATTTTCATGTTTGTAAATAATTCATAATAAAATGTAAATAGGTGATTTTTTAATTCTTCTTTTTTCTACCATTTCATCATAATTCCTAGAAAATTAAATAAAAATAAAAACGACATTTTATTTTTGTTTGTTGTTTTTTTTTAATATATTTTCCACTTAATTGATTTCTTTTAATATTTTTAGTGTATACATGTCATTAGAAAATTAATAAAAAATAGTAGATTTAGTCAAATAATTCCGTTCTTTTTTCTGTAGACTCGTGATTCAGTGTAGAATTTTATAGTGTAAAAACATTAGCTTAATCATGCATTTTAATTTTAATTGCATTTTTTCACTGTTATTGATGATTGAATAAATTGGTGTGGATATGTCTGTGTTGCTGATTTTAGTTCTTTCGTCTGGTGTTGAATTTTGTTCTGATTTTTCAGTATGTTATCCTAGAGCCATGTAGGTTTCCCATAGATTTTTGATAGATTTTTGTAGGATGTTCTGATGTGATTTGTCTGAGCCTGAAGATAGGAGAAGTCTTGATGACTTCTGACTTTGAAGTTCAACTGTGGTTGAACTTCAGAGATAGTCTCCTGTGGTTTGTTGGCCTGTGGGTGCTTCTCAAGGATAGGAGCTGATTGAAGTCCTGTTGGAGCTTGCAAGGATGCAGTGGATTGAGGCTTAGCCTAGAAGCTGGTTATCTGTTTGTGAGGTTCGAGATCCTGAAGTTTGAAGGGAGTTTATGGTACTTTCCTGAGGAAGGCACTATGAATAACTTTCATTCTTTCTTCTCACCTCTTTCTTAAGTATCCAGTGATGTCGGAGCCAACTTGTGAGTTTAATTTCTCCTGAGGAGGAATGTAAACTGATCACAGTTGTTGAGCCACATAGGATACGATTCCTAAGTGTCAGCCTCCTAGTACTTTCCTGAGGAAGGTCCTATGGGTCTATTCACTTAGTTCCACTAGTTTATCTAGGATTTCTTAAGTATCCAGTGATGTTGGAGCCAACTTGTGAGTTTAATTTCTCCTGAGGAGGAATGTAAACTGATCACAGTTGTTGAGCCACATAGGATACGATTCCTAAGTGTCAGCCTCCTAGTACTTTCCTGAGGAAGGTCCTATGGGTCTGCTCGCTTAGTTCCCTTAGTGCATGTAGGTTTTCTCAAAGTATCCAGTGATGCCGGAGCCTTCATGTGAGTTTAGTTTCTCCTGAGGAGGAATGTAAACTGATCACAGTTGTCGAGCCGCATAGGATATGACTCCTGAGTAGTAACCTCCTGGTACTTTCCTGAGGAAGGCACTATGAGCTTGTCTGCTTAGCTTCCTTTCTCTGGTAAGCTTGTTCTGAAGCTTGGAGACTGGGATTGATTCCTCCTGCTTAGGGTTTTGATTAGAGTCTTTGCTTAGATCTTTGCTTAGGGTATTGTTATAGAGTGTTGTTTAGAGATAGATTAGGAGATTGTTTCAGGTTTGTTAGGGGCCTTGCCCAGGAGTAGCTTCTTGTTTTGTGGATAGAGGCTTGTCAGGTTAGCTTGCCTTCTCTTTGGATTGTTTGACTTGTATGTTGCATTAGACTTAGGTGTTCATCTAGATAGTTCTGAGTAGGTGCATCTTAGAAGTAGACTTTGTGTGCATGAGGAGTTGAGGTGGTCCTCCTTCTGCTTGTTTGTTATTGCGTGGCTTTGCTTGTTGGTATTTGGTAGAGCTGAGCTCCCTTGCCTTTGTGGTTTGCGGCCTCTGTGCCTTGTTTGTTTAGTTGTTGCATTCATGCATATTTTCAGTATTCCTTTACGTTGCAGTTTCTTGTTTGTAGTTTAGTCCTGTTGCCATGATCCCTTAGGAGCTTTGACTTCTCCGCTGCGGAGTTGTTATGATAGACATTAGGATGGTCAACCAGGTGTGATAGCAGTAGGTAGATTCCCCTGTTTCTCAGCTATAGTTTTAGGGTTTCCCTTTCCTTTCTGTAGGAGCTTTTGAGTAGCTTGATCCGTAGTTAGTTGAACTACAGCTGCTCTGATTCTTCGTACCGGACGAAGATATGTAGGCATAGGATGCGATATCCTAGCGAGCACATTAACGACTAACTTTAGTTCTCTCGCGGCTGTGCGATCGAGACTTTCCCGCTAACGACTAATTGTTATCCCTTTCTCTTGCCCGAGTGCATTTGAGACCAGATCGTAGTTATAGGTCCCCGAACCTTTAGAACCAGTTTGTTTTCTCACTGCTGTGTGAGAGCCCCTGTTTACCCGTAGTTAGTCGAACTACGTTTGCTCTGATCTTTCATACCAGATGGAAGTACGTAGGCACAGGACGCGATGTCCTGGCGAGCAACCTTTCCCCCGTTTAGACGTAGGAAGTCGAACTACGTTGACTCTGACTTTCCCATTGCACTAGGGAATACGTAGGCCCAGAACACCGTATGTTCTGTCGAGTCCTGTCCTTTTTTATTTTCTTTTCAGACCAGCCATTAGCGTAGATAGATAATACACCCTTTTACCTATAAACACCAAGCGTGGATCCCATCGAGTACGATGGACGTGAGGGGTGCTAATACCTTCCCCTTGCGTAACCGACTCCCGAATCCAGGCTATGGTTGCGATGACCATACCTTTTCCCCGTTTTTGCGAGGTTTACTTCGAGCGTTTCCTTTCCCGCTCTGAGGGATAAATAACGCACGGTGGCGACTCTCCTGTCAAGCCGGCGCCGATTTTCGCAGTAGCGACAATGATGAAGATCTAAGAGGTCAAAATTTGGGGTGCAATAGTTGCACCTATTTAAATATTTTCACTAGATGGTAATGAGAGATGATAATCCTCATATAATCGTAGTGAAAGGTATTTAAATATAGCAAACCAAAAATTTTGTCCCTTAGATCCGATGATATGCAAAAGGACAAATGTGAAATGCAATGAGTCTAAATGATGCTTTATGATGCTTGAATGCAAGACAAATGCAGACACACGAGCAAATATAAAAGAACGGCAATACGACGAGTAACCACTCACAAGGGACCCGACACACTGGGGAAAGATTCAAGGCAAAGAGAGCAAGATAGTTCAAACATGACTAACGATGCTGTTCAAGGGAATCTTTCACACAGGGGACACGGATTCCACCAGGGATGACACATCTTCACTGGGGAAAAAGAGACACACCTCCAGGGAAGAAGACAATTCTTCACTGGGGATACGAAAGAAAAGAAGCGCAAACTTCACTGGGGAAGAAACCCACTGGGGAAAACTTTGTTGGGGAATAATTCCACTGGGGAAGCATATCTTCACTGGGGAAAAGACGGAACGGAGACACGAATCTCAACGGGGATAACCAGATGAGAAATTTCCTATAATGAAGAGTTCAAACGGGATCTTCAAGAAAAGGTTAGAAACAAGACTGGACGCGTCGGGGAAGCTAGTATCCACTATTTCTCCGAGATTTGACTGGGAAAGAAAAAGCTTCAATGGGGAAACCGGTGACGACCAGAACAACAAACATCTTCAAATAGTGTTAGTCTCCATTAGACTTACTGAGGATGATGGTGATGACCAATCCAACAAACGGTTTCCAAAAAGTGCTAAATACCACTAGACTTCCTGGGGATATGGTGACGACCAAATCAAAGTTCCAATTACAATTGGGAAATCCAAACAATGTCGATAAAACACAGGACTTCGGCTGGGAATTGGTAACAACCGACTAATAACGATTAGTTTTCAAGCAATGCCAGTAACTACTGGATATTAATTACCGATTTTTCAAAGAGTTTGGTGACGACCAGATCTTCAAACAGGAAGCACAGATATATCCCTCAATACCTTAGGAACAAAAGCTAATACCCTCAATACATTAGGATATAGCAGAGACACAACCCTCAACACACTAGGATTGGACGAAGACCCTCAAAACTTTAGGATCAAAAACTAATATCCTCAAAATATTAGGATATAGAAAAGACACAACCCTCAACACACTAGGATTGGACGAAGACCCTTAAAACCTTAGGATCAAAAACTAATACTCCAAAATATTAGGATATAAAAGAGACACAACCCTCAACACACTAGGATTGGACAAAGACCCTCAAAACCTTAGAATCAAAAACTAATATCCTCAAAACATTAGGATAAAGAACACTTCACGCAAATGCAACCACTTTAGTCTCTAGGAACTTTTGAACTCGGGATTCAAAGTATACATCTCCAAAGGTACACAACCTGTGCTCGGGATGGCAACAAACATCTTCCAAAGGTACAAAACCTGTGTTTGGAATCAAACAGTACATCTCCAAAGGTACAAAACCTGAGCTTGGGATGGCAACAAACATTTATCTCCAAAGGTACACAACCTGTGCTCGGGATAGAAACAAACATCTTCCAAAGGTACAAAAACTGTACTTGGAATCAAACAATACATCTTCAAAGGTACGAAACCTGAGCTTGGGATGGAAACCAATATCTATCTCCAAAGGTACGAAACCTGAGCTTAGGATAGAAACAAACTTCTTCCAAAGGTATGAAACCTGTGCTTGGAATCAAACAATACATCTCCAAAGGTACGAAACCTGAGCTTGGGATGACAACAAACATCTATCTCCAAAGGTACACAACCTGTGCTGGGGATAGAAACAAACATCTTCCAAAGGTATGAAACCTGTGCTTGGAATCAAATAATACATCTCCAAAGGTTCGAAACCTGAGCTTGGGATGGCAACAAACATCTATCTCCAAAGGTACACAACCCGTGCTGGGGATAGAAACAAACATCTTCCAAAGGTACAAAACATGTGCTTGGAATCCAACAATACACCTCCAAAGATACGAAACCCGAGCTTGGGATGGAAACCAACATCTATATCCAAAGGTACACAACCTGTGCTTGGGATAGAAACAAAACTCTTCCAAAGGTACGAAACCTGTGCTTGGAATCAAACAATACATCTCCAAAGGTACGAAACCTGAGCTTGGGATGGAAACCAATATCTATCTCCAAAGGTACGAAACCTGAGCTTAGGATAGAAACAAAATTCTTCCAAAGGTACGAAACTTGAGCTTGGGATGGAAACCAACATCTATTTCCAAAGGTACACAACCTGTGCTCGGGATAGAAACAAACCTCTTCCAAAGGTACGAAACCTGTGCTTGGAATCAAACAATACATCTCCAAAGGTACGAAACCTGAGCTTGGGATGGAAACCAATATCTATCTCCAAAGGTACGAAACCTGAGCTTAGGATAGAAACAAACTTCTTCCAAAGGTACGAAACCTGTGCTTGGAATCAAACAATACATCTCCAAAGGTACGAAACCTGAGCTTGGGATGGAAACCAACATCTATCTCCAAAGGTACACAACCTGTGCTCGGGATAGAAACAAACCTGTTTTACAAAAATAGATTTTGAGGGATTTTGGAGACTTAGTGAGATTTTGCAAGAATTTGGCGATTGTGTAAGGGAGGGAGCTCTAGATGTTTTCTAGCATAGAACTGGTGTGTTTGTGATGTAGTAAGTGAGTTCTATTTATAGCCAAAGGCCTTGGATCAAGGTATGGGCAAAAGTGAAGCAAATTGCCAATTTTAACCTTCCATCATGAAAATCTTTGAGTTTTCCAATGCAATCTTCATACTTGTCTTTAAGCCACTCTACTAAGATATTTTCCATACCCTATATATTGTTTTCATCATGCTTGATAGGTTAGGAGGTGAATTGTTGAAGTAAAGTTGATGATTTGACAAGGGTAGCCACCTTTTTTCTCTTTCTTCACTATTCACTTTTGCAACTTGCATTAAATAATAATTTCCTTTGATCTTTGTGCCATTTTCGTGTTAATTGATATTAAAATGTTCATTATCAATTAAAACATCATAAATTAGGTTTAGCCTTTGATTAGCATCGATTTGGAGAGGTTTTGGAATAAAAAAACTCATGCTGACCTAGTTTTGCGAATGTGAGTTTTTGCCAACTTGTGGACCTTGCTTCTCTCTAACCAGGAAGAGTTATGGAACACACTTGTACTTTTTAAAAATCCCCAATTAGGTACTACAATATTTATGCTTGTTTTAGGAACTCATTCCCCTTGAAACTAGGTCAAAAACCCTTGTGTGGTTAAGGAGTTATGGCTTTGCCCTTTTCAAAACCTTAATTTCCCAACTTTTTGATTACTTATCAATTCTTGATCCAATGGTCATCAAACTTCATGAATAGATGTGATATACCATTAGGAACATAGTTGCCTTCAATTTTGGGTCAAAACCATGTTGGTCAATGAGTTGACTTTTCAGTCAGACGAACCGATTGATTGAAGAACTCTGAATCGACTGTTGGAGTTCTGGGTCCTCTGAGGTCTTGAAACTTCTTGAGTGAACTTCACTAAGCCATATGAGCTTCATGGACCATGATTCCATAATTGGAACACTATTTTAATCAAAATTCAAAGTACAATTGAATTTTCCTAATCAGAAACCCTAATTGGGTGTCCTGAACTGCACTATTCTTAATCCTTGGGTGACAACCTCAAATTGGATTCACACTTGACCCAATGGAGTATATTTGATGATGTGGAGACTTATTTCATGGAAAATCAATCCAATACATTGAATGATTAAACCATCAAAACCTCGATTCTCGGCTGTACGGAACCCTAATTCACCTGTATCTTAACAAAGACAAATTTGGAATAGGTTAAGGTTAGATAAACAAATAGAAATGACCCTAGAATGATGATGAAGATCTAAGGGGTCAAAATTTGGGGTGCAACACGTAGAATCTGTTGAACGATTGTGTGCCCATGTGGGGTGTGAGCAATCAGATTGTGTGCCCGTGTGGGGTGTGAGCAATTCTAAAACATCATGTGCCCATGTGGTGTGTGAGCAATGAGTGAACATCGTAGGCCCGACGGGGAGTTACTTAGGTAACGAGCGATGGTTCCATTTGGTTCTTCAATTGAACCTGCTGAATGAGTCGGTACCGCATGTGCATCTGCATAGAGTCGTGAGTCGGTCTCTATGAGTTGCATTTATCATCATGAATTATGTACTGGTGAATAAACATAATTGTAAATGTTTATGTGAAAATGATGTGAATTGTAGAAGCATGATTGATGAATATGCTTAGTTATGAAAATATGCATTGTGATGTGTATGGATGAATGGTGAATATGCTTGGCGAATTATATATATGTTGCGATATATATATGATCGAATTGTGATGAATATGGTGAGAATGGAGATATGTGTATTATTATGTTAATATATAATTATATGCATTGATTATTATGATAATATTTCTCACCCTTCTGCTGTTTTATGATGCTCTATGAGGCATTGTAGAGTAGGATTGCTGGAGGTCTTTTGTGAAGCGTGGCTTCATTCTTTTTGGCCGGTTGGCTCTGATATGTAGCACCGGGTAGCTAGGATTATATAGAATTCTTTGTGATACGTGATATATGTATCTGCTGATGAATGTTTTTGAAAACATATTGAATGATGATGTGAATCAAACTGAATGATATGTGTGTGTGTGTGTGTGTGTGTGTGTGTGTGTATATATATATATATATATATATATATATATATATATATATATATATATATATATATATATATATATATATATATATATATATATATATATATATATATATATATATATATATATATATATATATATATATATATATATATATATATATATATATATATATATATATATATATATATATATATATATATATATATATATATATATATATATATATATATATATATATATATATATATATATATATATATATATATATATATATATATATATATATATATATATATATATATATATATATATATATATTGATGTTATTCAATATTTAGATTTTCCGCTTTTATTCTAAATATTGAGATGTGGGTGTAAGGACTAAGTTCCTCTGTTTTGAAAGTTACCCCACTGTTGCATAGCTTGTTGAGCAGGTGTTGTATGTTTTAATTTCATGGATAATGTGACATACCTCTTTTATACCATATTTTAAATATACTCTGACAAATGAATTGTTATATGTGCCTAAATGATTTATTTGATTATTTGGGGGTATAGAAAGGGGGTGTTACATACATCTGGTCTCTCTACAATTGACAAATGATATTGCAGTTTTGGTTCACTATACAAAGAAGATCTTCAGTTCTTGGAAAAGAGTTAATTTGGATGTTCTGGTGCAACACGTGGAACATAGTCTTCTAGCATGTGTGCACTACAACATATGAACCTGGTTAGAAGGTCATGAAGGATGTTTTTTGGTATGAAATTTATGATTGAATCTCAATCAGATTTTTTGTAGATTATTTAGAAATGTTTGTTTAATTTTTTTGATAGCTATTGAAGATCAAATTAGATTTAAAATGAGATTTATGGAGCAAACAAAATCATATCTTTTGTCTGAGAGATTTATGGAGCAAATGAAATGCAACTAATTTAGCTATTATTCTAAACTACATTTCTATTTAAGGAGACTAAGTTATCATGTTTTAATAAGAGTTTTGTGCGTTAGATTAAGTTCTTAGAGCCTAGGGTCTACAAGTCCTTTGTTTCATGTATTCCACGCTAATGATCTCATAAGGATTAATGTTGAATTTATTCGTGCACATCATTATATGTTGCAGTAACTTGACATTGTTGTTGGTATGTCTTAGTTGAGTTATAAATTTAAAAATTAATAAAGTTGTTATTGAACTTGATCACTAGGGGTTAGTGAATGAGAGAAAGTGAGAAGGCTTCTCATATTTAGGAGGATTCCTAAATAGAAAGTCACTAGGATTAGGAAAAGGCATTGAAGATCATCAGATTTATGTTTCTATAAGACTAATTGTACTATTTTGAAGTAGTGAATTTCCTTTCTTGGGTTGAGTATCCCCCATATATAGGTGTGGTTTCATTGAACTGGGTTACCAAATTCTTGTGTTATTTAATTGCTTTTTGGATTATGTTATTGCAAATGTTATATTGTTGTCTTACTTGTTTAACAAGTCGGACCAGTTATTCTAACATTGTGTCCAACATCTGCCCCCTCTTGTGCTTGAAGTCACTTGTCCAACACGATTTACCAAGAGTTAAAATTTTTTATTATTTCAAGGAGAAGTGATCAATTCAAATTTCCTTGAAAATAAGTATTACTTTCAAACAACATTGCCCTAAAAAAATATTAACAAAGATTTACAAGAGTACATCATTATACTTATTTTTTTTTGAAATAAATCATGATTTAAACATCATTAGGCAAGAATAAAGACATGCCACACAATGTTACTTTTTTTTCCTAATGCGATGATTGATTTGATACTACATTTAATTTGATGATTCTAAATGTTAAATATTGTACAAAATACATAAGTTAAATATTTAAAATAAAATTGTAATAACCCTAATTATTTAAGTCTAGAAATAAGGGATAATTAGTAGCATTAATCCAAACCCTAATTTTTAGTTAGAGATAAGTGATATGATTAATAGATATAGTTTAATGCCAATGGCAAATAGTTCAACATAAAAGAAATGTATGTAAGTGAAATTTGAAAAGGAGGATTCATTTTCTCATATTTCCCTCTCTGATCAAGTCAGACTTTTGTGTGAAAGCAAGAAAAATAGATATCTAGAAGCGTGGGGAGAAAGAAGAAGAAGAAATCATGGTCAACTTTCCACTATTGTATGTTCAAGAATTGTTGTAGCTTTAAAGTGAAGCAACCTAAGGAGTGTTTTAGGAAGCAACTAATCATAATCTCCTTTCCTCATTCAAAGAAAAAATTCAACTTCTACATTAATTAAGGAGGGGTTCTTACATTAGCCTTAAATTGGGTAGTTCCAAATAGGATATGCATGTTGGGGGAAGGGGTTAATTCCATGAAATCCTTGCTATGTTGTTTTAAATCCATGAAAATTTATTTATTCACTTGAACCATGATATGATGTTTGTTGCATGCTCTGTTTCTAACCTCAAATATGTGTTAGAATATAGTTGTAGTTGATTAAAGATCATAGTCAAGTAGTAGACTTGGTTGATGTTTATGAATTGCCTCCTTGTATGACTATGAATGATTTATGTAAGCTACTTTGTGATGGTTGTGATTAATTTCTTAGTACCCATCTTATGTTTAATGTGTTTGATGTGAGTTTGGGTTGGATAACATTGAAAATACATGAAAAAGATGAAGTATGGGCAGGATGACGCTATCACCCTTCGTGATGGACAACCCATCATGCCACATATTCAAATGAAAAGTATGAATATCATTTGGGTGATGGGCCATGCGACAATCGTTAGCTCATGACAGCTAGACCATCACTCTTTCTGCCACGGGCCATGCTTGGGTAAGAAAAATGACATTTCTTGATGGGAATCTCATTCTTTCCTATTTTATACTACCTCTCTGTATTTATGGAATTATAATAGTGTGTTATTGCCTATGAATGTGAGTAGTGCTAAGCTTCGTAGGTAAGAAGTTAAACTAGCATGAATCGTCCTTAGACAATTAAGTAGGTGTCGCAATTGTGAAAAACACATGGCGGAAAAACATAAGAGTCGCCACGGAATGTTATTTATCCCAAGGAGAGGGAAAGGAAACGATTGAAGAAAACCTGAAGAACGGGAAAAGACAAGGTCATCGCAACCAAATCTTGGGTTCGGGAGTCGATTATGCAAGGGGAAGGTATTAGCACCCCTCACTTCAGTTGTACTCAACGGGATCCACACTTGTTGTCTAATCAAAGGGTGTGTTTATCTAAAAGGTATTGCTAAATTGAAACGAGAACAAAAGGAAAAAAAAGAGACTCAATAGAACATCGCCGCCCTATGCCTACCTATTCCCTCGTGCAATAGAAAAGACAGAGTTAACGTAGTTTAGAAAACTACGGGTGATGGGGGCAAGGTTGATCGCCAAGACATTGCTGTCTTATACCTACGTATCCTCATCTAGTATGAGAAATCAAAGCAAACGTAGTTCGGGTAACTAGACCACTGGTTGATTAAGTGTTTTTTTATGAGTGACATTAAGGTCCTATTCCAGCAGTTAGGGTCGATGCCTATTTGCGGTAGAACGGAAAAGTAACATACTATTTTTTGAAAATGAGTTTAAAACGTGAATCCTGAAGGATAAAAGGTTTGACTTTTGTTTGTAAGTTTTAGTGAAGTGAATTAATTTTCTTTGTGATTCACGTTGCACTAAAGACTATGACATAGGAACAAATGTGTCGCATATCGCCCCCAGACGGGACGTACCTTAAACACTCTAGACAAGCGAGAGGAGACCCATCACTCATCATTTCCCATGTGCTTAAGACTCGTAGCATACAATGTTCATCGTGTTTATTATATGAATTAGAAGTTGTTTTGAGATGAGAAGAAAGATGCACAAAAGGTCTAAGGGAAACTTGGCCTTAACGTTGTCATGCAAAGTGGTCCTAAAGTTGGAATGCGAAAGGAGATTCTATCCAATATTAGCATGCAAAAGATGGACCTAAGGTTGAGGTTAAAAGGGACTAGCCTACTTGTTATCATGTTTGGATTAAACTCCTATAATCTATCCTACTCCAAATTTAATCAGAAAATCAGCTTTTAAAATCAGTGTTCAGCATCAAACAACTTCTTCAATCATCCATATGAACATGATATCAATCAAGCATGAAATTATCATCAAGAAACAATGATCAAGCATCATGTAAACACAATCAAACATTGAAAATCCCAGATCACCAAAATCAAAATCAACAAAATGGATCAAAAAGCAATAAAAGCCATGGATCTACATTGTGTTTATGCAAATAAGCTCAAAATTGAATTAGATCTAGAATTACCAACCTTCAAGGCTGAGATTGGCCTTGGTAATTGTTTATTCACTTGAAACTAACAGATCCAAGCTAAAAACTCAAAGATTCTTCAATATCCAAGAGTTTCCTTGTGGTAGAAATGAAGAACAAGCAAGACCAAGCAAAATAATCCATAAAAAGCACTTCCAATCTAGCTTCCAAATTCAGATCCAAAACCAAATGAAAATTGAAGATAATGGAGATGAATCATGAAGGTTTAGCTCTAGAATTCTATAATTCCAATGAAGAATCAAAGAACTCAAGTGAAAGAGCTTTAATGGAGGTTTTGGGAGTGAAAAAGGTGAAAAAGTGGAGAGAAAAATGAGAGCAAATTCTCAAGAGTGAGAGTGAATTCCGAAAATGAAGGTCCTTGTGTGAATGAAGGTAATTGTGTGAGGTTTGGAGCAAAATAACTTAAATAAGCTATAGGTTTGGAATCAAAATATGGTTTGGAGTGTGTATTAGCATTTGGAATGTAAATTAGGAGTGGAATTGGGAATGGAGTGTTTGAAATTTGGAGGGAAATGGTGAAAATTGAAACAATTCTAGATCCTTCCAAATATGATCAAGTGAAATCAATGGTTGAGAATGATTGGAAGTCGCACATGCTAAAAATTAAAATTCTTTGGCCAATTTCGTTTGAAGTAACCGGTTACCCTATATGCAGTAACCGGTTACCACATTCAAAAATGCCCATATTGGCGCCATGTGGAGGGAATCTTGTATAATTGCCCGTTGCCACCTGTTCTGAGCTCCGTTAAGCCTTTGAAACTTGCTGTTGAATATCATAACTGTGAGAACGCCTGAGATAACCTATGTATTATCTCCTGAGCTTAAAATAACCTGCTGAATAACATAAAATCGACCGCTCGATCAATTGGCAAAATAAATGCTTGAGCCTCTGATGCTTACTGTTTAAACTCTTGCACTAAAAAGGAACCCTGAGCCACATAAACACCTTGATCCCATGCCTCAAGAACAAATGCTATGATATGCAGAAATGAAAAATACAAAGAAACATAAGCCAATAAAGGTTAAAACGAAAGGGCAAATTTTTGGGTGCTACAACTGCCCCTATTCAATCGACTTGGACCTGAAGGTATGAAAATAAACCGCTTTCGAACATTCAAGGTAGAAGGTGATTGAATATAAAAAGAACCCATAAATTTGCAGTCGATTGGGACGTATGCAATTGGAGCCCGGTCACACATTGTCAAAATAATTTGACGGAAAGAAAACATACCCAAAGAAAGAACGATGAACACCAGAACCACATCGTCAAAGGGATTTGACGGAAAGAAAGTGTATCCCAAGAAACACATCGTCAATGGGAATTGGGGAAAAGAATACCATATCCAAAGAACCACATCGCCAATGGGAATTGACAGAAATAACACCATATCCAAATGAACACAGCATCAATAGGAATTGACGCAAAGAAAACCATATCCAAATGAACCACATCGTCAATGGGAATTGACGGAAAGAAAATAAAATCCAAAGGAACACATCGTCAATGGGAATTTCTAGAAAGAGAACTGAAATAAAGAATCACATCGTCAACGGGAATTAACGGAAAGAGAACCGAATCCAAAGGAAAACATCATCAATAGGAATTGACGGAAAGAACACAAATCCAAAGATCATATCAGTGAACTTCAAAACCACATCGTCAATGGGAATTGACTGAAAGAACTGAACCAAATACCACCTCTTCAATAGGAATTGAAGGAAAGAAAACAAATCCAAAGATCACATCAGTGAACTTCAAAACCACATCGTCAATGGGAATTGACGGAAAGAAAAGAAATCCAGAGAAACAGATCAGTGAACCTCAAAACCACATCGTCAATGGGAATTGAAGGAAAGAAAACAAATCCGGATAAACACATCAGTGAACCTCAAAACCACATCACCAATGGGAATTAAAGGAAGGAAAACAAATCCAAAGATCACATCAGTGAACTTCAAAACCACATCATCAATGGGAATTGACAGAATAAAAACAAATCCAGAGAAACACATCAGTGAACCTCAAAACCACATCGTTAATGGGAATTGACAGAAAGAAAACAAATCCGATGAAACACATCGTCAATGGGAATTGACGGAAAGAGCACAATATCCAAAGAAACCACATAATCAATGAGAATTGACGGAAAGAAAACCGAATCCAAAGAACCACATCGTCAATGGGAATTGACGGAAAGAACCAAATCCAAAGAAACACATCGATGAACTTTAAAACCACATCATCAATGGGAATTGACGGAAAGAAAACCATCCAAAGGTCACATAAGTGAACTTCAAAACCACATCGTCAATGGGAATTGATGGAAGGAAACAAATCCAAAGATCACATCAGTGAACTTCAAAACCATATCGTCAATGGGAATTGATGGAAACAAAACAAATCCAAAGATCACATCAGTGAAATTCAAAACCACATCGTCAATGGGAATTGATGGAAAGAAAACAAATTCAAAGAAACACATCAATGAACCTCCAAACCACATCGTCAATGAGAATTTACGGAAAGAAAAAAAATCCAAAGATCACATCAGTGAACTTCAAAACCACATCGTCAATGGGAATTGACAGAAAGAAAACAAATCCGGAGAAACACATAAGTGAACCTTAAAACCACATCGTCAATAGGAATTAAAGGGAAGAAAACTGAATCCAAAGGACCAAATTGTCAATGGGAATTGACAGAAATAAAAAAATCCAAAGATCACATCAATGAACTTTAAAACCACATGCCAATAGGAATTGACGGAAAGAACACCAAACCAAAGAAACCACATCGTCAATGGGAATTGAAGGAAAGAAAACCAAACCAAAGATCACCACATCGTCAATGGGAATTGACGAAAAGAAAACCATATCCAAAGAACCACATCGTCAACGGGAATTGACAAAAAGAAGACAAATCCGAAGAAACACATCAATGAACCTTAAAACCACATCATCAATGGGAATTGACGGAAAGAAAACAAATCCAAAGATCACATCAGTGAATTTCAAAACCACATCGTCAATGAGAATTGACGGAAATAAAACACCATATCCAAAGAAAACACATCGTCAATGGGATTGATGGAAAGAACACAAATCCAAAGATCACATCAGTGAACTTCAAAACCACATCTTCAATGGGAATTGACGGAAAGAAAACTAAACCAAAGACCACCTCGTATAAGGGTAGACGGGAAGAAAGCCGATAGAGAGAAAGTTCGCTGGGGATATGTCACCGTCTTGATTAATGGGTGATTCGGGTTGCCACGAAAGGTAACAAAACTGGCCTATGCTTCACATGCATATGTTTGAATTTTCTTTCTATGACATAATACTCCATACGAAATGGAAATTCTACGCATTTGAGGATGCAGCGCAAAAAATGCTTATGAGAATGCAATGCAAAAAAATATTATGAGGATGCAAAAAGACCACTCCAGCAAAATAAATGCTGAAGAGACGAAGGCAACTCTGTCGGGGATGACAAACTGAACTGTCTCTGGGGTCATAACTCTGCTCGCGACCCAACCAAACTTTCATTCTGAAGGAAAGTAAGAACAACCTCTTACTTTTGGGAAAAAATCACTGAGATTTGATCTTCTGCCCCTCCGTGGGGAAATATATTACCTTTGTTGGGGAAACACCAAGGAAGATTAGGCTGTGACCTGCTGGGGAAACCAACCACTATTGGATACTTTACTGGGGAGAGAAAATTAATAACCAAAGATGATACCTACTCCACTAGGGGAAGATGCCAAACTCACTTCTCTATTCAGGCAATGACCAAATACACTTACTTTGCTGGAGAAATTATAAATCCCCACCTCCTAGTTGAAGAATACTATTGAGCACAATGTTGGAGAATGTCAACAACCATTGAACTTTTACCCTTGTTGGAGATAAGCATTTCATGAATAGACCTTGTCCATTAGAGATGATTTTGTCGCTGCTTGGGGAAGCATCAAACTCTTTAGGTCTTGCTAGAAACGATATACGTTGAAATTCTGCTAGGGGAGAAACCAAAGTCTTCGCTGAAAATCTTCAACTCTACTCGGGGTGTCATACATTGGCTATTAACATAAATCCTGCGATATCCTGCTACAATACTTTGAACCTCAGAGATTTGACTCTGACTAACCACCTTCTAGAGAGGATAACTCTTCGTGCTCTTGAAATGATCTGTTTCAAAATGATCCCTCGAAGTAACTTTGCCCCTGTCTGATTGGTCTTCAAAAAATTTTGCTGACTCTCGACTTGATTTCCCCAAATTAACCGATCCTTAGAGATATTTCTCAAAATAACTGCCCATATTAACTGAAATTTGGGGAACTTCTTGACGTAACTGCCCTAGATTGGCATCTTCTGACTGAGTCCATTGGCCACACACTCCTCAACATATTTGTCCAGAAATTTCCTCCTGACAAGATAAGACTTCTTGACTGACATTCATTATGTAAATCTCATTGATGCCAAATACCTGTATGCAAGCAGAAAATGTTAATTTTGAGAATGAAAGTTCTAATGCAACAAACATGCTACTCTTGAAGTTTTTGTTGAAAAGATATCGCCAAACTTTATGAACAAGTCACTAGTTAAAATGCAACACTAATTTTTTTTGAAATGAAACCATACACATGCAATACCAACAAAGTCTATTAGCACGACTCATGGGAGTCAGGAACGCTATCTTGTTGAAGTACACCTTCAAAATAAACCCTGCTTCAATTAGGACTTTTGAGGGTTGTAACGTGGCTTGGTTCATGGTTTTAGAAAAAAAATATTTTTGGCCCAAAATTTATTTGTACCCATCCATTCTCCTTGATGTTCTCCAGTCCTATGTTCATCTAACTCGACACAAGCGCTCACCTTTGAAAAAGGTCATTGAATGGTAAAAGTGATGGTTATGGAACCCACAAGGTTTTCAGAGTGACATCTACCCCTTTGGTCTTTGGTGTCTGTAGTCACACTACTTGTTCTTTTCTGAGGATTTTTCTTTTGTCCTCCTTTTCATTTTCAGCTCTTCATTCTTTTCCCTTATCTTTCCTAGACTGATTCTTTTGAATTTTTGATTTTGTAGTCCAGCGGGATACCCTAATTTTTGCCTAAGTCATTTGTTTTCAAGATTCGACTTAGCAGAATTTTTCTATTGATTCTCTTTTTTTTTCTTCTGGAACAAATCGTGTGACACTGGTTGTCTTGATTTCCTTGAAAGGGTTGTGACTGCCTCATTCCTTGATTTATGAGGTATAACCATTGTGGAATTGTGAAGGATGAAAGATAACAGATCCTTGGATGCACACTCCTTTTAAAATTTGAACGTTTGGTCAAATTAATTGACACTTACCCTTCCCCAGGTTAAGATTGAGGGTTTTTTTTTTGTTTTTAGAAAGAAAATCCTACTTCAAGGCTCAAAGGGGTTGATAAAGGATTATCTTCCTTATATCTCTGGTGTTTGGGGATTTGAAACAATGCCTGTACATCATCAGCATGTTTTATCCAAAACCATACAACCAGAAAGTTTGCATTTTCGCTTTATCATCCTCCCTCCAAGAGTTTAAGCAAGAAAGTGTTGGTATTGCAATGCACAGAAATATATATGAGTGAACACAAATGAATTACTTCAAGAGAAACATACTCATTGCATTAATATCATCATTAAAAAATAAACAAGTTTTTACATGCAAACAGAGCATTAACAAACAATGAAAAATGCAGCAAAGAAAATTGATAATTGCCATTGTCGAGGAAGCTCAAATCCGTCTGGACTGATTGATTCTGATGATGTCGTTGCAATCTCATGTGCTCACTTAGAAGACTTCAACTAATGCGCATACCTTTGTTGTTTTTTCTGGGAGCCAGTCTGTTATTGATACCGACTAGGGAATTCCTTTTGTTCAGGAACTTTCATCCTCAGACTTGGCCCAGGAACAGGCAATAGCTATGGATGTGGAGCTTCTGAAAACAAAGATTGTAAGATACGCCCTTGACCTGATGCAATTTCAGGGGAGAAAATAGGAATATTCGCTTCTTTCACAGCAACTAGGAAAAGACCACCTTGTACGCTTAAACTGCCCGACATGAACTTGACTGCCTTTGAATCGATTAAGTCTTGAACTTTGTGCTTAAAGGCCTTACATTTCTCCATATTATGCCCCGGTGCCCCAGAATGCAAATTATAATTGGCACTTGCATCATAGCCTGGTGGAGGCTTACCAACAAATGGAGCCAGAGTCCAAAGTTCAACCAATTAAAGTTGAAGCAAGAGTTGCAACAACTGAGCATAAGTTATAGGGAGTTGGTCAAAGATTCTGTCAGGCTGCTTCGACCTCTGTGCATACCTCTTAATCTTAGGATTGTCTTGGGAAATAAGAGGTAGTTGCTGACGAGGAAATTTTGGAACCTCAGGTTGTGCCGAAAATCTACGAGGCACACCACGCTCTGCGAGAGATCCCACAAGCAAGGGTAGCATAACCATTTCTACTGCGGCTTCAAGCATAGGACTATCTTTCTTTCTTAGCACGCTTCTCATGACTTCCATAATCAGGCCCATCTGAGTCTTCAGTTGACGAACTTCCTCCCTAAGCATTTTCTGATCCTGAGACAAAGCTTGCATTTCCACCATGAATTGTCCCATCTGGCTTCGTACTTCCCTCAATTCTTCTTGAATTTTCTCCATAGTCAATTTCTAGCTTCTTGGAAGAGTTAAGTCCAAAATTATGAAGAAAACCAAATTAGGATAACAAAAGATTAGCCTCGAACACATGGAGTGCAAATGAACATGAAAATGCAATGCAAACATGTTTATATTTCATTATCACCATAAATTAAAAACAAACAAGCTTTACAAATAAGTATGCACTTTAACAGAAAAGATACTAGACATGCAAAAAAATGACATGTATAAAAGATCGCCAACTTTGGGGGGCTGGGCTTTCCAATCTTGACTCGCTACTGGGCTAGCCATCCTCAGAATTGCTCGTCGAAGTCAGTCTGATACTCATATGAACATTTGCTCTTGGTGAATTCTTCCATAACGAGGACTGATGAACCCACATGACTGGATGAAAGAGGATTATTACACTGAATGTCGTGAGGTGTGAATGAGAACATATTAGAGTCAAGTAGAGTATGAATCTTGCTTTTAAGCACCTTACAGTCTTCGGTTGAATGCCCCTATGCCCCAGCATGGTAGTCACAATGGGCGTTGACATGAAAACCTAGTGGGTATGAAGGAATCACTGGATTTATCTCCTTTGGCACTATCAATCCACCTTTGATCAAATCCGGCAACATCTGACTGCATGACATTGGCAACTGAGTGAAATGCTTTTCTGGCTTCCTTGGTCTCTGCCGGACATGCTGATGCGACTGACGGTGATATGACTGTTGACTCTGAGAAGATCCCTGATTTGGAGAAGAATATTGGCCCTGTGGAGAGAATGGTATCTGATACGGTGACTCGGAAGATTTCTGACTTCGAATACTTGAAATATCTGAGTACCGAGGCTTCTCACATTCTTCTTGAGAACAGATAACTGATTTACTTTCATCAACTGAGATGTCCGGGACTTCTTGAATCTTTCTACTCTTGAGTGCGCTCTCGATACGTTCCCTAACTACTATCAAGTCAGAAAAGTTTAATTCCCCATTGCTAATCATCTTGTCCAAGTATGGACCTTGTAAAGTATCCATGAACAAGTCAACCAATTCTCTATCTAGATGTGGTAGTTGAACGCGAGCAGTTAACTCTCTCCATCTCTGAGCATACCCACTAAAAGATTCATCATCCGATTGAGATAAGTCTTACAATTGCGGCTAGGAGCCATGTCAAGATTATAATTGTATTGCTTCACAAATGCGTTTGCTAGGTCTGACCATGATCGGATGCAACCACTCTCTAACTGCATATACCAACTCAATGATGCCCCACTCAGACTGTCCTGAAAATAGTGAATCATAAGCTTGTCGTTGGGGACATATGAGGTCATTCTTCTGCAAAACATCACCAAATGTTGCTTTGCACAACTATCCCCTTTGTACTTCTCAAAATTTGGTGTCTTAAACATCGGAGGCATCACAAGGCCTGACACCAAACATATGCTTAAAGCATTCAGATTAAGAGTGTCATAACCCTCTAGGGCGTCAAGCTTCTCCTCCAACACACAATACCTTTTCATAAACTCAACAGTCTGTGGGTCTTTAGGTTTCATCTTCGAAACTACCCCTTGGAACTCTGGCACAAATAATGCAAAATCCTGATAGTCCGTGTCATTAAGAGAAGAGGAATGTCCATCTCGGATGATGATAGGCTCTTGTACAACTTGATCCTCAACAGGAATTCACACATTCTGAGCTTGAGCAACATTGTTTAATGGAGGTGGAACATCATTCTCATTAATTGGATTCCTCTGAATATTGACCTCTCCCTTTGTCATGGCTGTCATAGCTTCCACAAGTTGGTCCAACTGATTCTTTATCAACTTAACATCTGCCCTTGTAACAAACTGGTTCTGCTCTTCTGAGTTTATGGTTCTTCCAAAAGCTGATTCAAGTCCATTACAAGTGTCGGGAAATCAACTGCGGGTTGGGTAAAAGATGGATTAACTCTGTTGTTTCCGACTGAGGAAGGATATGCAAAAATGATGCACAAATGCTTATGCAATGCAATATGAATGCAACAAACATGGGATCAAATCTTCCACAAAGCTTTGAATAACTACTGTGTCACTGTCTAAATAGGCCCATAAGCCTGCTCTGATGAGAAAATATTGGAACACCAGAATCCCAGAATAACTGGAATACCAGAATAATCGGAATACCAAAATACCAAGCTGATATGTTCGCACTGATAAGAAAAACCAGAATACCCGGTTGGTTGAAAGTCAAGGTTTCCTGCAAAACCCATCCCCTCTCACATGTGGGTTCTAGTCTTGAAATGGTACGACATCCTATGCAGGTCATCAGTATCACAAAATCTCAGGTCGAGAAACAATGATACGTTCACCATTTCTGGTTTAACATCATGGTCAATCAAGGAGGTCTCAACTGACTTCCCAATGAACGGTCTCCAGAGTCGTTAGTTTTTCTAAGTCAATACTCCCTCAACTGCACCAGACACGCGGGATAGAATATCTCCAAAGAAAAACCTCGTCCGAACGTGAATTTCATGTGAGCTATTGCATGGCCAGATGCCATACAAGCTCCCGCTACTCTCCACACTAGTCCTGTGTGTATACTCAAACCTGGGTATTGGGCTTATCTCTCAATGGAATAACCCACCCAACAACAACATAATATGATAACAATAAAATGCAAATGCAATAATATACAATAGGTAATGTACATAAAAGCAAATAACTTACCAAAATTAAACACCCAAAGATGTGAAACAGACAAGCGCTAAGGTTGACTCGCATAGGGGAACAGGTTTGTCCCCAGCAGAGTCGCTAGCTGTCGCAACTGCAAAAAACACCCGGTAGAAAAATAGAAGAGTCGCCATCAAACATTATTTACCCCAAAGAGAGGGAAAGGAAACAATCAAAGAAAACCTGAAGAACGGGAAAATACAAGGTCATCGCAACCAAATCTTGGGTTCGGGAGTTGGTTACGCAATGGAAAGGTATTAGAACCCCTCACGTCCATTTTACTCAACGGAATCCATGCTTGTTGTCTAATCAAAGGGTGTGTTCATCTAAAAGCTACTGCTAAACAGAAACGAGAACAAAAGGAAAAAAAGAGACTCGATAGAACATCGCCGCCATATGCCTGCGTATTCCCTCGTGCAATGGGAAAGTCAGAGTCAACGTAGTTCAGAAAACTACGGGTGATGGGGGCAAGGTTGCTCGCCAAGACATTGTTGTCTTATGCCTACGTATCCTCATCTAGTATGAGAAATCAGAGCAAACGTAGTTCAGATAACTAGACCACTGGTTGGTTAAGTGTTTTTTATGAGTGACATTAAGTTCCCATTCCAGCAGTTATGGTCGATGCCTGTTTGCAGTAGAATGGAAAAGTAACATACTCTTTTCTGAAAATGAGTTTGAAAAAGGAATCCCGAAGGATAAAAGGTTTGACTTTTATTTGTAAGTTTTAGTGAAGTGAATTAGTTTGCTTTGTGATTCACGTTCCACTAAAGACTATGACATAGGAACAAATGCGTCGCATATCGCCCCCAGACGGGATGTACACTAAACACTCTAGAAAAGCGAGAGGAGACCCATCACTCATCATTTCCCATGTGCTTAAGGCTCGTAACGTACAATGGTCATCATATTTATTAGATGAATTATAAGGTATTTTGATATGAGAAGAGAGACACACGAAAGGTCTAAGGGAAACTCGGCCTTAACATTGTCATGCAAAGTGGTCCTAAAGTTGGGATGCGAAAGGAGATTCTATCCTAATGTTAGCATGCAAAAGATGGACCTAAGGTCAAGGTTAAAAGGGACTAACCTACTTGTTATCATGCTTGAATTAAACTCCTAGTGTCTATCCTACTCCAAATTTAATCGGAAACTAAATTGGAATAAGAATCCTAAGGGAGCATGCAAAGACAAAGCAAAAAAAGAGAACAAGGTAAAAGCAGCAGCTACAACAACGCCTCCTGCATGGAACAACAATAAAATCCAGCACAAAATCAAGACTACCTATAACAACACATGTTTCAGCATAAAAGTAGGTGTAAAAGGCAGACAACAAGTAAGAAAGGCAATGACAGCATGCAAAGTTCAGAATAACCACAGCTGTGGAAAGTAGGGCAGCAAGCAAGCTTGAATGCAATTAATCAAGAGCAAACATTAATCATGAACAAACATCAATCATGGATAGATATCATGCAATAATGGATATGCTTCAACAATCAAACATGATCGATCAACAACAATGCATCAACAAGAATTATCAAGATCAACATGCTTTTCAATTCAAATTGAATGATCGACCGATCAAACAAACTCGCAACCAAGCGGAGTCGGGAATAAGTGAAATCATGAATCACAATATTCAGCAACATAATCATCAATTAACATGCTATAAACAAACAAGTGAAATGATCATTCATCAAACAAATCACATGAACATGTTAAACATTCAAAACGGAAACCAAAAGTTGTGCGTCGAAGAATCGAGATCAAACATTCAAGAATGGTGAAATATGTCCAAAACAACTTACATAAATGCATCATATCAACCCATGAAGTTTACATGTGAAAGGAACTCAAACAAGCAAAAAATTCAAAAAAAATAGGCAATCTGCCCAGAGTAACGGGTTACCCTATATAAGGTAATCAATTACTTGATGAAAAAAGGCCCAGAAACATGAAATTTGTGAAGGTAATCGGTTACCCTATATGTGGTAACCGGTTACCACTGAACAGAAACCAGAAAATCAGCTTTTAAAATCAGTTTTCAGCATCGAACAACTTCTCCAATCATCCATATGAATATGATATCAATCAAGTATGAAATTATCATCAAGAAACAATGATCGAGCATCATGTAAACACAATCAAACATTGAAAATCACAGATCACCAAAATTAAAGTCAATAAAGTGGATCAAAAAGCAATAAAAGCCATAGATCTACATTGTGATTATGCAAATAAGCTCAAAATTGAATTAGATGTAGAATTACCAACCTTCAAGGCTGAGATTGGCCTTGGTAATTGTTGATTCACTTGAAACTAACCTATCCAAGCTAGAAACCCAAAGATTCTTCAAGATCCAAGAGTTTCCTTGTGGTAGAAATGAAGAACAAGCAAGATCAAGCAAAATAATCCACAAAAAGAACTTGGGAGGTTTATCTCCAGAATTCTATGATTCCAATGAAGAATCAAAGAACTTAAGTGAAAGAGCTTTAATGGAGGTTTTAAGAGTGAAAAAGTGGAGAGAAAAATGGGAGTAAATTCTTAGGACTGAGAGTGAAATCCAAAAATGAAGGTCTTTGTGTGAATGAAGGTAATTGTGTGAGGTTTGGAGCAAATTTACTAAAATAAGCTCTAGGTTTGGAATCAAAATGTGGTTTGGAATGTGGATTAGCATTTGGAATGGAAATTAGGAGTAGAATTAGGAATGAAGTATTTGAAATTTGGAGGGAAATGGTGAAAATTGAAACAATTCTAGATCCTTCCAAATATGATCAAGTGAAATCAATGGTTGAGAATGATTGGAAATTGCACATGCTGAAAATTCAAATTCTTTGGCCAATTTCGTTTGAAGTAACTGGTTACCCTATATGCAATAACTGGTTACCACATTCAAAAATGCCCATATTGGCGTCATGTGGAGGGAATCCTGTACAACTTCCCGTTGCCACCTGTTCTGAGCTCCGTTAAGCCTTTGAAACTTGCTCTTGAATATCATAACTGTGAGAACACCTGAGATAACATGTGTATTGTCTCCTGAGCTGAAAATAACCTACTGAGTAAAATAAATTCGACCACTCAATTGATGGGCAAAATAAATGCCTGAGCCTCTGATGCTTACTGTTTAAACTCTTGCACTAAAAGGGAACCCTGAGCCATAGAAACACCTTGATCCCATGCCTCAAGAACAAATGCTATGATATGCAGAAATGCAAAATGCAAAGAAACATAAGTCAGTAAAAGTTAAAACGAAAGGGAAAATTTTGGGGTGCTACAGTAGGATAGATTTAATAAAGAACCATATGAATGTATGTGTTATTTGTATAATGAATTGAAAAGGAAATAATTGTACAAATGATTAATACTAAGAGATTTTCTGAGCACCTAGTCATAAATCCTTGAGCATGTATGTATAAATTCACATCTTTATAAGCATCCATTCGCACTCCTATGTGGGGAATAATGTGAATGAGATGATTATGAGCATTCATTCACACTCCTAAGTGGGGGGTAATATATTGAGCTGATTTGTTTATGCATCCATTCATAGTCTTATATGGGGCGCAATGTGAATAAGATGATTGTGAGCATCCATTCACACTCCTAAATAGGAAGTAATGCGGTGAGATGATGTGTGTATACATCTAATCAAACTCCTAGATGGGGCATAATGCAAATTAGAAGATTTGCGCATATCCATTCACACTCTTAAATAAAGCTTAAAATAGTGAGATTATAGGTGCATGCATCCATTCACACTTCTATGTAGAGCGTAATGCGAAAGAGATGTTTTATGCTATATGTCGCAATTGCGAAAAACACCTGGAGAAAAAACAGAAGAGTCTCCACTGAATGTTATTTACCCCAACGGGGGGAAGTAAACGATCGAAGAGAACCTCAAAGAAGGGAGAAGGCATGGTCTCGTAACCAAATCCAGGGTTCAGGAGTCGATTACGCGAGAGGAAGGTATTAGTACCCCCTCGCCTCCATTATACTCAACGAGATCTACGCTTGTTCTCTAATCAAAGGACGTGTTTATCTAAAGCCTAATGATAACAAAAATATAAAGGGAAAAACAAAAGGAGACTCGATAGGACTTTGTCGTCCTAGGCTTACGTATTCCCTCGTGGAATGAAAAAGTCAGAGTCGACATAGTTCGGAAAACTACGAGTGAAGGGGGGAAGGTTTCTCGCCAATACATCGTCGTCTTGTTCCTACGTATCCTCATTTGATATGAGAAATCAGAGCAGCCGTAGTTCGACTTACTGTCACGGTGAAAATCGGATACCAAACTATTCATTAGTTTGAATCTAATTCATTTGTAGCCGAGCTTTGATTTGTCCAAAGGAAGGGATAAAGATCGAAATTCCCATAATGCAATGCAAATGCAAGGTTTAGAGAGTTTTAGGTTCGGGGGTTGGTTAAACTTAGGGAAGGTACTAGCATCCTATATTTCTGTAGTACTCTACAAGAACCTCTTGTTTTATGTTTGTTTATTGCTAAGTGTTTATCTGCTTAATGGTTGAAAGACCTAGGGGTTTATTTCGAAGTATACTCGATAAGATGTCGCATCTTATGCCTACATATCCTTACAGGAGTGGAATCAGAGTACTTGTAGTTCTCCTAAAGGGTTTGAGGATTTCTTTGACTGTGGTCAAAGTTCCTATGGGTTTAGGGTAGTTGATTGATAGAGTTTAGGAGAAAAGGTGAGTTGTCATTTTAAGAAAGATTTAACCGCCACAAATTGTAAGAAAATAGTCTTTGCATCGTCTTAAGAGAAGGGCTCAAGTACTCGGATATGGATCGACGAGGTACGCCTCTATCTCTCTTAAGGCAAAGTCCCTACGGTATTGATTGTAACTGATGTGGGGTGGAGATTCTATCTCGCTTAAGATGATTTGGCATCTTTCTCTAATGTGTTTGAATATTTGAATTGAGTTGTATTGAGTTGATTATTCGTTTTTTCTATGTTGTAAAGGATAACGGTCCTTCCTATGGGGTAGGATCTATCCTAGAGATCGACTTGAATGGGATCAAGGATCATGGGGAAAATGATGCGAATGATGTGCCCTACACACAAGTGTTGACTCATGTGTAGGTTTTTCCTTTGGACGGAATGCGATGCGAAGAAAATACATTGCGATAATGTTAAATTGCGGAAGATAAATTGCGGTAAAATAAATCCATACACAGACGCATGAAAGCGCTAAGTGAGTGCAAGTGGGGATGTGAGTGGAAGTGTGCACGATTGGAATTTAGGCGTAGTTGATTAATTTTAGTTAAATTGATTTATAAGAAAATATTATTTTATTAGCTTACAAATTATAAGTGAATTTGATTTTAAGGGAAATGATATTAGTTTATTTGAATTGATTTGGTGAGGTTAATTGATTTTAAGGGGAAAATTGTATTAGATGAATTAGCTTTATTTATTTTTTAGTGGAATTAAAATTATGGGATAAATTAAGTTTGTATTGAAATATTTTTAGATAAGTAGTGATTATATAAAAAAGTTCTTTTTATTATTTATTAGGTAGATTCATTAAATAGAAAGGTATAGGTTTATAATGTTGAATAACAAGTTTTGGTTATTATTATTAGTAAATAAGAAAACAAATTAGATTATTATGAAATGAGTTTTAGTATTATAAAAGTTGTTGCTATATAAAAGGTTAATGAAATTAAAAATGTTTTTCTTTTTATAAATAAAATTGTTTTAATTATTAACAAATGAAATGCAAATTGTAGAAAGTTGGGGGGGATAATTAAATTGTTATTAATAAAAGATATGAGTTGATTAATAAAATAAAATAAATCTAAAATTATTAAAGAAATCAATTTTATTGAAAGTTAGTTTATTAAAAAAGGTTAATTAAGTTTAGAGAAAAAAGTTAATTAAATAATAAGTTATTGGTTGTTTTTATAAAAGCTGATTAGATAAATGATTAGTTATTAGGTCAATTGATTAAATTAAGTTAATTGATTAAATTGATTAATGACATATTAAGGTTTTAAGGTGGTTAATTAAGGCTAATGGGGAGATTAATGGTGATTAGGTGTCTGTGAGGTGAGGTTGCATTACACTATGATGAACACACACACACACACACACACACACACACACACACACACGATTACAACAGCACACAAGCAGAATTGAAACGGAAAGCCAAAAGAACCCTAATCCCAATTTTCAATTCCCTCATTCGCGATTCGCGTCTCCCTCTCTCCCCGTTCACTTTCTTTCCCTCTCGATCGCTCTTTCCTCGATCGCATCTCTTTTTGGCTTTCGTCCTTCTGTACAACCTAAAACACAATGAAACAAATCAGTGGGTTCAAACAGTTATACGAGAAAAGGGGTTTTACCGGAGGTTAATGGTGGTGGTGCCGGAGACGGTGCGTCGTCGATTGGTGTTTGCGGCGGTCGGCGTCGATCTAGCGAACTGAAAAGATAAGTTCCCCTCGTTCAATTTCTTGAAATTATGAGTTTAGGGTTTTTTACGGTAATTGTCGGTATGGTTTCTTTGTGTATTCGTGGTCTCATTTCTAGTTTTCGAATCCCCCTTTATATAGGCCTTGTAGGGGATCTCTGATTTGAAGATTGATTGAATCAATTTGAATGTTTGATTTGGATTTCCTTTTTAGGACGAATCAGATTTGAAAATATTCCTAATTCGTCTGATTGCCATAATGATTTGTTAATTGACATCTCAATCTCTGATTAATGCTTTAATTTGAAATTGGATTTGATTTAGTATGAATAGAATCTTTTTCTTAGATGGATATTCCCTAATAATTTCTGATTCTAGATTCATGACCTGGCAGGTGCGGGTAGCAAACGGATTTGGGCCGAAAGACATTAACAACCCAGAGTAATACCAGTTCCGCTTCTTGGCATCTGATGCGTTTGCAATGGACTTCAACCAATACGTTTTGCGGTAAACTGCAATTCCTCTTGATGTTCTCTGGTGAAGGTACTCATGAAAGTGTTGGTGATGATGAGGATAAAATCAAACGTCTTTCTTGCGAACAAGGCTGAGTGTAGGGCATGTCGTCTTATGGTGTTAAGGGTGCTAGCAGTTGCAACCATGTGAGTGAAGGAGAGCAAGGTTGTTGTTCTTTTCCATTTAATCTTTATTCCTATTTTCAGGTCTGACTAACATTGCTTTCTTTTTCATGTTCTTGATGATGATGCTTGGGGGAATTGGGAGTAACGCATTGTGCTCGTCCTGATCATCTTTGCCTGCGCTAGTTGATTGAAACAGACTGTGAAAGAGGCTGGGGACTATGGAAGCAGGGAGAGCAAAGTGTCTATGGGAGCCTTCAACAATGCAGGTGCCTCGCCGACACTTGTAACAATCTCCAGCTTGGAACTTACTCTTACTCTTCAATCAAAGCTTTAGGACATTGCTTCTACTGAAGTTTCCAACAATAGTGTTACAACCTTGTTATCAATGAAGATATTTCTCGAGAGATTCCTTTTACGCGTCTGAGCCTCAGAGGTAATCTAACCTCTTTCTTCTTCCTTAAAACTTTGACACAGGGCGACATGCTATAATGGCAGTAAAGTATTCGTAGTCTGAGGAGAAACAGAAGTTGGTTATTGAAGAGGCAAGTTGGTGGTAATTTCGATTAGTGGATGAGTGTTGATGCTGAGGAAGCTGCTGGGACTGTTGGGTTTGGGTCTGAGTTTGGTTTTCTTCTTCGAGGTGGCACAACGTTGTCTTGGAGAAAACTGTCCTATTTCTGCAAAGTAAGTTAGAGATAACGAAACTGTCATGGCTTCATCTGTATGATGCCGGTACTAACGCCATTTTAATTCTACTTGTGACAATTGGTAGCTTCCCTTGTTGAAGTTTTCAAAAGCTCTTAGAGGGATTTTCGAAAGCGTCTTGGTGCGTATCATCAATTTTACCGAGTCGTACGCAGGTATGTTGCCTTGAGTTTCCTCTTGTGCCCTGAATAGGTAACACCACGTTTTCAGTCATGAATAATCCCTCTTATGTAACTATGCTGTAACAGAACTACGGCGGTAGATGGTTGTGTTCTGAAGCTTGAGCTCGATACTTATTATGTGGCAGCAACTAATGGGTTTATGAGTCTTCATTTATGGATGTGTTGGTTCATATGGTAATTCCTCCTTCATAACTAGATTATTTGCAACTTGTTTCCAACTGAATGTGTAACTCGTTTTCTTGGTTGGCGGAATCCGTTGTGCAGGTATTATGCAGGTATTGGTTAATTTGGCTCAGGTCAAGGTTGTTGGACATTCTGTTATGGTTACCATGGATGTGCTTCGAGTGCAGGTTTTTTGGTTTTGAATTTGTAAGACTTCAGATTAAGTGTTGTAGGTTTAAAAGTATGTGAAGGATTGGACATAATTGAAGTATGTGTGGAAATGGATGTGGATTGGTTTAGATCATAACATTTCACCTTGTTACTGATTTTTGTAAGACTAGATTGGATAAGTGCAATTGACTCATATTCATGCACGTTAGATGATTTATGATTGGTTAATGGTCTGTTTAGTTTAAATAACGCTGCCTTATGATTGCAGGGTGTTGGGGCTATGGCTTGTTTCCTTTAGACAGGTTTTCGAAGCTTGCACAAGTGCTCTTATTTTCACTTCAGACCGTACTTTGTTTCAGGGACTTCTTGGTGATGTTGTTTGACAGAGAATATGTAGTTGCAGTGTTTCTTTCAAAGTTGCTGCTAGTATCATTGTATTTTACACACAACTCATGGATTAAGCTCAAGTCACAACGTCGCCGGCGCGGTTGTTCGTTGAAGCCCCACGACGCATATTAGATGACGAGTTCACTTTGATATAGCGGGACTAACCGGACAGGAGATTATATGATTGTAGAAAGTACTACTCATGTGTAGTTATTATTGTAGAAAGTATGTTGTCATAAACACCCTTCACATACTCTTTGATCTTCTTCTTGCAGGGATTCTGGTGGCTTTGGTGCTATTGCTCTCTATGCTTTGATTGCTCTTGATTGGGAACTCAACCTTTTCTTCTACTAACTGCTGTTTTGATTTGTGCCGCTGACTTTTCTGGAGGACGAAGGTGGACGGTTCTCTGATACATTTACATCTTGTCTTCGGACGGAATTGTGAAAAAGTGAAGGTTGTTGCATTGTGTTTGTTATGTCGCTTTGTATAATTCTGTGTTTGTGAATCCCTTCTCCAATGAACGACGTCGTGTTCCGAAGGCCGATTAATTGTGTCTGCGTTTTGATTTGCAGGAAATGACTATTCCTTGTCGCAGATATGGCGTGGGTTTCTTAAGAACGGTATGGTGCCGGTACTACGCAAACTGATGGCCCTGTTTTGAAAGAGGTGGTTTCTTGATGGCTAACTTGGTTCTTGGCTCTGTTTTAACAAGGTGGTACAAGTTGCGGGGCAAGTGATGGCACCAAGGTTAGAAACAACTTTTAATAAGAGAGGGAGCTGTAGCTTGGACTGGCGTCGTGAATTCTGTGATGATGTCGTTTTTTAGAACTCGGGTTCAACATAGAATAAAAGGATGGAGTAAATTGTCCTGAGATATTTCTTGAGAGCTTGAAGGGACTGCTCGGCCAAATCCATATACTCGATAGTGAGCAACCTTATACAGAATATTGAAACGGCTCCACAATGTACAACAGCTGCACAAGACGAAGGGAGCACATCACAGAGATGTGTTAGCACCCTTGCTGCTAGAAGCATGATATCAGGATTGCTCTCATGATTCAGCAACCCAACAAGCACAGGTACAAACGAATCAACAGAGAAAGTACTAAGTGAATCCTCAGTCCCAATAGAAAGCAATTCACACAGCTGCGTCAAAGCCTTGACCTGTCGACCTTCTTCCTCATCAGCATCATGTCCCCTAAGAAGCCCTTGGGGTGCACTACTCGCAGATGTTAAATTCTGATGCAACAGCCCAACACCACTGTCACTGTCGTTATCATCTTCATCCCCGACATCGGCTTCCATGATCAACGTGAGATTCTAGTAGTTCTGTAACTGTAATTTATCCCTACGGCTTGTGTCCAATCATCAATATGTATTTTAATTCAACTGGATTTAGCACTTCCTCTTGTAGTAATTTGGCTCTTAATCTGCGTTGTGTAGATGGCAATGAACGTGTTGAACTGAGTAAAGAATAAAAATGAGTCTTAAAAATCATACATCACTTCTTGAATTTGGTGGGGCTTAAACCCACCAAAATGTTATTATGTTGAGCCACCTCTTCTGGAAATTGTATTTAAACAAAGTATACCAAACCTTGGTCTTGAGTTTGCAGCTCAAATTAAATCTAAGAAGTTTAACGCCAATCCACTATATCTTAAGATGACCTTGGGCATTTGGGTGACTTGAAAAAAAATATTGTTCAGGATGTTTGAAAATGATGTATGCCCCTTAGCTTTTGCAATTCCAAGCCGTTCCATAAATTTTCGTATGCTTGTTTTGCTTGCAAAGGCTAATATTTGAAAGGACTTGAAATGACGTTATGTCCTAAACTTTAAATAATGCGGTCCATCGTGATTTGGATTCCACAAGGTCCATTAAAATGCTCTTGAACTCTAACTTTCGCTTTAGGTAACAATAAACATAATCATCCATTCTCGTATGATCAAGACTTCTATTGAAATGAATGACCTTACTTGTGCATTGGTAATTCGTACTTAAATTGATGAAACCTCTAAATTTGAGTATTCCAAACATACATAGCTCTCCCCAAGTTCTTGGTCACAACTCCATATCTTTGTGTCATAAACTGTCCTGGAACCCTTTTAATAATTTTGCCAAGTCCAATATGACTCTCAAACATAAAATCAATCTGAATCTTTGCTCCCCCGAGACGTGACCTACGTCTTTGACATACTTATTAGTAAGCATGAAAGCCATCTCCGCCTGGAATTACTGTATCTGTACAAGTTGGTTAGTTGCAAAAAAATAAAAATAAAATAAAAAACGAAATACCAAATTAAAGTCAAGTAACAGCAGAAAATGCACACAACGAGGTGGGATCTTAAGGTCAAAAATTAGGGTGTGACACTTACCATGAGTTGCTTAGTGTTTTTTATGAGCAACGTTATGTTCCAATTCCAACAGTTAGGGTCGATGCCTGTTTGCGGTAGAACGGAAAAATAACGCACTCTTTTTGAAAGTGAGTTGACAAACGATCCCGAAGGATGAAAATGATTTTAATTTGGTTGTGAGTTTTAGAGAAGTGAATTAACTTTATTTATAATATGTATCACACTAAAGTCTATGATATAGGATCAGATACTTCGCGCTAACGATCCAAATGTCTCGCGTGTAAAGTATCCTAAGATGAGGTTTGAAATGCATCCTCTCATCTTTTCCCATGTGCTTAAGGCTCGTGGCGCACAATCCACATAATATTTATTAAGTGTTTTAATTTTGTTTTAAGAGAGAAGAAGAGAAAGATGCACGAAAGGTCTAAGGAAAACTCGGTCCTAATGTTGTCATGCAAAATGGCCTTAAGGTCAGGATGCAGAAGAAAATTCTACCCTAATGTTAGCATGTAAAAGGTGAACCTAAGGTTGAGGTTAAAAGGGACTAACGTATTGTTATCATGCATGGATTAAACTCATAATATATATTTTACTTCAATCTTAATCAAAATTTAAGTTGGACTAGGAGGCCCTAAGGAAGCATGCAAGAACAAGCCAAAACAAGGAAAACAAGCCAAAAACATCAGCTACAAGAGTGCTCCAGCTTTAGAACATCAGTAAAAACCCAACAAATAAGTACAACAACATTTAACAGCTCATGTTTCAGCGCATAACAGGTGTAAAAAGTAGCAGGCAGAATAGATGCACAATTAACAACATGCTCAAATTCAGAACAACCGGTCTAAAAGCTCAAGCAGCTCGTATGCATTAGCATTGCAACAAATGCATATGACATGGTGAGGATCAATCACGAACATGTATTAACACTTAAGCATAAAAAAGTTCGATGCACAAAAAATCATTCATCAAGAATATCATGCATATCCAACACCAATTAATCAATCAAACAAACATGTGTTTGCAGAATCAGAAACGAACGTAAGCATGTGTCATATATCCAGCAAGATGAACATCAATAATCAACAATAGACATGGTACAAATGATTATGTAACATGATCATCATATCAAGAATTTAACACAACAATCAAAGATATTCAACAACGAAAACCAAAAGTCGTCGTCGAAGAATCACAAGCATGATATCAAGAATGATGAAACAAATCAAAAACAGTCCACATATATGCATCATATCAATCCATGAAGTTTAAGAGTGGAACGGAATCATAACAAACTTGAAAATGCACAAAAAAACATTATGCATCAATGTTAATCGATTAACCATTTTCTAGGCAAAAGTGGCTAATCGATTAACCCCTTTTGAAAAGCCAAAAAACCTGAAAATAACACTGGTTAATCAATTAACCAGTTTTGCGCTGTAACTGGTTAATCTATTAACACTGACGCAATAGCATAAAAACACCAATTTAAAGGCACCATTCAACAATTAACCAGTTATATATCTATCCACATGCTTAAGCAATCAAGTATACACGAAAATTATACCAAATCACATTAATTAAACATCAATCATATCTAATATATAACAAAATCATTAATCAAAACAATCAATGGATCAAATATCACCAAAAAGCCAAGGATCTACATTGTGAAATGCAAGATTAAGCAAAATAAAAGCTAGCTCTAGAACTTACCAATCTACGAAGCTGAGATTTGCTTTAGTTAGATGCAATTAACAGATCCAAGCAAGAAATCTAAGGATCTATGAAACTCTAGCAAGTAAACTTGAAGATCCAAGCAATAATAAAAAAATAAGCAAAATCTCTTCAAGAAGTGATTCCACCAACTTAATTCAAGACCCAAATGAGTTGCAAAACCACAATTGAGCCAAGGATGATGATGAAATTGATGTTTAGCTCAAGAATTCACAAATTGCAATGTATAATTTGTGAAGCTTTTGGCTATGAAGCTTTTGTGAGGGTTTTGGAATGAGAGAAAAGTTGAGAGAATTAGAATGAGATGTGTAGAAAAATCAGAAAATGAGTGAGAGTTTTAGAGGTTTGGAGCAAAATGATTTAAGTATGGTTTAGGTTTGGAATTAAATGTGGTTTGAAGTGTGGGTTAGTGTGAGGAATGGAAATTAGAAGTGGAATTAGGAATGAAAATATTTGAAATTTGGAGGGAATTTGAATTAATTGGAATATAAATCAAATTTGGAACTACTTCTAGATCCTTCTACTGGTGTGAAAATGAAATCAAGTGATCAAAGTGAGTTGAAATTTGCTACAGTGCTGAAACTGAACTTTATGGGCAAATTTTATACTGGTTAATCGATTAACACTTTTCTAGGAAGAATGTGTTAACCGATTAACACATGAAACATTTGAATTCTCTTGGCGCCACAAGGAAGAAAGCTTGGGGAATCAACTGTTACCTCCATAAGTTTTGATCTATGCATTTTTTGGACTTGTCTTTTTCTACAAACTTGTAGTTCATGACGAGTTCTTCAATTTGACTAAAAAATTACCTCATTCGGATCAAAGACAAGGAAGTTAAGAATATTTCAAGATAGCCTCATAAACACAAATCCTACGCAAAACCCGAATTTAGCAGCTTCTTCTGACTTAAACCTGAAGGGATGATAGTATCGGCTTTCAGAAATTCAAGGTGTATGGTGATTGAATACAAAAAGAACCCGGAAATTTGCAAACTGTGGGGAGTAACTAAGGTAATGATATAAGATGCCAACAAAAATTTGGAACGAAGGATACTAACCAAAAGTTAGGATTCACCAACAGAAGCACGCCGATCGAAGGCGAAACCACATCAAAGGATACCAACCAAGAGTTGGGATACAACTAAGTACTAACCAAATGTTAGGATAAACAAAAGGTACCTATCAAAAGTTGGGATAACAATTGAAGGATACCAACCAAGAGTTGGGATAACAAGATACTAACCAAGAGTTAGGATTCAAATAGAGGGTGCCAACAAAAAGTTGAAATGCAATAAAGTTTATCAACCAAGAGTTGGGATGTAAAAAGGTACTAAACATGAGTTAGGATAAAAACAATGCCGACCGAATACGAAGTTACGTCAAAGAAAACCAACCAGAAGTTGGGATCAACCAAGGGGTACCAACCAAAATTTGGGATCCAAACAAAGGATACCAATCAAAAGTTGGGAAATCAACCAAAGGGTACCAACCAAAAGTTGGGAAAACAACCAAAGGATACCAACCAAAAGTTGGGATAAACAGAGGATACCAACCAAGAGTTGGGATTCAAACAGGGGTACTAACCAAGAGTTGGGATAACAATATACTAACCGAAAGATACCAACCAAGAGTTGGGATAAAATAGCCAAAGGATACCAACTAAAAGTTGGGGTCAACCGAGGGGTACCAGCCAAAAGTTAGAGTATCAGGATAATAACTAAGAGATACCAACCAAGAGTTGGGATAATAACTAAATGTTACCAACCAAAAATTGGGATAACAACAAAGGATATCAACCAAGAGTTGGGATTCAGACAGAGGATACAAACCAAAAGTTGGGAAAATAAACAAAGAACACCAATCAAAAGTTAGGATTCAACCAAAGGAACCAAAAGTTGGGATGCAACAAGGATACATAAGAAGTATAATCAACGGACTTACGATCTAAAGAAAATTAAAGATGACTTCGCTGGGGAAAAAGAGAAACCTAAACAGATAACTCTACGAGGACACAAGATAATTCCTCTAGAAGGAAACCATAACCAAAAGTTTCATGGGGAAAAAGTGAAACAACATCTCCTGATGTATGTCACTTCTTGCTAGGGAAAAGCCTGGCGAAGGAAAACCAACCTTAGCTTATGCTTCGAATGCATATATTAAAATTTTAATATGGCGTAATGCTCCATAAAAAATGGAAATGATACGCATTTAGAGAATGTAATACAAAGATGCTTATGCAAAAGACACTCCATCGGGAAGAGTGCCGAAGGGAGCTGCCAACAGAAGTGCCGGGGAAAGCAAACTGAAGTGCCTTCAAAATACAACCTCTGTTGGAGAAATTTCAAAATAAACTTCCACCATATTAGGGAGACAGAAACAACAAACATCTGTTGGGGCTACAACCCAAAAACCTAATGAAGAAAGGCGCCAATGACAATTGGGCTTTGCACTTGTAGGGAATATCAATTACTGCCGATCTACCTGCCGAGGAAATCAAAAAAAATTCTGCTTGGGGAAAAGGAGTAATGATGCCAACCCTTCTAGGGGATAACAATGAGCTTACTCCTCTGCTGAGGATCTACCCTCTATCCTTACTCTTTTGGGGATAAGGGGACAATAACTAGAGATGTGAACATGCTCGAGAAGCATAAGCAAATCACTACTATCCTGCCTGAGATAGCCAGCTTCTGGACACTAGCTGGGGAACAACAAGCCATACACGACGCTGACTCGGGGGAAATAAACTCCTGAACTTTTATTGGGGACTTCACTGAGGAATGTTAGAACACAGATTGGTGTTTAATATTATCTCTATATTTTGATGATAACTCTAATGAAATTTTGTATTAAGAAAATATATACTCTAATTTTGTTCAAGTATTTTTGTTTCAGATATTAAAATAAATATTCTTATGGAAGCAAAAAATGCATCTAAACATTACTCTACGCAAAGCTCTGAAGCATCAGAAGCAAGTCATCAGAAAACTCTGAGCGCTGCCAGAAGAGACTCTGAAGGTGAAGCTGAAGAAGACTCTAAAGCAGAAGCTGCAAAAGACTCTAAAGCGTAGTTGAAGAATTTGTATGAAGAGTTTCAGGCATTGTTTCAAGAAGACTCTAAAAGTACTGTTCGCTGCAAGTACAGAGGTTCTGTTATTCAAACTCTGCTCTGAGTGATATTCACGCTGAAGCACATTGGCTGCAAAACTCTGATAAATCAAGACTCTGATACCATCATACTCTGATCACTTCAAGACTCTGATGTTGATAACTTTGACAGAAGCTTATTGAAGAAGATATTATTCAAAGATATATCCGTTGGCATATTCCAAACGACTCTTTCCTTATTCATGTATGGCACAGGAAATCAGACAAAAAGGATTTGTCTGAACATTCCTCTTCAAGGAAAGCTAAAGTCAATAGAAGACAAAAAGGCTACAGCTATTCTGCTACGCACATTCTTCAAGCATTGGACTTTTTGTTCTATAAAAGGATGTCTTCAACAACATTTCAAAGTTGACGAATGAATTGAGAAATCAAATTGAAAACTACTTTCAAGCTCTCATACAATTTATTTCATAAGCTGAATAGTTTTTATTCGTTCTTAATCTAAGTGTAAAAATCATAGTTTGCGATATAGCTTTTTAGAAGCATCTTAAACACTTGTTAGTTTACATTTAATTGTAAAAGGTTTCTTAAGAAGACCAAGTTGTGGTCAGGATTTCTTGAGAAGACTAAGATAGTTGTTCTTAGTGGTTGACATTGTAATCTGTTTGAATATAGTGGATTAAGTCCTTGTTGAGAAAGGCAAATCACCTTGGTAGGGTGGACTGGATTAGTTGAGTTCAACGAACCAGGATAAAAACACTGTGTTGTTTTTATTGCCATAATTATTTCAAAACCCTTATTCAACCCCCCTTCTAAGTGTTTTTCTCACCTTCAGTTGGCATCAGAGCTCCGGTTTTGTTAGTGCTGAAGATTCTACTTCAACTTCATACAACAACAGATCCGATGATAAAGACAGAATCAGCACCAAACCTCCCATGTTTGATGGTGAGAAGTTTGACTACTAGAAAGACAGAATACAAATCTTCTTTCTAGGTTATGATGTTGATTTGTGGGATTTAGTAACTGATAGTTACATTCATCCTACCAATGATGAAGGGAAAAAGATTGACAGAAAATCTATGTCTGATTAACAGAAGAAGGAGTTTAGAAACCACCACAAAGCAAGGACCATCCTGTTAAATGCAATATCTCATACTGAGTATGAGAAAACAACAAACAGAGATACTGCATTTGATATGCTTGAATCTTTGAAGATGACTCACGAAGGGAATTCTCAAGTAAAGGAGACCAAGGCTCTGGCGCTGATCCAGAAATATGAAGCCTTCAAAATGGAGGAATCTGAATCTGTAGAAGTTATGTTCTCTAGATTTCAGATTCTCGCAGCTGGCTTGAAAGTTCTGGACATGGGGTACTCCACTGCTGATCATGTTAAGAAGATCATCAGAAGTTTGCCAACCAGATGGAGACCAATGGTCACTGCTCTGAAGCTTGCAAAAGATCTGAACAAGATCACGCTGGAGGAACTGATCAGCTCCTTGAGGAGTCATGAGATTGAACTAGAAGAAGACGAACCTTAGAAGAAAGGTAAGTCTGTTACTTTAAAGTCTATCAAATCTGCCAAAGCTTTGCAAGTTATAGAAGAAAGTTCTGAAGAATCTTCTTCTGAAGAAGAAGATGAATTATCCCTGCTGTCCAGAAGGATCAACAAACTCTGGAAGCATAAACAGAAGAAGTTTAGAAACTTCAGGAAACCAGATCAACGTAAAGAGTCTTCTGGACACAGAAGATCTGGAAAGAAAGAGGTGGTCTGCTATGAGTGTAAGGAACCTGGGCACTACAAGAATGAATGCCCAAAACTTCTGAAGGAGAAGCCAAGAAGGTAGTCTGATAATAAAAAGAAAGTTCTGATGGCAACCTGGGATGATTCAGATGCATCTAAATCTTCATCAGATTCGGAAGAAGAATGTGCAAACATGGCACTTATGGCTGACATAGAGGACAATGTAGAAATATCTGGATCTGAATCAGAATCTGATTCTGAAGAGGTATTTTCTGAACTTTCTAGAGAAAAACTTATTGAGAGTTTATCTGAAATGTTAGTAAGATTAAGCTCAAGTACAAGAAGCGTGAAAAAAATCTTGTATCTAAGAATGATCTTCTGAAATCAGAAGTTGCTGAGCTTAAAGCAAACAATTTGAAAATTAAAAATGAATTAGAAAAATCTCAACAAGATTCTGAAGTTGAAACTAAGTCAAAATCTAAAAACATTTTCGAAGAATATGACTATAGTTTTCAGAGATTTCTGTCAAGAAGCCTAGATAGAAGCAAGATGGCTTCAATGATCTATGGTGTAAGCAGAAATAACAGGAAGGGTATTGGATATGAATCTTCTTCTGAGAAGGATTTAAATCCAACATCTGTTGATAAACTGATCATTAAGCATACTCCTTTGTATACTGATTTTAAGTATGGTCATCTTAATGATATTAAACACACACGTTCTGGTCAGAATATTCCTGTGTTTAAACCTAAAGTTAGTCAGAACAAACCTGTTGTCAGAAGACAGAAGTTCAGACAAAAATTTAAGGCAACTAACCCTAAAGGACCCAAAAAGATATGGGTACCTAAAGACAAAATAATATTTGTTGCAGATTGTTGCACCCCAAAATTTGCCCTCACAATACAAGACTTTGTGTTCCAAGAAGGTTCACAAGGTTCACAAAATTCATAATTGGTCAGAAGAGTTGACAATTCCCTCAGACAATGCACCTCCTAAGCAGTGCATCCAAAACTAGGGTTTTGACTTTAATCAGGCTAAATGGACTTCCAAGACTTCAAGTGAGCTTCATAACATCTTATATGTGTATAAGAACCCCCATGTCAAGTTTCAAGACTTTTCTCAAAAGTTTGCTCAGTCAGATGATCAGATAAGTCAAAAGCAGTCAATGCAGTTAAAAGGTCAAACTGAGGTCAACTGTGGTCAAACCAAAGTCAAACTTCATGATTTTTTTTGCCAACATCAAAGAGAGGTTGGGTGAGAAATATTATCATAATAACTGTAATACCCCAAATTTTGCCCTAAGATTTGTCGTCGCATTTCATTGCATTTAATCAATTACTAACAAATTTGTGTAGTCGTTTGACTTTTTGCAGGTAAATATCATATGGCATGCATTTTTTTTTTCTAAAAAGTAAAAATGGCACAATTGGCAGGAGGACATGTGTAAGGAGTTATGAGTGTGAGAGGTTGAGAGTTCGAATCTCACCTTTGGCACTTTTTGTTGTTTTTATTATTTTTACTCTAAATTTTTCTATCTTTCATTAAAAAAAATAACAAAAATAGTTTTTTATTATTATTTAATTATTATTTTCGTATTTTAATTAAATCATTTTTTAAAATATTATTTTTTTCACTTTTTTCTAAATTATTCATAAAAATATCCAAAAAATCATAAAATAAAAAATATTGAAAAAAATTTTGTTCTTTTTATAATATTTTTTATTTTAGGAATCAATAGGATTATTAGTTTTTATTTTAAGTTTATTTTAATTATTTTAAATTATTTAAATTTTATTTTTTCTTAACTAATTATTTAGTTTGGGCTTTAAAATGGGCTTTAGGGACATTATTGACAATTTGGTGTTAACCCTAATTTGTTCCCTATATATACATGTGTTGCCTTGTTGGAAAAGGGGAGAGAATGAAAAAAACCTAAGAGGAGTGAGTGCCGTTTGCCGTTATTTAGTTTTCTTATTCATCCATTACTATTGTTTCTTTTTCTTCATCGTTTACCGTTATTTCTTTTCCTTCATCTATTACTGTTGTTTCTTTTTCTTCATCTTTTACCGTTATTTCTTTTTCTTCATCTATTACCGTTATTTCTTTTTCTTTATCTATTACTGTTATGTTTATATATATATAATTTTTAAATTGTTAGAGTTTATATATATAAGATTTTTGATCGAATTATGTCGATACGATGTTTGCACATTTGTGTGCATGACGCGTGACATTTGTGTTAGTTCGATCTGGTTGCGATGATCGCATTTTTGTGTGAGCAATAATACTATTTTTTGCTTAATTTCTTTTTCTTTGCGATAAATTTTGTTTCGTCCGATTTAGATCTGGTTGCGATGAGCGCATTTCTGCGTTAGCAACATTGTTGGGTTATTTGGCACATTTAAAATTCATTATTGCTTTATTATTATTATTATTATTATTATTATTATTATTATTATTATTATTATTATTATTATTATTATTATTATCATTATTTATTATTATTATCATTATTATCATTATTATTACCATTATTATTATTATTGTTATCATTAATTTATTAAAATTTGTTATAATATAAAAATCTGTTTTTTAAAATAAATAACATTAACATCTTTTCCAAATTAATATGAAAACCTATTATTTTTAAGAAAAACTTTTTTTTAGATAAATTTAAAATAATAACTAAAATCTTTTTTTAAAATAATAACTAGAACCGTTATTTAGTTTATTTTATTATTGTTCAATTCAAATTTCATTATCATATTGTATCTGCTCCTCTCATGTAACCTCGCGAACTTAACAATCGCTCTTTAAATTCTGCCTTTAAATTTCTGCTTGCATGGTTTAAATTATGACATTATCTCTCTGTTTGCATGATTCAATTATCTCACGCGTTTACTATTATTTCTGTCACATTGCACACATCCGAAGGTTAGGTCTAACTGTTTGGCCGCCGCGCCAATAGTCCGTAAAACTTCACACATTCAATTTCAAATCCTCAAAACTACAAACTACAAACCCTAATTTTCACAAATGCCTCGCCGCAGGCAAAATTACAATTTTACCCTTAGCATTAGGTCAAAGAGCCGCCGCGCTCATTTTAGGGTTTCCCGCCGTGGAATCCCTAATTTAACCCTAATTACAACTTAACATTTCAACGTAGAGATTTGGAGTTTCTACACTCCACGTAAGCGTGTCCTTAAGATGCGTTTATTCCCCTTGAGACCTTGACCACAGTCAAGAAGTTTCTAACCTCCCTATTGAGGGGAACTACGATTACTCTGATTCCACTCCCGTAAGGATACGTAGGCACAAGATGCGATGTCTTGCCGAGTAAACTTAGAATTAACCCCCTTTATTATTTATTATTGCTTATTTATATTTTATTTATCTTTGCTATTTAATTATTTTGCTTATTATTTTGTAATTGTTTCTTGGATGTAAAATTGTTTAATTATTTAATTATTATTATGGTTAGTAATTAGGGAGTGTAACAACATGTATGTAATATTAAAATAAATTTAGATCACTTTTAAATAAAGATAATTAAAATAAACACGTCACACACGTAAGTCGATTTTAATCGCCGTCTCACTTCCTAAGGATATCCCTCAAGTTGCCTACGAATAATGGTTAAGTGGGGTGTATAAAGCAAGTCCCTCAAATAGAAAAATCATCAAAGTCCCTTATGGTTGCCTTTACGAATCGAGTCCCTTTCGAAAAATGATGATGGTCCCTTATATGTGCTTATTACATCCCACAATGGCCTTCAAAGTCAAATTGTCCCTCACATATCCCTTAACATCCAAAGTAAGGACTACCTACTCCATTATAGTAGGGATAGTCTTACTAAAGGAAAGAATGAAGAATAAGAAAGACCTTTAAACATTAGGGTAGGTTACTCCTAGGTGCTTGCTCACTTCAAAACTGTTTCGCACTTAAACAAATTTTCAACAAGTTTTCAAACAAGTTCTTAACACATCCTTACATGGATTATTTATTAACTATTCTGAAAATTTTCTATTCACACACTACAATTTCAAAACAATTCAAAAGTGAGCTTAAGTACCTAAGAGCCCATGGATAACCATGGATGAAAAGGATGCTAATACCTTCCCTTTTCATAACCTACCCCCCGGACCCAAAATATTCTCTAAGGTCTTTCCTGTTCTTTTATAACCTTTCCTTATGGATAAAATAAAAGTCGGTGGCGACTCTTGCTATCCGCAACATTGTTTAAAGTCAGTTCACCGGGTTACAGAACTGGCGACTCTGCTGGGGACTTATTTAAGAGGGGTACCCTTAGGAATTAAGATCACTTTAAATTGTTTGCCTTGTTTGCTTTATTATTATATTGTTGGGGTGCTCTTATGTGTGAAAGGTCCTAACCCGGATCTAGTGTACCTTAGGTAAATGGCAATAGACCAAGGAAACTGTACGACGTATATCGATACGGTTGATCTGGTGGCCATAGTTAGTGCGACTTCTTGGTTGGTGCTTATATTCCTTAAGTCAAGTTGAGGATAATATTGAGGCTGCCATATGTTGTCAATGCACTAACTGACTTTTAGAACCCTAGTTAACTCATCTTGGCCTTTAGAAAGTAGTGAGGTAACCGGCTTTGGTGCAGACTGAAGTTGGTTGACACTCGATACTACGCTCATTGAGATCTTAAACTTGGAGGGTTTTGGTTGGCAAGTAAGTTGCCTTCTGAACAACCACCCTTGTGAAGGATCAATGATATTGAGATCCCTTAGAACCTGGTTACTTTTGTAGGACAGGATGAACCATCTAACTTCAGGGGAGGGTACTTGCCTTTGAACCTCATGCAAGCCTTTAAACCTAGGGCTATGGTGTGACTTGTTTGTGTGTGCCACATGTTTGTGCTTGAGCATGACATCATGACATCATCATGCATCATAAGCATATCATTTTCCCTAACCATTTCAAGGACCAAAGGATTTATCTTTGTTCTTTGTTGCAGGTCATGGCTTCTGCTCGTAGAAACACCATCAGGATCAACTTTGTAGGGATACCTGCTAAGCTCAAGGAGTTGGTTTCCCTAGTGCCTGATCATTCCCAGTTCAACAAGAGACATGGTCACTTATTGGATCTAGTTACTTCAGGGTTCAGTGAAGACATGATGAGTGTGCTGTTTCAGTTCTTTGATCCTAAGCACCATTGCTTTACATTTCCTGATTATCAGCTGGTTCCAACCATGGAGGAGTTCTCTAAACTTCTGGGTATACCTGTTCTTGATCAGAAGCCATTCACAGGCTTAGAGAAGGAGCTTAAACCAGAAGTTATTGCTGCAGCTCTACATCTGAAGAAGTCTGACATTGTTCTAGAGACGAGAAGTGGAGTTAAAGGTATTCTTGCCAAGGTATTAGTGGATAAAGCTCAAATGTTCTTGAAGGCTATGAGCTACGATGCTTTTGAGGAGATCTTAGCCTTATTGATTTATGGCTTAGTGTTGTTCCCCAATCCTGATCAGTTCATAGACGTTCATGCCATCAACATATTCCTGAGTCACAATCCAGTGCCTACCTTACTTGGAGACATCCTACATTCTCTTCACACCCGTACTACAAGGGCAAGAGGAACTTTGATGTGCTGCATACCTTTACTTTCTAGGTGGTTTATTTCTCACCTTCCTCGCTCAGTAATGAAGAATGAGCAAGGGTTCAGATGGTCCAAGAGGATCATGTCACTTTCTCACTCAGACATCCATTGGTGCTCCAGATCTATGGAGAATGTCACCATCATTGACCGTTGTGGGGAGTTTCCTAATGTGCCACTTCTAGGCATAAGAGGAGGCATCACCTACAACCCATCTCTAGCTTTACGACAGTTTGGTTACGCCCGGAGCGATGGTCCACATGACATGTTGATTCAGGGCATTGTGTTTGACTACGACAACGATCTTCAGAGTTACCGTCAGAGATTCATACGAGCTTGGGGAAAGGTAAACAGGATTGACAGCAAGACACTGGAGCCTAAGTACACCATTCCTATGGAGGCTTATCTCAGATGGGTACGATTTCGTGCTCAGACACTCATGATGCCATATCCTGCCATCCTACCAGTTACCATGGAACCTGTTGCTGAAGGAGACACAGCTTATACCATCCTTCACCCAGACATGCCTACTGATATGGAAGACTTGCAGAGATCATGGATCCAACTGAAAGAGCAAAGGGATACTTTCGAGGCTCATTACAAAGCAAGCCAAGCAAGGATCCTAGAGCTAACAAAGCTACTTCATGAGGAACGAAACCTCAACTCATACCTCAACACAAAGAGGAAACGTCCATGGGAGACTTAAAACCCCATCTTTTGTACTTATTTCGTTTTCATTTTTTGTAAGCCTAAAAGGCAAAACAAGTTATTACTAATAAAAAGTTACTTTCTTGTTTGTTTAAGCAAATTTAAATCCTGCGGTCCTTGAAAACATTGCATATGCATTCCCATATCATTGCATCACAGGTTTATAATTGTGCACAGGTTTCTCATCTTCTCGCTGTTTATTTCAGCAATGGCTCTTGAACAATCAGTTAAGGATCTCCAGGCACAGAATGCACAGTTCCAAGAGCTGATCCTGAACCTATCCAAGGGGCAGGATGAATTGAAGACACTGCTGGCCAAGAAGACTAAGAAGGCTAGAAGGTCTGCTGGGTTGCTCAACATGGGAAGAAGGTTCAAAGGTCCTGCCAAGACCAAGGAACAGGTTGAAGACTATGAATCTGAAGAATCTGAGCAGGAGAGAGGCAGTCTCCACAACACTATGGGGGACTCTGATTCTGAGGCTAACTACTACCATGAGCCTAACGAAGACAAATTCAAGATGCTGGTGGATAGAATGGATGCTATGGAATTACAGAAATCATCTGGGCTGGATTTTGAGGATTTGAGCTTGATATCTGGGGTGGTCATACCCATTGGGTTCAAAGTTCCTACATTTGTTGTCTATGATGGGGTCTCTTGTCCCAAATTGCATCTGAGGTCTTATGTCAGAAGAATTCAACCCCACACTGCTGATAAAAAGTTGTGGATCCATTTCTTTCAAGAGAGTTTATCTGGAGCTCAGCTAGAGTGGTATTATCAGTTGGAGAGTGTCAACATCAGAGATTGGAATGACCTTGCTGAAGCTTTCTACAAGCAGTATCAATACAATGCTGACTTAGCCCCCACTCGCATGCAGCTTCAAAGCATGTCTATGGGTGCCAAAGAAAGCTTTAAGGAGTATGCTCAGAAGTGGAGAGACTTAGCTGGAAGAGTTCAACCCCCTTTGACTGATAGGGAGTTGGTTGATATGTTCATGTGTACGCTGAATGGTCCGTTTTACAGTCATCTCATTGGAAGCTCATCATCTGGCTTCACTGAGTTGATCATGACAGGAGAGCGAGTAGAGAATGGTATCAAGAGTGGTAAGATCCAAGTGGGCACTTCTTCATCAGGTGCTGCAAAGAAGCCTCCCACTGGGAAGAAAGAATCTAATGCTGTGTATGGTCAGCCTGATCGTAACAGAAGGCATCAGTCTGTTAGTGCAGTTCATATTTCAAATCCAACTCCTGCAACAACAGAGCAGCCTCAAGGCAACCAACAGAGGGCTAGGAGACAGTTCACGAAGATCAACATGTCAATGGCTCAGGCATTGCAACACTTGTTGAAGGCTGAACTTATTACCCTGAGGGAGGCTCCTCAGAATCCCAATGTTACCTCTCCCAAGTACAATCCCAATGCACGATGTGCATATCATTCAAACTGTCCAGGACATGATACTAATAACTGCTGGGTCTTGAAGAACAAAATTCAGGATATGATTGATGCTGGAGAAATTGAGTTTGATCCACCAGGTACTCCAAATGTGATTACAGCTCCAATGCCAAATCACGAGAAGACTGTCAACGCCATTGATAAAGATATTGATGAAGATCTGCATGTCTATTCAGTTATGGAGTTGAGCACACCATTGTCTGTTATCAAAAAGAGGTTAGTACAAGCTGGGATCTTTCCAGGTTATCATGAAGATTGTCTATATTGTACCTATAAGCCGGATAGTTGCTTCATTTTGAGAGATGGGATTCAACATCTCATGGATAAATATACTATAGTGTTTGAAAGAAGACCAGCATCTGTAGAAAGTATGGTGGATCATCTGACTCAGGGTAAGAAGATTGAAGAGGTTGACATGGTTGACAAAGTACCACTAAGAATCACTTCAAAGGGTCCCATTAAAATCACTCATCAGGGCCCAATCAAGATTACTGCTGAAGGTCCTGTGAAAGTTGTTGCTGAAGCCAGAGTAGCTCCTCTGATCATTACCACTCCTGGTCCTATTCCTTACACATCTGACAAAGCTGTGCCTTGGCACTATGGGTCTGATGTTTACATCCATGGTGTCAAACAGGAACCTTTACCTGATATGCCTGTTGACATTGATAATATTGCCGGATCTAGCAAGATCACTCGTAGTGGAAGAGTCTTCTCTCCTCCAGTTGCTTCTAAGAGTGCAGTTACTCCTGCTGTTACTTCCACCACTGATGCTCGGGGCAAGGGTCCTGTTATTGAGCCTGTATCTACTGATGTGCCAGCTGCTGATGACCTCTCTAAGCAGATGGAAGAAGTATTGAAAATCATTCGCAAGAGTGATTATGATATTGTTGATCAGCTGGGGCATACTCCCTCAAAGATTTCTATGCTCTCCCTGTTATTATGTTCTGAGGCTCATGCCAAGTCATTGATCAAGTTTCTAAAGATGGCTCATGTACCCAGTGCAATTTCTGTGGACCAGTTTGAGAATTGTGTTGCTCACCTGACCTATGACAACGGGTTAGGATTTTCTGATGCTGACTTGACCCCTGCCAAGAGGGATCATAACAGGGCCTTGCATATTTCAATTGAATGCAGGGGCACTATCCTGTCTCATGTGCTGATAGACAATGGTTCCTCTCTGAATGTGTTGCCTAAGGAAGTCCTGAACAAGCTGAGTCCTGAAGATACGGTATTGAAGCCCAGTAATATTGTGGTAAAGGCTTTTGATGGTTCTAGAAGAGTAGTGCATGGGGAAATTGATCTTCCAATCAAGGTTGGCTCTCAGGTGTTTACTGCTACATTCTATGTGATGGATATTCGTCCTTCGTACTCATGTCTGCTTGGTCGTCCCTGGATCCATGGGGCAGGTGCTGTGACCTCCACATTACATCAAAAGTTGAGATATCCGGTGAATGGAAAAGTTGTTACTGTCTTTGGAGAGGAAGAATACGTTGTCAGCCATGTAAACACTTTCAAGTATCTGGAAGTAGAAGGTGAATACATTGAAACTCCATGTCAGTCATTTGAAGTGGTTCCCTGGGCTGTTAAGGATTGTGTGACTCCTCCTACTGTGAAGAAGGTTCCTGTGGTCATCAGAAACCCTCCAACAATGGCAATGGCCTCCCTCAATGATGCAAAAGTTGTGGTGGAAGAAGGTGGTTGTACTATTTGGGGTCAGCTTCCTGATATTCCATACAAGTCTGACAAGTTTGGTTTGGGTTTCACTGCAGAGTCCCAGAAGGCTGTCCGTCGTGCCCGTGCTGTTCGTATCACCAATCAAGGGGTTATCAATGCTGTGGGAGATCAAGATGAAGACTACAACTTGGAGGCATGGATTTTTCCTACTGTGGGTGCTGGACTCAATAATTGGACAGCTGAAGATGTTATCCCTATCTCCTTTAGTCAGGAGTAAATACTATTACTGTGTTATGTTTTTAAATTTATAATTTCTGGAACAATTAAAACTTTCAAGCCATGTGCCTTACCCGGGGCACAATGGTGTGCTTGTTACGGGTTGTCATTTCATTTGCATACTTCATTCAATAAAATCAGTGGACGTTTCGTTTTCGTAAATATTGTGTTCCTTGTCTTTCTTTTTCTTTTATTTTTGCTTTATCAGCTATGTGTTCTTACACACACCCACGTCACTAAAATGCAGATCCTCATCCACTCTGGATCCAGTTGATAACAGTTCTACTATTGCCAATTACAATTTCGAGAATCCGATCTATCAAACTGAAGACGGAAACGAGGACGATTGTGAAATACCTGTAGAGCTTGCTAGGTTGTTACAACAAGAAGAGAAAGCTATACAGCCACATGAAGAGCCAGTCGAAGTTGTGAATCTGGGAACTGAAGAAAACAGAAAAGAGGTCAAGATAGGGGCTGATTTAGAGGACAGTGTCAAGAGCAGGTTGATTCAGATGCTACGTGACTATGTGGAGATCTTTGCTTGGTCTTATGAAGATATGCCAGGGTTGGATACAGACATTGTGGTTCACCGTTTGCCAGTGAAAGAAGATTGTCGTCCAAAGAAGCAGAAGGTTCGTCGTATGCGTCCTGAAATGTCAGAAAAGATCAAAGCAGAGGTAATGAAACAATTCAATGCAGGGTTCTTGGCCGTAACTTCTTATCCTCAGTGGGTTGCAAATGTGGTACCAGTTCCTAAGAAAGATGGTAAGGTACGTATGTGTGTAGACTACAGAGATCTGAACAAGGCTAGCCCTAAAGATGACTTTCCACTTCCTCATATTGATATTCTGGTAGACAACACTGCTCAGCATAAGGTATTCTCTTTTATGGATGGTTTCTCTGGTTACAATCAAATCAAGATGGCACCTGAAGATATGGAGAAGACTACATTTGTGACACAGTGGGGCACCTTTTGCTATAAGGTAATGCCATTTGGTTTGAAGAATGCAGGGGCAACATATCAGCGTGCTATGGTGGCTTTGTTTCATGATATGATTCATCATGAGATAGAGGTATATGTGGATGATATGATAGCCAGGTCTCAGAATGAAGAACAACATCTTGATCATCTGCACAAGTTGTTTGAGAGGTTGAAGAAATACAGGTTGAGATTAAATCCAAACAAGTGTACCTTTGGAGTTAGATCTGGAAAGCTCTTGGGTTTCATTGTCAGTGGAAAAGGTATTGAAGTGGATCCTGCAAAAGTGAAAGCTATACGAGAGATGCCAGCTCCCCGTACTGAGAAGGAGGTTAGAGGTTTCTTGGGACGATTGAACTACATTGCAAGATTTATTTCCCAATTAACTACCATCTGTGAGCCAATCTTCAAGTTGTTGAGGAAAGATCAGGTGATGGAATGGAATGACGAGTGCCAGACTGCCTTTGATGAAATCAAGAGATATTTGCTAGAACCTCCAATTTTAATGCCACCAGTTGATGGAAGACCCTTGATTATGTATTTAACAGTATTAGACAACTCAATGGGGTGTGTATTGGGGCAACATGACGAGTCTGGTCGAAAAGAGCAGGCAATATACTACCTTAGCAAAAAGTTTACCGACTGTGAAACAAGATACTCACTGCTCGAGAAAACTTGCTGCGCTTTGGCATGGGCTGCTCGCCGACTAAGACAGTATATGTTGACCCATACTACCTTGTTGATTTCGAAGATGGATCCAATCAAGTACATATTTGAGAAACCTGCTCTCTCCGGAAGAATTGCAAGATGGCAAATGATCTTGACGGAATATGATATACAGTATACCACTCAGAAGGCCATTAAGGGGAGTGTTGTTGCTGATCATTTGGCTCATCAAGCAGTAGATGATTACCAGTCAATGAATTTTGAGTTCCCTGATGAAGACATTATGTCTGTTACCAAAGAACCTGGACAATATGACGGACCTGAACAAGGATCCCGATGGACTATGGTTTTTGATGGTGCCTCCAATGCACATGGTAATGGTGTTGGTGTTGTGATTAGTTCCCCTGAAGGTTGTCATACCCCGATTACTGCCAGACTTTGTTTCTATTGTACCAATAACATGGCTGAGTATGAGGCATGTATCATGGGTATGCAAGTTGCTATTGATATGAAGATTCAGTTCCTTGAGAATTATGAAGGATGCAGGCTTGGATGAAGATGAGTGGATTCAGACTCGACTTGACCAGATAAATTTGATTGATGAGAAAAGGTTAGCAGCAGTTTGTCATGGCCAGATGTACCAGAAACGGATGATCAAAGCTTTTAACAAGAAGGTTAAGCCAAAGGTATATCAGGCTGGTGACTTGGTAATCAAGCGTATCATATTACCACAGGGTGATCCTAGGGGCAAGTGGACTCCAACATATGAGGGACCATTTGTAGTCAAGACAGTGTTCTCAGGAGGTGCCATGATACTGACTACAATGGATGGTGAAGACTTCCCACAACATGTAAACGCAGACATAGTTAAAAAATACTACGCATAAAAAGAGACCCGCTAGGTTGACAGGCCTAGGCAAAAATAAGGGCATCCCGGCAAACCAAAAGGGTTTGGGCAAAAATTAGGGATATATATATAAAAAGATGTACACCCGGCAAGTCGAAAACCTGAAAAGGCGGCTTGGGCAAAAAAGGGTATCCCGGTGGATTGAAAACCTGAAAGGGCAATCCAGGCAAAAGTTAGGGATTAAAGCGTATGACTATGTCTCGTTTGGATCACTCATGAAACTGCAACCAGTTGTACTACTTACTCAAGCTCAAACAGATAAAGCTCAATCCAATCGTTTCCGTCTCAACAGCAAGAAGATGAGATACTTGAGTGGCAATAGTAGAATTGAAACTCAATAGGATTATTTCCCACATAGCTGATTCTTTTTGTAAAGCTTCATGACAAAATTCTCTTACTAGGGTTTATGTCTCCTTGTACAAACTTACCCGTGTATGGGTCACTTTTGATATAAATAAATTCCATCTTTTGAATCCAGATTCACTTTTACCCTATTTACATAAGCGAAACGTCCATTGGTTGTGTTTGAATGTATGTATGCCTTTGAATATGATTGATGTTTACCAGAAACGCATGTATGCTTTTAATATGATTGATGTTTACCAGAAATGCATGAAAATGCAGTAATAGTATTTACTAAGGACGAACGAGGGAAGGATTTCAACGAAGCTTCGCCGGTTCATCTTTACAAGACAGTTACAAACCATCAGTAGGACTAATCCATTTTCACAAAGTCTAATCTCCCCTGGAATTTATATCCATCTCTTTTATCCTCATACGGATATACGGGAAATTACTTTCCAATAAGGGCACGATGAACGAAGACGGGATGTTATACTTATCCTACTATCAAACGAAAACGAAGGTTATCTATACCCTACTATCCCCAACAACGGGAGGTTATCTATACCTTGTTATCCCCAGCAGACGGAGGGTTATATATTCTTCAACAACGAATCGGGATTTATTTTCCTTGGCCAGCAGTTGTTATACAAGGATATCCAGACACTTCCAGCAGTGTCATAGCATACATACATCATTTACATCATACCATAACATATATGTCTATAGTACATTACCTAAGTGCATCATGTCATACATGCATACATAAAGCATAAACTAATGTTGTTATACAGAATGCTACCTTGTTTTCAGGTTAATTATCCAACAAACAATCTTATGATCTTTGGGACTGCTTTATTGTAACCTCAGGGTTACTTTATCCTCCTGATGAGCTTCTTATTACTTTGGGACTGCTTTATTGTAACCTCAGGGTTATTTTATCCTCCTGATAGCCTCTCATGACTTCAAGACTGCTTTAGAGCTACTGATTGCTCTATCCTCCTGAAATCATCCTATTACTTCAAGACTGCTTTAGAGCTATTCATTGCTCTATCCTCATGAGGTCATATTACTACTTCAAGACTGCTTTAGAGCTATTCATTGCTCTATCCTCCTGAAGCCATCTAATTATTTCAAGACTGCTTTAGAGTTATCCATTGCTCTATCCTCCTGAAATTACATTATTATTTCAAGACTGCTTTAGAGCTATCCATTGCTCTATCCTCCTGAAATCATTACTTCAAGACTGCTTTAGAGCTATTGATTGCTCTATCCTCCTGAAGACATATCACAAGACTGCTTTAGAGCTGTTGATTGCTCTATCCTACTGAAGCCATTCTATTACTTCAAGACTGCTTTAGAGCTATTGATTGCTCTATCCTCCTGAAGCCATTATTACTTCAAGACTGCTTTAGAGCTATTGATTGCTCTATCCTCCTGAGGTCAGATTTATCACTTCAAGACTGCTTTAGGGTTATCATTATTGATTGCTCTATCCTCATGAAGACATGCTGTTACATCAGTATTACTCCAGACTCCTGACAGTTCTCATTATACTATTGAAGAACTTTCCCCTAGTGGCATCTTTAAGCCCACTCAATCATGTTCAACCAACCATCAATATCACTCCATGCACTGGTGAGTGCAAATTTTTGGGCTTTTGTGTTCAATCCCCTTCAACCTTCCAGGTTACGACTGGCAAATATACCAATCTAACCCCTCAGGTTTCAGAAAATTGAACAGGGGCAGCTGTTGCACCCCAAAATTTGCCCTCACAATACAAGACTTTGTGTTCCAAGAAGGTTCACAAGGTTCACAAAATTCATAATTGGTCAGAAGAGTTGACAATTCCCTCAGACAATGCACCTCCTAAGCAGTGCATCCAAAACTAGGGTTTTGACTTTAATCAGGCTAAATGGACTTCCAAGACTTCAAGTGAGCTTCATAACATCTTATATGTGTATAAGAACCCCCATGTCAAGTTTCAAGACTTTTCTCAAAAGTTTGCTCAGTCAGATGATCAGATAAGTCAAAAGCAGTCAATGCAGTTAAAAGGTCAAACTGAGGTCAACTGTGGTCAAACCAAAGTCAAACTTCATGATTTTTTTTGCCAACATCAAAGAGAGGTTGGGTGAGAAATATTATCATAATAACTGTAATACCCCAAATTTTGCCCTAAGATTTGTCGTCGCATTTCATTGCATTTAATCAATTACTAACAAATTTGTGTAGTCGTTTGACTTTTTGCAGGTAAATATCATATGGCATGCATTTTTTTTCTAAAAAGTAAAAATGGCACAATTGGCAGGAGGACATGTGTAAGGAGTTATGAGTGTGAGAGGTTGAGAGTTCGAATCTCACCTTTGGCACTTTTTGTTGTTTTTATTATTTTTACTCTAAATTTTTCTATCTTTTATTAAAAAAAATAACAAAAATAGTTTTTTATTATTATTTAATTATTATTTTCGTATTTTAATTAAATCATTTTTTAAAATATTATTTTTTTCACTTTTTTCTAAATTATTCATAAAAATATCCAAAAAATCATAAAATAAAAAATATTGAAAAAAATTTTGTTCTTTTTATAATATTTTTTATTTTAGGAATCAATAGGATTATTAGTTTTTATTTTAAGTTTATTTTAATTATTTTAAATTATTTAAATTTTATTTTTTCTTAACTAATTATTTAGTTTGGGCTTTAAAATGGGCTTTAGGGACATTATTGACAATTTGGTGTTAACCCTAATTTGTTCCCTATATATACATGTGTTGCCTTGTTGGAAAAGGGGAGAGAATAAAAAAAACCTAAGAGGAGTGAGTGCCGTTTGCCGTTATTTAGTTTTCTTATTCATCCATTACTATTGTTTCTTTTTCTTCATCGTTTACCGTTATTTCTTTTCCTTCATCTATTACTGTTGTTTCTTTTTCTTCATCTTTTACCGTTATTTCTTTTTCTTCATCTATTACCGTTATTTCTTTTTCTTTATCTATTACTGTTATGTTTATATATATATAATTTTTAAATTGTTAGAGTTTATATATATAAGATTTTTGATCGAATTATGTCGATACGATGTTTGCACATTTGTGTGCATGACGCGTGACATTTGTGTTAGTTCGATCTGGTTGCGATGATCGCATTTTTGTGTGAGCAATAATACTATTTTTTGCTTAATTTCTTTTTCTTTGCGATAAATTTTGTTTCGTCCGATTTAGATCTGGTTGCGATGAGCGCATTTCTGCGTTAGCAACATTGTTGGGTTATTTGGCACATTTAAAATTCATTATTGCTTTATTATTATTATTATTATTATTATTATTATTATTATTATTATTATTATTATTATTATTATTATTATTATTATCATTATTTATTATTATTATCATTATTATCATTATTATTACCATTATTATTATTATTGTTATCATTAATTTATTAAAATTTGTTATAATATAAAAATCTGTTTTTTAAAATAAATAACATTAACATCTTTTCCAAATTAATATGAAAACCTATTATTTTTAAGAAAAACTTTTTTTTAGATAAATTTAAAATAATAACTAAAATCTTTTTTTAAAATAATAACTAGAACCGTTATTTAGTTTATTTTATTATTGTTCAATTCAAATTTCATTATCATATTGTATCTGCTCCTCTCATGTAACCTCGCGAACTTAACAATCGCTCTTTAAATTCTGCCTTTAAATTTCTGCTTGCATGGTTTAAATTATGACATTATCTCTCTGTTTGCATGATTCAATTATCTCACGCGTTTACTATTATTTCTGTCACATTGCACACATCCGAAGGTTAGGTCTAACTGTTTGGCCGCCGCGCCAATAGTCCGTAAAACTTCACACATTCAATTTCAAATCCTCAAAACTACAAACTACAAACCCTAATTTTCACAAATGCCTCGCCGCAGGCAAAATTACAATTTTACCCTTAGCATTAGGTCAAAGAGCCGCCGCGCTCATTTTAGGGTTTCCCGCCGTGGAATCCCTAATTTAACCCTAATTACAACTTAACATTTCAACGTAGAGATTTGGAGTTTCTACACTCCACGTAAGCGTGTCCTTAAGATGCGTTTATTCCCCTTGAGACCTTGACCACAGTCAAGAAGTTTCTAACCTCCCTATTGAGGGGAACTACGATTACTCTGATTCCACTCCCGTAAGGATACGTAGGCACAAGATGCGATGTCTTGCCGAGTAAACTTAGAATTAACCCCCTTTATTATTTATTATTGCTTATTTATATTTTATTTATCTTTGCTATTTAATTATTTTGCTTATTATTTTGTAATTGTTTCTTGGATGTAAAGTTGTTTAATTATTTAATTATTATTATGGTTAGTAATTAGGGAGTGTAACAACATGTATGTAATATTAAAATAAATTTAGATCACTTTTAAATAAAGATAATTAAAATAAACACGTCACACACGTAAGTCGATTTTAATCGCCGTCTCACTTCCTAAGGATATCCCTCAAGTTGCCTACGAATAATGGTTAAGTGGGGTGTATAAAGCAAGTCCCTCAAATAGAAAAATCATCAAAGTCCCTTATGGTTGCCTTTACGAATCGAGTCCCTTTCGAAAAATGATGATGGTCCCTTATATGTGCTTATTACATCCCACAATGGCCTTCAAAGTCAAATTGTCCCTCACATATCCCTTAACATCCAAAGTAAGGACTACCTACTCCATTATAGTAGGGATAGTCTTACTAAAGGAAAGAATGAAGAATAAGAAAGACCTTTAAACATTAGGGTAGGTTACTCCTAGGTGCTTGCTCACTTCAAAACTGTTTCGCACTTAAACAAATTTTCAACAAGTTTTCAAACAAGTTCTTAACACATCCTTACATGGATTATTTATTAACTATTCTGAAAATTTTCTATTCACACACTACAATTTCAAAACAATTCAAAAGTGAGCTTAAGTACCTAAGAGCCCATGGATAACCATGGAAGAAAAGGATGCTAATACCTTCCCTTTTCATAACCTACCCCCCGGACCCAAAATATTCTCTAAGGTCTTTCCTGTTCTTTTATAACCTTTCCTTATGGATAAAATAAAAGTCGGTGGCGACTCTTGCTATCCGCAACATTGTTTAAAGTCAGTTCACCGAGTTACACAGATATCTTTAGCAGCAAAGTCAAAACACAAATCTTGGTACCTGGACTCTGGCTGCTCACGTCACATGACGGGAAGAAGGTCTATGTTCCAAAGCCTGGAACTTAGATCTGGAGGAGATGTCAAGTTTGGAGGGAACTAGAAGGGCAAGATAGTTGGCTCTGGAACCATTGGCAATGAAGTGTTTCATGCTTGGATATTCTGAACACTCTAAAGGCTACAGAGTATACAATACTGAGACACAGATTGTGGACGAATCAATTCATGTTAGATTTGATGATAAGCTTTTCAATCAAAATCCAAAGCATCTTGATGATTCGGCAGATAGAGAAGTTATTCTCACAGACTCTGATGACTCAGAGGCAGAAAAGGCTCAAGTAAAAGAACCAGAAGCAACACCAGATGCAACTCCATTGGCTGCTCAGCTGAACAATTTTAATATTTCTGAAGAACCAAATGTTAAAGGATCATCATCCAGAATCAAAGCCTCTCACCCAGAGGATATGATAATTGGAAAGAAGGATGACCCTATCAGAACAAGGTCTTTCCTCAGATCATCTGGAACGTCACTTTTTGGGTTGGTGTCTATCATTGAACCAACTTCTGTGGATAAGGCTCTGAATGATAATGAGTGGATACTTGCTATGTAAGAAAAGCTAAATCAATTCACCAGAAATGACGTCTGGGATCTGGTTCCAAGACCAAAAGGATTCAATATTATTGGAACTAAATGGGTCTTCAGAAACAAATTGAATGAGCAAGGAGAAGTTGTAAGAAACAAAGTAAGGCTAGTTGCTCAAGGATATAGTCAGCAAGAAGGCATTGACTACACAGAGACTTATGCTCATGTGGCCAGGTTAGAGTCTATACGCCTACTCATTTCTTTTGCTGCACAAAATAACATCACTATATATCAAATGGATGTTAAGAGTGCCTTCTTAAATGGTATTATAGAAGAGGAAGTTTTTGTTCATCAACCTCCTGGCTTTGAACATGATAAATTTCCAAAACATGTTTTTAAACTTAAAAAATCACTCTATGGTTTAAAACAAGCTCCCAGAGCTTGGTATGAGAGATTAAGTAATTTTCTTCTGGAAAAGAATTTTATCAGAGGCAAAGTGGATACAACTCTCTTCAGTAAATCATTTAAGAAAGACTTGTTAATTTGTCAAATTTACGTAGATGATATTATATTTGGATCTACCAATATTATGTTAGGGAAGGAGTTTGCTCTATCTATGCAGGCTGAATTTGAGATGAGCATGATGGGAGAACTCAGATTCTTTCTAGGAATTCAAGTTAACCAAACTCCATAATGCACCTACATACATCAGACTAAGTATATGAAAGAGCTTCTGAAGAAGTTTAACATGACTGAAAGCAAATCAGCAAAGACTCCAATGCATCCTACAAGCACTCTTGGTAAGGAAGAGGTAAGTAAAAAGGTAGACCAGAAGCTCTACAGAGGTATGATTGGTTCTCTTCTATATTTGACTGCTTCTAGACCTGATATCCTCTTCAGTGTTTATCTGTGTGCAAGATTCCAATCAGATCCTAGAGAATCTCACTTAACAGCTGTTAAGAGGATTCTGAGGTATCTGAAAGGTACTACTAATGTGGGTTTGTGTTACAGAAAATCTGATGAATTTAAGTTAGTTGGATTCTGTGATGCTGATTACACTAGAGACAGAGTTGAAAGAAAAAGTACTTCTGGAAGCTGTCAGTTTCTAGGGAGTAACCTAATCTCTTGGTACAGCAAGAAGCAACCTACAATAGCTCTATCAACCACAGAAGCAGAATATATACCTGAAGCTGGTTGTAGCACTTAGATGCTCTGGATGAAGAGTCAACTAGAAGATTATCAGATTTATGAGAGTAACACTTCTATCTTCTGTGATAATACTTCTGCTATATGCTTGTCTAAAAGTCCAATTTTACACTCTAAAGCTAAGCATATAGAAATTAAACATCACTTCATTAGAGACTATGTTCAGAAGGGAATTATCATTTTAAACTTTGTTGATACGGACCATAAATGGGCTGATATCTTTACAAAATCCCTTGCTGAAGATAGATTTAAATTTATTCTGAAAAATATAAGTATGGATTTCTGTCCAGAATAAAATGTTTATCAGAAGAAAATTTTCTCAAATGGAAAATGTTTTACTCTGATGTATTACATCTATTTATTTATTGTTTAATATTTTACTTATTATGTGCAAATCTGAACTAACAAACCTCAGAGGATCTGAACATTGGCTAACGTTTCATTTCTCAAAGAAGTTTCAGAAGCACATGCAAGCAAACACGTGTAACTCTAAATCCGAAAAGGTGGAGTGCACACTAATGAAAAGATGTTTCAGGTACTGTTTTGAATATTGAGTTTCTCGTTTTCCCCCCAAATTGTCAAAATCATTAAATGCTTGAAATGATTATATTCTTTTTATTAAATGCTAAGTGTAAACGTGCTGAACGTGTGACTCTATGTGTGTCCTAATTTCTTCTATAAATACCACATAACTTCACATCTCACACTTTTCACTCTCTCACGCTCTTGTATGCATTTCTGTCTGTTTCACTGCTTTCATCTCTCTCCCAAACCCAAAACCTTTCGTAACCCTAAATCTCTCTCAAGAACAACAATGACTACTTCTTCATCAACTTCTGCTCAATTTTAATCAACGATGGCTGCTGTTTCATCGTCCATCATGGGTTTTGTTGCTTTCAAAGAACCTGTTAGAACCCTACTCACACCAGTTGACAAAGTTGAAGTATTGTGTGAATCTATTGTGAACTTTGAATCAATTCTTGAAAATGGGTTTGATCTTCGTCCCATTGTTGATGCTCAATGCTGGACAAAGTTCTTTGATAGGCTGATGGGACCAGTTTATCCATGTCTGGTAAAAGAATTTTGGATTCATGCTACTACATGCCCTAAGTTCATTATTTCATATGTTCTGGGTAAGGAAATCATCATAACTGAGGATCTGATCAGGAAGCTCATAGGTTATGAAGATACTAATGGTGTTACAAATCTGCCAGCTGAGCGTGTTGACATGACAGAGGTTTATAGTGTAGTTTGCTCATCTGGAGAAGCTTCTAACAAAGTGAAAGATCTGAAGCCAAACTACAGGATCTGGGCTAAGATCTTTATAGGGTGCATACATCACAGGAAGTCTTCAAACTCTCTTGATTATGTAAATACTGATCAGATGTACTTCATGTATTGTCTGAGTCAGAGCACAAAAGTGGATCTGCCTTATGTATTTTTCAATCATCTATAGACTCACGTGAAACAGTCAAGGGAAGAGGTCAGAACTAAACATCAGAAGATGAGGAATTGGATTCCAATGGGAAGACTCATTTCAGACATTCTGACTGAGAATGGTCTGGTTGGACATCTGATAGAAGCTGGATTGCAGGAAGAATTAGATTCTATGGTAGGCAAACCTCTGAATGGGAAGAGTCTTCAGAGGATGAAGGTTGTAGAAGAAATCACTTCTGCACCAAAACAGATAAATCTGAAGAGGTCAGTAAAAGAAGGATTCCAGTGGATGATTTTCCTATGTTCTACGCTGATGAACCAAGGGAAATTATTCTGAAATATAAAGCAACGTGTCTGAAAGATGGAACTCCTCTACCAGCAAGTCTGATTCAGAAAGCAGGGGAACCTGCACCAGATTTTTATGGAGATAGACACAAGAAGAAGAGGAAAGTTTCTAAAGAAGGATCTTCAAAACCAAAGAGGAAAGCTTCTGGAGAAGCAGCTTCTGTTAAACCTAAGAGGGTCAAGAAGCAAAAAGGTAATCCTCCTGAGGCCATTTTAGATTCAATTTTGCAAACTGTCAAAGAGGTACTAACATCTGATCCCCCTATCCAAGAATCCATACCTTCACCTTCTCCTCCTCATGAACCAATTCCATATGAACCAACACAATCTCAACCATCTCCTTCTATACCTAAATCAAAGAAAACTTCTGAAACAACTCCTTTTGTACCCCAACAACAACCAACTTCATCTGTAAAACAACCATTTGTTATTCCCCCCTCTGACAAACAAACCTCTACACCACAACAAACTTCTGAAATTCCCCCACCAAAACCATAAACTTCTGAACCACAACCAGAACAATCCATTCCCTCTGCTCCTCAACCAGAACAACCTAAACCTTATGAATCATTCATATCTGATTATGAGGTTCTTGATATTTAACCTTTGAAAATTATGTTTGATGTTTCTTCCATATCTTATCATTCTTCTGAATCATCTGATTCTTCTGAATCTGATTTACCCCCAGAAATAAACTCACCCCCTCACTCTGTGGCTATGAACCAAAACCAAGATCATCTGATTTTGTTTCTTTTGCTTCATTAAAATCTTTTTCATCTAATGACCTTCCCTCTGGACTCAAACTTAAAAACTTGTATCCAGAACGCCAGGCTATCCATGAATCATCTAACCAAACATCTTTTTTCATCTTATCCTTGTCCACTTTTCATCATTCCTTCCTTTTCCATACCATCCTCATCTAAAACCACCAAACCACCATCTCTAGAAAACTTTCTTAAACCAAAACCTAGAATGGATGTTAGTACGTTATTTGATGGCTTCAAAAAGGAACTGAACATGTGGATATCTTCTGTTAAGAAGGAGTGCCTGTCTAGTGTGAATCCAGATGCTTCTGAAGCCTCTTGGAACAAATTTATCTCAAGATTTAACACTATTGATTTAAAACTTTGCACCATTTGCTCTGATGATGCAAAGGTGAAATTTGTTGAAGTTATCAGATAGACCTTTCTGAACATGAGTAGATCTCCAGTTCTTTCTCTGGAAAATGCACCTACTGAAGAACCTAAGTCTGAAGATACTCCTCCAAAAGCGACTGTTGCTGAAGAAACTCTTGTGCCTAATCAGTTAGCTCTGATGATTTTGGAACAAGCATCTACTTATGTGATTCAAGAAAATGCATCTGCATCTGCTATGGTCATTTATAGTGCTCTAGCTCCTGCATCTGCATCTGATCCTACATCTTCTGAAATCAAGAAAGAGAATCCAGATTTAGAAGAAAAGTTTGCTCAACTAGAAGCCAACAACAAAGAGATTAGAACATGGATGGTCAAGCAAGAAAAAACCACAGATGAGATTAAAACTTGGATGTCTAGACAAGAGGAATCTACTTCTCAGATCACAGACCTTCTGAATATGATAGCCTCTCGCCAAACTTAGTTCTTTTTTTGTGTTATGTTTGTGCACCTGTTTGCTGTTTTTGTTATTTTGTAGTTTATCTGAATGTTTTCTAAATATTTGTTTATCAATGAAGTTGACTGTTTCCTTATCTGTTTTTATAATATTTTCTCTGTTATTCTTTTCTGTCTTAAAATTTTTTTCTTTTTGATTATGACAAAAAGGGGGAGAAAAAGAAATTCTGATTGTTCAAAAATAAACAGTTACTAAAATGGAATTTAACCATAATAAATTATAACTAACATTGAATTTTAGTCTTTCAAAACTATAACGTATCATCTGAAAAAATTCATTGAAGTTACCCTGAGAATCCCCAAACCAGATCTTAATTCAAACCAGGTTCTGATTATGGAAAGTAAACCAGGCTCTAATTCTGGAAAGTAAATCAAGCTCTGATTCTGGAAAGTATATTCTAACCAGGCTCTTAATCTGAAAAGTATACTCATACAAAAAGGGAAGTATTTTCTTCTATTAGAGTATTCATTTCAGGGGGAGATTCTTTATCTCAGGGGGAGTTATATATTTATCCTTTTATTGAATAAAATTTCCTATGTTCTTGTCATCATCAAAAAGGGGGAGATTGTTAGAACACAGATTGGTGTTTAATATTATCTCTATGTTTTGATGATAACTCTAATGAAATTTTGTATTAAGAAAATATATACTCTAATTTTGTTCAAGTGTTTTTATTTCAGATATTAAAATAAATATTCTTATGGAAGCAAAAAAATGCATTTGAACATTACTCTACGCAAAGCTCTGAAGCATCAGAAGCAAGTCATCAAAAGACTCTGAGCGCTGCCAGAAGAGACTCTGAAGCTGAAGCTGAAGAATACTCTGAAGCAAAAGCTGCAGAAGACTCTGAAGCGTAGTTGAAGAATTTGTATGAAGAGTTTCAAGCATTGTTTCAAGAAGACTCTGAAAGTACTGTTCGCTGCAAGTACAGAGGTTCTGTTATTCAAACTCTGCTCTGAGTGATATTCACGCTGAAGCACATTGGCTGCAAAACTCTGATAACATCAAGACTCTGATACCATCATTCTCTGATCACTTCAAGACTCTAATGTTGATAACTTTGACAGAAGCTTGTTGAAGAAGATATTATTCAAAGATATATCCGTTGGCATATTCCAAACGAATCTTTCTTTATTCATGTATGGCACAGAAAATCAGACAAAAGGGATTTGTCTGAATATTCCTCTTCAGGGAAAGCTAAAGTCAATAGAAGACAAAAAGGCTACAGCTATTCTGCTACACACAGTCTTCAAGCATTGGACTTTCTGCTCTATAAAAGGATGTCTTCAACATCATTTCAAAGTTGACGAATGAATTGAGAAATCAAATTGAAAACTACTCTCAAGCTCTCATACAATTTATTTCATAAGTTGAATAGTTTTTATTCGTTCTTAATCTAAGTGTAAAAATCATAGTTTGTGATATAGCTTTTTAGAAGTATCTTAAACACTTGTTAGTTTACATTTAATTGTAAAAGGTTCCTTAAGAAGACCAAGTTGTGGTCAGGATTTCTTGAGAAGACTAAGACAGTTGTTCTTAGTGGTTGACACTGTAATCTGTTTGGATATAGTGGATTAAGTCCTTGTTGAGAAAGGCAAATCACCTTGGTAGGGTGGACTGGATTAGTTGAGGTCAACGAACCAGGATAAAAATACTGTGTTGTTTTTATTGCCATAATTATTTCAAAACCATTATTCAACCCTCCTTCTAAGTGTTTTTCTCACCTTCAAGGAAGACAACAGACAGATCACCATGCTCTGCTGAGGAAGATAACACTTCCATGGCCTCACGTCATCCTGCAAACACAAGCCAAACAAGAGAAAATCTACATGCGGCATGGAAAACCTCAGTTACCACCAAAGACACTCATAGTTTAAGCAATTTCCATTGCTTTTACCTTGCTTCGCAAAGCTTCGATGTTTTCACATGCAATGTTTATCAAAATATCAGATGTTTTGCAAACAAAACAGTAAATGTAAAAAATAACAAAGAATAGCTGAATGAAGTGAAATTTTATTGATTAAATTTTCCTGTAAATAGGCAATTCCATTAGGAAGCAATTCTTAAAAAGAGGTAACTACGCAAAGTAAAAGAAAATACACAGGTTGGCAATGTGGAAACAAATTTCCATCAAGTTCTGATTCAACTATGACCTGTATATCTTCGACGTTCTTGAATAGTTCTGCCTTCAGAAGAGACTGATTGGACTGATTCCTATCTGTTGCACCCCAAAATTTTCTCAACCTTTTTCTTAACTTGGTTTATGTTTCATTTCATTTTGTTCTAGCATTTGCATTGCATAGCATTTTTTATTGATCAGGGGATCAAAAGGATGTGCATAGCAAGAGAGGTCTTCTCAGAGCATTGAAGCTAGGCAAGGGTTGTTACTCAAGTTTGATTGGTCATCAGGACATCTTGAAGTGGTCAGGGTCTTGTAAGAGGATAGATGGATGTGTGTGGGTCAGCTCCTAACTTAGAGGCCAACTGAAGAGCATCAGAGGTTTGTGAAGCCATGTTTATGGATATAAGATGATGAGGGAGCTCATTGAGTGCCTTGAGGGTCATTGTGGAGCTTATTCAAGTTGTTGTATGAAGTGGAACAAGCCACAGTTGAAAGTGTTGCAATTAGGGTTTTCATCTGGCAAATCCTCAATCAACTATGCAATAGAAGGAGATTAAAACTCAATTCAAAGTCTCTATGGTCATGGGATGTTGTGTTAAGACATATGAGACATCATTTCAAGTTCAATTCATCAAGAGTTAAGTGTGTAAGAAGTTACTAAATTAGGGTTCTCAGGGTAAAATCCCCTATTTAGTGCCTGACTTCAAGACCACCCACCTCAAGATACAAGTCTCATCTCAATTTTTGGATAAAATGGAAATTGTAGAGCATGTTCTTAGCTTTAGTTTGAGTACTAGAAGTCCTTGATTGGATTTATACAACTCAAGTTATGATCCAGACAAGTTACAGGTCATCAGAGGGATGTGATTTTGGTCAACAAAAGTCAACCAACTTTCAAGCCATTTTTGACCTAGAAGGATGTTTCTCCTCAACTTTTGAAGAAAGTGGAGAAAACTCAAAATATGATTTCTCATATTCATCCATTTTCAAACCAAATTGAGCATTCAAACACCTATATTGAAGTTCATAGAGTGATTCTGGGCACTTTTCATCAAGCTTCAGCATAGTTTCAAGGCCCAGTGGAGGCTCTCCACTAGGCAAACCACTTTTCCAAATTACTCTCAATTCGTGTTAAACTTGCTTGCCATTGTTGGATGTTTGTAATCCTTGAAGCATGTAGATCATTTTTTAGTCATATTTGTGGTTGTTTGTGATGTTTTGTGATATGAGCTTCCACCTTGTTGTGTTTGTTTTGCTTATTTCTTGAGGTTTTTGGCTTAAATTTTGGTAGATTTATACTCAATGAAACATGTAGATAATGTTTGGTTACTTTTAAGTAAGGTTTGAGAACTTTTGGATTTGAGGTGCAAAGTTGTTTGGCTTCGGTTTGGCTTTATCATGAGGAATTATTGGAAACTAATAGCGAACTTGAGATCCTTGCGAAGGGTAGATGAATTTTCATCTAAGATCCATCCAAAATGGTTGAGAAATGAAGGTTGTGTTGTTGTGGTGCTATTCGCGGTTGCCAGAGCTTGTGGAGAAGATGATCGGAACAGTTCTCCGGCCGGTGATTGGTTTAGGGCTTTTCCAAAGGAAGAAGATGACCTCACGTCCGTCTGATGCATATACTTTTGCTCCCAACGGTCTTGATTAAGACCTATTGTGCTCCCCGTTTGACCGTTTCACACCTTGTCATTATTTGAAATTCATTTTTCCATTGGCACTCTCCCAGCCACTTGATTGTTGACCACTTAATCACATGTACCAGGATGAGTCCTCATGATGCGCCATATTTGACTCCCCACACGAGATTACCAGATTTGTTTGATTTTATTTAAGTTTTTCTGATGGGCCCTAGCGCGCTATGCTTTTGACACCCCCCTCTGGGCCCAGTCCAATTTTTCAACTATTCTCTGTTGCTATTTACTCCACATTCTTGTTTATTCTTTTTTTATTTTCATTTCTTTTGTTTTATTTTCATGATACAATTTAATTTATTATAATTAATTCTCTGATTATTTAAATTCACCAAAAAAATGTTTTAGACACTTTGACTTATGTTTTATTTTATAATATTTTTATTTTATTTTTTTATTTTATTTTCATTTTAAAAAAGAATTAATAAATTGGGGATGTTTTATTTGAATTAAATTGTAGCATTGTTCTCTTTTGATTTTATTTCTAGGTGTAAACTCGTTATTTTTGCATGAAATTTTTTTAGCATTGCATTAACATGTTGAATGATTTTTGCATATTTTTATTTCTGGTTTGGTTTTGTGACCCCTTCCTTTTTCCCTAGTTTATGGCATACCTTATATGTTTGCCTTTAATTGAGGTAGCTAGCTTTTGAATTTTGATATCTAATTTGGACACCTGGTTCCTAACACCTTGGGGGTCCACTGAGATTTTGTTTGGTATTTTTAGGGGTTGTTTGCTATTTTTCATGCCTTTTTCATTTCATGTCTACATTGTGTGATTATCTTTTGCTTATATGACTTAAGTGTTGACTTGTGTGCTTGTCTCATCTTGTGTTATGCTTGTATTTGCATTTGTGCACTCTCTCCTCATCCTCCATTCTGTCCCATAACTTTGGAATACTACTTAAGGTTGTTTGGTTCCTCCTGAGAAGGAACTTGAAGCTTGCCTAAAGTAATGAATCCATGAGGACTTTTTCTCGTTGTTTTGTTACTTGTTTTTTATGCATCTTCTTTTCCTCTTCTCTTTCACTTATTCATACTATGGCTTGAGGTTGAGATGAGCTTATGGAGGCTCCAGCCCCACACATATTTCCTCCCTCACTTGCATCCTTGCTTTCCATGTTTGTTCTTATGCGTGTTTCTTTCTTCTTCCTTTGTCTTTTTCTTGCCTTAGGATTTCCATTTCTTCTTGTTTAAGTTGGAGTGTGATAGACATTAGGGTTCTAACTATACATGATAACATTAGGTAGAGATTTCCCTTTTGTAATCTCAACTTTAGGTGCACTTGGCATGACAACTTTTAGGGTTTGATCTAGTTCCCTTTAGTCGGTCCCTTTCTCTTCTCATCTTCAAACAACTTCAATCCACTTAATAAAGGATGACAATTGTTGCACGCTACGAGGCTTAAGCCATTTGGGAAATGATGATTGGGTGGTTTCCTCTTAATTATCTAGAATGTTAGTGTATGTCCTTCGGACGATATACGAAGCATTCGCTCCTAGATCATAGTCTTTAGTGCAACATGAGTTACAAACCAAGTTCAAAACACTTCTTCCTTAAAAAACACAAAAGCACAAAAACCTTTTTCACCCCTTAGGGTCTTAATCAAGAAAAACTTTTTCATAAACAAGAGTGTTGTTAACTTTCAGTCCTATCGCAAACGTTAACGCCTAAGTCTCCAATGGTCGAGTTGCATACACCAACTGCTAGAACTGTCTGCTAACCATACTCGGGTAAGACTTTTGAACAACCTGTGTTCCCGTTAGACCGAACTACGTTTGCTCTAATCTTTCATACCAGATGAAAGTACGTAGGCATAAGATGTGATGTCTTAGCGAGCAACCTTCCCCCCCTTTTTTTCACCCGTAGTTAGGCGAACTACGTTGACTCTGACTTTCTCATTGCACGAGGGAGTCGTATGCACAAAGCGGGGATGCTTTGCTGAGTCAGTATTTTTCTTTTTCTTTTGTCCATAAGCCATTAGCGTAGATAGTTTACACACATTTTTAGCTAGACAACACATGCATGGATCCCGTCGAGTACGACGGACGTGAGGGGTGCTCATACCTTCCCCTTGCGTAACCGACTCCCGAACCTAGGACTTGGTTGCGTTGACCTCGTCTTTTCCCGTTTTCGTCAGGTTTTTACAATCATTTCCTTTCCCTTCTTTGGGATAAATAATGATAGGTGGCGACTCTGTTAGTCATTGCCGGCCTCCTTTTTTCGCAGTAGCGACAACTGGCGACTCTGCTGGGGACAGGAATATCCCCTATGCGAGTCAATCCTAGCGCTTGTGTGTTTTCTTTTGGGGTGTGTGTATATATGTGATTTATCTTTATTTACTTCCGCATTTTAATTTCCGCATCATGTATCATTACTGTTGTATTGTGAGGAGGGGAGTTCCATTGAGTGATAAGCCGGACCTGGGCTTGAGTACAAACTTAGTATTAGAAGCGAAAAGTAGTGGTGAACCTGTATGTTAGGCATACACCAGTTCCCACGAAATTTTCACTCAGACGAGATTCTCTTTCATGTCTTTCTTTCCAGCCCAGTGGGCCGTTGAGAGGATTTCAGATTTGAAGGTTGTCGACTCTGGGGATCGATCATTTGGGATTCAGCTAAGTGAGGCCTCTTCAAGGGATGATGATGCCAAACCAGAAATGGTGAACGTATCATCATTTCTTGAAAGTCTGTGACGCTGATGAACGCATAGGATGCCGAACCTTGTCAGTGGATAGGTCCATACCTGTGAGTGGGTGGGTTATGCAGGAAACTTTAACCTCCAGACTACCCAATTCTTGACAGTGTGAACCTGTGTTCATGGTACAAAGGGGTTCTTATGTCAGTGATTTATCGGTACTAAAGCGAAGCGCTGGTTCTTCTCGACCGACAGCACAACAGTCCTGATCTCCTGTTTGCATTTGCATGTGCATTTTCATTTGCATTTCATTGACATGTGTTTATGTTGCAGGTGTATATTTCCCCTTCGATTCTGGCGATTCTGTTCTCTCTTTGTTGACATGGAGCCCTTGAGGAGGACCCTGACCTACAAGTTCCCTACGCCTGATATTAGAACTCTACGAAGCTTGATTTCTCTAGCTGACAAGAAGTTTATGGAAGATTTCAGAGAGTCTTATGGGAGGCTTTTGAATGTTGTTTTCAAACCTTCTCTGGATGAATTGAATGGCCTTCAGACGTTGCTACAATTCTATGATCCTCAGTTGCGAGGCTTCACCTTTTAGAGTTTTGTTCTAGCACCTACATTGGAAGAGTTTTCTGATATATTGGGGATACCTATTTTGAACCAGATACCATTCCATCATGTTGAAGGAGAGCCAGATTTGAATGAACTTGCTAAGGCTTTACATTTGGATGTCTCTGAGTTGAAAGGAAAGTTGGCTAGTAGGAATGGAATGTTTGGGTTTCCGTTACCTTTTCTTGCGGACAAGGCTCGAGAGTTTGTTAAGAATGGTTGTTGGGTGATATTTAATGCTATATTGGCCCTGTGTATCTATGGCATTATGTTATTTCCAAACATCCCAGATTTTGTAGATTCAGATGCATTCAGTATCTTTGCTTCAAAGAACCCCATACCCACCCTGTTGGGCAATGTTTATCATTCCGTGCATTACAAAAACAAGAATAGAAGGGGGGGAAGTGTATCTTGTTGCGCGCCTTTATTCTATACATGGTTCAGGAGCCACCTTCCCAAGACTGGTCTGTCCTCTGCTACTGCTGGCACTTTGGAATGGTCTGAGCGCTTGATGAGATTGTCTGCCAAAGACATTGTTTGGTTTGATAGGGACGTTTTGGGCATTGAGATTATCTATAGTTGTGGAAGCTTTCCTAACGTCCCGCTGGTCGGAAGGAAGGGTTGCATAAACTATAATCCGGCTATTGCTATCAGACAGTTTGGATATGCACTGAGAGGTCCTCCGAAGGATGAAGAGATACAGGAATCTCTGTATCTCACTGGTTTGCTGGAGGGGGATACTTTGGCTAGGGTTGAACATGCCTGGAGAAATGTCCATAGAAGAGGAAAGGTTGCCTTGGGAAAAAGCAATAGTCAAGCATACGCTCCATATTTGGTTTGGATTCAGAGTAAAGCCAAAGAGTTGATGATGCCATATCCGTCTATTCAGCCTGTGTATCCTCCGGAGATTGCAGAGCCTACCACAGTGGATATTCAGAGGTATAATCAGATTTTGCTTGAGAAGAAAGAATTGAAGAGAGCTATTGAAGAGTTGGAGAAAGAGATTATCCAACTTCGTAGTGAGAAGATAGAAGCAGCTCACTCCTTCAGAAGACAAACCGAACTTGTGAATAAACTAGGTACTGATCTAACTAAGGAGACTAAGGACAGAGAACGCACATGCCAAGATTTGAATGCTTCTTACCGTGTTCTTGCCACGAAGAAAGAAGAGTTGAATAAAGCCTATATGCGGATTTCCAAGTTTGAGGCTCAATGGAACGCTGCCATGTCCACCAGCAAGCAATGCGAAGACAAGTTGAAGGCGCATATCATCAAACAGAAGGCTCGTCTCAAAGCTAAAGATGAGGAGATCTCAAGAGAAGCTACACTCAGAAGACATAGTGACTCCAAACTACATGAAGCGCTTGCAACCTTAGAGGATCATAGAGAGGAAGCTAGTGCTAAGAGGCGTAGACTTGAGGAGGTTGTTGGGAAGGAGGACTCGGTCGAGGATCTTCAGTCCACTATCAGTCAGCAGGAGTTGCTCATACGTGGCTTGCTTACTAGGCCAGATTATCCAGATACACAGGCGTTGCTAAAGGATTTCCAGGCTCGCCATCCAGTTTGATTTATTTCTTTGCATTCTGTAGTGTAGACTTTTGTTTGGACCATCACCAGACCTGTTGGTTGAGGTCCTTTTCTGTTTGTACTCATTTGTTGTTTATACTTTGCCTGTGGGCTTATGTTTGTGTATATGAGGAGTTGGTATTCTATGCTTGTCAGCAGGGTTCTCCATTGTTATGTTTTTCTTGGAAGCCAGAATCGAGGGGGAAATGTCCCTATTTGCATAAATTCATGTTCGCATTTTAGCATGTTTCTCGCATTTGCAGGTACATCGGAACTGTTAACCTTATCTTGTTTCTTGTACTACTAGTGTTTCAGGATTGCAGATCAGATAACTCACCGCTACAGTACTAGAGGAAACCAGAAAAGGCTGATGGATCAAATGCAGGTAGAAATGCAAGAGATGAGAGATCGTATTGCGCAGCTGATGGAGATGATGCAAGGGGTTGCTAGTGGTCAGGCTCAACTTCAGACTTTGGTGCAACCTCTCATGGCACAAGTTGATGATGATGGGGTGTTACACGGTGGGATCTCTACTAACCCTCCTCGGGTAGAGACCCCTCGTGCAGGAAATTCTATACCAACTTTAGTCATCCCTAATGCTGGAGGGGGTGGTCACGGTGCTGGTGCTGGAAATGAGACAGGTTTTAATGCTGGTTTTGCCAATGGCGGTAATGGTAACGGAAATGGAAACGACTTTGGCCTCAATATTATAGGTGTTGTACATGGTAGTTTGGACCACACTTGGAATGAGGATAGGTAGGATGATGTATTCACTCCAAGGTTCGTAAATGCTGCAGGACCTTCTGAGGCTGATAGAAGGATTCAAATGATTGAAGAAAATATGCGATCTCTTGAGTGCCAAAATTCCATGGGGCTGGATATGTCCAACCTGGGGCTGATCCCAGGCTTGAGGGTGCCTCACAAATTCAAAGTGCCCGACTTCGATAAGTACAAAGGCACTACTTGCCCAAGGGTTCACCTACGCTCGTACTATAGAAAGATGTTCGCGTACTCGGACGATGAAAAACTCTTAATGCAGTTTTTCCAAGATAGCTTGTTCATCCCCTCTTTGGAATGGTACATGGGGCTGGAGCCCGCTGTCGCTACTCGAAAAATGCATCGTGCAACGACGGGGAGGCGAAAAGGATAGACAGAAGAGTTGCCACCGAACTTTATTTATCCCATGAGGGGAAAGGAAAATATCGAGAAACCCTTAGGAAAGAAATGGATAAGATGGTCTCGCGACCAAGAACGGGTTCGGAAGCCGGTTATGCGAGGGGAAGGTATTAGCACCCCTCGTATCCATCGTACTCGATGGGAACCATTTGTTTCTCGCATGTGTGAATATATTTGCTTAAATATTATGCTTAAAAGAGTGTTCCAAATGATAAAGAGAAGGGTTAGAAACTGGGGAAAGAGAGGTAACGAGGGAAGAGGAGAGAAAGAACAGACTCGATAGGACTTTGCGGTCCTAGGCCTACGTATTCTTAACAGATGTGAGAAAGTCAGAGTCGACGTAGTTCGGGGCTACGGATATTGGGGGGAATGTGCTCGGCAAGGATTGTGGCCCTTGTGCCTACGTATCTTTACTTGAAAGAAGTAAAGAATCAGAGCAGTTGTAGTTCGGCCTACGGTTTGTGGATGAGTTCTGGCAGACACTACTATCGTGTGCATTCTAGCAGTTTAGGTGTCTTGTTGCTCGTATGTGAGGAGACTTATGTGTTACCTGTTTGCGGTAGAACAGACGTAGCATGCCTTTCTAGGAAAGGGTGGAAAAGAAAAGGGTGCTCGCTAGGATATCGCAATCCTATGCCTACGTATTCTCAACATGCAAGAGAAATCAGAGCAACGTAGTTCGTGCTACTACGGGTAACTGGTGTTTTGTGGATGATGTTATCGTGCGTATTCTAGCAGTTTAGGTGTTTTGATGCTCACATGTGAGGAGACTTATGCGTTACCTGTTTGCGGTAGAATGGACGTAACATATCCTTTTTGAAAGACTGGTTTTCGCCATGCGAGGCAAGGTGTCACGTTTGATTGGTTGAATTGTTTTTAGGGGCGAGATAAGTCCTCGGATAGTAACCCCTTGCGGGTAGTACCCAATTCTTTATCTCAAAGTTTTTGTTATAAAAATGGTGTGGCGAACAAAGTGTCTTCGTATTGAAAGACGAGCATCAAGACCACACACACTACAATGAGTATCCTGCTACTCGGAGAGGAAGAAGTCTACACTCAATCCTCTCTCTTTAGTTCAACACAAAGAGAACTTCATTCTCTTATTAAAGTATTTTTGGTTTTGAGTGGTAAGTGCTTTGTGATAGAGAATCCTACGGTAAACGTCAAGCACTCGGGATAGGAGAAGGCCTACGCCTAACCACTCCACGACCATTCAAGTTATTGTTATGAAAAGAGTTTGAAAATGCACTCGGTACGGGACCGAGGTTTTAGGTGAGAAAGGTTTCGGAGTGGGGTTGTGAAAGTGAGAGATGGTGAATAAAGGCGCGTCTTCGTATTGAAAGACGAGTATCGAGACCACCCACACTATAGTGAATATCCCAATACTCAGAGAGAAAGAAGTCTACACTCAATCCTCTCTCTTTAATTCAATACAAAGAGAATTTGATTTTCTTATTGAAAGTGTTTGAAAATGCACTCGGTGCTGGACCGAGGTTTTTAGGAGAAAAATGGTTTGAAAATGTACTCGGTACAGGACCGAGGTTTTTAGGAGAGAAGGATGTGGATGAGTGCGGAGAATACAAGCGTCTTCGTATTGAAAGACGAGTATCGAAACCACCCACACTATAGTGAGTATCTCGACACTCATAGGGAAAGAAGTCTACACTTAATCCCCTCTCTTTAGTTCAATACGAACATAACTCGATTCCTTTATTGAAGATGTTTTTGAGAACCTGCAAAGAGATGAAAAACAGAGATAGATATATACAGGATACAGATAAATAAACAGTCCACCAATTAGGATTTAATGGTTTGATATTTATCAAGTGTTTTAAAACAATGTACAAGTGTTTGAATATTTACAGGATAATAATAATATACAGAATATATAATATGTACAAAAATGTAAATGACTGAAAAATAAAGCAATTAATATTTGACAGAAATTAAAGCATTTGTATATTGGTTAGTGTATCGAATCGCGACACAAAAGAATGGGATCTCGTCTTAACCACAAACAAAATGTCGATTAATCGAAGGTAGCCTATCGCGATCCCAAAGTAAGGAAGATGGCCCAAATGGACATCCCCCATAGATTTGAAATCGGGAAGGTTATCGACTTCGAAAATCTGACGCTTGCGGATAAAAAGACTTCATCGATCCACAAGTCAAAAATAAAATTGAATCAGAATAAGAAAACCCTTATCCTTGGACAGAAAACCCTAATCTGAAAGGGCAGCCTCCAAACCCTGAGGACACAACCCTACACACAGAAAACCCTAAACCTAGATTCAGCGGCCCTCTCCCAAATCCATCGTCTCCATCATCTGCAACATCAATATTCACCATTGAACTTCCACTTCCATTAACAAACTGCCATAACCTTCAAACTCATACCTCAAATTGAAAAGCCATTCTTGCGTGACCTAAAAAAATTGAGTCTGTTAGATCTGGAAAAGCACTTCGCCTTCTATGGTTCTTATCACAGCAACCATATTAACATCATAATTCACGTATTCCTTGTTTGGCCTATTCTCTTCACCGTTCTTGTTTTCCTCTACTAAACTCCTCCATTTTCTCTTCAAACAACCATCAACACACTTCAAACCTCCATTTCCAACCCAGACCTTCAACTTCACCGCTCAACCTTCACTACTCCATTCTTCATCCCGCCGTTTTCTCCAACAAAACACGAACCCTCGTTTTCTCTCCTTCTTCAACCTCTACCGAAAAAATACGCAGAAAGCTTCAAACTCATTCCTCATCGATCAACTCATAGCAAACTCGCAGAACGATTCTTTAACCCACCATACGGAACTCCAACTTCCATCAAAACCCAAATCTTTCCTTCAAACACACAACCGCAAATTAAAATCCCTAACCCAAAACATAAATAGGAGGAGATGGAGAGAGTTTGAGCGAAAGAGAAGGAAGGAACGAGATCCGTCTCGCCATCGTGTAAAATTGGTTTTGGGTTTGAGAGTTGTGAACAGAGAGAACACGAAGGAAGAAGGAGACCGTTCTCTCCCTTTCTTTTGTTTTTGTTTTTACTTTTCTTTATTCTTTTATTTTTATATTGTGCTATCTTTTTTTGTTGTTGTGGTTGCTGGGCCATGAAACCCATTCGGTTTATTTTTTTTTCTTATTTTTATTTCTTAACTTTTTCTTTATATATATATATATATATATATATATATATATATATATATATATATATATATATATATATATATATATATATATATATATATATATATATATATATATATATATATATATATATATATATATATATATATATATATATATATATATATATATATATATATATATATATATATATATATATATATATATATATATATATATATTAATTATTTTGTAATTAGTTTTGTATTTTGTTTTTTAAACAGTCTGCTGGTTTATTTTCTTGTATATATTATTTATTTTTTATATTAGTTTAAGTAGTTTTTAAATATTTTAAAAGAAAACAGTTTTTAAATTAATCCAAATAATATTCTAACAATAATAATAATAATTAATAATTAAATCTAATTACTCCTAAACAAATAATCTATAAAAAAACTCTATTTTAAAAAATAAAACTAATTACAAGTTCTAACAAATTAATAAAAAACTGAAAAAGAAAAAAAACATTCTATGTAAAAGAACTAATAATTAAACTAATTAATAAATTAACTCTAAATAATTAAAATTCTAATTAAATTAATACCAATAATAATATTCTAAACTTAACTTAATTAATCCTAAATAATCTAAACACTAATATTCTAATAAATAAATAAATAAATAAATAAAATAAAACCTAAATTATTAAAATTTAACTAAACAAAATCTGACCACTAATAATGAAACAAATTAATCATAATTTAATAATACTAATAAATATCATAAATCCTAATTTAATAATACTAATAAATATCATAAATCTCAATTAAACTAATAATAATGATCTAATTAATAATTAAAAATAATTACTCCTAAACTATTTAAAAGTTAAAACAAAATAATAAAAACTCTAAAATAACTTTAATATTCAAAACTAATTAAAAAATCTAATAAAAATTATATTAATGAAAATCTAAAACTATAAAACTAATAAATAAATAAAATAGATAAAAACTAGTAAATATTACAAAAAAAAAGTCTACTTGAAACTAAATCTATAAAAAAAAAGAAGAAGCTATATGATAATAAAAATCATTTACAAGTTATAACAAATTAATAAAAAAACTAATTCTAATTTAATAATACTAATAATTAATATATAAATCCTAATTAAACCAAAAATAATATTAAACAACTAACTAAAAAAATTCTATTTAACTAAAAAGCTATTTCTAAACTCTATAATTAAATCTATTTAAATTAAAACTATTTCTAATAAAATTTAAAAACTATTTTTAACTAAAAAACAAAATCAATTTCTATTTAAACAAAAATATAATAAAACCTATTCTAAAATTATAATAAAAAACAAATTGATTATCTAAATGAAAAGCTAAAATAAAAACATATACAAAATAAAATATTAGAAAGAAAAATGAGAAAATAAACATGGGATTAAAATTTACAAAAAATACCCTTAGGCCACGTGTCGCGCTCCTATTGGATAAAAAAAGTCGAGATTTGAAAAATGCCCAATCGGGGCGGACACGTGTCTAAACAGTATGAAATTAAATGAAAAATGCAAAATAAAAATGCGAAAATATTTACAAAAGTTGCCGGGTAAATTTAGGGTATGACAGATGCCCCTATCTAATTGGCTTAGACCGAGTAAGATGAATTGCTGCAGCGTTCATTTTTCAAGGTAGAAGTCAATTAGATACAAAGAATATCCTAAATTTGTCTAAAAAGGAATAAAAAGCTCGGGAATGAAATACTGGATACCTTACAAAGGTTGCTAACACCAAAAGGATGTTAACGGAGAAAACTTGACATCAAAAGGATGACAAGCCTATCAATAAAAGGATGATAGTACACTCACACACACTGCTCGTACATCAAAAGGATGTAAGGGATCCACTACCAAAAGGATAGTGGAGAACAAACGCTAGTCATGACACCAAAAAGGATGTCAGACCCATCACCAAAAGGATGATGGAGCGAAACAAGGCAAACCCGACACCAAAAGGATGTAAGGAGTCCATTACCAAAAGGATAATGGAAAACACGCTAGTCATGACACCAAAAGGATGCCAGACCCATCACCAAAAGGATGATGGAGCGGAGACGCTAGTCATAACACCAAAAGGATGTTAGACCCATCACCAAAAGGATGATGGAACGACAAAAAATCATCCCTAACACCAAAAGGATGTAGGGGATCCATTACCAAAAGGATAATGGAAAACATGCTAGTCATGACACCAAAAGGATGCCAGACCCATCACCAAAAGGATGATGGAGTAAAATTTATAAGCTACTACCACCAAGAGGATGATAATAACTCCCATGAGGAACGCCCATGACCCTGAATGATATGCCTCTGGCTGGGCTGAATTTTGCTTTGTTGATCTTGAATTTTGTGGGAGGACCCACGTTCTTGCAGATAATGCCCCTGACTGGGCTGATGATTGCATTGAAGCTCTTGAATTTGCCCAACAAATGTTGAGCAAATTCGTGGGGAACACCCACGGTCTTGCGGAAGATGCCCCTGACTGGGCTGATTATGATCTTGAAAATCTTCGAAATTGATCCTGGATCTGATCTCGTATATGTGAATGCTTGATGACGATAATATTCCATAAATGGAAATGCAAATGCAAATGCTAACACGCGGAGATACAAGAGTTGGGGGAGTATGATATGATTAAGAATATGCATATGATGCAAGATGCTTATGAAGTCGAATGCGATGCGCATGATGCATATGATAATGATGGATGTAGGCAGGTGACTGGGAATGCAGGTGATGACGTGGCGGACTTTTGGTGGTTGCTAATGTAAATTGGACTTTGGGTTGGAAGTACCAGATGAGAGCTGGTATTTGGAGGGTAGACCATATGGGACTGGTTGGCGAAAGGTTAAGTTGTCAAAGGAGGGCTAATTTTATGGTTTGCCAGATGGGAGCTGGACTTAGGGATGAGTTTTTCCAGACAAGAACTGGTGGCAAAAGGTTAAGTTTTCAGACGAGAACTGACTTCTAGGTTTGATGTCAGACGGGAACTGACTTTGTGGTTTACCAGACGAGGACTGGACTTTGAAATTGTGTTTGCCAGACGAGGACTGGTTAAACGGAAGGCTAAAGGAAGGGTGACCAGATAGGAGCTGGTTCAAAAGATGACATATACCAGACGGGGATAGGTATTCAGCAAAGGGTTAACCAGATGGGATTGGTTTGAAGGTTACAAGGTTTTGACAGGTAAGGACTGGACTTTGGAGGTTTGGTTTGTTTTGATAGGTGACAGGTTTAGGCTGTGGGATGAAGGATCCAATTACAGCAAGGCCTTCAGACGGTTAAGGTTATTAGGTGATATGACAATATGATTCCTCGACACTCGTTTTGAACTCAACAGTTGTTGATGAGGATGAACTTGCTTGAGTAGCTTTCCATGAGATGACCTCAAGATGGCTTGCCCCATAGTTTGTACCACGAAAGGATTCATCGTTTGTTTAACCGACTTTTGGTGGTTGACTTCAATATACTCTTTGGAGTAGTTTGCTCTTGAAAGAGCGTTGAAGCGACTTGACTTATCCTGATTGAACATTGGAGGGATCTATCCTCAAGTCAAAGAAACTCTGGGTGGCCTACCCCTGATTGGTATGATTCACTTTTGATCAACCGCTTATTGAATGATTTGCCCCATGATCAACTAATGCTTGGGGATTAGCCTCAGACTGATTGATTCTAATTTTGTGGGATGGAAATGCCCCAGATCCATAAGGCTCCAAGGTATATTTGATTCGGATCCAGACTGCTGAATGATCCAATCCTGTTTGATTGCTCTCTATCAAAATTTCCTTGATGCCAACTACTGACTCACAAATGAAACTGTTTGTTCACGAATGATAATCTCAATGCAAAGTTCATGCCAGTTTAGAAAAAAAAGTCATTTATTGAGTGTCGTGATAGTGAAACGAATGGACCGTTTAGTCCAAACATTGTGTTGAATTGATTGGTGTGAAATATATAGCAGGGATAATGACACCAATGCTGATGATTAGCAAATATGTGGGGAGTCAGTTTACGCAACCTTGCGATAATATGCTTTCAGAATAAACCTCGCCTCAATTAGGTCTTTTGAGGGTTGTAACGTGGCTTGGTTCATGGTTTATGAAGCAAAGGATATTAGGCTCAAAGTATTATTTGTACCCACCCCTTCTTCTTGATGATCTCCAAACCTATGTTCAGTTAATTATGCACATATTTGACGGTGTAAGCTTGATAGTTCAAGGTTTGCTCGAAATGGCAGTCACCTTATTTTGATGGATGTCAGTAGCCCCTTGATTTGGGTGGCCACTAAATCTTATTTTCTTTTTTCGGAGGGTTTGAAAACCTCTTTTGATTTTGTTTTTGATCCCTAACTTTTGCATGGAATAATTTTGCTTGTCAGATCCATCGGGATAGCCCTGATTTTTGCCTAAGTCCCCCTTTGAGGTGTTTGACTTAGTAGGCTTTTGGTTTTTTTGGATTTTGTTGGAAGATTTTGAATGCCATGTCATGGGTCATTGATGAACAACCGTCTTGTCTTTGGATTTTGAGTGCGGGATTGGATTAACTGAACAACTACCCTGCCCCAGGTTGAGTGTTAAGGGTTTGAATATCTCGAAGGAAACTCCTACTTCTAGGCTCGAAGTGGTTGACTAGGGATTAACTCCTTATATCTTCGGTGTTTAGGGGAATTAAAATAATGCTGGTACATCATTGACGAGGTTCTATCCAAAAGCATACGGTTTGCAATTATGGGTATTTCGTTTTCGTCATCCTCCCTCCAATCTTTGCTAAAACAACAATGATGAAGTAGAATGGATAAAAAGTGTATGTGTCTGTGATAAGTGGAAATAATGAGTGAATACGACGTGACTGATTCGGAAAAGGCATAATCACTTAATTAATATTACCATTCAAAATAACAATGTTTAAAAAGCAAGTAGCAATTAACAGAAAGTAAACTACAAGATGCAAATGATAAAAGCGCCCAAGGACTGCCAATGTTAGGGATGGCAACGGGGTGGGTCGGGGGCGGGTTTTACTACACCCGCACCCGCACCCGCCTCCATGTAACACACCCGCCCCCGCACCCAAACCCAATCAGGGATAAAAATTTACCGCCCAGACCCGCCCCCAGTAGAGAACGGGTGCACCCGCACCCGCCCCGCCCCCACCCGGAAAAAAATTAATTTCTTTTTAATTGCAATAAAAATTAATAATTTAATTTAAAAATTGATTATTTTAATAAATTAATTATTTATTTAATTAAAATTTTAATTAGTAAATGAATATTAATTTGATTAATTTAATTATTTTAATTGCAATAAAGGTATTAATAATTTAATTAAAAATATAATTAATAAATGAATATTAAAATCAGTAAATTAAGATAATTAAACTAAAATGCATTATTCGGGGGCGAGGGCGGGGCGGGGGCGGGGCGGGTGCAGGCGGGTCTTAGTGTCTCTCCACACCCGTACCCGCACCTGTAATTAAATGTCGAGTTTTCCCCGCACCCGCACCCGTACCCACTCAAACCGGGTTTTCCCCGCTAATTTCGGGGCGGGTCCGGGCGGACCCCGACGGGTCCGGGTTTTTTTGCCATACCTAGCCAATGTTGAGGACGTCTGCCTGTCTGGACCACTGGCTTATGGAAATGACCCTTTGAAATCTTCGAGCTTAGACAGCTGAGAGGTTAACATGGACAACCAAACTTCCTTCTGGAAAAGAGATGTACCCTTTGTCAATTAGTTGTTGCACCTTGGCTTGGAAGGCTTTGCATTCTTCTGTCAAGTGCCCCATGGATCCTCCATGATATCCATACTGAGCATTGGGATTGTACCCAGGAGGGTAAGGTTCTGGCACAGGCTTAAGAGTTTTAGGCTCCACCAATGAGTTTTGAATCAAATGCGGGAGAAGCTGACTGTGCAACATAGGGACTGGATGAAGCGGAGCAGTCCTTCTTTCCAAGTTGTTGCTGGGCCTATCCTGATTACGGCGCTGATTCTGATAACTTCAGCCATGGGCTCGTTGATTTGCATTAGGAACAACCCATGGTTTTCGGAATGAAGTTTTAGGCACGACTAGTTTCCCATAAGGATAACATGGCACTGGTAATGATGCATGTTGAGCAGATGAGGGACCACAGAGTTTTGCTGGTACATCGTGAGAATACCAAACGTTTGCTATGAGTGTGCTGGTTTCATCCCTCTCTTCCTCATGGAAATCGTCAAAAGATTCAATCTCACTGGCCTGACTGCTTGAGGCGTCTTGGATTTGTCCACTTTTAAGGTAGCTTTCGATGCACTCTCCTACAATCACAAGGTCAGAGAAACTTGATGGCGTACAGCCAACCATTCTTTCAAGATAAGAACCATGCAAACTGTCGATGAACATGTTAATTAGTTCCCTGTCCGAAAGTGGTGGTTGCACTCTTGCTGCAAATTCTCTCCACCGCTGTGCATATCCCTTAAAAGACTCATTGTCATTCTGAGATAGGCTTTGCAATTGCATGCGGATGGGAGGAGTGTCCAGATTGAACTGGTAAAACTTTAGAAAAGCGCTAGCTAAGTCCTTCCATGATTGAATATGGCTTCTTTCCAAATCCATGTACCAACTTAATGATGCCCCACTCAGACTTTCTTGAAAATAGTGGATCATCAACTTATCGTCATGTGTAGGGGTCATTTTTCGACAGTACATCACCAAATGATGCCTCAGACAACTAAATCCTGTGTACTTCTCAAAGTTGGGTATCTTGAATCTCGGAGGGATTACCAAATCTAGCACTAGACACATATCAGCAGCATCGAGGTCGGGCATGTCAGACACTCTCATAGCTTGAATTTTCTCCTCAAGGGCGCGAAGCTTTTCTTTCATGGGATCAGTCGTTGGCATCCTCTGGGGTCGAGTAGGAACGTTAGCTTGCAGAGGATGGCCATCCGGCGGAAGATCATACAGTGGATTAGTCGTCACAGTAAATCCTGGTGGAGACTCAACATCCTGGCGGTTGTTCTCTGGCATAGCTACCTCAGCTTACCTTGTTTGATTGGCCCTTCAAGGCGTTTACGTTCCTCTTGCTTCAAACACTTCACAACTCTCACGAGTTCAGCAGGAGTGTCGGGAAATCAACTGCGGGTTATGAACAAGGATGGGTAAGAGGTGAAAGTTGGGTTACGGTTACAGATTGAGGAGTTCATGGGTTGAAGGTGGTTGACGGAAAAGAGATGGTCGAAGGTGACGCGATCTGGGTTTTGTTGGAAGTTTAATGGAGTGTGTTGGTAGGTTGGAATGAGTACGGTTCGTTGTTTCTTTGGAAGAAAAATGGAGGAAGGTTTGTAGATGTGTTTCTGGGTTGTTGGAGCGATTTTGAAGTTGAAGACTTGGGTGGTTTGAAGTTCGTTATTTCGAGTTTGAGAAGAATATGAGAGTTGTTGAAGAAGATGAAGAGGTTTGAAAGATTATTGTTGTTTTGCAGGTTTGGGTCTGTTGATGTTGGTTTCAGAAGGTGATGAAGGAGATGTTGGGAGGCGGCAACTAGGGTTGAAGATTGAGAGTCCTTGTTTAGGGTTTGGAGGCTGAAGGGTTGTGTCCTTTAAGTTTAGGGTTTGGAGGCCTTATATATGGCAGGCACTTGGGATGCTGTTATTGATAATTAAATATATATATATATATATATATATATATATATATATATATATATATATATATATATATATATATATATATATATATATATATATATATATATATATATATATATATATATATATATATATATATATATATATATATATATATATATATATATATATATATATATATATATATATATATATATATATATATATATATATATATCTTAAACTAATTGACTGCATTAAAACAAAAATTAACTCATGATTAAAACAAAACCAAATGATAATCCTAATTTTAAATCCTAATTAATATAATCTAACTAAATTAATCCAAATAATATTCTAACAATAATAATAATAATTAATAATTAAAGCTAATTACTCCTAAACAAATAATCTATAAAAAAAACTCTATTTTAAAAAATAAAACTAATTACAAGTTCTAACAAATTAATAAAAAACTGAAGAAAAAAAACATTCTATATAAAAGAACTAATAATTAAACTAATTAATAAATTAACTCTAAATAATTAAAATTCTAATTAAATTAATACTAATAATAATATTCTAAACTTAACTTAATTAATCCTAAATAATCTAAACACTAATATTCTAATAAATAAATAAATAAACAAAAGAAAATAAAATCTAAATTATTAAAATTTAACTAAACAAAATCTGACCACTAGTAATGAAACAAATTAATCTAATTTAATAATACTAATAAATATCATAAATCCTAATTTAATAATACTAATAAATATCATAAATCTCAATTAAACTAATAATAATGATCTAATTAATAATTAAAAATAATTACTCCTAAACTATTTAAAAGTTAAAACAAAATAATAAAAACTCTAAAATAACTTTAATGTTCAAAATTAATTAAAAAATCTAATAAAAATTATATTAATAAAAATCTAAAACTATAAAACTAATAAATAAATAAAATAGATAAAAACTAGTAACTATTACAAAAAAAAAGTCTACTTGAAACTAAATCTATAAAAAAAAAAGCTATATGATAATAAAAACCATTTACAAGTTATAACAAATTAATAAAAAACTAATTCTAATTTAATAATTAATATATAAATCCTAATTAAACCAAAAATAATAGGAAGAGGGCGGCCGCGAAAAATGGGAAGTAAATGGGAAGAGGAAGAGGGCGGCCGCGAAAAATATCGGTGCCTCCTCCACCATTATCGCCGGTGGTCTCTACCCTGGTATCTCAATCTCAATCGGTTTTGCGAAGTAACACTGGTGACAAGAATCTGAACACAGCGGAAGGTGCGGGAATCATATATTTTGGAGAAACTTCAGAAACTTCAGATGCTCGGGAAGACGAAAGTATTGGGAAGAAGCGCAACAATATTGAACTGGAAAAACCTAATTCAACCCCATCTCCAGAAGAGGGGCGAAAGCTATGGGCTGATGTTCTAAAGGACAATCGGAATCCGGCGAAAGGTCGTGCTATGAAGTTCATACCCCCTCAAGTTGTGGAAGGGAAAATCGAGGTACAAATTGAAGAAGATGATGTCAGATCTGAAGTCAAGTTCTGGGAATCTTCTCTGATTCTCTATGCAATGGGAGCGGATTTGAGTATGAATGCTGTCAAAAATTTTATGACCAGGTCTTGGAACTTTGTTCAACTGCCGGACATGTATTTCAATGATGAAGGGTATTTCATTCTCCGGTTCAAATCGTTCACAGATCGAGATGAAGTGTTGCTGAGAGGGCCGTACATGTTAAGAAACATCCCTTTGTTGATTCGTGAGTGGAGGCCAGATTTCAAGATCAAGGATGAGCTATTACGAACCCTACCTATTTGGGTTAAATTTCCTCAACTCCCTATCGTGTTGTGGGGAGATACAAGCCTGAATAAAATTGGAAGTGCCCTGGGTAAACCTATTATGACAGATGAATGTACTGCTAATAGACTGCGAGTATCCTATGCGCGTATTCTTGTTGAAATGGATATTACCAAGGAACTACCTCAATCAATCACCATAGCGGATCATGCTGGAGAAAAGATGCAACAAGCTATTGAGTATGAGTGGAGACCTCTTTTCTGCAATAAGTGTCAAAAGGTAGGTCACTGCTGTGATAAGCCTAAGTTGAGGAAACAATGGTTACCTAGAAATGTGATACAACCTGAAACTAATGTGTTGTCTAAGAAGGTTGAGGATGATAATAAAGGGCCAAATGAAATAGGAACTGTCAATTTGGATATAGTTACAAGCAGGAAGGGTAATGCTAATTCTACTGCTGCTGAGATTCCTGCTATCAGAAGTAAGGAGGTGGAAAAAGTTATAGAAAAATGGACGGAGGTTATTAAAAGTGGAAGAGATCGAGGTAAACAGATAGGTAAGGTTGGTGTTGCAGGTATGAGTTCACATGACAATGGGTTTGATGCTCTAGAGATTTTGAAAGATCTCCTAGAGGCTCAAGACACTGGCCAATGATTGTCTCCTGGAATATCAGGGGGCTGAATAAAATGGGGAAGTTAAAGGAGACTAGCTCCCGTCTCCTAAACCTTCATCCCAACATTGCTATTCTACTTGAAACTAGAGTAAAAGTTGATAAAGCTAAGAAGGTTAGAGATTGTCTTAACCTCAGAGGTAAATATATTGACAACTATCAGTCTCACTACAATGGCAGGATATGGATTTATTGGGATGACAGTGATAAGGACATCAGAGTGGTGACCTGTACAGCTCAGATGATACATTGTGGAATTTATGATGTCAATGGTAAATTCCAAACCTGGATGACAGCCATTTATGCTATGAATCAACTGGACCAAAGAAGGAAGTTATGGGAGGATTTGGTGAATATACATAACAACCAACAAGGGCCTTGGTTCCTTATGGGGGATTTTAACAATGTGACAAAATCCATGGATAGGATTGGGGGAAATTTGGTGACTGAGAGAGAATATGTTGACTTAAGAAACTTGATGGACTATGCTGGGCTTTTTGAGAAGGATAGCACAGGTGATTATTTTACCTGGACAAACAAACATTCTGTAGGTACTATCTACTCAAAAATTGATCATGTGCTTGGTAATATAGGTTGGCTGCAGGAAAACACTGATATGAAGCTTGAGATTCTCCCTCCTAGTATTTCTGATCACTGCTTGCTGTGTTTGGCTGACCAGAAAAGAAACAGAACTGTATACACCAACTTCAAGTTCACTAATAGTGTGATTAAAGTGGATGGTTATCAGGATATTGTAAAGCAGAGTTGGCAAAAAGTGTGTATGGGTAGACCTATGGCTCGTTTGTGGTACAAGTTGCTGAGATTGCAAGCTCCTCTTATCAAATTGAGCAAGAAGTTCTCTCACCTCCAGATGTCCATTATTAAAGCCAGGACTGCTCTTCTCAAAGCGCAGGAAGATTTAAGGGTGGACAGAATGAATGCAAGCAACATTGAGAAGGTGAGACAATTTACTGATGAAGTGATTTCTCTGCAGGACCTTTATGTTAACATGCTGAGACAGAGATCTAAGTTGGACTGGCTTAGAGAAGGTGATTCAAATTCAGCTTTTTTCTATGCCTACCTCAATTCTAGAAATGCAGCTACTCATATCAATCAATTACAAAAGGAGGATGGCACTTATATTCAGAGCTTACCTGACATTGAGAAGGAGGTATGTGACTTTTATACAAAGCTGTATGGGGGTCAAGCTCAGAGGGTGAATATGATTGATCTCAATGCTATGAGGGAGGGGCCACAGCTAACTATGTTGCAGAGAGCTGATCTCATTTCCCCTGTCACTGTTGCTGAAATTCGTACTGCTATCAATGGGATTGGTGACCTTAAGAGTCCAGGCATTGATGGGTATGGTGGGAAATTTTTTAAGGCAAGTTGGAATATCATTGAGCAAGATGTTGTTGAAGCTGTTCAGGAATTCTTTGAGGAAAATGTGTTGTACAAAAGATTTAATGAAACTATTGTTACATTGATTCCTAAACATCCTGCTGCAAAAATGATTAATGATTATAGGCCTATTGCAGGGTGCACAACTGTTTATAAAATCATCTCTAAAATCCTCACTGCGCGACTTGGGAGAGTTTTGGGGACTATTATCAGTAAAACTCAGGCAGCTTTTGTTCCTGGCCAGAATATTCACTCTCATATTTTATTGGCAACGGAATTATTAAAAGATTACAATAGAAATAATGGTACGCCTAGATGCATGATCCAACTTGATATTCAAAAAGCTTATGACATGGTTGACTGGGGTGCTCTGCGTAATATTCTCAATGAGATTGGGATGCCACAGAGATTTGTTGAATGGATCATGACTGCTGTTACTACAGTCTCTTACAGGTTTAATATCAATGGTAAGTTTTCTGATAAGGTGGTAGCAAGAAGGGGTATTAGACAAGGAGATCCTTTATCCCCCCTCCTGTTTGTAATTATTATGGAATACCTTAATAGGCTGCTGTTCAGAATGCAGAGGAAGCCGGATTTCAATCACCATGTCAGATGCGAAAGGCTGCAGCTCACCCGTCTTACTTTTGCTGATGATCTCCTGCTGTTTTCTAGAGGTGATATAGTTTCTATAGAGATTATGCAGCGCACCGTCAATAGTTTTTTGGATTCAACAGGTATGAAGGTTAACCCTACAAAGAGTAAAGTTTACTTTGGTAGTGTATCAGATTCTGTTAAACAATCAATTCTGAATTTTACTGATTACGACGAGGGGTCTCTCCCATTCAGATATCTTGGTGTTCCCGTGAGTAGTAAAAAGCTGTCTGTGGTCCATTATTTGCCGTTGATGGATAAACTGTTGAGTAGGATTACGCATTGGAGTTCTCGACTTCTTAGCTATGCCGGTAGATTACAGTTGATCAAATCTGTGTTGTATGCTATTACCTCATATTGGATGCAGTGTGTTTGCTTCCCTAAAACTGTGATTAGAAGAATCAATGCCATTTGTAGAACCTTTCTCTGGACAGGAGGTAACAGCAGTAGTCGAAAGAGTCTGATTGTGTGGGATAAGATTTGTAAACCTGCGGCAAAAGGAGGTTTGAATGTGCTGGATCTAGTGGTTTGGAATAGCATGTTTATGATGAAGTTACTCTGGAATATATCCATGAAAACCGATAATCTGTGGGTTCGGTGGATTCATGCTTATTACCTGAAGAATGAGGATGTTATGTATAGAATGGTTAAAAATTCAGATTCAATTATTTTTAAAACTATTCTGATGCAGAGGGAAAATATTGGCACTATGCAGGGGGATTGGAATGAGATGGTGCAAGCAGGGAGATTCATTGGTAGGCGAGTGTATGCGAACTTATTGCCTGCCACTCCTAAGGTTGCCTGGTCCAGGTTAATTCTCCACAATAGAGCTAGACCCCGTGCCATATATACTCTCTGGATGACCTGTCATGGAAAGCTAGCCACAAAAGTTAGATTGAATCGATTTGGCATGGTGGATAACAACCAATGTGTCTTCTGCCCTGCGGCGGAAACCATTGACCATCTATTTTTTGATTGTGCTACTTTGAGGAAGATTTGGGTTGAAATACTTCACTGGATTGGTATCCCTCACAATCCTGGGGATTGGACAGAGGAGCTAAACTGGATGTTGAATTGTTTTGGTGGTAAAGGTTGGAAAGCCGATCTTGTTAGATTAGCTCTGACTGAAACGGTACATGAGGTGTGGAGGTTTAGAAATGACACTTGTTTTAATCAGAGAAATGACAGTAGGAATTGTACAGATAGAATTATTAACAACATAGTCTATAGAGGGTGGTCGAGCCCTAAGCTTAGACCACATATAGCTCTTTTGATGGTTCAGTAGGTCTTTTTGTTTTGGGCTGGATTTTGATCGCCTTGTTTTGTTCTTGATTTTGGATTAATGATATTTTTGATTCAAAAAAAAATAAAAAATAATATTAAACAACTAACTAAAAAAAAATTCTATTTAACTAAAAAGCTATTTCTAAACTCTATAATTAAATCTATTTAAATTAAAACTATTTCTAATAAAGTTAAAAAACTATTTTGAACTAAAAAACAAAAACAATTTCTATTTAAACAAAAATATAACAAAATCTATTCTAGAATTATAATAAAAAACAAATTGATTATCTAAATGAAAAGGTAAAATAAAAACATATACAAAATAAAATATTAGAAAGAAAAATGAGAGAATAAACATGGGATTAAAATTTACAAAAAATACCTTTAGGCCACGTGTCGCGCTCCTATTGGATAAAAAAGTCGAGATTTGAAGAATGCCCAATCGAGGCGGACACGTGTCTAAACGGTATGAAATTAAATGAAAAATGTAAAATAAAAATGCGAAAATATTTACAAAAGTTGGCGGGCAAATTTAGAGTATGACACCCGCTAACGTCCGTAGCTGGAAAGAACTAGCCGAAGCTTTTGTAAGGCACTATCAGTACAACAGTGGCCTTGCACCAAATAGAGTCCAGTTGCAGAATCTTTCTCAAAAGAGTAACGAATGCTTTAAAGAGTACGCCCAGAGGTGGCGAGAGCTTGCTGCTAGGGTACAACCACCAATGGTAGAAAGGGAGCTGGTGGACATGTTTGTTGCTACTCTACCAGGAGTGTACTATGAAAAGCTTATAAGCAGTATATCCAGAAGTTTCTCAGACTTGATAATCACCGGTGAAAGGGTGGAAAACGACATCAAGCTTGGAAAGATTCAGACGGGAGAGGTACCTTCAGCTGGAGGAGGAGGGAAAAAGATATTTGGGAACAAGAAGCGTGAAGGTGACGTTAGCTCAGTGACAAGTTCTAGAGGAAGAGGAAGGGGTCAGCCACAGAACCAATATCGCTAACAGCAGGTGGCCAGTGTCACTATTCCTGTGCCACAGCAACAACGACCACCACCACAACAACAACAAAAACAGTATCAGCCACAACAGCAAAACCAGCAAGGTTACAGGAGGTATCCTGATAGGGCCAGGCCAAATAGAGTATTTGACACTCCACTGATGCCTTACTCTCAAGTGCTTCAGACTTTATTACAACTGCAATTAATTCAGAAAAGGACCCTTGCTCCTTTGACCGGTGATCCCCCACCCGGCTATGATGCAAATGCACGTTGCGAATTTCACTCTGGGGCGCCTGGTCATTCTATTGACGATTGCAAGGCTTTTAAACACAAGCTGCAAGATCTCATTGACAGTAAAGTAATAAATTTTTCGCATGACGCACCTAATGTCGTGCAGAACCCTATGCTAAACCATGGGGAGGCTAGGGTTGGTGTTATTCTGGTATAGGAGGATTTACACTTGATAATGGATGTGAATGAACTAAAAACTCCATTGCAGTTTGTGAAGGACAAATTGCTGGTAGGAGGTGTATTCCCAGGCTGCAGTAAGGACTGTGTTGATTGCTTAAGTTATCCTGAGGGATGCGTTGATTTGAGAAGGTGTATCCAAGGAATGATAGATGAGGGGACATTGCAGTTTGAGCGGACTGCAGAAAAGAAACCTGTTGAGGAAGTAAATGAGAAGAGGGATGAGGTCGCTACGATCTCGATCCCATATAAGACTATAACTATTTGAGCGCCTCCTAGGCCACCAACAATCACTATTACCAAAGCAGGACCTGTGCCTTATGAAAGCACCAAAGCCATCCCGTGGAATTACGGGGCCGAGGTATATTGTAATGGTCAGAAGATAGATTTGAAAAGTTTTCCTGTGGAGTCAGCAGAGAATGTTGTGGGAGTAGGGGCAATTACCCGAAGCGGCAGGGTCTTGGCATCGCCTAAAGTGGTAGCTGAAAAAGCAGATAGAGGGAAGGGTAAGATGGTAATAGAAGAAACTTCCCAGTCTGGTGAAAAAGGATCTTTGGAGAATGATGTGGAGGAAGTCATGAGGCTGATACGCAAAAGCGACTACAAGATAGTCGAGCACTTACAGTAGACACCTTCCAAAATTTCGATATTATCGCTATTGTTGAGTTCTGAAGCTCACAGGAATGCATTGATGAAAGTATTGAGTACCGTTTTTGTGCCTCAGGAAATATCAGTGAACCAGCTTGAAGGGGTCGTCGGGGATGTAAACGCGGGAAATGGCCTTGGATTTACAGATCTAGACTTAACGCCAAGGGGAAGAAACCACAATTGTGCGCTGCATATTTCTGTTGAATGTAGAGGAGTGGTGATGTCTCATGTCCTTGTTGATACAAGGTCATCTTTGAATGTGTTGTCAAAGAAGGCACTTATGAAGCTAGATACTCGAGGAATTACTTGTACACCCAGTGATTTGGTTGTACGTGCTTTCGATGGTACTCGAAGGTCTGTCTTCGATGAGCTGACTTTGCCTATCCAAGTGGGCCCAGAAGTTTTCGACGCTGTATTTTATATCATGGACATTCAGCCCGCTTATAGCTGTTTGTTAGGCAGACCATGGATCCACTCATCTGGGGCTGTTACATCGACTCTGCATCAGAAGCTGAAATACATGGTTGGTGGCAGTGTCGTGACAGTATGTGGAGAAGAGGACATCATGGTTAGTCACCTGTCTTCTTTCAAGTATGTTGAGGTAGATGGGGAAATTCATGAGACCCTGTGTCAAGCGTTTGAAACCGTTCAATTAAAGGAGAAGGCGCCGATGGTGAGAAAAGAGCCTGAGGTGGCTATGTCTTCTTTCAAAGAAGCGCAGGCTGTAGTGCAAGCTTGATCAGCCTAAGGATGGGGGTAGGTGATTGATATTCCTCAGAAGCAAGATAAGTTCGGTCTGGGGTTCACCCATCGTCTTCACAAAGCACGCCGAAGTTCAAGGGGCCAATCAGGTTTACTAGCGGAGGTGTCTTTTTCGAGCAGCTTAATGCCATTTCTGATGATGAAGCTAGAGACAGTGACTGCGACATGGATGCCTGGATCAAGCCATGCATTCCGAGACAACGTCTATGCAACTGGTCCATCGAGGAATTTGTCCAAGTGACCAATGAACAGTAATGCTTTTATTTTTCAATTATTGTACAACCCTATGTTCTACCCGGAGCATAGTGGTTTGTTATTTCAGGGTTTGTCTTGTTTATGTTTGAATATTGTTTCATCTATTAATCAAAGGGCGTTTTTCCATTCAAATTTTGAGATCTCTGTTTTTCTTGTTTTATCTTTAACAGTAAAATGGCAATGTGTTTGTTTGCATATCATTTGAAGCACTTAACCATTTCCATTGCAGGTCTCATATCATTGCAATGACACCGACCAAGAATTTTCTATGACTCGCTTCGACTTTGATAACCCGGTATTCCAAGCTGAAGAAGAGATTGATGAGGATGAAGACTTGCCGGAAGAGTTGGATAGACTCTTAAGATAGGAAGAAAAGGTCATTCTGCCTCATGAAGAAGAGATTGAGATCGTCAACTTGGGTTTTGAGGAGGTCGTTAGAAATGTCAGGATAGGAGTTGCATTGCAAGAGGGAATCAAGCAAAAGTTGATAGAGATGCTTCGAGAGTACAGTGACATCTTTGCTTGGTCCTACAAAGATATGCCTGGACTTGATACTGACATTTTGGTTCATCGATTGCCACTGCGGGAAGAATGTCCACCCGTCAAGCAGAAGCTTAGAAGGACGAGACCAGACATGGCGGTAAAAATCAAAGAAGAAGTTCAAAAGCAGTTCGACGCTGGATTTCTAGCCGTGACAACTTACCCTCCGTGGGTCGCCAACATTGTACCTGTACCTAAGAAGGATGGTAAGGTACGAATGTGTGTTGATTATAGAGATTTGAATAGGGCGAGCCCAAAGGATGATTTCCCGCTCCCCCACATTGACGTATTGGTTGACAATACAGCTCAATTCTCGGTGTTTTCCTTCATGGATGGCTTCTCCGGCTATAATCAGATAAAAATGGCACCAGAAGACATGGAGAAAACAACATTTATTACACCGTGGGGAACATTTTGCTATAAGGTGATGTCGTTCGGGTTGAAAAACGCAGGGGCAACTTATCAGCGGGAACTAGTGACTTTGTTTCATGATATGATTCATCATGAGATCGAGGTCTATGTTGATGACATGATTGCGAAGTCCCAGACGGAGGAAGAACATCTGGTCAACTTATTAAAGCTGTTTGAGAGGTTGAGGAAGTTCAAATTGAGGTTGAATCCAAATAAGTGCACTTTCGGAGTTTGGTCCGGAAAGCTATTGGGGTTTATTGTCAGTAGAAAAGGAATCGAGGTAGATCCTGCAAAAATAAGAGCTATTCAAGAAATGCCAGCGCCAAAGACCGAAAAAGAAGTTCGTGGCTTCTTAGGGAGGTTGAACTACATCGCTCGGTTCATATCTCATCTAACGGTCACGTGTGAACCAATGTTTAAGCTGTTAAAGAAAGATCAGGCGGTGGTCTGGAACGAGAATTGTCAAAGAGCATTCGACAAAATGAAACAGTATTTGCAGGAGCCTCCGATACTGATACCCACAGTTGCTGGAAAACCATTAATCATGTATTTAACGGTTCTGGAGAATAGTATGGGTTGTATTCTCGGTCAACACGATGAGACAGGGAGAAAAGAGCATGCGATTTATTACTTGAGTAAAAAGTTCACAGATTATGAGTCCCGTTACTCAATGCTTGAAAAAACGTGTTGCGCATTCGCTTGGGCGGCCAAAGGTTTAAGACAGTACATGCTCAATCATACAATCATGCTAATTTCGAAGATGGATCCGATTAAATATATCTTTGAAAAGCAGGCACTTTCTGGAAGGATTGCCAGATGGAAAATGGTATTGACAGAATACGACATCCAGTACGTTTCCCAGAAAGCCATTAAAGGGAGTGTTCTGTTAGAATACCTTGCTGAACAACCAATTGATGATTACCAACCAATGAGATTTGATTTTCCTGACGAGAACATTATGTACTTGAAAGCAAAAGACTGTAATGAGCCATTACCCACTGAAGGTCCGGAGAGGGGTTCTCAATGGCAGATGATATTCGATGGCGCAGTTAATTCATATGGTAGTGGAATCGGGGCAATTATCACAACTCCCCATGGAAATCATATCCCCTTCACTGCCATATTAACTTTCCCTTGTACCAACAATGAAGCTGAGTACGAAGCATGTATCATGGGTTTGGAAGAAGCTATTAATCTGAGGATCAAGAATATCGATGTATATGGCAATTCAGCGCTAGTTGTTAATCAAATCGAAGGAGAATGGGAAACCTGTCAGCCCAATCTGATCCCTTACAAGGACTATGCAAGAAGACCGTTACCATTTTTCGATCGTATAGACTTCCACCATGTGCCAAGAGAGGAGAATCAAATGGAAGACACTTTGGCTACACTGTCTTTAATGTACAAGGTTAATTTTTGGAATGAAGCTCCAAGGATTGTTATCTCACGCCTCGACAGACCCGCTTTCATATTTTCCATTGAGGGAGCTTCTGATGGTAAATCGTGGTTCCATGATATCCAGAATTTCCTTAAGAACCAAGAGTATCCACCAGGGGCATCGACCCAGGATAAGAAAACTCTTAGGAGATTGTTTGGAAACTTCTACCTCAACCCTGATGGTGTGCTATATAGAAGGAATCATGATATGGTACTACTCAGGTGTGTGGACGAAAAAGAAGCAAGTTTGCTTATGGAAGAAGTCCACGAGGGTAATTTTGGCAAGCATGCCGGCGGACATGCCAGAACTCGAAAGATTCTACGAGCTGGTTATTTTTGGCTAACAATGGAGTCAGATTGTTTCAAATTCGCGAAGAGATGCCATAAATTCTAGATTTATGCTGATAAGGTTCATGTGTCGCCGTGCCCGTTGAATGTAATGTCATCCCCTTGGTCGTTCTCCATGTGGGGCATCGATATGATTGGAAAGATCGAGCCCACTGCTTCCAACGGACACCGTTTTATCCTGGTAGCTACCAATTACTTCACCAAGTGGGTGGAAGCAGCATCGTACGCTAATGTGACCAAGCAAGTGGTAGCAAGATTTATAAATAAAGACATCATCTGCAGATATGGAATTCCCGAGCGAATCATTACTGACAATGGTTCGAATCTGAACAATAAGATGATGAAGGAGTTATGCCAAAACTTCAAGATTGAACAACACAATTCATCACCCTATCGACCGAAGATGAATGGCGTTGTTGAAGCGGCCAACAAGAACATCAAAAAGATAGTGCAAAAGATGGTTGTCACATACAAAGATTGGCATGAACTGTTACCTTTCGCCTTGCACGGTTATCGTATGATGGTACGCACATCAACTGGGGCAACTCCTTTCTCACTAGTGTGCAGTATGGAAGTTGTCCTACCGCTAGAAGTTGGGATTCCTTCTTTAAGGGTTTTAGTTGACGTAAAACTTGATGAGGCAGAATGGATCAAGAATAGATTGAATCAACTTAGTCTGATGGATGAAAAGAGGCTAGCGTCAATTTCATATGGTCGTTTGTACCAGACTCGGATGAAGAAAGCTTATGACAAGAAGGTGCGCCCTCGAAGCTTTCAGACGGGCGATCTTGTGCTGAAAAAGATTCTCCCACCACAGTCAGATCACAGGGGCAAGTGGACTCCCAATTACGAAGGTCCTTTTGTTGTACGAAACGTTTTCTCTAGAGGAGCCATAGTATTATCCACCATGGACGGTGAAGACTTTGCATCCCCTGTGAACGCAGACGCAGTTAAAAAATACTTTGCTTAAAAGAGACCCGCTGGACACAAAAGAAAAGTCCAGGAAAAAATGGGGCATCCTGGAGAACCATAAAAAAGGAAAAGAGGTTCGGGCAAAAATTAGGGATAAAATTGAAAAAAGATGTAAACCCGCAAAGTCGAAAACCTGAAAAGGCGACTTTGGCAAAAATGGGTATCCCGGTGAATCGAAAACCCGAAAGGACCGTTCAGGCAAAAGTTAGGGATTGAAAAGAAAATGACTGCGTTCTGAGTAAGAACTTGATTGCTTAGTGGATTGGGAGAACCCGAGGGACGTTTATCCGAATCAATCTTTTCTGAAGACGAAGCGTCGGGAAAGCGTCAGGGTCAAGCGAGTCATAGAGGAATCAACTCATGGTGTTTGTCTGTGCCACATTGCCGACATTGTTGCACTTTTCGTTAAAATGTACACTTTTGTATTTGCTTTTATGCGTACCTGTAGTTTTGCGCAGCTTCCTCTTTTCAGGAGTTGCATCTGTTGTAAAACTTTGCCTATTCACGGGCCGATTATCAATAAACATATACTATTCAGTACTTGTCTTTATGCTTTGTTTTTATGCTTTTACTGTTTTGTTTGTGAAAAACGCCCGATGTTTTTGATGAACTTGCATACATAAACTTGCAGGCCTTGGCCAATAATTTCTAAAACTTTGATATTAATTGAACAGTGTCACGGACGATGACCAAAATAATCTTGTTGCATAGGACGTCTTGTCTGTTTGTCTTTTGCAGGGTTGTTGCCCTTGGGGCAAGGTTTGACGAATATGGATGGATTCATCTATTCCCCAAAGAGTATTGTTCTCCAGCAGCTGAGTTGGCATCTCTACCCCAGTAGATTTGTATGCAGTGTTTAGCATGTCCCTGGCAGTTTGCTAACGCGCTTTTTAATCCTCCGCAGAGTACAAGTATGTGTTTACTTCCCAGCGAGTCGAGATTCGAGCGTATCCCCATAGAGTAGGTTCCATGTTTTCCCCAGCAGTGGCCTGGTACTTTTCTCTCTCATTCAGTTTGATGGTAGGAACTCAGTTCCTAGTAGTGCAAACTGAGGCCTCCGGCAGTTAGGTCTTTGTTCCCCAAGATGGTTGCGTCTTGGAAGGCCGTTTAGGGAATTGTTTTTTCTCAAATAGGTAAAATAGGCTGTTTATCCTGGATGTTTTAGGTACTCGGTGAGTTATCTGTTCCTCAGAAAGTTTTGTTTTGGAGAGTCAGTCTGGGATTTTCCTCAGCAAGTAGTGATCTGCGTCCTAAGTTGAGTTTTGGATTTTCTGTTCTTGTATGAATTTTGTCCCCGGTAGGGGGGTCTTTTGAGACCTTTTCATTTCGGTGTAAGTCCAATTATTATTGGCATGGGTAAGCTTTTCCCTGCAGGGTTGTTTGTTGTGCCTGACAGGATGGTTTCTGTTCTCTAGCATTTACTTTGTTGTTTCAGTTCCGACGCATCTGCATGTGTGCATAGCATCTACTCAAACGCATAGCATTTCCATTTTGTATGGAGCATTACGCCATTTTCAAACATTTGCATATGAAACATAGACCAGGTTATTATCACTTTGTTTAAGGTGTATCTTCAGAGGTTTGTGTTTTCGAGCATCCAGGCTCCAATCATTTTGAGCATCCAGGCTCCAGTTTTTGAGTATCTAGACTCAGATTCATTTTGAGTATCTAGGCTCCAGCTTTTGAGTATCCAAACTCAGATTCTTTACCGAGTATTCATGCTCTAGTTCGTTTCTTTGAGCATTCAGACTTTGTTTATTGAGTATCCAGACTCAGATTTGTGTTTTTGAGCATTCAGGCTCCGGTTACTTCAAGCATTCAGGCCTCGATTTTTTATGGAGTACCCAGACTCCGGCATTTTGGATTGTAACCTTTTGCCAGTATGGTATACAGACCATGGCGCTGCTTTTGATGTTTGTATTCTCTTTCCCCAACGGGGTGGCTTTGAGATCAGTACTGCTATATTCGGATTTTCTGCGGTTGGTAAATTTCTGGTTTCATTGGTATTCAACCGTCTTTTACCTTGAATGCGTGAAAGTCGTTCGTTTTTCACTCATTCAGGTCCAAGTCGTTTGAATAGGGGCAGCTGTTGCACCCCAAAATTTTCTCAACCTTTTGCTTAACTTGGTTTGTGTTTCATTTCATTTCATTTTGTTCTAGCATTTGCATTGCATAACATTTTTCATTGATCAGGGGATCAAAAGGATGTGCATAGTAAGAGAGGTCTTCCCAGAGCATTGAACCTAGGCAAGGATTGTTACTCAGGTTTGATTGGTCATCAGGACATCTTGAAGTGGTCAATGTCTTGTGAGAGGATAGATGGATGTGTGTGGGTCAACTCCTAACTTGGAGGCCAACTGAAGAGCATCAGAGGTTTATGAAGCCATGGTTATGGATATAAGATGATGAGGGAGCTCATTGAGTGCCTTGAGGGTCATTGTGGAGCTTATTCAAGTTGTTGTGTGAAGTGGAACAAGCCACAGTTGAAAGTGTTGCAATTAGGGTTTTCATCTGGCAAATCCTCAATCAACTGTGCAATAGAAGGAGATTAAAACTCAATTCAAAGTCTCTATGGTCATGGTATGTTGTGTTAAGACATATGAGACATCATTTCAAGTTCAATTCATCAAGAGTTAAGTGTGTGAGAAGTTACTAAATTAGGGTTCTCAGGGTAAAATCCCCTATTTAGTGCCTGACTTCAAGACCACCCAACTCAAGATAAAAGTATCATATCAATTTTTGGCCAACATGGAACTTGTAGAGCATGTTCTTAGCTTTAATTTGAGTACTAGAAGTCCTTGATTGGATTTATATAACTCATGTTATGATCCAGACAAGTTACAGGTCATCAGAGGGATGTGATTTTGGTCAACAAAAGTCAACCAACTTCCAAGCCATTTTTGACCTAGAAGGATGTTTCTCCTCAACTTTTGGCCAACATGAAAGTTGTAGGTCTTGGTCTTAACTTTCCAAATTGTATTAGAAGTCTTTCATCTGATTTGTAGAACTCAAGTTATGAGGGTTACAAGTCAGGGGCATTTTGGGAAAGTAAGATTACAGGTCATAAAATTATAGGTCCATTTCACCAACTTAAGTACTTCAAATGGAAATATTTTCAACATGAAAATTGCTCCAAATAGGGCTATTTGCATAACCAAATCATCTCTTGTCATGGTGGGGGTTTGGATTGAAGATTTGGGATTTGAATTTTTCATAAAGGAGGCTTAAAATGAGAAATTGAGAATTAATTGATTTTGAACTTTTTCAAGGCAAGTTTATGCATTTTATAATTGCAAATAATGATTCAAAGGCATTACCACTTTCACATTGAAAATTTGGGGTCTTAAAATTAGCCATTTTCATGGTTTCTTCCTCTTGAAGTAACAAATTGTAAATCAACCATAGGATCAAAATCAAGCCTTAAATCTTAGCCCTTTGATCAACTCAGGTGATTTGGAGTGGATTTGAACCAAAATTCAAGCTGGTGTAGTGGAAAAACATGCGTATGGCCATGTGAAAAAGTGAGGAAAATTGAATTTGTGAATTGGGATGTATGGCTTGAATTGGAGCCCCATTTGATCCTAAACCCAACACAAATATTCCAGATGAAGATTGGATCAGAATTAGGTCATTTTCGTGCAAGAGCAAGAACACATTTGAAGAAAGTGGAGAAAACTAAAAATACGATTTCTCAGATTCATCCATTTTCAGACCAAATTGAGCATTCAAACACCTCTATTGAAGTTCATAGAGTGATTCTGGGCACTTTTCATCAAGCTTCAGCATAGTTTCAAGGCCCAGTGGAGGCTTTCCACTAGGTAAACCACTTTTCCAAATTACTCTCAATTCGTGTTAAACTTGCTTGCCATTGTTGGATGTTTGTAATCCTTGAAGCATGTAGATCATTTTTTAGTCATATTTGTGGTTGTTTGTGATGTTTTATGATATGAGCTTCCACCTTGTTGTGTTCGTTTTGCTTATTTCTTGAGGTTTCTGGCTTAAATTTTGGTAGATTTATACTCTATGAAACATGTATATCATGTTTGGTTACTTTTAAGTAAGGTTTGAGAACTTTTGGATTTGAGGTGCAAAGTTGTTTGGCTTCGGTTTGGCTTTATCATGAGGAATTATTGGAAACTAATAGCGGATTTGAGATCCTTGCGAAGAGTAGATGAAATTTCATCTAAGATTCGTCCAAAATGGTTGAGAAATGAAGGCTGTGTTGTTGTGGTGCTATTCACGGCGGTCAGAGCTTGTGGAGAAGATGATCGTAACAGTTCTCTGGCCGGTGACTGGTTTAGGGCTTTTCCAAAGGAAGAAGATGACCTCACATCCGTCTGATGCGTATACTTTTGCTTCCAACGGTCTTGATTAAGACCTATTGTGCTCCCCGTTTGACCGTTCCACACCTTGTCATTATTTGAAATTCATTTTTTCGTTGGCACCCTCCCAGCCACTTGATTGTTGACCACTTAATCACACGTCCAAGGATGAGTCCTCATGATGCGCCATATTTGACTCCCCACACGAGATTACTATATTTGTTTGATTTTATTTAAGTTTTTCTGATGGGCCCTAGCACACTATGCTTTTGACACCCCCTCTGGGCCCAGTCCAATTTTTCAACTATTCTCTGTTGCTATTTACACCACATTCTTGTTTATTCTTTTTTTATTCTCATTTCTTTTGTTTTATTTTCATGATACAATTTAATTCATTATAATTAATTTCCTGATTATTTAAATTCACCAAAAAAATGTTTTAGACACTTTGACTTATGTTTTATTTTATAATATTTTTATTTTATTTTTTAATTTTATTTTCATTTTAAAAAAGAATTAATTAATTGGGGATGTTTTATTTGAATTAAATTGTAGCATTGTTCTCTTTTGATTTTATTTCTAAGTGTAAACTCCTTATTTTTGCATGAAAATTTTTTAGCATTGCATTAACATGTTGAATGATTTTTGCATATTTTTATTTCTGTTTTTTATCAAGTTTTGCTTAGTGTTTTGGTTTGGTTTTGTGACCCCTTCCTTTTGCCCTAGTTTAGGGCATACTGTTGCACCCTAAAATTTTCTCAACCTTATTCACTTGGTTTATGTTTCAATATCATTAGCATTTGCATATAGAGTCATGTGCATAGTCTACACATCTGCATAGCATAAGCATAGCAAGTCATCCAACAGGGGACCAATCATTATTCTCATCTCTATGAGCCTATCAAGAGGTTATTATTCTAATCCAATCCCATTCAAGTCATCAGAAAGAATTTGGAAGCTATCAAGTCAATGGATCAAGCAGTTCATCTATCTCCCATCTGAGGGTATCTGGGGATCAACAAGTGAGTTGTGAGCTGTGAATGGAGCATGGAAAGTATATGGACATCATGGGAGACTTAGAAAGTCATTTGAAGAAGGATACAAGTCCTTGATATGATCACAAGTATTGCAATTGGAGACAGTCAACTAGGGTTTCATCTGGGGTCAACTCTAGGTCAACTCTAAGTCAAGTGATTAATTAAAAGGCATTGAGGTCTATTGGAGAGATGTGGGGTTCATCATTTGACATGTAAAGAAGGATATGTTGTTATGTCAAGAAGAAATCAAGAGAAATCAAGGAGAAGAGGAGTTTCTAAATTAGGGTTTCTGTGTAAAATCCCCTAATTTAGGTCAAATTTCCAAGCAAGATAAGTCAAAATGCAAGCTTCAAATGGATCCTTGTCCAACATGAAACTTGTATAGGATCTCAAGACCTCTAATTTGAGTGGTGGAATACATCAAGAAGATTTATAGAACTCAAGTTATGGTCCTTGCAAGTTACAGGTCATCTGAGGTATCTGAGATTTTGTCTGTGAAAGTAACTTGACTTCCAAGATATGTTTACCCCTCAAGGAGATTTCAAATGAATTTATGGTCAACATAAGAGTTGTTCCTCATTGTCTTAGCTTTCTATAATGGTATAGTATGCCTTCATATGATTTATGGAGATCTACTTATGGTCTTGGCAAGCAAAGGGTATTTTGGTCATCTGGTGATTACAGGTCATTCTTAGCCTATGCCTAAAACTCATACAAGGAAGCTTCAAATTAAAAACTTCACAACATAAAAGTTGCTCAAAATGCCATTTTAAGTCAAGAAAAGAAGTCATGAAAGTTTGGAAATGCATAGAATGAGACTTGACCAAAGTTGGTGAAAAATGACCTAAAAAAGGCATATAAGTTGAAAAAGTTGAAATAAAAAATTGGTTTGAGAGATCTACAAATCCAATATGGGTCATACAATATACCAAATTGATTCCAAACATCATTTTAGAGACATTGGTTCAGCCACTTTTTTGAGTTAAGGGTTGATTTTTGGACTTGCTTTGTTATTTTGTTACTTGCATAATAAGATACACATGAGAAGTTCAACATAAAGCAAAATTAAAGGCATGTAAGCTCTCTTATCATTCCCATTTGTCATGCAAGGAGATATTCACTCATGGTTAAGGGGTTGTTAAGAGATAAAGGAGAGATATCATGAGAATTCAAAGTATCATGGCATGAGAAGTTCATGAAATTTCCACAAGTTTCTAGAGCCATCTAGAAACTTCTCAAGCTGTTAGTCATCATCTATATAATGAATTGAAGCCAATTGTGCAAAAGGTTGGTGCATTGAAGGAGAGAAAAGAGAGAACTTCATAGTTGCTTCCATTGTAAGAAAGTGCAAGAATCACCATAATCTTCCATTTCTGATCACTTCTGTTCTTCATTCATTATCCATTGAAGTTTGTGAGTGGGAATGAGCATGGAGCAAGGTCCAACAATGGAGGATTGAGGAGTTAGGGTTCACATTGCAAGAATCCACATCAGAGCTGCAGCCAAGAATTCAAGCACCTTCCACCATTTCTTTTGCAAACAGAAACCCTAGCATCATCTAAAGATCATTGGTGAAGCTTGCCAGGCCTTGAAGTGCACGATTCCACCACTGTTTCATCAATATTGCAAGGTATGCATTTCAATCTATATCTCTTCATCTAGGTAGTAATAGATGGAATGGTTAGGATCAGAGTGTTTAGAGACCATAGGTGATTGAATTCTGAGAATTAGAGAGACTTCTGTGAGGTTCCATGGCAGAGTGTTGAAACTTTGATGATCAAGGATAGGTTGTATATTGAGTATTAATGAGCATGCATTGGCTTGGTGAGATCAGGGTAACATAATGAACAAGATAGGACAGTTGAATGGGAGAATTGTGAGGCTCCATTGATGAGTGCAGTTAGTATTCTATGAGGTTCCACCTATCGGGTTTAATCATAGAGGGGGTTTTAGAGAAAAATAAGAGCATGGTCGTGTAGAGGGGAAGAAATAGAGTGATTTTGGTCTTTACAAGTTTTGATTTCATGGGAAATTGAAGGAGAACGAATGGCTTGATCATGGTTGCATGGAAGCTGTGAACCTCTGCAAACCCTAACTCATTTGGGACGATGAAGGACAGCCGTCGGATTGGTTCTATTATTTGACCTTTTCACCCAATCGTGTGGACCAGATTTGAATTGAAAAACGGAGGGAGAGACTGAAGTGAAACGCAGCGTTTCACTTAAACGCGCGTTTGGGCCTTGGATCCAATTTTCTATCCCCACCCCCCCAGTTGACAAGCCCAATGTTTTACACGTGATTATGTTGCTATTCACACCAAAGTTTTATTTTTTTTCTTTTATTTTCCAAACCATTTTCTGAAATGCGCTGGGCCTTGCACCATGTTCTATCTGCACCCCACTTCCTAAGCCCACCTGGAAATATAACTGAGCGAGTTGGCTATTCAGACCCCCCTCTCCTTTTATTTCCTATTTTGCTATTTTAATTCCTTTAATATTTTTGATATCTTTAAAAAAATCATAAAAAATGGGAAAATTAATATTTTTAATTCCTTCTTTTTGCTATAGGTCCATTATTCTGTCTAGAAAAATACCAAGTAATAAAATTGACATTTTATTTTGTTTTTGATATTTTTCATGTATTTTTTCTTGTAAATAGCATTTTCTTAAGTTTAGTTTAGTACTCAAATTTGTTGATTTTGGTTCTCATAGGTTCCCTTAGATTTAGGGTTCATTCTTTTTAGAGTGATTAGTATACAACTTCAACTTGTACATAAGATTTAATTCACAATTTTAGAAATTAATTTTAGGTGATTTGATTATAGGTGAATAGCATGACCAAGATTAGGGTTTAAGTGATGACATAGGAGAATTGAATCATTTCTCTTAGGACTTAGAGATTGGATATTTTGGATATGGGACTATAGGGACTATGGGTAGTTATTAAATCCCTTAGACATTATTAGGGTTCCCCTACTGCTATTAGTATACTGTTTGTATCTGTTTGACTGGTGTGGTGTGCCCCCTGGGATTGTTGTTTGTTTGTGTGGGTATTGGGATTGCTTGGGAGAGTTGAAGACTTGTGATGATGAAGGCCATTGGAGATCTAGAGATTGAAGTCCAGAGTTGATGAGGAGATTCTATGCTGGCAGCTGTTGAAGTTAGTAGGATCTAGGAGTTAGGCAAAGCCCTAGAGTAGTCAACTTGATTCTCAAACATGGAAGGTCTTGACTGCCTCCATTCTTCTCTGTGATGCAGAGTCTCTCTAAGACACTCACCCCCTTCCTTTGGAAGGCTTGGTGCTACTGTCTAAGGGATAGAACTCTTGAGAGAAAATATCTTATGTGTTAGTAGCAGTTTGTTTGCCACCCTTGGTAGTCAACTAATTGCTTAACACCCAATTCACTCTTGTGATTGATCCCTCATCCTGGAGGTTTGAGACTTGAAGAAAAGCCATTGCAGACTGAAGATTGATGACAAAGACCTTGCCTGAAGGCTGTGGAGATGGAGATAGATGCTTGCTGAAGCTGGTAGCTGATTGGAGATGACTTGAAGATAGGAATTGATGCAGAGCTGCTGTGGCTGTTTATTTTTGCTGTATTTCATTTCTGATGTATTGATTAGTTTTCCTGACTGTATTGTTTGCTATTAACCTGTTGGGTTGAAAGTGAAGTCTGTTCACTTTTGCCTATTGTCTTCTAGGTTCGAGGTTGAGTGGGACTCCCTTGCCTCGCTTGTATTGTTGCATCCATGCATTTTACTGCTTTACTGTATAAATCTGAGATTGTTTCTGTTTCTGTCTATTCCCTTAGGATCTATGTTTCTCTCTGTGCAGGAGAGGAGCATGATAGACACTAGGTCTTAACCCATGCATGATAACATTAGGTTAGTTTGATTCCCTTCGCAACCATAGGTTAGAGTTCCGTCTCTTTCTTTTCTCAAAACAAACAGAAAAACACTATAATATTTCAAACACAATAAAAGACACTTCTTCCGTAAAAGAACGTGAACTCATCAAAACGTCATTTTTGTCCGCTTGGACTGTAATCAGAAAAAACCCTTTTTCAGAAGGAGATAAAAGCAATCAAAACAGACTTGTGTCGTACGTAGCCCGAACTACGTTTGCTCTGATCTTCCATGCTGTGTGGAAGTACGTAGGCATAGGATGCGATATCCTAGCGAGCAACCTTCCCCTCCTTTCCCGTAGGTAGGCGAACTACGTTGACTCTGATTTCTCGTTCCAGACGGGAATATGTAGGCATAAAGTGCGATACTTTGCCGAGTCATTTTCTTTTCTTTTAACCCTTGACCTGTAGAATAGATAGAAGTGCAATCCATACCCGAAAACAAGCATGGATCCCGTCGAGTACGACGGACGTGAGGGGTGCTAATACCTTCCCCTTTGCGTAACCGACTCCCGAATCCAGGATTTGGTTGCGATGACCATTCCTTTCCCGTCTTTGCGGTAGGTTTACTCTGAGCGTTTCCTTCCCCTCCCGTGGGATAAATAACGCGCGGTGGCGACTCTTCTGTTCAGCCGGCGCCGATTTTCGTAGTAGCGACAGCTGGCGACTCTGCTGGGGATACAACGTCCCCTGGCTGCTAAGGACTGCGATAGTTCTTATGCATTTGGGATCCAACGTCCCTTAAGAGAGTCAATCCTAACGCTTGTTTTCCCGTCGAGAATTTTGTATGGATTTATATTCCTGACCTTTACTTTCAGCTTATTATTATTATTGCTGTATTTTGGGGTTGTGATGGGTGTTCTGATATTGAGTGAGAAGCCGGACCTGGGCTTGAGTGCACCTTAGACTTAGAGTAGAGATTAGTGGGCGCCCGCTTGCTTTGCTTGCCTTGGTGTCCCGCGAAATCTACACTCAGACGAGGTTCCTCTGGTTGGCCTCCTGCCCCTTCCTTTGGTTGGCGTGGGTTGCTGGTTAGTTGAATTGTCGACTCTGGGGACCGATCATTTGGAAGTTGGCTAAGTGAGGCCTCTTCAGGATTTGATGATGCCACTCCTTCTGGGAATCGTATCATCAACCCTGAAAGTCTGTGACGCCGACGACCGCATAGAATGCCATACCTTGGTCAGTTACTAGGACATCTACCTGTGAGAGGGTTTGGGGTTATGCAGGTAACTAGACCTTCAGACACCGGTTATTTCTTGATCAGAGATCTTGAGTATTTATGGAGAGTTCTGAGGTCTGTCAGAGACCATTTGGAGAGTTCTTAGGTCTGTCAGAGACCAGTTCGAGATATGATTTGAGGTCTACCAGAGACCAGTGGGAGTTTTTGTTTGAGGTCTGTCAGAGACCAGTGGGGGAGCTTTGTGATAGGTCTATCTGAGACCAGGGTTTGAGGACTTCTAGAGAGTCTATCTGAGACTTCTTGATATGGTTCAGGCTATTCAGCTACGGCATTTGGTCCCTGTTGCATGTCACTTGCATTGCATTCGGTTGCATACCCATCATCATTGCATCCCACTAACGTGTGTCTGTGCTGCAGGTGCATTTGCATTTCCCTATTTCTAGTGTCCGGGTTTCTGAGTGATTGGTCATGGCCAGCTTAAGAAGGACAGTTGCTTACAAATTGCCTACTCCTGATGTTGTTCCCCTGCTTGGGTTGATCTCTCTGGCTGATGAGGATGTTCGTAGGAGCTTCAGAATGAGCTATGGAAGACTATTAAGATTGGTGCGCAAACCCACGGAGATGGAGCTAGATGGGCTGTACGCTTTGATGCAATTCTATGATCCCGCATTGAGATGTTTTACGTTTGCTGATTTCATTCTGGGGCCTACCATTGAGGAGTATGTGGAGTTTACTGAGTTACCCGTGCAGAACCAGGTTCCATTCATTCATTCTGGCATTAAGCCCAAGACGGAAGACTTGGCAAAAGCTTTGCATGTGGATGCTTCTGAACTGTTGACTACTGTTTCCCGTGGAGTTCCAGGCTTCTCGCTCCAGTTCTTGATTGGTAAAGCCCAGGAGTATGCTAAGAACGGGTGCTGGATTGCCTTCAATGCTGTGCTGGCTCTGTGCATTTACGGCATAGTATTGTTTCCCAATGTACCGGATTTTGTGGATTTCGATGCCTTCTACTTGTTTGCCGCTGGTAATCCTGTACCGACCTTGCTCGGAGATTTCTACCACTCACTGCATTACAAGAATGAGAAGGGAAGAGGAAAGAATGTTCATTTCTATGTACCATTGCTGGGTATGTGGTTTGAGAGCCACCTTCCTAAGAGAAGATCTGTCATAAAGACTACAGTCCCAGTTGGCTGGCCGGAGCGCCTGATGAGGTTATCTTCCGAAGACGTCGAATGGTTTGATAGAGATCTGCTGGGATCTGAGCTTATCGTCAGTTGTTCTGGGTACCCTAATGTTCCGTTGATAGGGAGGAAAGGGTGTATCAATTACAACCCTTCTCTGTTCATTCGCCAATTCGGATATGCGCTGAAGAACCCACCCAAGGAGGAGGAAGTACAGGAATCTCTGTACTTCACCGAAGATTTGAAGGGGGAGTTATTAGCCAAGCTGCAACATGCCTGGATGTGTATTAACCGGAGAGGGAAGCCGTTGTTAGGGAAGAATGACTGTCAGGCCTATGCACCTTACAGAGTTTGGATCCAGGAGAGAGCAAGTCAGTTGCGGATGCCATTTCCAGATGCACCAATCCTTGTTCCCATTCCGGTAGCGGAGCCTACTACTGTTTCTAGGGAGGCCTACGAGCAAGTTGTGAAAGGAAAAGAAGCCTTGAGGAAGATCAACGAAGGGTTAGAGCAGGAGCTAGCCCAGGTACGTAGTGAGAAAAACAAGGTCGTGCATGCTCTCCAACAGCAGATCGAGCTAGTAAGCAGACTAGGGGCTGAGTTGACTGAGGAAAGGAAGAAGCGCGAACGTCTGGGGCAAGAGTTCAGAAGCTCCCATAACATGCTCGAATCCAAAAAGAAAGCGCTCGACGCAGCACATCGAGAGATCTCTTCTTGCAATAAGACTTGGAATGCTACGCTCACCAACAATAAGAAGAGGGAGGATAAGTTGAAGCAGCAAATCTCCGACCTCGAAGAGCAGTTGAAGTCCAGCATCAAAAAGTGTGAAGAAGAAGTGATGACCCGGTATAGTCTCCAGAACGCCCTGAACAAGGCCATCAAAGGCAGAGATGAAGCTGTGTCTCAAAAGCGTAAACTAGAGGATCGCTTCGGAGAAGGGGCATGGGAGGAAACTGCTGAAGACGTGCGACGTGTTCTCAAGAGAAGAAACCAACTTGTTGAAGGGCTGCTTACCAGACCAAGCCATCCGGAGACCAAGAAGTTGCTAGAAGAGTATCAGACTTATGGGAGTGTTTGATCCTTTCATGTAGTAGCTTGTATGCTTTATTTGCGTAGCGCTGACCATCACCAGGATTGTTGGATGAGGTCATGCCTTCTTATTATACTCAGTGATACTGTATTATTGGCTCATTGGTTTTCTCCACAATATATGAGGCTTTCTGTGATTCAGCTCCGATCTTTATATTGCTGTCACTGCACCGGCACCTTCACACTAGAATCGGGGAATGAATTTCCCTAATGCACAGACACACACATTGCATTGCATTCATATTCATATTACATTACAGGTAATCATCGGATGATATCTTATCTCCTGCTCTGTAACAGGTATTTTCAGGATTGCAGATCAACACCCGCACAGATACTCCACTCGCACCAATTGTCGAAGAATTATGGATCAAATGCAGAACGAGATGCAAGATGTGCGCGAAAAGCTAGCTCTTTTTATGCAAACCATGGAAGCTATTGCAAAAGGTCAGGAGAATTTGCAAGCCATGGTACAACCTCTGTTGGCCCGAAATGTTGGCCACGGTAATGAAGATCATCAGTCTGTGTGAGTCGACACTGTTCATGGGGATGGCACTCCCACGCCAGTGGCCCCAGCCGTAGTCAATATACCTGCTGCTAATGTCAACAACGCTACCGCTGCTGGGAACGGTAACGTCGGAGTTGGGAACGAGACTGCTGTCCATAACGTTGGGCTTGGTGATATCAACTTGGGTGATAATATGGGAGGCAACGGCTTCGGCAATGCTGGATTCGGGTTCAACGATCAGGGATTCGATAACGCTGGGAAATATGGTTTCAATGCTCAAGGCTTTGGGCAAGATGGTTATGGTGTGGCCAATCAGGGTTACGGAGGTTTCGGAAATGGAAACGGCGTTGGGTTAATGGCTTTTGGACCTACTGGAGTTGCTCAGGGGTACGGCAACAGAGGCCGAGGCCCGGTGATGAACCAGATTAGGGCTGGCCACAATAATGGATATGATGGGTATGGAGCTGGGAATGGTATGTGGCAAGAAGATCAACAGGAGGACGCTTTCTCCGGCGGAGGTTTTGAGGGGCCGATGGATAACTCCCAGAAGATCAGAATGCTAGAAGAGCAGATGAGGGGAGTCCTGAACCAAAGTGTTGTGGGTTTAGACATGTCAACAATGGGTCTGGTACCTGGCTTGAGGGTTCCAATCAAATTCAAAGCTCCTACGTTTGATAAGTATAAAGGAGATACCTGTCCGAAAGTGCACGTGCGGGCTTATTACAGAAGGATGTTTGCGTACTCAACTGATGAGAGAATGCTAATGCATTTCTTTCAAGATAGTCTATCAGGCCCTTCCCTAGAGTGGTACATGGGGTTGGAGCCAACGAATATAAAGACATGGAAGCAGCTAGCAGAGGCATTTGTAGCTCACTATAAGTATAACAGCGACATGGCACCCAACCGGGTCCAATTGGCAGGGCTGTCCCAGAAAAAAGATGAGAGCTTTAAAGAGTACGCGCAAAGATGGCGCGAAATGGCTGCTAGGGTCCGTCCTCCTTTAGAAGACAAGGAAATGAATGACATGTTCGTCGGCACATTCACAGGCATGTTCCATGACAAGTTGTTTCATACATCTCTGGCCAGTTTCTCAGATTTGATTCTGATGGGAGAAAAGATTGAGCGCAACATTAAGCAGGGAAAATTCCAAGTCGAGGAATCAACTGCATCTGGCAGTAATAGGAAGGCTTTTGGTGGGCGCCGTCAGGGCGAGGCAAGCGCGGTGTTTGGGGGCCGAGGCAGAGGCCGAGGCAGAGGTCGGAACCAATATCATCAGCCGCAGCAGGTGGCGAGTGTTACTATCCCATATCAACAACAACCATTTCAACAACAACAACCGTTTCAGCAGCAGCCAATGCAGCAGCAGCAACAGCAACAGCAGCAACAGCAACAGCAGCAACCGCAACAGCCGCAGCAGGGGGCACAGCAGGCTCAACGAAGATTCCAGGGTGGTAAACCAAGAAGAGTGTTTGAGAAGCCTTCCTCAACGTATGCTGATTTGTTACAGACATTGTTGGGTTTGAACCTGGTAGAGAAGAAAACTCTGGCACCGATAACGGGAACTCCTCCGTATGGTTATGATGCAAGCAGGCACTGTGAGTTTCATTCTGGGGCTCCGGGCCACGATGTAGAGGGTTGCCATGCTTTTAAGCACGTTGTGCAGGATCTTTTGGACAATAAGACTATCAATTTCGGAACGGCAGGTCCGAATATAGTGCAGAAACCCATGCCTAATCATGGGGCAAACGCCATTCTGACTGAGGAAGGGTTGAATCTGGTTATGAACGTCGATGAGTTAAAGACGTCGCTGAGAGAGATAAAAAGCAGATTGTTGCAAGGGGTGTCTATCCAGGATGTGACGAGTATTGCTTAGAATGCTGGACCCTGGCTGGGGGGTGTGATGGTTTGAAGAAAGGCATTCAGGCTTTAATTGATGATGGCACACTGCAGTTTGACCGAGCAGCAATCGAAGAGCCTGCAGGGGCAGTAGCAGATAATCAGAGTGATGTGGCCACCGTAATGATCCCTCGAAAGACAATCACTATTGCAGCACCGGTCCAGCGACCACCGATCACCATAACTAAGGCCGGACCGATCCCGTACGAGAACACAAAAGTAGTCCCATGGTCATATGGGTTGGGAGTGTATTGTGATGGAATAAAGATTGATGTTAATAAGCAACCAGCCGAGACTGTAGGCAACGTTGTTGGTTCAGGAGGCATGACAAGGAGTGGGAGGATCTTCATATCGCCTAAGGTGGAGGCCGAAAGACTGGCAAAGGGGAAAGGAAAGATGGTTGAGAATGTCCCAGTGCAGGCAAGCGAAAAAGCATCGGCATCGAAAGACGTAGAAGAGTTCATGCGCTGGATTCGAAAAAGTGATTATAAGATTGTGGAGCATCTGCAACAGACACCGTCCAAAATATCTATCTTGTCGTTGCTATTGTGTTCTGAAGCTCACAGAAATGCTTTGTTGAAAGTCCTGGATACTTCCTTCGTACCCCAAGACGTCTCCGTGAATCAGCTGGAAGGAGTGTTGGCACATGTGAGTGCAAGCCACAGCTTGGGATTTACCGACTTCGATTTGACCCCGAAGGGGAGAGATCATAATATGGCGCTGCACATATCTGTCGAGTGTAGGGGATCAGTAATGTCGCATGTATTGGTCGACACCGGATCATCTTTGAATGTGTTGCCCAAGAAAGCGATGATGAAGCTGGATGTCAGAGGGATCTTGTGCACGCCCAGTGACTTGGTAGTCAGAGCGTTTGATGGCACGCGAAGAACAGTCTTTGGATCAATAACATTGCCTCTACAGGTGGGGCCGGAGGTGTTTGCAACGGAATTCTATATCATGGATATACAGCCTGCATATAGTTGTCTGCTCGGACGACCCTGGATTCATGGGGCTGGGGCAGTCACGTCTACCCTGCATCAGAAGTTGAAATATATGGTCGGAGACAGCGTAGTCACCGTATGCGGAGAAGAAGACATCCTGGTCAGCCATCTGTCGTCATTTAAATATGTGGAGGTCGACGGAGAGATCCACGAAACACCCTGTCAGGCATTTGAAGGGTTGCGTATCAAGGACAAAGGTCCCGGGCCGAGCGAAGTGTCGGAGATAGCCGTCTCGTCGTATAAAGAAGCTCAAGCTCTGGTAGAGGCAGGAGAAGCCAAGGGCTGGGGCAAAGTGCTGGATATTCCTGTGAAGATGGACCGGTTCGGGCTGGGGTACCAACCGTCGTCATCAGCACCTGCTGTGGGAGCACCCCGTTTCCGAGGACCGATAACCATCTCTGCTAGTGGAGTATGTCATGGGACCATCAATGCTGCTTCGGAGTCGGATGAAGGAGACAGCGACTGTGATATGGATGCCTGGATTCAGCCAAGCACGCCAGGGCAGGGACTGTGCAACTGGTCTATTCAGGAGTTTGTTCCTGTGACTCTTAAACAGTAATGCTTTGTTTTATTAATTGTTGAATAATCTGATGTCTTGCCCGGGGCATCATGATTTGCTTAGGGCTGTGCTGTTATGAACATTGCGTGTTTATCATTAAATAAAAGGCGTTTTTCATGTGCAAATATTGTGATCCCTGTTTTTTCTTGTTTTGTATTTTTTAATAAAATGGCAATGTGGTTATTCGCTTTATACGCATTTTGAAGCATTTAACCATTCCTTTTGCAGGATAACATTTTCAGATGACATCCCTGAACCACCTATGACTCGTCCCGACTTTGAACACCCGGTATTTCAGGCCGAAGAAAATGTTGTCGAAGATAGTGACGTTCCTGAAGAACTGTCTTGGTTGGTGAAACAAGAGGAAAGGGTCATTCTGCCTCACGAAGAGGTCATTGAAATTATCAACTTGGGGTCGGAAGGGGTTGAGAAGAACATTCGTATCGGAGCCGCGCTGCAGAGTGATATCAAGCGAAGACTGGTTGAAATGCTCAGAGAGTATAGTGATGTATTCGCTTGGTCGTATGAAGATATGCCAGGGCTCGATACAGATATGGTTGTGCACCGTCTGCCATTGAAAGAAGAGTGCCCGCCGGTCAAACAAAAGCTTCGCAGAACTAGACCAGACATGGCAGTAAAGATCAAATAGGAAGTTCAAAAACAGTGGGATGCTGGTTTTTTAGCTGTGACAAAATATCCCTCATGGGTTGCTAACATCGTACCAGTACCAAAGAAAGATGGCAAGGTTCGAATGTGCGTGGATTATAGGGATTTGAATAAAGCAAGTCCAAAGGATGATTTCCCACTTCCTCATATCGACGTGCTAGTTGATAATACTGCTCAATACTCCGTATTCTCCTTCATGGATGGCTTCTCAGGCTATAATCAGATTAAAATGGCGCCATAGGACATGGAGAAGACCACTTTCATAACGCCTTGGGGAACATTTTGTTACAAAGTGATGCCCTTTGGCTTGAAAAATGCTGGGGCAACATATCAGCGTGCGATGACGACTCTTTTCCATGATATGATGCATAAAGAGATCGAAGTTTATGTTGACGATATGATTGCCAAATCCCAGACGGAGGAAGAGCATCTGGTGAATCTGCTGAAGTTATTTAAAAGGCTTAGGAAGTTCAGGCTGAGACTGAACCCTAATAAATGCACCCTCGCGGTGAGATCGGGTAAACTGCTGGGGTTTATCGTCAGTGAAAGAGGAATAGAGGTCGATCCTGCAAAAATAAAAGCAATACAAGAAATGCCGACGCCTAAAACAGAGAAAGAGGTGCGCGGGTTTTTAGGGAGGTTGAACTACATCGCTCGGTTCATATCTCACCTAACTGCTACGTGCGAACCATTGTTCAAGTTGCTGAAGAAAGATCAAGCTGTGACATGGAACGAAAATTGTCAAAAGGCGTTCGATAAAATAAAGCAGTATTTGCAGGAGCCTCCTATTTTGATACCCCCAGTGGCAGGGAGACCCTTGATTATGTATTTGATAGTTCTTGAGGGAAGCATGGGTTGTGTTCTCGGTCAACACGACGAGACAGGGAGAAAAGAGCATGCGATCTACTACTTGAGTAAGAAATTTACAGATTGTGAATCTCGATACTCAATGCTGGAGAAAACTTGTTGCGCGCTGGCCTGGGCCGCCAAGCGTTTGAGGCAATACATGCTGAATCATACAACCATGCTCATCTCTAAGATGGATCCTATCAAATATGTATTCGAAAAGCAGGCGTTTTCAGGGAGAATTGCCCGTTGGCAGATGGTCTTGACTGAATATGACATCCAATACGTCTCGCAAAAGGCTATAAAGGGGAGTGTGCTGTCTGAGTATTTGGCGGAGCAGCCTATTGAAGATTACCAATCAATGAGATTTGATTTTCCTGACGAGGATATCATGTACCTAAAGATGAAAGATTGTGAAGAGCCGTTGCCAGACGAAGGGCCAGAGTTGGGTTCCAAATGGAAGATGATATTTTATGGAGCTGTGAACGCTTACGGTAGCGGAATTGGGGCATTCATCACTACGCCACACGGGTCGCACATCCCGTTTACTGCCCGATTGACCTTTGCCGTTACCAATAATGAGGCCGAATACGAAGCTTGTATAATGGGGCTTGAAGAAGCCATTGATTTGCGAATCAAAAATCTGGACGTATACGGAGACTCAGCTCTGGTGGTGAATCAGATAAAAGGGGAATGGGAGACACGTCAGCCCAACTTGATACATTACATGAATTATGCAAGGAGACTGTTTCCTTTCTTCGACAAAGTTGAATTGCATCACGTACCGCGGGCAGAGAATCAAATGGCTGACGCTCTCGCCACTTTGTCCTCCATGTACAAAGTCAACTTCTGGAACGAGGCTCCCAGAATCATTATCTCTCGGCTTGACAGACCAGCTTTCGTATTTTCTATTGATGAAGCATCCGACGACAAACCGTGGTATTCTGATATCCTTAATTTCCTGAAGAACAAAGAATATCCGGCTGGGGCATCCAGTCAAGATCAGAAGACTCTCAGGAGACTAGCGGGTAATTTCTATTTGAACCCGGATGGCGTCTTATACAGAAGAAACCATGACTTGGTGCTGTTGCGTTGCGTAGATGAAAGAGAGGCAAAACTGCTCATGGAGGAAATATATGAAGGTACCTTTGGTACGCATGCTGGTGGGCATGCTATGACGAGAAAGCTGCTGCGGGCAGGCTATTTTTGGCTGACTATGGAAACTGACTGTTTCAAGTTTGCGAGGAAATGCCACAAGTGCCAAATTTATGCTGATAAGATCCATGTGCCTCCGAGTCCTCTGAATGTAATGTCATCGCCATGGCCATTCTCAATGTGGGGAATCGACATGATTGGAAAGATCGAGCCGACAACTTCTAATGGGCACCGGTTCATTCTAGTAGCAATCGATTATTTCACCAAGTGGGTAGAAGCGGCGTCTTACGCAAATGTAACTAAGCAAGTGGTGGCCAGATTCATTAAGAGGGATATCATTTGCCGATATGGGATCCCCGAGAGGATAATCACGGACAACGGATCAAACCTGAACAACAAAATGATGAAGGAGCTCTGTCAGAATTTCAAGATCGAACATCACAACTCCTCCCCTTACCGACCCAAGATGAATGGCGCTGTCGAAGCGGCCAATAAGAATATCAAGAAATTCGTGCATAAGATGGTGGTCACCTATAAGGATTGGCACGAGATGCTACCTTTTGCTTTGCACGGTTATCGTACGACGGTACGCACATCAACCGGGGCAACCCCGTTCTCGTTAGTATACAGAATGGAAGTTGTGCTACCATTGGAAGTTGAGATCCCTTCTCTGAGGATATTGCGAGACGTCCAACTAGATGAGGCAGAATGGGTGAAAGACAGGTTGAATCAACTGAGTTTAATGGATGAGAAGAGGCTAGCTTCTCTGGCATACGGTCGTTTGTACCAGAGCCGAATGAAGAAAGCATATGATAAGAAGATACATCCGCGAAGCTTTCAGACGGGCGACCTTGTGCTGAAAAGGATTCTCCCGCCGCAGGCAGATCACAGGGGCAAGTGGACCCCCAACTACGAAGGGCCATACATTGTCAGGAAAGTCTTTTCAGGAGGAGCGTTATTGTTGTCCACCATGGACGGTGAAGACTTTACGTCGCCTGTGAATTCGGACGCAGTTAAAAAATACTTTGCTTAAAATTGACCCGCTGGACAAAAAAAGAGAGTCCAGGCAAAAATGGGGCATCCTGGCGAACCAAAAACAGAATGAAAGGTTCGGGCAAAAGTTAGGGATAAAATTGAAAAAAATGTGTACACCCGCGAAGTTGAAAACCTACACTGGGCGGCTTCGGCAAAAAAGGGTATCCCGGTGAACTGAAAACCCGTAAAGGGCGGTTCACGCAAAAGTTAGGGATTTAAAAAGCAAATGGCTGCGGTCCGAATTTGATATTGCAGTGAGCATCAGTGCGGGAGAATGTACCTGAGGGGGCGATTATCAGGTACAATCTCTTCGGAAGTGTGGATACCGGGAAAGCATTAGAGTCGGGCGAGTCATGGGAGGATCAGTTCGTGGTGTTCATTTGCATCCCGTTGCCGACATGTGTACAAATTTAGTTTGTCAACATATTTATGCTTCTTGCGCATACTTGTATATCTGCTTTGTGTAGCTTCCTCTTTCCAGGAGTTACATCCCGTGTACAAAAACTCCGCCCATTCAGGGGCCCAATCAATAAAATACGTTATTCAGTACCTGATGCTGTCTCTTTACTGTTTTGTGCATAATAAACGCCTAAGTTTACTGAAACTAGCATGTGTATAACATCACTGGCCCTTGCCGACAATTGCTAAAGCTTTGAATTAACTGAAAATAACGCCACTAACCTGAATCGATTTGGTTGCATAGGCTTGTCTTGTCTTGTTTGTGTTGTTGCAGGTTTCATAGCCGTACGAGGAAGATGATCAAAAGATGGCGGTAACGAAAGACTCGACCCCCACGCAGGTCATGCATGGGCTTCCTGAAGAAGGATCAAATTCCCCAGCTAGCCGTAGCTTATCCAAAGCACATTCTCCAGCAAAGTCATTCATCCTCAGCAGGGTTTGGCGATTCCAAGATTATAAGGTTGTATTCAGACGGTGTATCTCAAGCCGAGTTGGTTGAGTCTCAGAAGATTAATATTGGTGAGCTGTACTCAGACAAGTTCACCTTGCCCCGCAGGGTCAGTTTACCTCTCCCCCAGCGGAGTCAGTTGATTTTCCCAAGAGAATCATCCCGCCCCGGCGGAGTTCTCTTTCCAACCAGTGTTTTCCTTCCTCCCAGTGGAACTCGAAGATTAAGACTCTCCCCGGCAAAGTTGGTTGTGTGTCCTGGCATTTATTTTGTCAGAATACCGTGTGATATCCGTTCACTCTCCAGCATACGTCCGATCATACCGAGCGCATCTGCTATTCCCCAGCAGAGTTGTATTCGCAGTAGGGTGTTACTTCGATGAGAGGTTTGGTTCGAGTTCCCAATTTCCCAGCTGAGTTGACTTCGCTCGTCCAGCAGTTATTTTGCTGGAATAATTCTGTAGCATCTGGCTATCCCCAGCGGAATTGGCATTATCTTCAGCATTTATTCTGCTGAAGCGAGTCCTGTATCTCAGCAGTTCGGGTCTGCATTGTCATCGGCATATAGTGTCGTATTTGCATCCACCAAATAAAAGCGCAGCGTTTCCATGTCGAATGGAGCATTGCATCGTTGTCAAACATACGCATTTTGAAACATAAACTAGGTTGGCTAACCATTTGTTTCAAGTATTGTTTCTCTTGCAGGTAGAGAGAGCTCTTGCTCAAATGAAGTGTCAATCGTTTGAGGTCTCGACGTGAGACATTCAACGAAATGTCAGCTTTGGCATTATTCCCCGCAGAGCTATTTGTGTACATTTCTCATGTTTTCCCCACCGGAGGGAGCAGGCAAATTTCTCCTCATTTCTCAAAGCAGAGTTATTTGTCATCAACAGGTTCATGAATCAGAATTTCAGAGGTTGCCGCAGGTTATCAGAACAGGCATCCAGTAGTTTGGTTTCCAAATATCCCCAGTAGAGTCCGCCTCAAAGTCGCTGTCACGTCAGTGTTAAGAAGTGTGTAGTTTGGGATCGATGGAGTAATAAGTCCTGACGTGGACAATTTATTCCGATGATTGACGGGTTTTCTTCGTGCTAGAGAAGTAGTGGTCCTAACAGGGACAGTTTTATTTCCCTGGGCTGATAGGAGGTGCTAGTCCTAACGGGGACATGTTCGATTTTTCAGAATTGGTGGAATGTGGAGTCCTCACGTGGACATTTCTTCCAGGTGGCGATATGTGTTAGTCCTGACGTGGACTGATTCGAGTTCTCGGTATTGATTGAGTGTGAAGTCCTGACATGGACAAGGTTGGTTACTCTTCGTGTTGGTGGCCTGACATGGATAATGTATTGCCAGCAGACAGCTCTATTCGTAATGGTGAAATGTGAGTCCTGACATGGACACAGTCTTATTTCCCCAGCAAATCGAAGACGCGCAAGTCCTGACGTGGACAAGTCTCACTTCCCCGGTGGGTCAAAAGTCCATGGGTCCTGACGTGGACAAGTTTTGTTTCCTCAGCAAGTCAAGGGGTGGGTCCTGATGTGGAAAAAGCAAGAAGGAAAGTTGTTTCCTTACGTGGAAAAGTTTAGTCCTTACGTGGACATATCAAGATGGAGAATGTATTCCTTACGTGGAAAAGTTTAGTCCTTACGTGGACAGATTTAGAAGAGAAGTTGGTTTCCGTACGTGGAAAGAGGTGATTCCTTACGTGGAAAGATTGAGTCCTTACGTGGACATATCAGATGTATTCCTGACGTGGAAAGATTGCATTCCTTACGTGGAAAGAGTGGAGTCCTTATGTGGGCATGTTGACATAGTATTCCTTACGTGGAAAGGTACGGTTTCCTTACGGGAAAAAAAATATGAGTCCTTGCGTGGACGAATCAGAGGTGTTTCCTTACATGGAAAAAGATGGCATTCCTAACGTGGAAAGATTGGAGTCCTTACGGGGACAGATCGAATAAAGTCGTATTCCTTACGTGGAAAGCTTGGAGTCCTTACGTGGACCGATACAAAAGAGATTATTCCTTACGTGGAAAGAGAAGTTTTAATTCCTTACGTGGAAAGATTGGATCCTTACGGGGGCATATCAAGTTGAGTCCTTACGTGGACAGATCGAGACGATAGATGGGTTCCTTACGTGGAAAGAAAGAATGTATTCTTTACATGGAAAGAGACTGCGATTCTTTACGTGGAAGATTTTATTCCTGACGTGGAAAAGTTTAGTCCTGACATGGACAGATGTAGAGAAGAAGTTGTATTCCTTACGTGGAAGAGCGGCGTTATTCCTAACGTGGAAGAATTTATTCCTAATGTGGACGATTTATTTCTAACGAGAAGGCAGACGAGCCATCCCCCCAACAAAGTTGTCGCAGTTTTTGAGTTGACGACACAGGCGTCCTAACGTGGACAAAGTTTTATTCTTGCAATGATAGAAGCTTTTCGGGCTGGCGAAATAATCCCCAAGCAGTGGTGTAGTTCATGTCTGCGGTTGGCAAATTTCTGGGTTCTTAGTATTCAACCGTCTCGTACCGCGAATGTCTGAAGGCTCCGGGCTCTTCACCCAATCGGGTCCAAGTCGTTTGAATAGGGGCAGCTGTTGCACCCTAAAATTTGCTCAACCTTATTCACTTGGTTTATGTTTCAATATCATTAGCATTTGCATATAGAGTCATGTACATAGTCTACACATCTGCATAGCATAAGCATAGCAAGTCATCCAACAGGGGACCAATCATTATTCTCATCTCTATGAGCCTATCAAGAGGTTATTATTCTAATCCAATCCCATTCAAGTCATCAGAAAGAATTTGGAAGCTATCAAGTCAATGGATCAAGCAGTTCATCTATCTCCCATCTGAGGGTATCTGGGGATCAACAAGTGAGTTGTGAGCTGTGAATGGAGCATGGAGAGTATCTAGACATCATGGGAGACTTAGAAATTCATTTGAAGAAGGAGACAAGTCCTTGATATGATCACAAGTATTGCAATTGGAGACAGTCAACTAGGGTTTCATCTGGGGTCAACTCTAGGTCAACTCTAAGTCAAGTGATTAATTAAAAGGCATTGAGGTCTATTGGAGAGATGTGGGGTTCATCATTTGACATGTAAAGAAGGATATGTTGTTATGTCAAGAAGAAATCAAGAGAAATCAAGGAGAAGAGGAGTTTCTAAATTAGGGTTTCTGTGTAAAATCCCCTAATTTAGGTCAAATTTCCAAGCTAGATAAGTCAAAATGCAAGCTTCAAATGGATCCTTGGCCAACATGAAACTTGTAGAGGATCTCAAGACCTTTAATTTGAGTGGTGGAATACATCAAGAAGATTTATAAAACTCAAGTTATGGTCCTTGCAAGTTACATGTCATCTGAGGTATCTGAGATTTTGTCTGTGAAAGTAACTTGACTTCCAAGCTATTTTTACCCCTCAAGGAGATTTCAAATGAATTTCTGGTCAACATAAGAGTTGTTCCTAATTGTCTTAGCTTTCTATAATGGTATAGTATGCATTCATATGATTTATGGAGCTCTACTTATGGTCTTGTCAAGAAAAGGGTATTTTGGTCATCTGGTGATTACAGGTCATTCTTAGCCTATGCCTAAAACTCATACAAGGAAGCTTCAAATGAAAAACTTCACAACATCAAAGTTTCTCAAAATGCCATTTTAACTCGATTAAAGAAGTCATTAAAGTTTGGAAATGCATAGAATGAGACTTGACCAAAGTTGGTGAAAAATGACCTAAAAAAGGCATAGAAGTTGAAAAAGTTGAAATAAAAAATTGGTTTGAGAGATCTACAAATCCAATATGGGTCATCCAATATACCAAATTGATTCCAAACATCATTTTAGAGACATTGGTTCAGCCACTTTTTTGAGTTAAGGGTTTATTTTTGGACTTGCTTTGTTATTTTGTTACTTGCATAATAAGATACACATGAGAAGTTCAACATAAAGCAAAATTAAAGGCATGTAAGCTCTCTTATCATTCCCATTTGTCATGCAAGGAGATATTCACTCATGGTTAAGGGGTTGTTAAGAGATAAAGGAGAGATATCATGAGAATTCAAAGTATCATGGCATGAGAAGTTCATGAAATTTCCACAAGTTTCTAGAGCCATCTAGAAACTTCTCAAGCTGTTAGTCATCATCTATATAATGAATTGAAGCCAATTGTGCAAAAGGTTGGTGCATTGAAGGAGAGAAAAGAGAGAACTTCATAGTTGCTTCCATTGTAAGAAAGTGCAAGAATCACCATAATCTTCCATTTCTGATCACTTCTGTTCTTCATTCATTATCCATTGAAGTTTGTGAGTGGGAATGAGCATGGAGCAAGGTCCAACAATGGAGGATTGAGGAGTTAGGGTTCACATTGCAAGAATCCACATCAGAACTGCAGCCAAGAATTCAAGCACCTTCCACCATTTCTTTTGCAAACAGAAACCCTAGCATCATCTAAAGATCATTGGTGAAGCTTGCCAGGCCTTGAAGTGCACGATTCCACCACTGTTTCATCAATATTGCAAGGTATGCATTTCAATCTATATCTCTTAATCTAGGTAGTAATAGATGGAATGGTTAGGATCAGAGTGTTTAGAGACCATAGGTGATTGAATTCTGAGAATTAGAGAGACTTCTGTGAGGTTCCATGGCAGAGTGTTGAAACTTTGATGATCAAGGATAGGTTGTATATTGAGTATTAATGAGCATGCATTGGCTTGGTGAGATCAGGGTAACATAATGAACAAGATAGGACAGTTGAATGGGAGAATTGTGAGGCTCCATTGATGAGTGCAGTTAGTATTCTATGAGGTTCCACCTATCGGGTTTAATAATAGAGGGGGTTTTAGAGAAAACTAAGAGCATGGTCGTGTAGAGGGGAAGAAATAGAGTGATTTTGGTCTTTACAAGTTTTGATTTCATGGGAAATTGAAGGAGAACGAATGGCTTGATCATGGTTGCATGGAAGCTGTGAACCTCTGCAAACCCTAACTCATTTGGGACGATGAAGGACAGTCGTCGGATTGGTTCTATTATTTGACCTTTTCACCCAATCGTGTGGACCAGATTTGAATTGAAAAACGGAGGGAGAGACTGAAGTGAAACGCAGCGTTTCACTTAAACGCGCGTTTGGGCCTTGGATCCAATTTTCTATCCCCACCCCCAGTTGACAAGCCCAATGTTTTACACGTGATTATGTTGCTATTCACACCAAAGTTTTATTTTTTTTCTTTTATTTTCCAAACCATTTTCTGAAATGCGCTGGGCCTTGCACCATGTTCTATCTGCACCCCACTTCCCAAGCCCACCTGGAAATATAACTGAGCGAGTTGGCTATTCAGACCCCCCTCTCCTTTTATTTCCTATTTTGCTATTTTAATTCCTTTAATATTTTTGATATCTTTAAAAAAATCATAAAAAATGGGAAAATTAATATTTTTAATTCCTTCTTTTTGCTATAGGTCCATTATTCTGTCTAGAAAAATACCAAGTAATAAAATTGACATTTTATTTTGTTTTTGATATTTTTCATGTATTTTTTCTTGTAAATAGCATTTTCTTAAGTTTAGTTTAGTACTCAAATTTGTTGATTTTGGTTCTCATAGGTTCCCTTAGATTTAGGGTTCATTCTTTTTAGAGTGATTAGTATACAACTTCAACTTGTACATAAGATTTAATTCACAATTTTAGAAATTAATTTTAGGTGATTTGATTATAGGTGAATAGCATGACCAAGATTAGGGTTTAAGTGATGACATAGGAGAATTGAATCATTTCTCTTAGGACTTAGAGATTGGATATTTTGGATATGGGACTATAGGGACTATGGGTAGTTATTAAATCCCTTAGACATTATTAGGGTTCCCCTACTGCTATTAGTATATTGTCTGTATCTGTTTGACTGGTGTGGTGTGCCCCCTGGGGATTGTTGTTTGTTTGTGTGGGTATTGGGATTGCTTGGGAGAGTTGAAGACTTGTGATGATGAAGGCCATTGGAGATCTAGAGATTGAAGTCCAGAGTTGATGAGGAGATTCTGTGCTGGCAGCTGTTGAAGTTAGTAGGATCTAGGAGTTAGGCAAAGCCCTAGAGTAGTCAACTTGATTCTCAAACATGGAAGGTCTTGACTGCCTCCATTCTTCTCTGTGATGCAGAGTCTCTCTAAGACACTCACCCCCTTACTTTGGAAGGCTTGGTGCTACTGTCTAAGGGATAGAACTCTTGAGAGAAAATATCTTATGTGTTAGTAGCAGTTTGTTTGCCACCCTTGGTAGTCAACTAATTGCTTAACACCCAATTCACTCTTGTGATTGATCCCTCATCCTGGAGGTTTGAGACTTGAAGAAAAGCCATTGCAGACTGAAGATTGATGACAAAGATCTTGCCTGAAGGCTTTGGAGATGGAGATAGATGCTTGCTGAAGCTGGTAGCTGATTGGAGATGACTTGAAGATAGGAATTGATGCAGAGCTGTTGTGGCTGTTTATTTTTGTTGTATTTCATTTCTGATGTATTGATTGGTTTTCCTGACTGTATTGTTTGCTATTAACCTGTTGGGTTGAAAGTGAAGTCTGTTCACTTTTGCCTATTGTCTTCTAGGTTCGAGGTTGAGTGGGACTCCCTTGCCTCGCTTGTATTGTTGCATCCATGCATTTTACTGCTTTACTGTATATATCTGAGATTGTTTCTGTTTCCGTCTATTCCCTTAGGATCTCTGTTTCTCTCTGTGCAGGAGAGGAGCATGATAGACACTAGGTCTTAACCCATGCATGATAACATTAGGTTAGTTTGATTCCCTTCGCAACCATAGGTTAGAGTTCCGTCTCTTTCTTTTCTCAAAACAAACAGAAAAACACTATAATATTTCAAACACAATAAAAGACACTTCTTCCGTAAAAGAACGTGAACTCATCAAAACGTCATTTTTGTCCGCTTGGACTGTAATCAGAAAAAACCCTTTTTTAGAAGGAGATAAAAGCAATCAAAACAGACTTGTGTCGTACGTAGCCCGAACTACGTTTGCTCTGATCTTCCATGCTGTGTGGAAGTACGTAGGCATAGGATGCGATATCCTAGCGAGCAACCTTCCCCTCCTTTCCCGTAGGTAGGCGAACTACGTTGACTCTGATTTCTCGTTCCAGACGGGAATACGTAGGCATAAAGTGCGATACTTTGCCGAGTCATTTTCTTTTCTTTTAACCCTTGACCTGTAGAATAGATAGAAGTGCAATCCATACCCGAAAACAAGCGTGGATCCCGTCGAGTACGACGGACGTGAGGGGTGCTAATACCTTCCCCTTTGCGTAACCGACTCCCGAATCCAGGATTTGGTTGTGATTACCATTCCTTTCCCGTCTTTGCGGTAGGTTTACTCTGAGCGTTTCCTTTCCCTCCCGTGGGATAAATAACGCGCGGTGGCGACTCTTCTGTTCAGCCGGCGCCGATTTTCGCAGTAGCGACACATACCTTATGTGTTTGCCTTTAATTGAGGTAGCTAGCTTTTGAATTTTGATCTCTAACTTGGACCCCTGGTTCCTAACACCTTGGGGGTCCATTGAGATTTTGTTTGGTATTTTTAGGGGCTGTTTGCTATTTTTCATGCCTTTTTCATTTCATGTCTACATTGTGTGATTATCTTTTGCTTATATGACTTAAGTGTTGACTTGTGTGCTTGTCTCCTCTTGTGTTATTCTTGTATTTGCATTTGTGCACTCTCTCCTCATCCTCCATTATGTCCCATGACTTTGGAATACTACTTAAGGTTGCTTGGTTCCTCCTGAGGAGGAACTTGAAGCTTGCCTAAAGTAATGAATCCATGAGGACTTTTTCTCGTTGTTTTGTTACTTGTTTTTTATGCATCTTCTTTTCCTCTTCTTTTGCACTTATTCATACTATGGCTTAAGGTTGAGATGAGCTTGTGGAGGCTCCATCCCCACACATATTTCCTCCCTCACTTGCATTGCATCCTTGCTTTCCATGTTTGCACTTCATGTTTGCATTCTTATGTGTGTTTCTTTCTTCTTCCTTTATCTTTTTCTTTCCTTAGGATTTCCATTTCTTCTTGTTTAATTTGGAGTGTGATAGACATTAGGGTTCTAACCATGCATGATAACATTAGGTAGAGATTTCCCTTTTGTAATCTCAACTTTAGGTGCACTTGGCATGACAACTTTTAGGGTTTGGTCTAGTCCCCTTTAGTCGGTCCCTTTCTCTTCTCATCTTCAAACAACTTCAATCCACTTAATAAAGGATGACAATTGTTGCACGCTACGAGCCTTAAGCCATTTGAGAAATGATGATTGGGTGGTTGCCTCTCAATTATCTAGAATGTTAGTGTATGTCCTTCGGACGATATACGAAGCATTCGCTCCTAGATCATAGTCTTTAGTGCAACATCAGTTACAAACCAAGTTCAAAACACTTCTTCCTTAAAAAACACAAAAACACAAAAACCTTTTTCACTCCTTCGGGTCTTAATCAAGAAAACCTTTTTTATAAACAAGAGTGTTGTTAACTTTCAGTCCTATCGCAAATGGTAACGCCTAAGTCTGCAATGGTCGAGCTGCATACACAACTGCTAGAACTGTCTGTTAACCCTACTCGGGTAAGACTTTTGAACAGCCTGTGTTCCCGTTAGCCCGAACTACATTTGCTCTGATCTTTCATACCAGATGAAAGTACGTAGGCATAAGACGCGATGTCTTAGCGAGCAACCTTGCCCCCCTTTTTTTCACCCGTAGTTAGGCGAACTACGTTGACTCTGACTTTCCCATTGCACAAGGGAGTACGTAGGCACAAAGCGGCGATGCTTTGCCGAGTCAGTCCTTTTCTTTTTCTTTTGTCCATAATACATTAGCGTAGATAGTTTACACACCCTTTTAGCTAGACAACACATGTGTGGATCTCGTCGAGTATGACGGACGTGAGGGGTGCTCATACCTTCCCCTTGCGTAACTGACTCCCGAACCTAGGAATTGGTTGCAATGACCTCTTCTTTTCCCATTTTCGTCAAGTTTTTCCGATCGTTTCCTTTCCCTTCTTTGGGATAAATAATGATAGGTGGCGAATCTGTTAGTCATTGTCGGCCTTCTTTTTTCGTAGTAGCGACACTATCCTTCGGGATTCCCATGTGTCAAGATGAGCTCACAGATCGAACATAGTTCACAACCTCTCGCTTTCAAATACTAACTTTTGTCTAGATCACCCTTTCGGGGTTTCAATCCACCGGGATACCCATTTTTTCCAAAGTTGCCTTTTTAGGTTTTCAACTTTGCGGATTCATTCAATTCTTTTCTTTTCTTTTATCCCTAATTTTTGTTCGAATCTTTTCTTTTTATGATTCGTCGGGATGCCCTTTTTTGTCTGGACCTTTTTCTTTTTGTGGTCCAGCGGGTCTCTTTTATGCGAAGTATTTTTTGACTGCGTCTGTGTTCACAGGGGATGTAAAATCTTCACCATCCATAGTTGAAAGTAGCAAGGCTCCACCAGAGAAAACCTTTCTCATAACATATGACCCTTCATAGTGTAGAGTCCACTTACCCATGTGATCTATCTGAGGAGGGAGGATCCTTTTCAAAACCAATTCATTTTTCTGGAAACACCGAGGACGCACTTTCTAATCAAAGGCCTTCTTCATCCTACTCTGATATAAACTACCGTGTGAAATGGCTATCAATCTCTTCTCTTAGATGAGGTTCAGTTGGTCCAACCTGGCTCGTACCAGTTCAGCTTCATCAAGATTCACATTCGCCAAAATCCTTAAAGAAGGAATCTCGACTTTTAATGGTAGGACAACTTCCATACCATACACTAGTGAGAAAGGAGTTTCCCATATCGAGGTGTGTACCGAAGTACGATAGCCGAAGTACGATAGCCGTGTAAAGCAAAGGGCACCATCTTCTACATAATCTTCTTGATATTCTTATTTGCTGCCTCAACAAAGTCATTCATCTTCGGATGATATGTAGAAGAATTGTGATTTTCTATTTTAAAGCTCTGACACAGCTCCTTCATCACCTTATTATTTAATTTTGAACCATTATAAGTAATGATTCTCTCAGGGATTCCGTAACGACATATGACGTTGTTGTACCCCAAAATTTGACCAACCCTTTTCTTGTACTTGGCTTGTGTTTCATTTCATTTTAGCATTTGCATTTGCATAGCATTGTTCCTAACAGAGGATCAGGAGAGATATGCTATTCAAGAGAAGAGTCTCACAGGGTTTCAAACTCAAGCAAGAGTGTTTATTCAAATCATCAAGTGCTTACAATCATCAGGAAGTGGTCAGAGCTCTTTGGGAGAGAAGATTGATGTGTGTTGCTTATCTCCTATCTTGGAGGTCAAAGGAAGATTATCAGGGGTTCATAAGTTCATGGTTATGGATAAGATGTGTTTGAGAAGCCTATTGAGTGCTTTGTAAGCCATTGTGGAGCTTATCTAGGCACTCATTTCATCTGCAAGAGGCTACAGTCAAAGGTTGTGCACCTAGGGTTTCATCTGGTCAACTCAAGGGCAACTGAGGATTAGAGGGAGTTTAAGACTTGACTCTAAGTCATTGAGGCCATGGGAAGTTATGCTGAGACATTTAGGATGTCATTCCAAGTTCAAATAAATAAGAATCAAGAGTTCAAGAAGTTACTAAGTTAGGGTTTCAGAGGATCTCAGTGTAAAATCCCCTTCTTTAGTGCTCAACTTCAAGGATAGTTTACATCATGGTAAAAGTTCAATCTCATTTTCTTGCAAACATGAAACTTGTGGGGCATGTCCTAAGCTTTCGTTTGAGTACTAGAACTCATCCATTGGGTTTGTGGAACTCATGTTATGGTGCCAACAAGTTAGAGGTCTCAGATGAACATATTTTTGGTCAACTAAACGTCAACTCACTCCCAAGGAAATTTTGACCTAGAATCATGTTTCTCCTCAACTTTAGGTGAACATGCAAGTTTTTCCTCATAATCTTAGATTTCTAAAAAGTCCTAGAAGTCCTTGATATCATTTGTGGAACTCAAGTTATAGACCTTACAAGGCAAGGGTATTTTGGGAAAGTTTGATTATAGGTCATTTGTTACATAGATCATTTTCATGCACTTGTGTACTTCAAATGAACTTTCAACCAACATGAAAGTTGCTCCTAGAGACCTCTTTTACACCATGAAACTCAAGGACTGTGTGAATTATGGATGGTTATGAATATTAGGTGGAAGTTTCAAGTAACAAATGAACATTAAAATGTGATTTCAATTCAATGCATTATAGGCCATTTTCATGTCTTATTTTGATCCAATTCTCTTCAAGATACATTCACAAACAAAATGCACAAACTGGTTTTGGTCGAAGAGAAAAAATACACGTGAATTTGCAACTTCCTTCACAAATAAGTTTCACTTCAAAACTTGTTAGTTGGATCAATTCAAAGGCCCAATCCATTTCCAATGTAAAATTGAAGTTACCAGCTGCAGATTCAAATGATTTTCATGAGTGTATGCAAGTATTTTCACGTGTGCATGAGTGACTTCCATTTTGGGCATTTTTCAAATTCAGCAAAATAAGGCTTCATGGGCCTTCCAATTGATTTGATATCCATCATATATAAGTTCAAAACTCGTCCTAAGTGCTTAGAAGTGCAAATTGGAGCAAGATAGAGCAATTTCAGTTTTCAAATTCTCAAAAAAAATTCAAATTCGTGTTTCACTTTTCTCTGCAAATCAAGGCAAATTGAAGAGTAGTTAAGCTTCCTTGAAGAATTTAGAGTGGATCTGGATCATTTGGAGCAAGGTTACACGTCTAAGAAGCACCAACGAAGTGTCTCTGTTCAGTAAGTTTCCAATCAACTTTTCTCTCATTCTAGGCCATGATCTAGGTTCATACTGGTTGCATCTGAAGCCCTACCTCGTGTAGGCCATGTTTGATTCATTATTGCTCATGTTTGATGAAGTTTTCAGATGTGCATCTCAAACTTGTTGGCTTCGATTCTCTTAATTTATGAAGGATATGGATGATTGGATCTTGGATTCATGACCTACGTGACTTCGGCTTTCTTTTGATGTAAATTTTGTGAAGTTTGGTGGAGATTTGATAACCTGAGCTCCGGCCACCTCGCCGGAGAAGACGACCGGAGCTGGGGCTCCGACATCTAGTTCATAAACCCTCAAATCTGACGTGTATTATGTTTGACTTCTTGACCATGTGCGTGGCTGTTTGTGATTGGCTTGACTATGCTTACTGGGCGCGTTGAATCCACATGGACAAATGAAACGCTGCGTTTCATTTTCCCAGCTTTGGCTGGTGGATTGGGCTTTCTTTGCTATTGCCACCCCCCATGTTTTCTGAGCCCAACGCGTTTTAACGTGTTTCCTTTGTTATCTGGATTTACTTTTGCACCCCCAGCCATTCTTGCATTTTATTTTATTTATTTTATTTTCTGTTTTGCTTTTTGATTATTAAAAATACTTCCAAATATTAGAAAATTCAACAAAAAATATTTTCAAACACTTTAAAGTCTTAATTGATTTTTCATAATTTTTAATTTTGACTTTCTTTTATTTTGCAATTTTATTTTAATTTTGCAATTGGAAGTGTTTTTAATATTGTTTTCATTTGATCATGCTTGCTTTGTAGACCATTTGCAATCACCTATGAGTAAGGCTTCCTCTCCATTTTGATGATGGATTGAGGTGCCTTTGAGCCTGATTTTGGTCAAAGTTTGACTTTTTTGTTTGACTTTGTGTAGCTTTTGTTTGACCCTCGATTCATATTCCACAAGGTGGAGCACCCTAGTTGATTAAATCATTTGGTGATGCCTTGAATGGAATTTGGTTTGGATGTTTTGGCCTCTGGTTTCCAACTTGTTTAAGGGATTTGTGCATTTTATTTGAGATTAATTAAACTATTCTTCTATTTTTGGTGAACCTTGCAAGTCAAGTCACTCTAGTTGAAGTTCATACAAACTAGTTGACCTGGTTTCTTTGGGAGATGACCTTGATGGATCCCATATGCATCATATGCCTCTTGATTCTCATTCTTGACATGTTTAGGATGCTGGTTTTTAATTTTATAGGTCATACACTTGTTTGGTTTGTGTTGCAAGTTACATTAAAGTTAGGCATTCCACTTGTGTTTAGATGTTGAATGTGGTTTGAACTTTGGTTCTTTCCCTTGCCCTATCTTGTAGCTTGCTTGTGGTTTGTTTCCATTATTGTTTGTGAGATTTCCTCTTATGTTCTCCCTTTTGTCCCTTAGGTTGTGGTACTCATTCAAAGTGATTTGGTTTGATTGATCATACTTTGAGTTTTCTTTGAATGAGGTGTCCCTTTGAGAACTTATTTGTGCTTTCTTTTTGCATGATCAATTTGATGCTTTTGGTTGAGATTCTTCTTATGTTGCTTGCTGCCCAAGCTTATTCTCCCATCCTAATCTTGATCATGCCTTCCTTTCTTTCTTATTTGTTTACCTTTTGAGGTCTGTGATTGATGCATGAATGGTTATAGGAGTTGTAACTTCTCCCATTTCATCTCACTTTTGCTTGGACTTGTTTAAGTCATTTTGTTCTTCTTATTTTTTGTTTGTTTTGCATTTTTTGCATCTTGAATATCATGTTTGCATTTTCTCTTGACTTATTTAAGTCATCTTCATCTCTTTCTTTCATCTTACTTGTGATTGATTTTATCATGTGTTTACTTGGTTTCTTTGCCATGATCCCTTAGGATTCCTAGTCCCATTTGTTTAAGGTGGGAGTAGGAGAGACATTAAGTGTTCCATCCAAGCATGATAAGATTAGGATAATCTTTTCCCCTCTTAATCTCAATCTTAGGAGCATATTGCATGATAACATTAGGGTTGAGTCAGTTCCCCTTAGAGTTTGTGTCTTCTCTTCTCATCTCAAAACTTCTTCAAGACATCTAATAAAAGATAATAAGTGTTGTACGCTACGAGCCTTAAGTACTTAGGGAACGATGGTTGGGGGGCTTCCTCTCAACTGTCTAGAGTGTTTAGTGTATGCCCTTTGGGCTATATGCAACGCATTCACTCTCGAGTCATAGTCTTTAGTGCAACATGAATTACAAATCTGATTCAATTCACTTCTTCATAAAAAACACAAAACAAAACATCAAACCTTTTTATCCTTCGGGATTGTTTGGAAAATCATTTTTAGAAAGAGTGTGCTAACTCTTGGTTCTACCGCAAACAAGTAATGCCTAAGTCTCCAATGGTCGAGCAACAATATACCTAACTGCTAGAACGAAGGTTTAACCCTACTCAGTTAAAACACTTGAAACAACCGGTGGTCGTGTCAACCCGACCTACGTTTGCTCTGATTTCTCATACCAGATGAGGATATGTAGGCAGAAGACGACGATTTCTTGGCGAGCAACCTTCACCACATTCACCTGTAGTTTTCTGGACTACGTTGACTCTGACTTTCCCATTGCACGAGGGAGTACATAGGAATAGAGCGGCGATGCTCTATCGAGTCTCTTTTCTTTTTATTTTATCCCTGTGGCCAGCCTTATAGATCAACACCCTTTTAGATAGATAACAAGCATGGATCCCGTTGAGTACAACGGATGTGAGGGGTGCTCATACCTTCCCCTTGCGTAACCGACTCCCGAACCCAAGATTTGGTTGCGATGACCTATCTTCTCCCTTTTCCGTAGTTTTTCTCTGATCGTTTCCTTTCCCTCTTTTGGGATAAATAACGAATGATGGCGACTCTTCTGTCCTTGTCGGCCCCTCTTCGCAGCGATGCGATAGCTGGCGACTCTGCTGGGGACAGTTCCCATCCCCTATGTGAGTCAGTCCTAGCGCTTATTTGTTTTATTTTTGGGTGTGTACATATGTGTATATGTGTTGCATTTGTACTTTACCGCATTTGCATTTTATTTTCAATATTGTTATATGTCATTATCGCCGTGTTGTTGGGCGGGAATGTTCCACTCTATGATAAGCCAAACCCAGGCTTGAGTATGAACCTAGAATTAGAAGTGGAATGTAGTGGTGAACCTGTATGTTTGGCATGCACTAGTTCACACGAAATTCACGCTCAGACGAGATTCTCTTTGATGACTACCTTTCCAGTCTATTTCAGACAGTTGAAAGGATGTTGGATCTGAGGGTTGTCAACTCTGGGGATCGATCATTTGGAAGTCAGCTAAGTGAGGCCGCTTCTTTAGACTATGATGCCAAACCAGAAAAGGTGAATGTATCGTCGTTTCTCGAAAGTCTGTGACGCTGATGACCGCATAGGATGCCAGACCTTATCTGAGTGAAGCGCCAGTTCAACTCAGTCAGCAGCACAACAATCTTGATCCCTTCTTGCATTTGCATTTTCATTTGCATATTAATATTGACATGTATTTATGTTGCAGGTGCATATTTTCCTCTTGATTTTGGTACACCATTCCCTGCTGACATGGAGAGTTGCTTGAAGAAGACACTTGCGTACAAGTTTCCCACACTAGATATAGGGTCTCTACTTAGTTTGATTCCTGCAGCTGATCATGGTGGAATGGAAGATTTCAAGAAAGAGTATGGGAAGCTTCTGCGTTGTGTCTGTAAAGCTTCAGTGTTTGAGTTGGGAGGTCTCCATACCTTGCTTCAGTTCTATGACCCACAATTGAGGTGTTTTCTGTAACAGCCCAATTTTGATTAACTAATTTATTTATTTATTGGAATTATTTTAATTATGGGATAGTGTGATAATATGTTAAGTTTACATATTATGCTATTTTATCATTTGGAGAGTTTTGGAAAATTAAGTTGGAAATATTTTGGATATTCTTAATTAATGGTTAAGTGGATGAGTTATGGAAACTGATTGGAAAATATATATTATGGAGGAAATAGAATGGAAAGAAATATAAAAGAAGAGAAATAGAAAGAAAAGGAGATAAGAGTTGGTAATAAAAAGAAAAGGGAAGAAAAAGAGAAAGAAGGAAAAGGAGGAGAAAAGAGAAGAAGAAGAAGAAGAAAAGTGTGAAAATCATCAAGAGCAACTCAAAGCTTCGATTTAATCAAGGTAAGGGTGAGAAACATTATTATCTAATCCATGTATATGATTATGTATGTGTTGTGTGGGTTGTTTGGGTGTTTTTCTATACTTTTCATTTCCAGGTCGAAAATAAATTAATCGGTAGAATGGTATTTTAATCGAGGATGGATGGAGTAGTATGGTCGGGTATTATTGGGTTGAGCTTACCGGAGTTGTTTGGTTTGGAACCGGTTGATTTTGTGAGGTTTGGGATTTTGGACAGCCATGGGGGTTCTGGTCTCGCAGGTTCGCCGAGCGAACATCAGCGAGAATTCGTCGGGCAAAGCCTAGCGAATAATAGCGAACCCAACCAGAACCAAATTGCCCTGTCTTCGCTGGCAAGTTCGCCAGGCGAATGAGTGTGGAGAAGGTTCGCCAGGCGAGTGTGCTAGCGAGTAATTCCAGAATAACTCCCAGTGGTCTTTGCTGGAAAGTTCGCCAGGCGAACGAAGCAGCGAAGGTTCGCCAGAGGCTTCTCCAGGCGAAGGTTGGCGAATGCGACAGCATTTTCCTATTTTCTGTGTTTTTCCTTCCCACACGGATTTCTTTGTTCGGTTATGTCTAATCCTTATTTGAATGGATAGTTTGTGTGTTGTTGTGATATGACATGCTGTGGGTAGCCGTGTGGCGTGAATTCTAAGTTGTGGGTTGTGGAGTGTGAAACATGGCCATTTGGCAATTTTATGCATTTGTCTGAATTGAATGGAAATGCATGATGGATTAGTATGAATGTACATAGATTGTGTGTACTTGCATGAGATGAATATGCATAGAGATATATTTGCAAATATGAATTGCATTCTTTTGACAAATATTTGTATGCATTATTTTAACATGTTTAAAATGCATGATTATTGTGATGAATTCGTCGCCGTTTGGCACGATATTGTGAATGTATATTGATTGGATGCGATTATATGTGAAAAATGTATGAGAATATATTGTGAATATATGTGCATTGCGTGGTGAATGTGTTATGCGTGTAAGCATGATGTAATTCTTGTATGATGAATTACTTGAGAATGTATGCGAACATATTGTGAATATGTGTGCATTGCTTGATAAATGTTATAAATGCATATTGTGTGCATGTGATTAAATGTGAAGAATGCATCGTGGATATGTATGCATTGTTTAATAATTGTGAGAAATGCATGGGAACATATCGTGGATATGTGTGCATTATTTAATAATTGTATGTAATTCATGGGAACATATCGTGGATATGTGTGCATTATTTTGACGAATGTGATAATGGTATTGATAAATGAATACATTGATGATTGTTGTGATATGTTGTGTGTGTAATCATGTTGTAATTCTTGAAGGGATGAATTATTGAAATGCATGGGATTAAGATGCGGGAACGGTCTTAAGTGCATTTTGTTGGTTGATTGCATATGCATCATTTAGTCAAGAGGCAATGTTTGCTAGTTTCGTGGAGACTAGTGGCTTGTCCCAAACCTAGAAGGGTGGGTTTGAAGCCTAGGGGACGGGCTTTGTTGTTATAGGTCTAGAAGGGTGGACCCGGTTTAAGTGTAAAAACCGAAAAATGATAACAAGTGTTGGTACCACATGGCATGAGTTGCATTAAGTCACATGGCACATTTGTGATTGTTGTATGAAGCATGCGTGTGTGCATGACTTGTTGATTTGAGAGTGTGAATATAAGATTGTTGTATGCAAAAATGCTTATGTGTATGTTATGTGGATTGATGAGGACTATGGATATGTGCATGATGAATATGCTTGATGATTGTCCATATTTGTTTATATAATTATGCTTTGTAAAGTATATGATGAGTTATGATGAAGTATGGTGAGAATTGTGGAATATGCGTATGTGCATTACTTGTGTAATTGAGAAATGTGAATGTGTAATAGTGAATTGGTGGATAAAACATAACATGTGTATGTTTATGTGGGATGTCGAGATTTATGGATGTATGCATGATGAAAATGCTTGATGAATGTCTATGTTTGTTTATATGCACGTTGTGATGCATATGATAATGGAAATGAATTGTGGTGAGAAAATGTGAGTTATATGTATTCTATACTTGTGTGTGTATATATATATATATATATATATATATATATATATATATATATATATATATATATATATATATATATATATATATATATATATATATATATATATATATATATATATATATATATATATATATATATATATATATATATATATATATATATATATATATATAATATATATATATATATATATATATATATAATATATATATATATATATATATATATATATATATATATATATATATATATATATATATATATATATATATATATATATATATATATATATATATATATATATATATATATATATATATATATATATATATATATATATATATATATATATATATATATATATATATATATATATATATATATATATATATATATATATATATATATATATATATATATATATATATATATATATATATATATATATATATATATATATATATATATATATATATATATATATATATATATATATATATATATATATAATTGTATGCATTGATTATTATGATAATATTTCTCACCCTTCTGCTGTTTTATAATGCTCTATAAGGCATTGCAGATTAGGTTGCTGGAGGTCCTTTTTGTGAAGTACATCTTCATTCTTTTGTCGGGTCGCTCTGATATGTAGCACCGGGTAGATAGGTTGTATAGCATTCTTTTGAGATACATTGTATATGTAACTGATGACATATATGTTTTGTAAAATCATGAATGATGTGATGAACAAACTAATTTGATAAATATATTTATGTTGATAAGTCTTAAATGATTTAAAGTTTTAATCTTCCGCTAAATTTCGAAAGTTGAAATGTGGGTGTAAGGACTAAGTTCCTCTATTTTAAAACTACCCCACTACTTCATGTCATTTTGAGCAGGTGTTGTATGTTTTAATTGGTGATGATGTTGCATACCTCTTTATACCATATTTTCTTAAACTCTGATGAAAATTTTTATATGTGCGTAATTGTTTTTATGTTGATTATTTGGGGGTATAGAAGGGGGTGTTACATTAAGTGGTATCAGAGCCTGGTTGGTCCGTCCGGCCATGTTGTCTAATGTTATTTGTTCCCTTGTATGCGACATGTGTGTGAAAACACTGTCGATACATGTTTGTTGTTTAACCTTTGTCTGCAGAAGTGGGAATGATCAAAGTGGGGGAGAAGCTTGTGATTCCTCAGAATGCTGCAAGTGTGGAGTTGTAGCTCAGTGTGTAGTTAAAAGCCATTATAGTTTGGTAAAGATGATCTATGCCCCATTATGATTTCGGCTATCTATTGACAAATTGAGGAACTGATCACCCTTAATCTCTTGTTGATAGTAGTTGGGATTGTGTTGGATGGGATGGACGTGTCTTGCAAGCTTAGATGGCGTGACCAGAGAATTGTTTGGAGTTAAGCCAAGTGCTTAACAGTTGTTTTGATGAGTCAGCGCATGACAGTGATGAGGTGGTTAATTTTGAACGGGAATTTGGAGTACTAATGAAAGTGGGAGGTTGGCGGTTCGCCGATTAATTATGTCTGTTTGGACAGTCAAAGAATTAAATTGATTGAGCGATTTGAGACTTCCGTCTGGTATGTGCTACGGCAACAGATTGTGAGGTTAAGTATATAAAGAGTGGATGGTGACTTCTGGTGATTACTAAAGGAAGTAAGATGTGGGATACAAGATTGGTATGGTTAAAACTTCAACCATTTCAAGAAGTTGAAGATGTATTGAATGGCCTTCTAAGTGCAGAATGTTGTTTCTATGATTTTGTAGAAATTAGAGAACCGTAATTCGGAATGACGCAAGGTTAAAAGCGTTGGAAGTCATTACAGTGCTCTATGTGACGAGAAGGTAGTGACATGGAATTAAGTATTTATTGATGAAATATGTTTGGATGTTGTGGTAAGTGCGGTTTGTGTTTCGCCATAAGTTCACAACTGAGTGTCCGTTTGACATGGGATTCTCCATACTTGATTGAGTGAGTAATGGTTGTGTAATCGATGGTGTTTGGATGCGTCGAAGAGTATAGAGGATCATGTTGCACATCGAGAATTAGAGTTATCAGTATTGGAGAAGAAGTAGTGATGTGCCACTGTGAAGAAGTTCAGAGAGTTTTTGGAAAGTTGTCAATAGCTCGTTGTCGCTACTGCGAAAATCGGCGCCGGCTGAACAGAAGAGTCGCCACCGTGCGTTATTTATCCTAAAGGAGGGAAAGGAAACGCTCGAAGTAAACCTACCGCAAAGACGGGAAAGGAATGGTCATTGCAACCAAATCCTGGATTCGGGAGTCTGTTACGCAAGGGGAAGGTATTAGCACCCCTCACATCCGTCGTACTCGACGGAATCCACGCTTGTTTTCTAGTACGGATAGCTATTCTATCTATTCTACAGGTCTGGGGTTAAAATAAAATAAAATGACTCGGCAAAGTATCGCACTTTATGCCTACGTATTCCCGTCTGGAACGAGAAATCAGAGTCAACGTAGTTCGCCTACCTACGGGAAAGGAGGGGAAGGTTGCTCGCTAGGATATCGCATTCAATGCCTACGTACTTTCATACAGCATGAAAGATCAGAGCAAACGTAGTTCGGGCTACGGAAGACACAGATTTGTCTGATTGTTTTTTATCCTTCTAGAAAAGGTTTTCTCCTGATTACAGGTCCAAGCGGACAAAAAGGACACTTTGATTGGTTTTTAGTCTTTTATGCAAGAACTGTCTTTTATTGATGTTTGAAATGTTATTGTGTTTTTGATTGTTTTGAGATGAGAAGAGAAAGAACTCTAAAACCTAGGGTTAAAAAAGGGGAATCAGAAACTACCCTAATGTTATCATGCATGGGTTAACACCTAATGTCTGTCATATTTCTCTCTTGCGCGGAGAGAAACAGAGATCCTAGGGGATAAACGGAAAAGAAACAGCATATATACAGTAAAGCAGTAAAATGCATGAATGCAGCAGTACAAGCGAGGCAAGGGAGTCCCACTCAACCTCGAACCTGGAAAATAATAGGAAAAGTGAAACGGCTCCACTTCAAACCTAAGGGGAAAATTAACAAACAATACAGCAAAGAAAAATAAACCCCAAAACCAGCTCTGACAGCCCACCAGCTCCTACAGCAGTAGCTCTGAAAAACACCCAACTCTGACAGTTGATTAACAGCAATCTTCCAATGAACCCCAAAGTCAAACTCCAATGATACCCAAGCTACAACAAGCTTCCATCTCCAAGAAATCACCAAGCTCAAACAAGCACAGAATCTTAACCAGTTGACAGCATCAGACAGCAGATAGCTCCAAACAGCAGTAAACCCTAGCTTTAACAGCTGCACAGTTTTGACATGAATAATCTTCATCTTTGTCAATCTTTGATCTTCATCCCTATCTTCAATGGCTTCTTTCTTCAAGGCAAGCTCTCCTAGATGATAGTCACTTAACAAGATGAGTTGAATGTTAAACAGTTCATTGACTACCAAAGGAAGCCTACAAATAGTTTAACATTACAGAAGAGTGGTTCTCTCAAAGTTCTACCTCTAAGGTAAGGCCACTTATCCCTCCAACGGAGGGATGTGAATACCATAAAGGGACTTTATGTCATAGAGAGGAATGGACGCACATGAAGCCATCCATGTTTGTACAAAAAAAATTCAGTCTATTCTAAGGCTCTACTTATTCCTATTATTTCCTATGTCTTCAATCAACTCCCAGCACAAACAATCTTCAAGCTTCAACATTTGATCTTCAATCTTCTCTTTTGATTCTTCATGCTCCATAAGCTCAAGCCAAGCCCCATACCCCATATCAAAGCCCAAAAGCCCAAGCACACAATTAAAAACCCAAATGGGAACACCAAACAAACACTCCATTTGTAAAATATACTAAAAATAGTAATATAGTATTTAAAATTCTAAGATTAATTCTAAGGGGATTTCTACCTCTACCCTACATACCCTATATATCCCAGAACCTAATTCATGCTAAAAAACCCAAAATAAAATGTTATAATGCACCTATGTTGAGTTTGAACCCTACTCTAACTGACCTAATGTTCTCTAATCAAAACTAAACAAGATTAAATCACAAAAATGTGAGATAAATCTCTAAGAGAACCTATACTTCTAATCTAATCAACCCAACAAGAATCAACTCAAAACTATTCACCAATTGGTCACAAGCAAATTTACAAAAACATGTATCAAATACACAAAATTAAAGAAATCAATAAAATGGGGGAAAAATCAAATTAAATTGAAAAAAGGGTGAGTATGAAATTTATTATTTTCATAAAATCACAAATAAATCCAAGATCATGGAGGTATTTTTGAAATAATTTTCTGATTAATTTTGGATTTATTATGATTTTTGTAGTAAACTATATGCAAATAATATGAAAATTCAAACAAAATTAAAACAGGGGTGACAAAAGCAATTTTCCCACACTGCAGAAATACACTGGGCCCAGGAGGGGGGTGCAGGCAGCAAAACGCACTAGGCCCATTGTCATTCCAGAAAACTAAAAAAAAAAACATGACTGAAAAAATAATAGGGGGGGGGGGGCGGATAGCACAGATTCGCCTTGTGATTCACGTTTGGGCCCCAAACGGGGGGTGTAATCAGCAAGCGGGCCTAAGCCCAGACCAAAACGTAAGGGGAGAGGGGGTTCCATGGGAAACGGGGGAAACGCTCAGCAATCTTTGTAACTGGGCCTAAGCCCTAACCCCATCCGATCCAGCTTCAGCAAAACAAAAACCTAAAACTTCTCTAACTCTCCATCCCACTGCTACTGTTCATCGTCCCTAAGCGAAACCCTAAACGGCGCTCCCTCCATCTCTCTCTCTCTGAAACCCTCTCAATCTCTCAAACACACTCTACTCAAACCTCTCAATCCAACCTACATGCTTCTTGCCTCAGCTTTCGATCACCACCTAGTTCTACAAACCTCTCAAAGAAGGAACAAAAGCTATCACTAACCTGGAGGGAATCTCAATCGGTCTTTAGCGCGCCTGACACCGCTGATGAATATCTGAGGGGGTCCTTGCAGTTCTGAGGATTTGACGAAAGGACGAGTTCGTTCATAGCTGGAATCGTGATGAAAGCCAACGGTGGCGTTTGTTAGTGACCAAAATCTGGTGTTTAGATCCAAGGAGAGGATGAAGATCAGGAGGATCTTTACGAAACGGGTGCCGTTTGTTCGTGGTGGAAGCTGGAAGATGGGTTCGCGAATCTCCTTGATGAAGATCTCTGAAATTTCTGAAAGGATGATGCATGCAGTCATTGCAGGTTGAAGGTTCTTCAAGAGATTCTGGAAAGTTAATACGAAGGCGATGAAGACCTATACAAACAAATCACGATCTGGAAAGCTTGATGAACATTGGATGAACTTTGATGAATTTCTTGAAGATTCACGGCGAAATCGATTAAGGCACGATGAACATCACTGTGGATTTCTGGAGATGGCGTTAAATGTGATGAAGTTTGAAATCTTTCTGGAAAAAAATCCAAGAACTCGATGAAGAACATTCTTGATGAACACCAAAAATTTCCAGAAAGCAAGCAACTATGGATGAAGATTGGAAAAGTGTTGGTGATTGATGATGATTCTGGATCGGAGAAGAGGAACAGATGAATCTTCTGGGGAATTTGGTAATTCTGGCGACGGTTGCGGCGGTCCGGTGATGGTTAGGGCGGCCAGAGACGGTTAGGGTGAACGTCGGCGAGTGGTTAGGGTGGCCGCCGGCAGTTGCATGCCAGCCGGTGAGGAGTTCCGGTGAGGGGCTAGGTGGCACAGAGGGTGGGGGAGAGAGAGCCACGTGGGAGTGGGGGTAGCTGCATGGAGGACGCGTGGCCTGCTGCATGCAGGGTGTGGACGGTGAATGGAGGACGGGTGGAGGCTAAGTGTGGTACGTGGCTCCCTCTGGGTGAATGGAAGAATGAGGTGGATGAAAATTGTAGCACACGCGTGGCAGGCTTGTTATATGGACACATGGCAATGAAATCTGGACCTGGGAATTGGGTCTTCAGCAAATTGGATAATTGGCCCAATGGATTCTGATTAATTGATGATTACCTGAATTAAACTCAAAGATTAAACAAAATTAATACTGGAAAAAAATCCTAATTAATCCTAAAACGAAATTAACCCTAATTAATCTATTAAAAACAGAAAAAGATTATTTAATATCTATTTATCTATTAAAATTTCAATTAAACCTATAAAATCAATTAAACCTATTACAATCTAGAAAAAACTAATAAACCTATTAAATCCTATATAAACTCTATAAAATCAATACTAAACTAATAAAACCATATTATTCTAAAAAAAGCTATTATCTATTAATATTCTAAAAATCATATTAAAATCTATTAAAACCATTAATCTTCTCAAAACTATATTAAAAATCTATATTAAAAAAAACTATACCATTCTATTTAAACTAATATCTAATGGGCTAAGATCTATTAAATCTAAAAAAATGAATATCTATTTAAAAATCTAAAAACCATTTATGAGAATCTATTAAATTCTATAAAGCAAAATACTAACCCATTTAAAATCTACAAAAACAAATAAACCCACTAAAAAAAACTATTAATGCATTAAAAATCTAGAAAATGACAAAACAATCCTAAAAATGCCAGGAAGCCGATTAAATCGAATAAAGCACAATTGCGCAACCGCAGCGATACCCGAGCACCGAGATGGCCTGAAAACCAAGGGAATGAGCACCAATTCTCGAAATACGCTCATCCAAACCGGCCTGAACTGCCTGAAACACCAGGGGCTGCAATCCCGATAAAATCAACCTGACTGAGAGAACTGCAATACATGCAGTATGCGGATGCGAATGCAAAATGCGTCGAAACATAAACCAGATATGGGAACCGGTTGGTCAAATTTCGGGGTGCAACACTCGTGTGTTGGTTTTACTGAATCCGACAGAACTATTCATTGTGTTGTAATGCTTTGTTAATATGACTAGGAGATATGTTAAGTGCAACATCAACGAGTTTTGGCTATGCTTTGAAGCAACTTAAAGTACATGAGGGAATTATCATACAAGTGATTTAGAGTTGGTTGTTGTTGTGTGTTTGTACCGGAGTTTGGAAGCCTCAATTGTTTAGTTGAGATTTGAGATGGTTAATGATCTTAAAATCTTAAGGTATTTGTTTGATTTGAGAAATTGAATATGATGTAAAGGAAATAATTGGGACTTCTGAAAGAGTATGGTTTTGGTTGAGTTACCATTTGATTGAGACCAAGTGGTAACTGAGTTATTGCATTGGAAATCTCTGTATGTACCGATGATTATGGTAATGAAGTTAGGACTGATTGAGTAAATTCGTAATATGAGTGTGGTATGTGAAGAGACTTCTCATGGAGTTGAGCTTTATATGATGAGACTGACTATTGGTATTCTCGATGAGATTCGAGAAGGTCAGAATTCTAATTCGAGTTAATAGATTGATTGAATTTAAGGGATAAAAGTCGAGGAGGTGATTTTCGGAATTATGGAAATGGTATCATGAGATGCCGGGATGGAGTATGTGTTCTGAATAGTGTGAGTTGGATGAGAGTACACTGGAAGAAGGACATTGAGATAGATGGAGTATTCATGCAGGTACTGGAAAGGTGTGACCGAATTTGAGGAATTATTTTGATGACCACAGATGAAGAGAGAAGTGATTGAGTTTGTATATGCTGGATTAGACTTATTAGAATATCGGAGAATAAACGTCAGAGACCGTTGGGTCGGATGCAACTGTTGAATATTCCTGAATGGGATGGAATAGTATTTCCATGGATTTTGTGTCGGGTTTTCCGAAGAATTTGAAGGGGTATGATTCGATTTGAGTGGTTATGGATAGATTGACAAGATTAACTTATTTCTTACCAATGAGGATTAATCACTCTATGTTGAAGCTAGCTGAGATGTGTATCGATGAAGTTGTGAAGTTGTGCGAAGTGTCGTCGAATGTTTTGTCAGATGGGAATCAGAGTTTTCATTGGGATTTTGAGAGAGTTGCAGACGCTTTGAGCGACATGTTGAAGATAATCTCTGTCTGAGCATCCGTGAACGGATGGGTAGACAAAGAGGACTATCAAATATGTAGACAATTTGTTGAGAGCTTATGTGTTGGATCAAGATGATTCAGAAGATGGTTAATTGTCGTTGATTAAGTTTACCTACAATAACTGCTATTATTCTAGTATCGGAATATCATTGTATGAGACTTTGTTTGGTAAGAGGTGTAGGACTCCTTTGGATAGACGTGTGTCCAGCGAGAGTGTTGTACTCAGGCCGGAGATTATGCAAGAAACGACTGAAAAGATCAAAAGGATCCAAGAAAGGACATGTTTTGAGAGTTACGATAGTAACTGGTGTTGGTCGAGCTTGGGGTCTCGGAAGTATATCCTGTGTTTTGTGGATCTGTATCAGAGTGGCGCAGCGGAAGCGTGGGGAAAATAGCATGTTAGATTGTTTTACCGCTGTCACTAGGAGAAATTGCATGATGTGCTCATGTGTCTAAGCTGAGGAAGCGCATCGACCCAGATGGATGGTGTATGAGTGAGAGAGGATTTGACTGTTGAGACAACTTTAAGGAAAAGGGATTGTATTGGTAAAGGTATTTGGGAGGATCAACTAGAGGAAGTTGGATTTGGAAGATTGGGATGCGAGAGTCACATCCCGAGTTGTTTGAATCGGATAACATTTTCGAGGACGAAAATTTCTAAAGTGGGGGAGAGTTGTAACAACCCAATTTTGATTAACTAATTAATTTATTTATTGGAGTTATTTTAATTATGGGATAGTGTGATAATATGTTAAGTTTACATATTATGCTATTTTATCATTTGGAGAGTTTTGGAAAATTAAGTTGGAAATATTTTGGATATTCTTAATTAATGGTTAAGTGGATGAGTTATGGAAAATGATTGGAAAATATATATTATGGAGGAAATAGAATGGAAAGAAATATAAAAGAAGAGAAATAGAAAGAAAAGGAGATAAGAGTTGGTAAGAAAAAGAAAAGGGAATAAAAAGAGAAAGAAGGAAAAGGAGGAGAAAAGAGAAGAAGAAGAAGAAAAGTGTGGAAATCATCAAGAGCAACTCAAAGCTTCGATTTAATCAAGGTAAAGGTGAGAAACATTATTATCTAATCCATGTATATGATTATGTATGTGTTGTATGGGTTGTTTGGGTGTTTTTCTATACTTTACATTTCCAGATCAAAAATGAATTAATCGGTAGACTGGTGTTTTAATCGTGGATGGATGGAGTAGTATGGTCGGGTATTATTGGGTTGAGCTTACCGGAGTTGTTTGGTTTAGAACTGGTTGATTTTGTGAGGTTTGGGCTTTTGGACAGCCATGGGGGTTCTGGTCTCGCAGGTTCGCCGAGCGAACATCAGCGAGCATTCGCCGGGCGAAGCCTAGCGAATGGTAGCGAACCCAAACAGAACCAAATTGCCCTGTCTTCGCTGGCAAGTTCGCCATGCGAATGAATGTGGCGAAGGTTCGCCAGGAGAGTGTGCTAGCGAGTGCTAGCAAGTAATTCCAGAATAACTCCCAGTGGTCTTCGTTGGCAAGTTCGCCAGGCGAACGAAGCAGCGAAGGTTCGCCAGAGGCTTCGCCAGGCGAAGGTTGGCGAATGCGACAACATTTTCCTGTTTTCTGTGTTTTTCCTTCCCACGCGGATTTCTTTGTTCGGTTATGTCTAATCCTTATTTGAATGGATAGTTTGTGTGTTGTTGTGATATGACGTGCTGTGGGTAGCCGTGTGGCGTGAATTCTAGGTTGTGGGTCGTGGAGTGTGAAACATGGCCATTTGGCAATTTTATGCATTTGTCTGAATTGAATGGAAATGCATGATGGATTAGTATGAATGTACATAGATTGTGTGTACTTGCATGAGATGAATATGCATAGAGATATATTTGCAAATATGAATTGCATTTTTTTGACAAATATTTGTATGCATTATTTTAACATGTTTAAAATGCATGATTATTGTGATGAATTCGTCGCCGTTTGGCACGATATTGTGAATGTATATTGATTGGATGCGATTATATGTGAACAATGCATGAGAATATATTGTGAATATATGTGCATTGCGTGGTAAATGTGTTATGCGTGTAAGCATGATGTAATTCTTGTGTGATGAATTACTTGAGAATGCATGAGAACATATTGTGAATATGTGTGCATTGCTTGATAGATGTTATAAATGCATATTATGTGCATGTGATTAAATGTGAAGAATGCATAGGAACATATCGTGGATATGTGTGCATTGTTTAATAATTGTGAGAAATGCATGGGAACATATCGTGGATATGTGTGCATTGTTTAATAATTGTATGTAATACATGGGAACATATCGTGGATATGTGTGCATTGTTTTGACGAATGTGATAATGGTATTGATATATGAATACATTGATGATTGTTGTGATATGTTGTGTGTGAAATCATGTTGTAATTCTTGAAAGGATGAATTATTGAAATGCATGGGATTAAGATGCAGGAACGGTCTTAATTGCATTTTGTTGGTTGATTGCATATGCATCATTTAGTCAAGAGGCAATGTTTGCTAGTTTCGTGGAGACTAGTGGCTTGTCCCAAACCTAGAAGGGTGGGTTTGAAGCCTAAGGGACGGGCTTTGTTGTTATCGGTCTAGAAGGGTGGACCTGGTTTAAGTGTAAAAACCGAAAAATGATAACAAGTGTTGGTACCACATGGCATGAGTTGCATTGAGTCACATGGCACATTTGTGATTGTTGTATGAAGCATGCGTGTGTGCATGACTTGTTGATTTGAGAGTGTGAATATAAGATTGTTGTATGCAAAAATGCTTATGTGTATGTTATGTGGATTGATGAGGACTATGGATATGTGCATGATGAATATGATTGATGATTGTCCATATTTGTTTATATAATTATGCTTTGTAAAGTATATGATGAGTTATGATGAAGTATGGTGAGAATTGTGGAATATACGTATGTGCATTACTTGTGTAATTGAGAAATGTGAATGTGTAATAGTGAATTGGTGGATAAAACATAACATGTGTATGTTTATGTGGGATGTCGAGTTTTATGGATGTATGCATGATGAAAATGCTTGATGAATGTCTATGTTTGTTTATATGCATGTTGTGATGCATTTGATAATGGAAATGAATTGTGGTGAGAAAATGTGGGTTATATGTATTCTATACTTGTGTGTGTGTGTGTGTGTGTATATATATATATATATATATATATATATATATATATATATATATATATATATATATATATATATATATATATATATATATATATATATATATATATATATATATATATATATATATATATATATATATATATATATATATATATATAATTGTATGTATTGATTATTATGATAATATTTCTCACTCTTCTGCTGTTTTATAATGCGCTATGAGACAATGCAGATTAGGTTGCTGGAGGTCCTTTTTGTGAAGTACATCTTCATTCTTTTGTCGGGTCGCTCTGATATGTAGCACCGGGTAGATAGGTTGTATAGAATTCTTTTGAGATACATTGTATATGTATTTGATGACATATATGTTTTGTAAAATCATGAATGATGTGATGAACAAACTAATTTGATAAATATATTTATGTTGATAAGTCTTAAATGATTTAAAGTTTTAATCTTCCGCTAAATTTCGAAAGTTGAAATGTGGGTGTAAGGACTAAGTTCCTCTATTTTAAAACTACCCCACTGCTACATGTCATTTTGAGCAGGTGTTGTGTGTTTTAATTGGTGATGATGTGGCATACCTCTTTATACCATATTTTCTTAAACTCTGATGAAAATTTTTATATGTGCGTAATTGTTTTTATGTTGATTATTTGGTGGTATAGAAGGGGGTGTTACATTAAGTGGTATCAGAGCCTGGTTGGTCCGTCCGGCCATGTTGTCTAATGTTATTTATTCCCTTGTATGCGACATGTGTGTGAAAACACTGTCGATACATGTTTGTTGTTTAACCTTTGTCTGCAGAAGTGGGAATGATCAAAGTGGGGGAGAAGCTTGTGATTCCTCAGAATGCTGCAAGTGTGGAGTTGTAGCTCAGTGCGTAGTTAAACGCCATTATAGTTTGGTAAAGATGGTCTACGCCCCATTATGATTTCGGCTGTCTATTGACAAATTGAGGAACTGATCACCCTTAATCTCTTATTGATAGTAGTTGGAATTATGTTGGATGGGATGGACGTGTCTTGCAAGCTTAGATGGCGTGAGCAGAGAATTGTTTGGAGTTAAGCCAAGTGCTTAGCAGTTGTTTTGATGAGTCAGCGCATGACAGTGATGAGGTGGTTAATTTTGAACGGGAATTTGGAGTGCTAATGAAAGTGGGAGGTTGGCGGTCCGCCGATTAATTATGTCTGTTTGGACAGTCAAAGAATTAAATTGATTGAGTGATTTGAGACTTGCGTCTGGTATGTGCTACGGCAACAGATTGTGAGGTTAAGTATATAAAGAGTGGATGGTGACTTCTGGTGATTACTAAAGGAAGTAAGATGTGGGATACAAGATTGGTATGGTTAAACCTTCAACCATTTCAAGAAGTTGAAGATGTATTGAATGACCTTCTAAGTGCAGAATATTGTTTCTATGATTTTGTAGTAATGAGAGAACCGTAATTCGGAATGACGCAAGGTTAAGAGCGTTGGAAGTCATTACAGTGCTCTATGTGATGAGAAGGTAGTGACATGGAATTAAGTATTTATTGATGAAATATGTTTGGATGTTGTGGTAAGTGCGGTTCGTGTTTCGCCATAAGTTCACAACTGAGTGTCCGTTTGACATGGGATTCTCCATACTTAATTGAGTGAGTAATGGTTATGTAATCGATGGTGTTTGGATGCGTCGAAGAGTATAGAGGATCATGTTGCACATCGAGAATTAGAGTTATCAGTATGGGAGAAGAAGTAGTGATATGCCACTGTGAAGAAGTTCAGAGAGTTTTTGGAAAGTTGTCAATAACTCGTGTGTTGGTTTTATCGAATCCGACAGAACTATTCGTTGTGTTGTAATGCTTTGTTAATATGACTGGGAGATATGTTAAGTGCAACATCAACGAGTTTTGGTTATGCTTTGAAGCAACTTAAAGTACATAAGGGAATTATCAGGCAAGTGATTTAGAGTTGGTTGTTGTTCTGTGTTTGTACCGGAGTTTGGAAGCCTCAATTGTTTAGTTGAGATTTGAGATGGTTAATGATCTTAAGATCTTAAGGTATTTGTTTGATTTGAGAAATTGAATATGATGTAGAGGAAATAATTGGGACTTCTGAAAGAGTATGGTTTTGGTTGAGTTACCATTCGATTGAGACCAAGTGGTAACTGAGTTATTGCATTGAAAATCTCTGTATGTACCGGTGATGATGGTAATGAAGTTAGGACTGATTGAGTAAATTTGGAATATGAGTGTGGTCTGTGAAGAGACTTCTCATGGAGTTGAGCTTTATATGATGAGACTGACTATTGGTATTCTCGATGAGATTCGAGGAGGTCGGAATTCTAATTCGAGTTAATAGATTGATTGAATTTAAGGGATAAAAGTCGAGGAGATGATTTTCGGAATTATGGAAATGGTATCATGAGATGCCGGGATGGAGTATGTGTTCTGAATAGTGTGAGTTGGATGAGAGTACACTGGAAGAAGGACATTGAGATAGATGGAGTATTCATGCAGGTACTGGAAAGGTGTGACCGAATTTGAGGAATTATTTTGATGACCACAGATGAAGAGAAAAGTGATTGAGTTTGTATATGATGGATTAGACTTATTAGAATATCGGAGAATAAACGTCAGAGACCGTTGGGTCGGATGCAACTGTTGAATATTCCTGAGTGGGATGGAATAGTATTTCCATGGATTTTGTGCCGGGTTTTCCGAAGAATTTGAAGGGGTATGATTCGATTTGAGTGGTTATGGATAGATTGAAAAGATTAACTTATTTCTTACCAATGAGGATTAATCACTCTATGTTGAAGCAAGCTGAGATGTGTATCAATGAAGTTGTGAAGTTGTGCGAAGTGTCGTCGAATGTTTTGTCAGATGGGAATCAGAGTTTTCATTGGGATTTTGAGAGAGCTGCAGACGCTTTGAGCGACATGTTGAAGATAATCTCTGTCTAAGCATTCGTGGACGGATGGGTAGACAAAGAGGACTATCCAATATGTAGACAATTTGTTGAGAGCTTATGTGTTGGATCAAGATGGATCAGAAGATGGTTAATTGTCGTTGATTGAGTTTACCTACAATAACTACTATTATTCTAGTATCGGAATATCATTGTATGAGACTTTGTTTGGTAAGAGGTGTAGGACTCCTTTGGATAGACGTGTGTCCAGGGAGAGTGTTGTACTCAGGCCGAAGATTGTGCAAGAAACGACTGAAAAGATCAAAAGGATCCAAGAAAGGACGTGTTTTGAGAGTTACGATAGTAACTGGTGTTGGTCGAGCTTGGGGTCTCAGAAGTATATCCTGTGTTTTGTGGATCTGTATCAGAGTGGCACAGCGGAAGCGTGGGGAAAATAGCATGTTAGATTGTTTTACCGCTGTCACTAGGAGAAATTGCATGATGTGTTCATGTGTCTAAGCTGAGGAAGCGCATCGACCCAGATGGATGGTGTATGAGTGAGAGAGGATTTGACTGTTGAGACAACTTTAAGGAAAAGGGATTGTATTGGTAAAGGTATTTGGGAGGATCAACTAGAGGAAGTTGGATTTGGAAGATTGGGATGCGAGAGTCACATCCCGAGTTGTTTGAATCGGATAACATTTTCGAGGACGAAAATTTTTAAAGTGGGGGAGAGTTGTAACAGCCCAATTTTGATTAACTAATTAATTTATTTATTTGAGTTATTTTAATTATGGGATAGTGTGATAATATGTTAAGTTTACATATTATGCTATTTTATCATTTGGAGAGTTTTGGAAAATTAAGTTGGAAATATTTTGGATATTCTTAATTAATGGTTAAGTGGATGAGTTATGGAAAATGATTGGAAAATATATATTATGGAGGAAATAGAATGGAAAGAAATATAAAAGAAGAGAAATAGAAAGAAAAGGAGATAAGAATTGGTAAGAAAAAGAAAAGGGAAGAAAAAGAGAAAGAAGGAAAAGGAGGAGAAAAGAGAAGAAGAAGAAGAAAAGTGTGGAAATCATCAAGAGCAACCCAAAGCTTCGATTTAATCAAGGTAAAGGTGAGAAACATTATTATATAATCCATGTATATGATTATGTATGTGTTTTATGGGTTGTTTGGGTGTTTTCTATACTTTTCATTTCCAGATCGAAAATGAATTAATCGGTAGACTGGTGTTTTAATCGTGGATGGATGGAGTAGTATGGTCGGGTATTATTGGGTTGAGCTTATCGGAGTTGTTTGGTTTGGAACCGGTTGATTTTGTGAGGTTTGGGCTTTTGGACAGCCATGGAGGTTCTGGTCTCGCAGGTTCACCGAGCAAACATCAGCGAGCATTCGCCGGGCGAAGCCTAGCGAATGGTAGCGAACCCAAACAGAACCAAATTGCCCTGTCTTCGCTGGCAAGTTCGCCAGGCGAATGAGTGTGGCGAAGGTTCGCCAGGCGAGTGTGCTAGCGAGTGCTAGCAAGTAATTCCATAATAACTCCCAGTGGTCTTCGCTGGCAAGTTCGCCAGGCGAACGAAGCAGCGAAGGTTCGCCAGGCGAAGGTTGGCGAATGCGACAACATTTTCCTGTTTTCTGTGTTTTTCCTTCCCACGCGGATTTCTTTGTTCGGTTATGTCTAATCCTTATTTGAATGGATAGTTTGTGTGTTGTTGTGATATGACGTGCTGTGGGTAGCCGTGTGGCGTGAATTCTAGGTTGTGGGTCATGTAGTGTGAAACATGGCCATTTGGCAATTTTATGCATTTGTCTGAATTGAATGGAAATGCATGATGGATTAGTATGAATGTACATAGATTGTGTGTACTTGCATGAGATGAATATGCATAGAGATATATTTGCAAATATGAATTGCATTCTTTTGACAAATATTTGTATGCATTATTTTAACATGTTTAAAATGTATGATTATTGTGATGAATTCGTCGCCGTTTGGCACGATATTGTGAATGTATATTGATTGGATGCGATTATATGTGAACAATGCATGAGAATATATTGTGAATATATGTGCATTGCGTGGTAAATGTGTTATGCGTGTAAGCATGATGTAATTCTTGTATGATGAATTACTTGAGAATGCATGAGAACATATTGTGAATATGTGTGCATTGCTTGATAGATGTTATAAATGCATATTGTGTGCATGTGATTAAATGTGAAGAATGCATGGGAACATATCATGGATATGTGTGCATTGTTTAATAATTGTGAGAAATGCATGGGAACATATCATGGATATGTGTGCATTATTTAATAATTGTATGTAATACATGGAAACATATCATGGATATGTGTGCATTGTTTTGACGAATGTGATAATGGTATTGATATATGAATACATTGATGATTGTTGTGATATGTTGTGTGTGCAATCATGTTGTAATTCTTGAAGGGATGAATTATTGAAATGCATGGGATTAAGATGCGGGAACGGTCTTAAGTGCATTTTGTTGGTTGATTGCATATGCATCATTTAGTCAAGAGGCAATGTTTGCTAGTTTCGTGGAGACTAGTGGCTTGTCCCAAACCTAGAAGGGTGGGTTTGAAGCCTAGGGGATGGGCTTTGTTGTTATCGGTCTAGAAGGGTGGACCCGATTTAAGTGTAAAAACTGAAAAATGATAACAAGTGTTGGTACCACATGGCATGAGTTGCATTGAGTCACATGGCACATTTGTGATTGTTGTATGAAGCATGCGTGTGTGCATGACTTGTTGATTTGAGAGTGTGAATATAAGATTGTTGTATGCAAAAATGCTTATGTGTATGTTATGTGGATTGATGAGGACTATGGATATGTGCATGATGAATATGCTTGATGATTGTCCATATTTGTTTATATAATTATGCTTTGTAAAGTATAGGATGAGTTATGATGAAGTATGGTGAGAACTGTGGAATATGCGTATGTGCATTACTTGTGTAATTGAGAAATGTGAATGTGTAATAGTGAATTGGTTGATAAAACATAACATGTGTATGTTTATGTGGGATGTCGAGATTTATGGATGTATGCATGATGAAAATGCTTGATGAATGTCTATGTTTGTTTATATGCACGTTGTGATGCATTTGATAATGGAAATGAATTGTGGTGAGAAAATGTGGGTTATATGTATTCTATTCTTGTGTGTGTGTGTGTGTGTATATATATATATATATATATATATATATATATATATATATATATATATATATATATATATATATATATATATATATATATATATATATATATATATATATATATATATATATATATATATATATATATATATATATATATATAATTGTATGCATTGATTATTATGATAATATTTCTCACCCTTCTGCTGTTTTATAATGCTCTATGAGGCATTGCAGATTAGGTTGCTGGAGGTCCTTTTTGTGAAGTACATCTTCATTCTTTTGTCGGGTCGCTCTGATATGTAGCACCGGGTAGATAGGTTGTATAGCATTCTTTTGAGATACATTGTATATGTATCTGATGACATATATGTTTTGTAAAATCATGAATGATGTGATGAACAAACTAATTTGATAAATATATTTATGTTGATAAGTCTTAAATGATTTAAAGTTTTAATCTTCCGCTAAATTTCGAAAGTTGAAATGTGGGTGTAAGGACTAAGTTCCTCTATTTTAAAACTACCCCACTGCTACATGTCATTTTGAGCAGGTGTTGTGTGGTTTAATTGGTGATGATGTGGCATACCTCTTTATACCATATTTTCTTAAACTCTGATGAAAATTTTTATATGTGCGTAATTGTTTTTATGTTGATTATTTGGGGGTATAGAAGGGGGTGTTACATTTTCACTTTTCCTGGTTATGTATTGATGCCTACTCTGGAGGAGTTTGCCATGTTGTTAGGAGTTCCTATTCTGGATCAGATGCCTTTTTATCACTCTAAAGCTGAGCCTAATTTGCCTGAGCTTGCTAATGCTCTCCATCTAGATACCTCTGAGTTAGAAGGAAGGATGGTTAAAAGGAATGGAATGTCTGGTTTCCCGTTGCCTTTCTTGGTTGGTAAAGCTCAACATTTTGCAAAAGAAGGTTGTTGGGTTGTCCTTAATGCTATCTTGGCTCTATGCATATATGGTATAATTCTGTTCCCAAACATTCCAGATTTTATGGACTTGGATGCTTTCCATATCTTTGTCTTGAAGAATCTTGTGCCCACACTCTTAGGAGATGTATATCACTCTGTGCATTACAAGAATGAGAATAGGAGGGGGGGAGAATGTCTCTTGCTGTGTACCTCTCTTGTATAGATGGTTCATGAGTCATCTTCATAAGTCTGGTCCCTTTGTTGATATCTCTGACACTGCAGATTGGTCAGAGAGGCTTATAGGGTTAACCTCCAAAGACATTGCATGGTTTGATAGAGATCATTTGGGTACTAAGATAATCTTTAGCCGTGGTGGTTTTCCTAATGTCCCTTTGATCGGAAGGAAGGGTGGTATTAACTATAATCTAGCTCTTGCCATGAGGATATTTGGCTATGCTCTAAGGGAACCTCCGAAGGAAGAGGAAATACAGGATTCTCTGTATTTCACCGATGTGATTGACAGTGAGACCTTGATTATAATGGAGAAAGCCTAGAGTAAAGTTCACCGAAAGGGGAAGCCTTCTTTAGGAAAGAGCAATAGCAGAGCATATGAGCCTTATGTGGTTTGGATTCAGGAAAGAGTTGGGAGATTGTTGTTACTGTTTCCATCTCGAGAACCTTTGTATCCTTTAATGATTAAGGATCCAGCAACAGTTGATATCCATAAATACGATCAACTGTGGTCCGAGAAGGAGGAATTACGTAAGGCAAACGAGGAGTTGGAAAAGGAAATTACGCAACTCAGAAGTGAAAAGAATCAAGCTACTTATTCCTCTAGGAAGAAAACAGAGCTGGTGAACAAGCTAGGTAGAGAACTAACTGAAGAGATTCACGCTCGAGAACGAGTGGGCCTAGACTTGAAAAGTGCTAGTGACGTCCTCAAAGACAAGAATGAGGAGTTAGAAAGAGCACAGCTAGAGATATCCAAGTTCAATGTGCAATGGAACGCTATTCTAACTAACAATAAGGAATGTGAAGATGGATTGCGATAACAAATTGTTAGGTTAAAGGCTCAACTCCGGGTGAGAGATGAGAAAGATATAGTTGAATCTTCACGCCGATGCGAGAGTGACCTAAAGATGAATGAAGCTCTTGCAACGTTGGAAGAGTAAAAGTTGAGAGCAGATCTGAAGAGGCCTAAGTTGGAAGAAGCATTTGGTGAAGGCGCTTGGGAGGATTACGCTCATGACTTGCAGGATACTATTAGTAGAAGAGAATTGCTCATTCAGGGGTTGATTGCTAGGCCAAATCATCCAGATACGAAGGAGCTATTAGAGGATTTTCGGGCTCGTTGTCGTACCTGATGTATTATTTCCTTGTATTTGTTGTTATGTTGCATTTCGACCATCACCAAGATTGTTGGCTGGGGTCGTGTTTGTTTCCATTGTATTTCCTTGGTGATACGCTGTGTATTGACTCTGGTTCTCATTTTATTTATGAGAGGATTGCACGACCTTATCTGGTGGTTCTTCATTGTCTTGTTGTTCTCAGGAAACTATAATCAAGGGGAAATTTTCCCTGAAGGATACTTGCATGTCTGCATACTGCATCATTTCTCATTTTGCATCGCAGGTGTTCCAGGTTCCGTTAACCTTATCTCCTTTCTGTGGTTTGTTCACTTGTTTCAAGATTGAAAACCAAGCGATTCATTGCTGCTCTACCAGGGGAAATCAACGCAAGATTATGGATCAGATTCAAGCTGAGCTTCAGGAATTCCAGGACCATATGGCCTAGTTTATGGATATGATGCAAGGGGTCGCCAATGGCCAAGAGCAACTGAGAACACTGGTGCAACCGCTGATTGCAAGGGTTGACGGGAGTGGGGTTCTACATGGAGAAACTGCTTCTATACCTCCTACTGCTGACAATGTTACCCATCATGCTAACACTGCTATCCCAATAACTGTTATTCCTCCGGGCGGAGGTAGTCATACTGGAATCCCTATTCCTGCACCAGCATGTGCTATGCATGGAAACGCTGGCCCTCAGTGGGATGAGGATGACCAAGATGATGTCTTCTCTATGAGATAGCTTGGTACATGTCTGCAGTCTGAGGCAGACAGAAGGTTTAAGATGATAGAGGAAAAGATGAAGAATCTTGAAAATCAAAACTCGTTGGGTTTGGATATGGCAAATCTGGGGTTGATTCCAGACCTGAGAATTCCTCCGAAGTTTAAGGTTCTGGACTTTGATAAGTATAAGGGAACAACTTGTCCTAGGGTGCATCTCCGCTCTTATTACCGAAATATGTTTGCATACTTCGACGATGAGAAACTGCTCATGCATTTCTTCCAGGATAGTCTTTCTGGTCCATCCCTGGAATGGTACATGGGGCTAGAGCCGGTCAACATCAGAAGTTGGAGAGATTTGGCTGAAGCTTTTGTCAGGCATTATTAGTATAATAGTGATTTGGTGCCAAACAGGGTACAGTTGCAGAACCTGTCACAGAGAAGTAATGAAGGTTTCAAGGAATATGCCCAGAGATGGCGCGAGCTGGCAGCGAGAGTTCAACCTCCTATGGTGGAGAGAGAGTTGATTGACATGTTTGTTACCACACTACCGGGAGTGTATTATGAGAAATTGATAGGAAATATGTCAGACAGTTTTTCAGACTTGATCATTACAGGCGAACGAGTTGAAAATGGAATCAAACTAGGGAAGATACATGTTGGAGAAGGATCCTCAGCTAGAGGAGGTAGAAAATTTTTTGGCAGTAAGAAGAAAGAGGGGGAAACAAATGCAGTATCAGGTTATAGGAGCAGAAATAAGAACCAAAATCAGCAATATCGTCAACAACAACCCCAGGTCGCAAGCATTACAATTCCAGCCGCACCACCACAACAACAACAACAAAAGCGTCAACAACAACAAATTTATGCTCCTCGCAGATTCCAATATCGGGGAAGAGCAGTGAACAGAAATTTGATGCACCGTTGATGCCTTACTCACAGTTACTTCAACATTTGATGCAATTACAATTGATCCAGAAGAGGACTTTAGCTCCTTTAACCGGCGCACCACCTCTAGGGTACGATGCTAATGCCAGGTGCGACTTTCATTCTGATGCTCCCGGCCACAACATTGATAATTGTAAAGCCTTCAAGCATAAGGTGCAAGACCTTATTGACAGTAAAGCTATCAATTTTTCACATGACGCGCCCAACGTTGTGCAAAATCCCATGCCTAGTCATGGAGTGGCTGGGGTATGAAGGTGAGAAAATACTTAGAAGGGGTGGGGGGGTTGAATAAGTATATAGAAAAACTTATGGCAATGAAAACTCAAAGATTTTTATCTTGGTTTGTTGAACTCAACTACTCCAGTCCACCCTATCAAGAGTGATTTGCCTTTCTCAACAAGGACTTAATCCACTATTAATCAACTAATTACAATAGCAAGCACTAAGAGCAACTGTTCTTAGTCTTCTCAAGAACTACTGATCCCAACTGGATCTTCTTAAGGATCTTTTACAATCAAATGTAAGAATAAAACAAGTGTTTAAATGCTTCTAATTAAGCTATATCACAACTGTGATTTTACACTTAAGTTTTAAGAACTTATGAAATAAATTCAGCAATAAGAATAATTTGTATGAGAGCTTGTAATGAATTTCTTTCAATTAATTCGTCAACTGAAGAAGAGAGATGGAGTCTTGCTTTTATAGGCACAGAAGTCCAAGTAGTTTTCACGTTGAAGGCTGTGTACTAAAAAGGGCTGATCCTTTTTGTCTTCACATCACATGACCTTTCCTAGAAATAGAATGCATAGAGAAATCCTTTTTGTCTGTGTTCTTGTGTCTAGCATAAATGAGGAAAGAGTCGTTTGGCCAAACCAACAGACATAACTTTGAATTCTTCTTCAACAAGTTTCAGCAAATATCATCAGAGCCTTAAGTGGTCAGAGTCTTCTGATGTTCATCAGAGTTTGCTAAATTAGAGCAATGCAGCAAGTGTGCTTTCAGCGTGTAATAATTCAGAGTAGAGTTTTGAATCAGATCCTCAGTACTTGCAGCGTACAGTACTATCAGAGTCTTCTGAAAAACTATGCTTGAAACTCTTCATATAAAAGTCTTCAATGCTTCAGATGCTTCTGTAGCTTCTGCTTCAGATTCTTTTGTAGACAGCGCTCAGAATCTTCTGTAGGCAGCGTTCAGATTCTTCTAACAGATGCTTTAGAGCCTAGCATATTTTCATGTTCAGATCTAATTTGCTTCCAGAATAATATTCACTTTAATATCTGCAGCACAAAACACATAAACAAATTTTAGAGTATATAATTCTTTAATACAAAATTTCATAAGAGTTATCATCAAAACATAGAGATATAATTAAGAACCAATCTGTGTTCTAACAATCTCCCCCTTTTTGATAATGACAAAAACATAAGAAATTTTGTTCAATAAAGCAATAATTATAACTCCCCCTGAGATGATGAATCTCCCCCTGAACTGAATACTTAGAGAGAATAGAAACTTCCCTTTTTGCATGAGTATTCTTTACAGAATCAGAGCCTGATTGTTCCAAAAAATAGATCTTGACTTGGATGAATGTTTCAGAATTAGAGCCTGATTTGTTAAAATTAGATCTGGGGATCTCAGAGTTACTTTAAAGAATTTGTCAGATATGTTCTGAAATACTCAGAGTTCACGTTAGTTATAAATAGATATCTCTGAATTTCATTTAGGTAGAGTTTATTTGAACAGTCAGATCCATTTTCTCCCCCTTTTTTGTCATAATCAAAAAGAAAAACTTTTAAAGACAAAATAAAAGGAAATAGAGAAAAGATACATTCAAGTATAGAAAACAACAGATTCATTCATTCATTCATTCAGATGAAAACAAATAGACAGATCATCAAATCAGAAAGTCAAGTACATGTGCATAAACATCAAATACAGAAAAACAAAAGACTAGGTTGGCTTTGACAAAATCATCTTCAGCAGTTGAGTGATTTCAGATGAGGATTCTTCTTGCTTAGACATCCATTTTGCCATGTGCTCATTCTTCTGATCTTGTTGAGCCATCCATGACTTGATTTCAGATTGCCCAGCTTCCAATACTGCAATCTTATCTTCTAAATCTGGATTCTCTTTCTTGATCTCAGATGAAGAAGGTGGAGCAGATTCTGATGCAGGAACAGAGTCAATTTCCATTGGAGATGCAGATTCTGGAGCTTCAGATGCAGAGGGTTTGCTTACAATTGTCAGAGCCAGTGGATTATCTTCAGGAGCAGATTCTGTAGAAGCTTTTGTAGTAGATACTTCATAAGATGAAGGAACATCCTCAAGAAGCAGAGGTGTAGATCTTTTTATGTTCCATACCATGGTTCTGGCAGCTTCACCAAACCTGATCTTCGCATCATCAGAATAGACGTTCTTCAAATTTGAAGCAACAATATTGAATCTGGAAATGAAGCTATTCCAGATAGCATCAGATTCAGCTGAGTCCATGGTTGACAGGCATCTTTTATGTACAGAGCCTAAATTCATCTTTATTTCTTTCAGAAAATTTGCAAATAGTATATCAACATTAAGCTTTGGTTTGGGTTTGAGAAGGGTTTCCAGAGTGAGAGGCTTGGGTTGAACAGATGGTGCAGGTATGGTGAAAGGTGGGATGATGAATAGAGGGCGAGGGTAGGAAGGAAAAGATGGTTGGTCAGATGGAGTGGCAGTTTTGGATCTGGATAAGGCATTAACCAGAAATGGTTTTACACGTGATGTATAGGAAACAACATCAAATGTAGTGGAAGAGTAAGGAATGAAAACAGATTTATCAGACAATAGAGGTTCTGATGAAATCATATCAGGTAATGGCTCAAATAGGGTTTGAAGGTCAGATGGAAGAATGGTTGAAGGAATGGGTTTGAATGGAGTAATTGTGTCTTTTGGTTCTATTCTGGTATAGAAATGTTTAAGCTTGAAACCAAAAGGAAGTGGATCAGAGGGGAGTGGTTTAAAGGAAGCAACTGAAATAAACTCAGATGTCCTGAGTGTAGGTGTAGGAGTGGGTTCAGGAATAAAAGCATCAGATGAAACAGGTGGACCTGATTGCTTGGGTTCATATCCTCTGAGAGATGGGGGTGAGCTAACCTCTGGATGCACATCATATTCAGACGAATCAGATGAGGTGGTTGGGGTACAAGATGTAGAAGATACTTCAAATACAGTCTTGAGAGGTTTAATTTTTAGAACCTCAGTATCAGGTATATTTGGTTCAACAGGATTGGATGATTCAGGTTGAGGATCAGATGGTTTGGATGTTGGTGGTTCAGATGCAACTTGTTCAGGTTGTAAGGGTTCAGGTGAAATTGTTTGTTGAAGTTCAGGTTGTTGTTGTGTTAGAATTGGTTCTGCTGGTGTTGTTGTTTGTGGTTCAAATTGAGGAATATCAGATGATTTTAGTGGTGTTTGGGAAACAGGATCATAATGAATTTATGAAGTAGGAATAGTGGGTGGTTCAGATGTTTGAGAAGGACAAGAAGTTGTTTGAGTTTTAGAAGGAGGAGGTTTTGGAACAGAATTAATAGTTGATATATCTACTGCATTTTCAGAAATAGAAGGTAAAGATGTTTTAGTACCTTTAATCTTGATGCGCTTGGTAGGAACAGAGGGAACTTCTCCAAAAGCTTTTCTCTTTATCTGCCTTTGTGGTTTATCAGCAACTCTCTGTTTCTTCTGAGCAGCAACTTCTTCTGCCTCTAACTGTCTTTTCTTTCTCATGTTCTCCTCATACACATTTGGAATGGGTTCTCTTGCTCGTATTAGAATATCTGCAGGAACAGGTGTTCCATCTTCTTTGCACATGTCAATATACCTAAGAATAATATCCCTAGGTTCTTCAGCACCAAAGATTGGAAAGTCTTGAACTGGAATCCTTCTCTGACTTACTTCAGTAACATTCAGCTTCTTAGGAGCAGATGTGAGTTCATCCACAACTTTTAGCCTCTGAAGACTCTTTCCATTCAATGGTTTTCCAACAATTGATTCAAGCTCTTCTTTAACTCCAGCTTCATGTAAAGCAGCCACCAGACCATTCTCTGTCAGAATGTCTGAGATCAGTCTTCCAAAAGGAATCCACGTCCTGATCTTCTGTCCCTTAGTCTTAATGGATTCTCTAGATGCATTGATGTGATTCCACATATACATAAAGAGAATGTATGGCAAATCTACTTTGGTACTCTGACTTAAGCAGTACATAAAATAGAGTTGTTCATTATTCACATAATCTGGAGAATTTGTTGATTTTCTGTGATTGATGCATCCCAGAAAAATCTTTGCCCAAATTTTATAGTCAGGTTTCAGATCCTTAAATTTATTGGAGGCTTGTCCAGATGAAATGACTTCCTCATAGACTTCTTCTATATCAACTTGCCCAGCTGGAAGATGACACATTCCATCAGTTTCCTCATATCCAATGAGTTTTCTGATGAGATCTTCAGAGATGATGATCTCTCTTCCCAGAACAGAAGATGGGATGAACTTTGGATAAACAGAAGCATGAATCCAAAATTCCTTCACTAGATGTGGATACACTGGTCCAAATAGTCTATCAAAATATTTAACCCAGCCTTGAGCACCAATAATGGAACGCAAATCAAATCCATTTTCAGCCAAAGAATCAAAATCCACCATTGATTCACAAAGAACTTCCAGCTTATCAATAGGGGTTAATAAAGTTCTTTCAGGTTCCTTGAATGGAGTAGCTCCCATGTTTGATGATGCAACTGCATCCATTGATGATTGAAATTGTGATGAGGTTGAAGAAGATGTTGCCATTGTTGAAGATGAAGAAGATTTGGATGAAGGTTTAGGGTTTTGATGAAGTCCAAACAGCAAACAGAAATGCATAAATTGTTTGTGAAGTGAAAAGTGTGAAATGGTGTGAATTGTGGTATTTATAGAGAGAAAATAGGGCATACAAACAGTCACAAATAACACGTTCTCACATAGCAATTAATGGCATTTAATGAAAAGAATAAAAATCATTTCAAAGCATTAATTGATTCTGACAATTTGGGGGGAAAACCAAGATGCTAACTATTCAAACAATACCTCAAATGTCTTTTCAGTATAGTGCACGCCATCTTTTCAGATTCAGAGTGACACGTGTTTGCTTGCATGTGCTTCTGAATTCTCTTGAGAAATGAAACATTAGCCAACGTTCAGATCCTCTAAGATTAGTTAGTTCAGATACTCACAAATAATAATAAATCAAGAAATCAAATAATTGACAGATGAAATACTTCAGAGTTTTAAACATTTTGCATCTGAGAAGTTTTGCTTCTGATAAATATCATTCTGGACAAAAACCCATACCAACATTTTTCAGAATAAACTTAAACCTATCTTCAGCAAGGGGTTTTGTAAAAATATCTGCCCACTAATGATCTGTATCAATAAAGGCTAAGTTTATAATTCCCTTCTGAACATAGTCTCTGATGAAATGATGTTTAATTTCTATATGTTTTGCCTTAGAGTGTAAAATAGGGTTTTTAGACAAACATATAGCAGAAGTATTATCACAGAATATAGAAATATTACTCTCAAAGATCTGATAGTCTTCTAGCTGACTTTTCATCCAGAGCATCTGCGTGCTACATCCAGCAGCAGCAATATATTCTGCTTCTGTAGTTGATAGCGCAATTGTAGGTTGCTTCTTGCTGTACCAGGAGATTAAATTTCTTCCCAGAAATTGACAACTTCCAAAAGTACTTTTTCTTTCCACTCTGTCTCCAGCGTAATCAGCATCACAGAATCCAACTAATTTGAAATCATCATATTTTCTGTAACACAAACCCACATTAGAAGTACCTTTCAGATACCTTAGAATCCTCTTAACAGCTATTAAGTGTGATTCTCTAGGATTTGATTGGAATCTAACACACAAGCATACACTGAATAAAATGCCAGGTCTAAAAGCAGTTAAGTAGAGAAGAGATCATATCATACCTCTGTAGAGTTTCTGGTCTACTTTCTTACTTACCTCTTCCTTACCAAGAGTACTTGTTGGATGCATAGGAGTCTTTTCCATCTTACTATCAGTCATGTTAAACTTCTTCAGAAGCTCTTTAACATATTTGGTCTGATGAATGTAAGTGCAATCTGGAGTCTGGTTGACTTGAATTCCCAGAAAGAATCTCAATTCTCCCATCATGCTCATCTCAAATTCTGCCTGCATACATTGAGCAAACTCATTTCCCAGCATAACATTGGTAGATCAAAATATAATATCATCCACATATATTTGACAAATTAAAAGATCTTTCTTAAATGTTTTACAGAAGAGAGTTGTGTCCACTTTGCCTCTGATAAAATTCTTCTCCAGAAGAAAATTGCTTAATCTCTCATACCAAGCTCTGGGAGCTTGTTTTAAACCATAAAGAGATTTCTTTAGTTTGAAAACATGTTCTGGAAATTTTTCACTTTCAAAACCAGGAGGTTGGTGAACATAGACTTCTTCTTCTATAATTCCATTTAGAAAGGCACTTTTAACATCCATCTGATATAGAGTGATGTTATTTTGTGCAGCAAAAGAAATGAGTAAACGAATAGACTCTAACCTGGCTACAGGAGCATAAGTTTTTGTATAATCAATTCCTTCTTGCTGGCTATAACCTTGAGCAACAAGCCTTGCTTTATTTCTTTCAACTTCTCCTTTTTCATTCAACTTATTTTTGAAGACCCATTTAGTTCCAATTATGTTGAATCCTTTTGGTCTTGGAACCAAATCCCAAACATCATTTCTTGTGAACTGATTGAGCTCTTCTTGCATGGCAATTATCCAGTCATTGTCTTGCAGAGCTTCATCCACAGAAGTTGGTTCAATAACTAACACCAACCCAAATAATGATGCTTCAGATGATCTGAGGAAGGATCTAGTTCTTATTGGGTCATCTTTCTTTCCAATGATCACATCCTCTAGGTAAGAGGCCTTGATTCTAGAAGATGATCCTCTAATAGTTGATTCTTCAGAAATGTTCAAGTTGTTCATTTGAGAAGCTAAAGGAATTGCATCTGGCGTTGCTTCTGGTTCCCTTACTTGAGCTTTTTCTGCCTCTGAGCCTTCAGAGTCTGTGAGAATTACTTCTCTATCTGTAGAACTTTCAAACTGCTTTGGCTTTTCAATGCCAAGCTTATCATTAAATCTAACATGTATAGATTCTTCCACAATCTGTGTTTCAGTATTGTATACTCAGTAGCCTTTAGAGCGTTCATAATAGCCAAGCATGAAACACTTTTGTGCTTTAGAATCAAACTTATTAAGATTCTCTTTAGTGTTCAACATATAACAAATACATCCAAAAGGATGAAAATAAGAAATGTTGGGCTTTCTGTTCCTCCACAATTCATAGGAAATCTTTTCCAGAAGAGGTCTTACAGACACTCTGTTCTGAATATAACATGCTGTGTTTATTGCTTCTGCCCAAAAATGCTTTGCCAGATTAGTCTCGTTGATCATGGTTCTGGCCATTTCTTGCAAAGTTCTATTTTTCGTCTCTACAACTCCATTCTGTTGTGGAGTTCTAGGGCAGGAGAAATCATGAGCAATGTCATTTTCATTAAAATATTTTTCAAAATATTTGTTTTCAAATTCACCACCATGATCACTTCTGACTTTGATAATTTTAAAATCTTTTTCATTCTGGACTTGTTTGCAGAAGTCAAAGAACACAGAATGTGACTCATCCTTGTGTTTTAGAAACTTTACCCATGTCCATCTGCTATAGTCATCAACAATGACTAATCCATACTTCTTGCCTCTGATGGATGCAGTTTTCACTGGTCCAAACAGATCAATGTGAAGTAATTCTAATGGTCTTGAAGTTGAAACAACATTTTTTGATTTAAAAGAAGATTTTGAAAATTTTCCTTTTTGACATGCTTCACAAAGAGCATCTGAGTTGAACTTCAACTTAGGAAGTCCTCTGACCAGATTGAGTTTATTAATCTGAGATATACGTCTCATATTAATATGTCCCAATCTTCTGTGCCAGACCCATTGCTCATCATTAACAGACAAAAAGCATTTAACATTTTGAACCTTAAGTTCTGAAAGATTGATTTTGTAAATGTTGTTCTTCCTTTTCCCATTAAATAGGATTGAGCCATCCTTCTGACTAACAGCTTTGCAACATTGTTGATTAAAGATTATGTCATAACCATTGTCACTTAATTGACTATGGACAATAGATTATGCTTTAATCCTTCTACAAGTAAAACATTAGATATAGAGGGAAGGTTACCATTGCCAATAGTACCAGAGCCAATAATCTTGCCCTTCTGATTCCCTCCAAACTTCACTTCTCCTCCAGATTTAAGCTCCAGGCTTTGGAACATAAACCTTTCTCCCATCATGTGACGTGAGCAGCCAGAGTTCAGGTACCATGACTGGCGTCTTGACTTTTCTGCTAAATACATCTGCAACAGGGATTATCTTATCCTTAGGTACCCAGATCTTTTTGGGTCCTTTTGGGTTAGTTGCCTTCAAAGTCTGTCTGAACTTCTGTCTTTTTACAACAGTTTTGTTCTGATTGACTTTTGGCTTAAACACAGGAACGTTCTGATCAGAACGTGTGTGTTTAATATCATTTAGATGACCAAACTTGAAATGAGAGTATAGGGGAGTCTTCTTAATGATAAGTTTATCAACAGGCATTGGATTTAAATCCTTTCTAGAGGAAGATTCATATCCAATTCCTTTCCTGTTGTTTCTACTAACTCCATAGATCATTGAAGCCATCTTGCTTCTATCTATGCTTTTAGCCAGAAACTTCTGAAAGCTGAAGTCATATTCTTCTAAAATATTTTTGCATTTAGACTTAGTTTCAGATTCAGAGTTTTGTTGAGCTTTTTCAAAATTGGCTTTCATTTTCAAATTATTTTCTTTTAGCTCAGCAACTTCTGACCTTAACAAATTATTCTCAGATCCAAGATTGCATTTAAGCTTCTTGCATTTGAGCTTAATCTGATTATAATTTTTCAGGACTTCTGATAAGACTTTAATAAGCTTTTCCCTAGTGAGATCAGAAAGTACCTCTTCTGAGTCAGATTCAGAATCAGATTCAGATCTAGATGATCCTTCATTCTGATCTTCCACGCCTACCATCAGAGCCATGTTGGCGCATTCATCTTCAGATTCTGATGAGGATCCAGATTCATCAGAGTCATCCCAAGTTGCCATTAGAACCTTCTTCTTTTTGTCAAACTTCCTCTTTGGCTTTTCCTTCAGAAGCTTTGGACATTCGTTCTTGTAATGGCCAGGTTCTTTGCATTCAAAGCAAACAACTTCCTTCTTTCCAGATCTTTTTGGTCCAGAGGACTCCTTGCGCTGATCTGGTTTTTTGAAGTTCTTGAACTCCCTCTGCTTGTGCTTCCATAGTCTGTTGATTCTTCTGGACAGCAAGGACAGTTCATCTTCTTCAGAAGAAGAAGATTCTTCAGAGCTTTCTTCTAACACCTGCAAAGCTTTCACAGATTTGTTATATTTTAAGGCAATTGACTTACCTTTCTTTTGAGGCTCATCTTCCTCAAGTTCAATTTCATGGCTCCTTAGTGAGCTGATTAGTTCCTCCAAAGTGATCTTGTTCAGATCCTTAGCTAGCTTCAGAGCAGTGACCATTGGTCTCCACCTGATGGGCAAGCTTCTGATGATCTTCTTCACATGATCAACAGTTGAGTAGCCTTTGTCCAGCACTTTTAGACCAGTTGTGAGGATCTGGAATCTAGAGAACATAGTTTCTATAGACTCAGATTCTTCCATTTTGAACGCTTCATACTTCTGTATTAACGCCAGAGCCTTGGTCTCTTTAACTTGTAGGTTTCCTTCGTGAGTCATCTTCAAAGACTCAAACATGTCAAATGCAGTTTCTCTATTTGTGATCTTCTCATACTCAGTATGAGATATTGCTTTTAACAAGATTGTTCTAGCCTTGTGGTGATTTCTGAACTCTTTCTTTTGGGCTTCATTCATAGATTTTATATCTACTTTCTTGCCATTCCCATCAGTGGGATGAACATACCCATCTATGACCAAGTCCCATAAATCAGCATCATAACCAAGGAAGAAACTTTCTATTCTGTCCTTCCAATAATCAAATTTCTCCCCATCAAACATAGGGGGTTTTGTGCTGATTCTATCCCTTTCTTCGTATCTGTTGTTATTGTTAGATGTTGAAGTTTCAACCATAATAATAGCCAAATATATATATATATATATATATATATATATATATATATATATATATATATCAAGGTTTTCTCACTGGATCTTTTCTGTCACTGTGAAGTGGTAGCACACACAGAACCGGAGCTCTGATGCCAACTGAAGGTGAGAAAATACTTAGAAGGGGGGGGGGGGGGTTGAATAAGTATATAGAAAAACTTATGGCAATAAAAACTCAAAGATTTTTGTCCTGGTTCGTTGAACTCAACTACTCCAGTCCACCCTATCAAGAGTGATTTGTCTTTCTAAACAAGGACTTAATCCACTATTAATCAACTGATTACAATAGCAAGCACTAAGAGCAACTGTTCTTAGTCTTCTCAAGAACTACTGATCCCAACTGGATCTTCTTAAGGATCTTTTACAATCAAATGTAAGAATAAAACAAGTGTTTAAATGCTTCTAATTAAGCTATATCACAACTATGATTTTACACTTAAGTTTTAATAACTTATGAAATAAATTCAGCAATAAGAATAATTTGTATGAGAGCTTGTAATGAATTTATTTCAATTAATTCGTCAACTGAAGAAGAGAGATGGAGTCTTGCTTTTATAGGCACAGAAGTCCAAGTAGTTTTCACGTTGAAGGCAGTGTACTGAAAAGGACTGAGCCTTTTTGTCTTCACATCACATGACCTTTCCTAGAAATAGAATGCATAGAGAAATCCTTTTTGTCTGTGTTCTTGTGTCTAGCATAAATGAGGAAAGAGTCATTTGGCCAAAACAACGGACATAACTTTGAATTCTTCTTCAACAAGTTTCAGCAAATATCATCAGAGCCTTGAGTGGTCAGAGTCTTCTGATGTTCATCAGAGTTTGCTGAATTAGAGCAATGCAGCAAGTGTGCTTTCAGCGTGTAATAATTCAGAGCAGAGTTTGGAATCAGATCCTCAGTACTTACAGCGTACAGTACTATCAGAGTCTTCTGAAAAACTATGCTTGAAACTCTTCATACAAAAGTCTTCAATGCTTCAGATGCTTCTGTAGCTTCTGCTTCAGATTCTTCTGTAGACAACACTCAGAATCTTCTGTAGGCAGCGTTCAGATTCTTCTAACAGATGTTTCTGATGCTTCAGAGCCTAGCATATTTTCATGTTCAGATCTAATTTGCTTCCAGAATAATATTCACTTTAATATCTGCAGCACAAAACACTTGAACAAATTTTAGAGTATATAATTCTTTAATACAAAATTTCATAAGAGTTATCATCAAAACATAGAGATATAATTAAGAACCAATCTGTGTTCGAACAGGGTAAACGCCATTGTTGAGGGGGGAGGTTTGAATCTGGCGACTGATGTTGAAGAACTGAAAACTCCATTGAGTTTTGTGAAGGATAAGTTGTTGAGCGAGGGAGTATTTCCTGGATGTGATAGAGACTGCGCAGATTGTTTGGGTCATCCTGAGGGATGCAAAAAATTGAAGAGTCATATTCAGAAGTTGATGGATGACGGTACTCTGCAATTTGACAGAGTTTCAGAGAAAAGAGAAAGGGTAGTTGATGAAGAGAAGGATGAAGTGGCTACAATTTCCATTCCTTACAAGACAATCACTATTTCTGCACCGCTAAGGCTGCCCACCATTATAATCACTAAAGCAAGGCCGGTACCCTACGATAGCACCAAGGCAATCCCATGGAATTATGGGGCTGAGGTATATTGCAATGGATCCATTCGGCGGGCGCAGTAACGTCAACTCTACACCAAAAGCTGAAATACATGGTGGGCGGTAACATTGTTACTGTTTGTGGTGAAGAGGATATTATGATAAGCCATTTGTTTTCATTCAAATATGTAGAGGTTGACGGTGAGATCCATGAACTGTTGTGCCAAGCTTTTGAAATCGTGCAGATTAAGTAGAAAGCGCCAGATGTGAGCAAGATGTCTGAAGTTGCTATGTCATCTTTTAAGGAGGCACAGGCAGTGGTGAAGTCTGGAGCATCTCAGGGATAGGGGCAAGTTTTGAGCATCCCTAATAAGCAAGACAAGTTTGGACTAGGGTACAACCCATCCTATTCTTCCTCAAAGAGCGCGCCGCGCTACAAAGGACCAGTCCAATTCACTAGTGGTGGGGGGATTTTTTATCAGATCAACACCGTGTCAGATGAACAAGGTGATAGTGACTGCAAAGTGGATGCATGGATCTGGCCATGTATTCCTGGTCGGAGCTTGAACAACTGGACCATCAAGGAAGTCATCCAAGTGACTAATGACGAGTAATGTTTTGTTTTGTTGATTATGTGTAGCCTTATGTTCTACCCGGAACATAGTGGTCTTTGTCTGAAGGGCCTTATCTTTTATGTTTGAACATTCGTTTTGTCATTAATCAAAGGGCGTTTTTCTTGCATTCAAATATTGTGATCTCTGTTATTCTTGTTTTTATTTTAACAATAAAATGGAAATGTGGTTTGTGTTTGTTTGTATATCATTTAAGCATTAAATCATCATCATTGCAGGTTTCACATGGCAGATGCCACCGATTCAGACTCGTCTATGACTCGGTATGACTTTGAAAATCCAATCTTTCAAGTTGAAGAAGAGATTGAGGAAGACGAAGACCTGCCTGAAGAGCTCGCCAGGCTGCTGAAACAAGAAGAGAAAGTTATTCTGCCTCATCAGGAGGAAATTGAGGTCATCAACTTGGGTACCGAGGAAGCCAAAAAGGAAGTCAGGATAGGGGTTACATTACAGAAAGATGTCAAACAAAGACTGGTTGAAATGCTCCGAGAGTATAAAGATGTCTTTGCTTGGTCATACGAAGATATGTCCGGTCTTGATCCAGATATTATGGTTCATCGCTTACCTCTTCGAGGAGAGTGTCCACCTGTGAAACAGAAGCTGAGGCAAACTAGACCGGACATGGCGGTAAAAATCAAAGAAGAAGTCCAAAAATAGTTGGACACAGGGTTTCTCGCCGTAACGAACTACCCTCCGTGGGCCGCTAACATTGTACCTGTACCAAAGAAGGATGGTAAGGTGTGAATGTGTGTAGATTACCGTGATCTCAATCGAGCAAGCCCGAAGGATGATTTCCCGCTCCCCCACATTGACGTACTTGTTGACAATACTGCTCAGTATTCCGTGTTTTCCTTCATGGACGGTTTTTCCGGATATAATCAGATTAAGATGGCCTCGGAAGACATGGAGAAAATGAATTTTATAACACCGTGGGGGACTTTTTGCTACAAGGTAATGCCCTTTGGATTGAAGAATGCAGGGGCAACCTATTAGCGAGCAATGGTGACTTTGTTTCATGATATGATTCATCATGAGATCGAGGTCTATGTTGATGACATGATTGCGAAGTCACAAACGGAGGAGGAACATCTGGTAAATCTTTTGAAGCTTTTTGAGAGACTAAGGAAGTTCAGACTAAGGTTGAATCCGAACAAGTGCACTTTTGGTGTACGGTCAGGAAAGTTACTGGGGTTTATAGTCAGCAAAAAAGGAATCGAGGTCGATCCTGCAAAAATAAAAGCTATACAGGAAATGCCAGCACCGAAGACTGAGAAAGAGGTTCGTGGTTTCTTGGGTAGATTGAACTATATTGCAAGGTTCATATCTCACCTCACAGCCATGTGTGAACCAATGTTCAAATTGTTAAAGAAAGATCAAGCGGTGGTCTGGAATGAAAATTGTCAAAGGGCATTTGAAAGAATAAAAGAGTATTTGCAGGAGCCTCCGATACTGATGCCTCTAGTGGCTGGAAGACCATTTATAATGTGTTTAACGGTTCTTGAGAATTCCATGGGTTGTGTCCTCAGTCAACACGACGAGACGGGAAGAAAAGAGCATGTAATTTACTACTTGAGTAAAAAGTTCACAGATTGTGAATCCAGGTACTCAATGTTGGAAAAGACTTGTTGTGTACTCGCTTGGGATGCCAAACGCCTAAGGAAATATATGTTAAACCATACAACCATGATAATTTCGAAGATGGATCCGATTAAATACGTGTTCGAAAAGCAAGCACTTTCGGGAAGGATTGCTAGATGACAGATGGTTTTGACAGAGTACGACATTCAATACGTCTCCCGAAAGGCTATTAAGGGGAGTGTTTTGTCAGAATATCTTGCAGAACAACCGATTGACGACTATCAACCGATGAAGTTTGAATTTCCCGATGAGGACGTCATGTTCTTAAAAATGAAAGACTGCGATGAGCCACTACTTGATGAAGGTCCTGAGAAAAGTTCCCAGTGGAAAATGATCTTTGATGGTGCTGTTAACTCCTATGGCAGCGGAATTGGGGCAATCATCACGACTCCCTATGGTTCGCATATACCGTTTACTACCAGGTTAACGTTTCCCTGCACCAATAACGAAGCTGAATATGAGGCATGTATCATGGGTATTGAAGAAGCGATTAATTTGAGAATCAAAAACCTTGATATCTATGGTGATTCAGCCTTAGTTGTTAATCAAATTAAAGGAGAGTGGGAGACTCGGGAGCCCAATCTGATCCCTTATATGAACTACGCAAGGAGGTTGTTGCCTTTCTTTGACAAGGTAGAGCTTCACCATGTGCCAAGAGCGGAGAATCAGATGGCAGATGCTTTGGCTATGTTATCCTCAATGTATAAACTGAATTTTTGGAAGGATGCTCCGAGGATTGTCATCTCTCGCCTGGATAGGTCGGCGTTTGTATTTGCCATAGAGGAAGCTTCAGATGGAAAGCCATGGTATTATATCCAGAATTTTCTCAACAACCAAGAGTATCCGCCTGGGGCTTCGGCCCGGGATAAGAAGACCTTGAGGAGGTTGGCTGGGAATTTCTATCTAAACCAAGATGGTGTACTCTACCGAAGAAATTTGGACTTAGTGATGTTGAGATGCGTGGATGAAAAAGAAGCGGGTTTGCTTATGGAAGAGGTCCATGAGGGTGCTTTTGGTACACATGCAGGCGGGCATACCATGTCTCGAAAACTGTTGAGGGCAGGTTATTATTGGTTGACTATGGAGTCTGATTGCTTCAAGTATGCGAAGAAATGTCATAAATGTCAGATTTATGATGATAAGATTCATGTGCCGCCGAGTCCTTTGAATGTCATGGCGTCTCCTTGGCCCTTTTCCATGTGGGGTATTGATATGATTGGCAAGATTGAGCCAACCGCATCCAATGAACATCGCCTCATCTTAGTGGCAATTGATTATTTCACTAAGTGGGTTTAAGCAGCTTCATATGCCAATGTCACCAAACAAGTCGTGGCTCGATTCATTAAGAAGGACATCATCTGTCGTTACAGAGTGCCCGAAAGAATCATTACTGATAATGGTTCAAATTTGAATAATAAGATAATGAAGGAATTGTGCCAGAGTTTCAAAATTGAGCATCACAATTCTTCTCCCTATCGTCCTAAGATGAATGGCATTGTCGAAGCAGCCAATAAGAATATAAAGAAGACTGTGCAGAAGATGGTTGTGACCTACAAAGATTGGCACGAGATGTTGCCCTTTGCATTGCACAGATATCGTACTTCGGTACGTACTTCAAATGGGGCAACCCCTTTCTCGCTAGTGTATGGTATGGAAGTTGTCCTACCATTGGAAGTCGAGATTCCTTCTTTGAGAGTTTTGGTCAACGTCAAGCTTGATAAGGAAGAATGGGTGAGCAATAGATTGAATCAGCTCAGCCTGATGGATGAGAAGAGACTAGCGTCCATTGTGTACGGAAGATTGTACCAGAATAGGATGAAGAAAACTTTTGATAAGAAGGTGCGCCCTTGGAGCTTTCAGGCAGGCAAGTTAGTGTTGAAGAAGATTCTCCCTCCACAGACAGATCACAAGGGCAAATGGACTCCCAACTACGAAGGTCCATATGTCGTAAGGAAAGTTTTCTCTGGAGGAGCCTTACTACTATTAACCATGGATGGTGAAGATTTCACATCCCCTGTGAATGCAGACGTAGTTAAAAAATATTTTGCTTAAAGAGACCCGCTGGAAAGAAAAAGAATATCCAGGAAAAAATGGGGCATCCTGGCGAACCATAAAAAGAATGGGTTCGGGAAAAAGTTAGGGATAAAAATAAAAGATGTAAACCCGCAAAGTTGAAAACCTGAAAAGGAGACTTTGGCAAAAATGGGTATCCCGGTGAATCGAAAACCCGCGAGGGCGGTTTAGACAAAAGTTAGGGATTTGAAAAGTAAATGACTGCGGTCTGCGTATTTTTTCCCCAAAGCATAGTGGATTACGGGAGGACCCGAGGGACATCCGTTCAAATCAGTCTTTTCAGAGGACGAAGCATTGGGAAAGCATCGAAGTCATGCGAGTCATAGATGAATCAACACATGGTGGTTGTTTGTACCATATTGCCGACATTTTGTATGTTTTTGTGCATTTCTGTAGATGTTTGCACAACTTTCTCTTTTCAGGAGTTGCATCTGTTGTAAAATCTGCCTATTTACAGGCCACTTATCAATGAAGTACATATTATTCAGTAATTTGTCGCTTTTGTTTTAGCCTTTGCTGTTTTGTTTGCAAAAAAACGCTCGATGTTTTGATAAAACTTTGCAGACATTAACTTGTAGGCTTTGCCAATAATCATTAAGACTTTTATTTATTTGAACAATGTCACGGATGACGACCAAAATAGTTTCCATTGTGAAGGATATCTTGTTTGTTTGTTCATTTGCAGGGTTGTTACTCTTGGGGCAAAGTTTTCAGAGGTGTATCCCAGGTAGCACCATATCCCATAGAAGGAAGACGTGTAATTGAGACTCGTTCATCCCCAGCAGGTGGAGTTTGTACATATAGTCTCAGCAGTCTAGAGGCACCTTATCCCTAGTAAGCTTTGCAGGTTGAGTGTGTACACATTCCCCAGTAGATTGTCAGTATAAACTTATCCCCAGCAGATCAAATGTGTGTGTTTATCCCCCAGCAGGTTGGGATTGAAGTTCTTTTCACCCGGTAAGTGTGGGATTATCCCCAACAGTGGAGCGGATTCAGATTTTTGTTTCCCCGCAGAGTCCAAGTCTTTGGCTCCTGTTCCCTCAGAGTCTAGGTCAATGAATCATTCCCTAAGAAGAGGTCGACGTTGATTCCCTCATTGAGTAATCCCAGAAAGAATTGCGGGAGTGTGTCGTTTCTCATCCTCAGTAGAGAGTGTTTAGGACAGATTCCTGGTGAAACTTATTTATTTATCCATATTAGTTTCGACTTATTTCCCAGTAGAGCGAAATCTTCGGCAGAGAAGGTATTCCCATTTGTTTGTTTTATACCCTAGAAGGACTTCGGTGTTCTAAGAGGTCATTCAGGGCTAATTTCCTCGGTAGAGTAGAGGCGTTCCTTAGCAATTTGCTTTACTCCCTGTTAGAGTCGTGTTCCAGGAAGCCATCTAAGGTTGATTTCCCCAGTAGATTACAGTCAACCTTGGCGTTTGGTTGTGCTTCCCCTGCAGAGTCGTGCATTCCCCGGTAGAGTGGATTTATACCCCCCAGCCGAGTCGGGTGAACCCCGGAAGAGTTGTATTCTAGTAAGCCATTCAGGGCACTTTCCTCAGCAGAATTTGATTTGACCCCTAGCAGAGTGGATTTTTGTTCTCGGCAGAGCAGTATTACCCAGGAGAGTTCTTTTCTTGGAGGCCATCCAGGGCTTGTTGTTCCCAGCATAAGTCCACTCGTAATTGGCATATCTTATCTTTCCCCGACATGGTTGTTCTCTTCAACATTTATTTTGCTGAGGTGGTTCGTTTGCATGTGCATTGTGCATAGTATCCTCCCAAATGCGTAGCATTTCCATTTCGTATGGAGCACTACGCCATATTCAAACATATGCATTTGAAACATAAGCCAGGTGGTTATCTCTTATTTTCAGTGTATATCCAGTAGACAACAGTTTGTTTTTGCTTGAGCCTATATGGTATTCAGACCATGGCCAGTATAGTTTTTCTTGAGCCTGTGTGGTATCCAGACCTCCAGTAGTATTATCGACAGATGTGTCTATCTCACCTAATCTCCCCAACAGATTTCACTTGTTTAAGTTTCTCTTTCCCCAGCGGAGTTCTCTTTTAGATTGAATCGGTAGATTCTTTTCTCAACTTCATGTTGAGCCGGTCTTCGGGTTTAATGCTCGCTTTTATTTAGCGAATGCCTGCTCGCTAGCATATGTTCTTAACTTCATGTTGAGTCGGCCTTCAGGTTCAATGCTCGCTTTTATTTAGCGAATGCTTGCTGGTTAGCAGATGTTCTCAACTTCGTGTTGAGTCGGCCTTTGGGTTCGATGCCTATTTTTATTTAACAGATGCCTGCTGGTTAGCAGAGATTCTCAACTTCGTGTTGAGCCGGCCTTCGAGTTTGATGCTTGTTTCGTTCAAACAAATGCCTGATGGTGATATCAAATGATCTTTCCGACTTAGTGTCGTTGCTTGCGTGTTAGAAGGTGTTTCTTATGACTGTGTGTCGAGACTTTCTGGTTGGTAATCAATTAGTTCATTGTCGTTGCAACTATCAGATACAGTTCTTTCCGGAGATTTTGTTCCCAATAACAAGTTTGCAGTTCTATTTCTGTGGTTGGCAAATTTTCGGGTTCTTTGGTGTTCAACCATCTTTTACCTTGACTGTTTGAAAGTCGTTCACTTTTCACCCATTCAGGTCCAAGTCGTTTGAATAGGGGCAGCTGTTGTACCCAAAACTTGACCAACCCTTTTCTTGTACTTGGCTTGTGTTTCATTTCATTTTAGCATTTACATTTGCATAGCATTGTTCCAAACAGAGGATCAGGAGAGGTGTGTTATTCAAGAGAAGAGTCTCACAGGGTTTCAAACTCAAGCAAGAGTGTTTATTCAAGTCATCAAGTGCTTACAATCATCAGGAAGTGGTCAGAGCTCTTTGGGAGAGAAGATTGATGTGTGTTGCTTATCTCCTATCTTGGAGGTCAAAGAAAGATTATCAAGGGCTCATAAGTTCATGGTTATGGATAAGATGTGTTTGCGAACCCCATTGAGTGCTTTGGAAGCCACCGTGGAGCTTATCTAGGCACTAATTTCATCTGCAAGAGGCTACAATTAAAGGTTATACATCTAGGGTTTCATCTGGTCAACTCAAAGGCAACTGAGGATTAGAGGGAGTTCAAGACTTGACTCTAAGTCATTGAGGCTATAGGATGTTATGTTGAGACATCTAGGATGTCATTTCAAGTTCAAATAAAGAAGAATCAAGAGTTCAAGAAGTTACTAAATTAGGGTTTCAGAGGATCTCAGTGTAAAATCCCCTTCTTTAGTGCTCAACTTCAAGGACAGTTTACATCATGATACAAGTTCAATCTCATTTTCTTGCAAACATGAAACTTATAAGGAATTTTCTAAGCTTTCATTTGAGTACTAGAACTCATCCATTGGGTTTGTGGAACTCAAGTTATGGTGCCAACAAGTTAGAGGTCTCAGATGAACATATTTTTGGTCAACTAAAAGTTAACTCACTCCCAAGGCACTTTTGACCTAGAATCATGTTTTTTCTCAGTTTTAGGTTAACATCAAAGTTTTTCCTCATGATCTTGGCTTTCCAAAAAGTCCTAGAAGTCCTTGATATCATTTGTGGAACTCAAGTTACGGACCTTATAAGGCAAGGGTATTTTGGGAAAGTTTGATTATAGGTCATTTGTTACATAGATCATTTTCACGCACTTGTGTACTTCAAATGAACTTTCAACCAACATGAAAGTTGCTCCTAGAGACCTTTTTTACACCATGAAACTCAAGGATTGTGTGAATTATGTATGGTTGTGAATATTGGGTGGAAGTTTCAAGTAAGAAATGAACTTTAAAATATGATTTCAATTCAATGCATTATAGGCCATTTTCATGTCTTATTTTGATCCAATTCTCTTCAAGATACATTCACAAACGAAATGCACAAACTGGTTTTGGTCCAAGAGGCAAAATACACGTGAATTTGCAACTTCTTTCACAAATAAGTTTCATTTCAAAACTTGTTAATTGGATCAATTCAAAGGCCCAATCCATTTCCAATGTAAAATTGAAGTTACCAGCTGCAGATTCAAATGATTTTCATGAGTGTATGCAAGTATTTTCACGTGTGCATGAGTGACTTCCATTTTGGGCATTTTTGTCAATTTCAGCAAAATAAGGCTTCATGGGCCTTCCAATTGATTTGATATCCATCATATATAAGTTCAAAACTCGTCCTAAGAGCTCAGAAGTGCAAATTGGAGCAAGAGAGAGAAATTTCAGTTTTCAAATTCTCAAAGAAATTTCAAAATCGAGTTTCATTTTTCTCTACAAATCAAGGCAAATTGAAGAGCAATTAAGCTTCCTTGAAGAATTTGGAGTGGACCTGGATCATTTGGAGCAAGCTTACACGTCTGAGAAGCACCAACGAAGTGTCTCCATTCAGTAAGTTTCCAATCAACTTTTCTCTCATTCTAGGCCATGATCTAGGTTCATACTGGTTGCACCTGAATCCCTACCTCGTGTAGGCCATGTTTGATTCATTATTTCTTATGTTTGATGAACTTTTCAGATGTGCATCTCAAACTTGTTGGCTTCGATTCTCTTAATTTATGAAGGATATGGATGATTGGATCTTGGATTCATGACCTACGTGACTTCAACTTTCTTTTGATGTAAAATTTGTGAAGTTTGATGGAATTTTATAACCTGAGCTCCGGCCACCTCACCGGAGAAGACGACTGGAGCTGGGGCTCCGGCGTCTGGTTCATAAACCCTCAGATCTTACGTGTATTATGTTTAACTTCTTGACCATATGCGTGGCTGTTTGTGATTGGCTTGACTATGCTTACTGGGCGCGTTGAATCTATATGGATAAATGAAATGCTACGTTTCATTTTCCCATCTTTGGCTGGTGGATTGGGTTTTCTTTGCTATTGCCACCCCCCATGTTTTTTTAGCCCAATGCGTTTTAACGTGTTTCCTTTGTTATCTGGATTTACTTTTGCACCCCCAGCCATTCTTGCATTTTATTTTATTTATTTTACTTTCTGTTTTGCTTTATTATTATTAAAAATACTTCCAAATATTAGAAAACTCAACAAAAAAAATATTTTCAAACACCGTAAAGTCTTAATTAATTTTTCATAATTTTTAATTTTGATTTTCTTTTATTTTGCAATTTTATTTTAATTTTGCAATTGGAAGTGTTTTTAATATTGTTTTCATTTGATCATGCTTGCTTTGTATACCATTTGCAATCACCTATGAGTAAGGCTTCCTCTCCATTTTGATGATGGGTTGAGGTGCCTTTGGGGCTGATTTTGGTCAAGGTTTGACTTTTTTTGTTTGACTTTGTGTACCTTTTGTTTGACCCTCGATTTATATTCCACAAGGTGGAGCACCCTAGTTGATCAAATCATTTGGTGATTCCTTGAATAGAATTTGGTTTGGATGTTTTGGCCTCTGGTTGCCTACTTGCTTAAGGGCTTTGTGCATTTTATTTGAGATTAATTGAACTATTCTTCTATTTTTGGTGAACCTTGCAAGTCAAGTCACTCTAGTTGAAGTTCATACAAACTAGTTGACCTATTTTCTTTGGGAGATGACCTTGATGGATCCCATATGCATCCTATGTGTCGCTACTGCGAAAATCGACGCCAGCTATGACAGAAGAGTCGCCACCGTGCATTATTTATCCCAAAGGAGGGAAAGGAAACACTCAGAGTAAACCTAACGCAAAACGGGAAAGGAATGGTCCTTGCAACCAAATTCCTGGATTCGGGAGTCGATTACGCAAGGGGAAGATATTAGCACCCCTCACGTCCGCCGTACTCGACGGGATCCACGCTTGTTTTCTAGTACGGATTGTTATTCTCTCTACTCTAAAGGGTTAAGGGTTAAAATAAAATAAAATGACTCGGCAAAGTATCGCACTTTATGCCTACGTATTCCCGTCTGGAACGAGAAATCAGAGTCAACGTAGTTCGCCTACCTACGGAAAGGAGGGGAAGGTTGCTCGCTAGGACACATCATCCTATGCCTACGTACTTTCATACAGCATGAAAGATCAGAGCAAACATAGTTCGGGCTACGGAAGACACCAGCTTGTCCGACTGTTTTTTATCTTTCTGAAAAAAGGTTTTCTTCTGATTACGAGTCCAAGAGGACAAAAAATGACATTTGAAGTTTGTTTTCAGTCTTTTATGCAAGAACTGTTTTTTATGATGTTTGAAATGTTAGTGTGTTTTTTGATCGTTTCAAGATGAGAAGAGAGAGAAACTCTAAAAACCTAGGGTTGAAAGGGGAATAAAAACTAACCTAATGTTTTCATGCATGGATAAGAACCTAATGTTTGTCGCAATTCCCTCCTGCACAGAGGAAATCAGAGATCCTAGGGGATAAACGGAAAAGAAACAGATATATACAGTAAACAGTAAACATGCATGAGATGCAGCAGTACAAGCGAGGCAAGGGAGTCCCACTCAACCTCGAACCTGGGAAAACAACAAGCAAAGTGAACAGTATTCACTTCAAACCTTTGGGGGCAAGCTGCACAAGCCAACAATCAATACAGAAAAAGAAATAAAACCCAACACCAACTCTGACAGCAACACCAGCTCCTACAGTAAGCAGCTCAAATAGCAACAGCTCTGACAGCTACAGTTGATTAACAGCAAGTGGGAAAGACAGCAACAACTTCAAGCAAGACCCCATCTTCACTCTTCAATGATCCCCAAGCTTTAGATAAGCTCCTGCCTCCAAAAAAATCTCCAAGCTCTAACAAGCACTGAACCCCAACAAGTAAACAACTTCAAATAGCAACAAAACCCTAGCTTCAACAGATAACTAGCTTTGACAGACACAAGCTTCAAATTCACCAATCTTCAATGAACTTCATTCTTCAAAAGGCTTCCAATCTTCAATGCCACCATTCCAGAAGAGAATCAATTATCAGATTAAGTTGAAATGCTAAACAGCTTATTGACAACCAAAGGAAGCCTATAAGCACTTAGCATTGTAGGGGAAAGGTTCCCTCAAAGTTCTACTTCTAAAGTATGTCACTTATCCCTCCAAAGGAGGGATGTGAATACCCTAAAAGGACGTTTTGTCATAGGGAGGAATAGAAGCACAAGATGCTTTCTATGTTTGCAAGAAGGAATCAGTCTAATCTAGAGCTCTTCTTACGTTTCCTATCTCCTAAGCCACCTTCAAGGGGAAGAATCTTCATGCTCCAAGCTCCATCCTTTGTCTCCAATCATATCCAATGTCTTCATAAGCCCCAACAAGCAAAGCCCAAGCCCCAAGCCCAATTGAAATAACCCAAACCAAACAAACAAGCAAAATGCCCAAGAGGGAAAACACACAATCACCACTCAAATTGCAAAAATCAAGTAAAATAGTAATACTCATTATAAAATCCTAGATTAATTTCTAAGGGAACCTAAATATATACCCTATACCCCATATAAATCCCAAGGCCTAAATCAAACCCTAGGTCCCCAAACTATGCCCTAAACTACACCTAAGTGTTGTGAAACCCTAATTCTAATACCTCTCCTATCTACCTCTCAAACTAATCTAAGTTTTAGTCACAAAAATATGAAAAAATTCCTAAGGGTACATACTTCTCTAATCTAATCAACCTCACAAGAATCAATCAAAAATCATACACCAATCTCTCATACTAAATTCAAAAAAAAATGAGGTATCACACAAATGTAAAATAAAAGCAATAAAATTGTAAAATATACCAAAAAATATAAAATGCATAAAATTAATATTTTTTAGTTTCATAATTTTTTAGAGGTCCTAAGGGAACTAGGGAAAAAAATCCCATCCTAAAATGATTATTTTTCAAATTGTTATGAATTAATTTCTAACTCTAGGCAAAACATGAAAATAAAAGAAAATCAACTAAAAATAGCAAACTGGCGTGGTGAATAGCAATATTCCCTAGTTATTTTCCAGACTGGGCCCAGTAGGGGGGTAAGCAGCAAAAAAAACAATAACACTGGGCCAAGCCCACCAGCAACACACACACACACACGGGAAAGGGGGGTGCGATGAGAAAAACGGAGGGAGAGCTAGCAAAACACACTCTGGGCCTGAGGCCCGCAATCACTCAAACACCCATGGCCCTCTCAATACTACCGAGACAAAACCCTAGCCCTCTCAAAACTTCCTCACCACTGTTCACTAAACCATGCGCCGCTCCCATCATCTCTCAGACTTCTCTCTCGTCACAAACTCTCAGCTCAAGCTACCCTTCCCTAACCTCCATCTCACAAAAGACCTCTCGACAATCTCTGTTCGTATCTTACTACCACCTAGTTTCTCAACTAACAACAAATAAGCTACCAAACTAACAAGTTCAAAGCAAGAACCTGGAAACGCTACGAAGATGATGAGTTCTAGAGGCGTTGATAAGCGAAGCTTACGAAGAGCTTGACGGACTCGCTTCTGAAGAACTCTTTATCGATGCTTGAAGATCCACAACATTGATGGAGCTCGTGTGATGAACGGATGAAGATTAGCAAACCGGATGATGAACGAAGACGATCTTGACGTTCTGAGGATCTTGACGCACGATGAAGCTGACTAGATGATGTTCTTGAAGATCTACGAATATTCTTGATCGGACAAAGAATACGATGAATATTCTTGAACTGCTGAAATCTGGAGATGAAGAACGATGAAGATCGTTAAACGAAAGGCGGATGATCTGCGTTTGGATCTTGAAGGGGAAGAAAAAATCCGTTGAAGGTGTTGAAATCCTGGAAATTTGAGATGAACGAGTGATGAAGTTCTTGGTAATTTGCAGTTTCCGGTAGTTCTGATTAATTTTCCGGTGAATCCTTGAAGAAACGCAGATGAAGATTGAATGAATTTCTAGGAATTTTGCAGTTTCCGATGAGCTAACAATCTCCGGCGGTCAATTGTGGTGCAGGATGATTTCTCCAGCGATTCCTCCGGCGGTTTGCATGGCCGGCGGTGAGGCTAGGAGAGTGGAAAGCTACGTGGCCAGCATGCAGTCAGAGTGGTGGTAGTGAGGACGTGTGGCTGAGGGAGAGAAAGAGGGGGTGACGCGTGGGAGAGAGAGAGAGAGAGAGAGAGAGAGAGAGAGCAAGTGGAATACTGAGCTGTCAAGGAGAGAATGAGGTGGCCAAAAAAACTTAACACGCGTGGCATTGAATTTAAAGGACATATGGCACCGAAAATGGACTCTGGGCCCCCAAAACGGACAAATGGCCCACTACTGATGAATGGACTTAGTGAAATGATTAAACGTGATTAATGGATGTTAATTGGACTTAATTGCAATTAATAGAGGCTAATCTGACTTAAATGAAAAAAAAACAAAAATGATTAAAGACCTAATTAAAGAAGATGACAATTAATACACTAATTAACTAAGGATTAACTAACCTAATTAAAGAAGATGACAATTAATACACTAATTAACTAAGGATTAACTAACCTAATTAATAAAACTAAACAATAAAAATCTGACTAAAACCTATATTAAAATCTATTAAATCTTTTAACACCTATTTAATAAAAGAAACTATTAATTCTAAAAAAAACTATCTTAATCTATAATACTATTAAAATCTATTAAAAAAAGAAACTAAAATCTATTAACTCTATTAAACCTAATATCTATTTATTCTAAAAACTATTAAACTCTAATAGCACTCTATATTAAAAATCTATTAAAACTACTAAATCTATATTCTATTTAATACAATAAGACTATTATCTAATATTCTAATAAAACCTATTTATTATCTAGAAAAATCTATAAAATTCTAAAAAAATGCTATTAAAGCAATTAAACTCAATAAAAGAGAAAGAGAGACCCAATCGAAATAAACGGTAAACCCGGACACCAAAATATCCTCCAAAAACAACAGTGTAAGCTGAAAATACTGGGAAGCGCGATTTCCCCAAAATGAAACTCCGATCATCCGAACTGGTCTGGAACGTCCGAGATGTGAAACCAGGGCTATGATCCCGATAACATCAACATGATTGAAACAATGCAAGGTATGCGGTATGCGAATGCGAATGCAAAATGAGTCGAAACATAAACCAGATGTGGGAACCGGTTGGTCAAATTTTGGGGTGCAACACTATGCCTCTTGATTCTCATTCTTGGCATGTTTAGGATGCTGGTTTTTAATTTTATAGGTCATACACTTGTTTGGTTTGTGTTGCAACTTACATTAAAGTTAGGCATTCCACTTGTGTTTAGATGTTGAATGTCGTTTGAACTTTGGTTCTTTCCCTTGCCCTATCTTGTAGCTTGCTTGTGGTTTGTTTCCATTCTTGTTTGTGAGCTTTCCTCTTATGTTCTCACTTTTGTCCCTTGGGTTATGATACTCATTCAAAGTGATTTGGTTTGATTGATCATACTTTGAGTTTGCTTTGAATGAAGTGTCCCTTTGAGAACTTGTTTGTGCTTTCTTTTTGTATGATCAGTTTGATGCTTTTGGTTGAGATTCTTCTTATGTTGCTTGCTGCCCAAGCCTATTCTCCCATCCTCATCTTGATCATGCCTTCCTTTCTTTCTTATTTGTTTACCTTTTGAGGTTGGTGATTGATGCATGAATGGTTGTAGGAGTTGTAACTTCTCCCATTTCATCTCACTTTTGCTTGGACTTGTTTAAGTCATTTTGTTCTCTTTTTTTTTTTTACTTTGCATCTTTTGCATCTTGCATATCATGTTTGCATTTTCTCTTGACTTATTTAAGTCATCTTCATCTCTTTCTTTAATCTCACTTGTGATTGATTTTATCTTGTGTTTACTTGGTTTCTTTGCCATGATCCCTTAGGATTCCTAGTCCCATTTGTTTAAGGTGGGAGTAGGAGAGACATTAAGAGTTCAATTCAAACATGATAGCATTAGGATAATCTTTTCCCCTCTTAATCTCAATCTTAGGAGCACATTTCATGATAACATTAGGGTTGAGTCAGTTCCCCTTAGAGTTTGTGTCTTCTCTTCTCATCTCAAAACTTCTCCAAGACATCTAATAAAAGATAATAAGTGTTGTACGTTATGAGCCTTAAGTGCTTGGGGAATGATGATTGGGGGGCTTCCTCTCAACTGTCTAGAGTGTTTAGTGTATACCCTTTGGGCGATATGCGACGCATTCGCTCTCAAGTCATAGTCTTTAGTGCAACATGAATTACAAATATAACTCAATTCACTTCTTCATATAAAACACAAAACAAAACATCAAACCTTTTTATCCTTAGGTAACTCCTAAGTCTCCAATGGTCGAGCAACAATACGCTTAACTGCTAGAACGAAGGTTTAACCCTACTCAGTTAAAACACTTGAACCAATCGGTGGTCGTGTCATCCCGAACCACGTTTGCCCTAATTTCTCATACCAGATGAGGATACGTAAGCACAAGACGATGATGTCTTGGCGAGCAACCTTCCCCACATTCACCTGTAGTTTTCCAAACTACGTTGACTCTGACTTTCCCATTGGACGAGGGAGTACATAGGCATAAAGCGGTGATGCTCTATCGAGTCTCATTTCTTTTTCTTTTGTCCCTGTGGCCAGCCTTATAAATCGACACCCTTTTAGATAGACAATAAGTATGGATCCCGTTAAGTATAACGGACGTGAGGGGTGCTCATACCTTCCCCTTGCGTAACTGACTCCCAAACCCAAGATTTGGTTGCGATGACCTGTCTTCTCCCTTTTCCGTAGGTTTTCTCTGATCGTTTCCTTTCCCACTTTTGGGATACATAACGAACGGTGGCGACTCTTATGTCCTTGTCGGCCCCTCTTCGCAGTGATGCGACAGCTGGAGACTCTACTGGGGATAGTTCCTATCCCCTATATGAGTCATTCCTTGTTGCACCCCAAAATTTGCCCAACATTTCTTTGCCTAGCTTATGTTTCATTTCATTCACATTAGCATTATCATTTGCATTTCACTGACATGTATGCAGGAGATCAAGAGGTATGATTACCAATCAAGAGCTATACAAGACTATGAAGCTATCCAAGAAGGTTATTCAAGTGTTCAAGGGTTGATATCCTTGTCAGAGAAGTTAGAAGATCCTCAGAGACAGTGGTTGAAACCAAGGTTGTGTGCCTCCTAACTTGAGAGTTGTGGGGAGCTCCTCAGATGATTCTGAAGCTATGAATAAAGACTTGAAGCCTTGAGAGAGCTTATGAGATGTCTTGAAAGCCATCATGTAGCCTAGATAGGTCATGGTGCAAGTTTAAGAAGACTCAGCCATGAGTGGTGTAATTAGGGTTTGACTGGGTCAACCCTAGGTCAACTGATGATTTGGAGAGGGTTGAGACCTAATTCAAGAGCCATGTGATCATGGATTGATGCATTGAAATGCTATAAGGATGATTCCAAGGTCAAATCATCATGATTGAAGATTTTGAGAAGTTTCAAGCTAGGGTTTCTAAGGCTTGACAGTGTAAAATCCCCTAGTTTGACCCCTAACTTCAAGGCAGTTTAGCTCATGATGGGATTGCCATCTCATATTACCCCCAACATGAATGTTGTAGAGCTTGTTCTTGGCTTTAATTTTAGTACTATAAGTCCTTGATAGGATTTGTAGAACTCAATTTAGGACTTTGACAAGTTACAGGTCATCTGAGGTATGTGAATCTGGGGCTTTGAAAGTCACCCAACTTGCATCAAACTTTTGCCCAAGAAGGATGATTCCTATGGACTTTTGGTCAACATGAATGTTGTTCCTTATCTTCTTAGATTTATAGAGAGTACTAGAAGTCCTTTATAGGATTTGTAGAACTCAAGTTATGACTTTGACAAGTCAAGGGCATTTTGGTCATTTGGAGATTACAGGTCATTTCAAGCATAAGGCCATAACTCCTATTTCCAAGCTTCAAATGGGAAAATATTCAACATCAAACTTGCTCAAAATGATGTTTTAAGGATAGTAAGGAGGTTATGAGATGTTGTAAATGCTTGTAGCTCAAAGTTGCAAAAATGACCTAAAATAAGGGCATAAGTTAAATAAACCAAAGTTGGAAATTGACATTTTCAACCTACACATCCAAACCATGGCATGTAATATATCATTTTGACTCTAGAAAACATTTTAAAAACAATGGTTTAGCCACATTTTTGATTTGAGGTCTAAATTGTGGACTTGCTTTGAAAAGCACTTACTTGCATATTAAGCAACACTTGCAAAACTCAAAATCAAGGCATGAGCAAGGCTTTTTGCAAGCTAAACACCTCTAATATCTCACTTGGGGAGATTTTGGAATGAGAACAAGTGGCTGTACCAAGGGAAACAGAATTGAGCATGTCATGATAAGTGATTGGAAATCTCATGACATGAGAAGTGGAAAATCTCATTGGAAGGATCTAGAGGGTTCTAGATCATCCAAACTTCATCTATATAAGGAGTAGAGTGGATCCATTGCAGGGGTTGGTGATCATTGAAGGATTGAGCATAGCTTGAGATTGAGTTTTCTTGGATTGCAATTGAAATCGGTTTCACCAAATTCTCCATCCTCCATTCATTTTCTTGATTGATACTTCTTCCATGAATGTCAAGGAGTGATTTCAGATCATTTTCAAGAAGAATTGGTGGCTAGATCGTGTATGAGCAAGTGGTTTTCAGCACCTGCAACTCATCATCGTGTTTCAAGATTGAAGCACTTTCCATTGAATCTTTTGCATATAGAAGCAAGGAGGAGGTTCAGTGATCGTGTCCAGAAGATTTGAGGGCTTGAAGTGAAGATTTGGTGCATCTGTTATTCAAGAATTTCCAGGTTGGTAACCTTCTTCCTATAGCATGATTTAGGTAGAATTAGGTTGAATTAAGGTGCTAGATTAGTTGTATAATGGCATAGGATGGATTTCAGATGGTTAATTGATGAATTAGAGACAAATTAAGTGAATCACCATTTTCGGTTGAGATTGGGAGATGATGATTCTTGGGGTTTCAGAAGAAACTATGGGTATGGTTGAATTCGTGGCAAGATTTGGAATGTGTTTCATGTTTTGACCTCTTGGATTGGAGGCCTCTAGGAAGAACTAGGGTTGAAGGGGATGGCCGGAGTTCCACCGGTGGTGGCCGGAGCTGGGCGCGAAGCTCAGGCGTTTGAAAAGGTAGGAGATGAAGTTTACACCATTGGATCTTGTTTTGACCTTTGACTGGGAGCAGATCCAACGGCTGCGTTTTAAAATTGGATTGTGAAGGATTCTGATGATGAAACGATGTGTTTCATTTATTCAGGCGTTTGGGCTTAATGATTTAAGTGTTATCCACACCCCCCAGCGAGCCCAACCCAGATTTTGAACTGAAAATGATTACTTCTTGCACCGTGTGTTTAATCTTTTTGTTTGATTTTCATTTAATTTCCATTTAATTCATGGTTCTTGTAAAAATCATAATTAATTGAAAATTTATCCAATTAAACCCATTCTTTTTTAATATTACTCATGATTGAGTCTATTATTTTTTAGAGAAAAAATATTTTCATTTCATGTATGTTGCACCCTAAAATTTTCTCAACCTTATTCACTTGGTTTATGTTTCATTATCATTAGCATTTGCATATAGAGTCATGTACATAGACTAACCATCTGCATAGCATAAGCATAGCAAGTCATTCAACAAGGGACCAATCATTATTTTCATCTCTAGAGGCCTAGCAAGAGGTTATCATCATCATTCAACCTCATTCAAGTCATCAGGAAAGAATTTGAAAGCAAAGAGTTCAGCAGATCAATCCTTGAGATCATCTCCTAGCTGAGGGTATCTGAGGGTCAACAAGAGGGTTATGAGCTGTGGATTGAAGGTATGGAGAGCATCTAGACATCTTGAGAGACTTAAAAAGTCATTTGGAGAAGGAGACAAGTCATTGATGAGAGCACAAGAGCTACAGTTGAAGACAGTCAACTAGGGTTTCATCTGGGTCAACCCTAGGTCAACCCTAGGTCAATTGACTGACTTAAGAGGGCATTCAAGTCTATTGGAGAAATGTGGAGATCAACATTGGACATATAAAGAAGGATATGGAGATATGACAAGAAGAATTCAAGAGAAATCAAGGAGAAGAGGAGTTACTAAATTAGGGTTTCTCTGTAAAATCCCCTAGTTTAGGTCAAATTTCCAAGCAAGATAAGTCAAAATGCTAGCTTCAAATGGCTTCTTGGCCAACATGAAACTTGTAGAGGATCTCAAGACCTTTAATTTGAGTGGTGGAAGACCTCAAGGAGATTTATAGAACTCAAGTTATGGTCCTTGCAAGTTACAGGTCATCTGAGGTGTCTGAATTTTTGTCTGTGAAAGTGACTTGACTTCCAAGCTAGTTTTGCCCCTCAAGGAGATTTCAAATGAATTTCTTGGTCAACATAAGAATTGTTCCTCATTGTCTTAGCTTTCTAGAATGGTATGGTATGCCTTCATATGATGTGGAGAACTCAACTTATGGTCTTGGCAAGCAAAGGGTATTTTGGGCATTTGTGAATTACAGGTCATTTTAACCTATACCCAAAACTCATACAAGGAGGCCTCAAATGGAAAAACTTACAACATCAAACTTGCTCCAAATGGGATTTTAAGTCTAGAAAGAAGGTCACAAATTATTGGAGAAGCTCATAGCATGATGTTGCATGATTGGTCAAAATATGAACTAAAATGGCTTATAAAGTGAATAAATTCAAGATGGAAAATGGTTTGGGAGATTTACAAGTCCAAATGGAGACTTCCAATATATGATTTTGAATGGAAAAACAATTCTAAGAACAATGGTTCAAACACTTTTTTGAGTTTAGAAGGGAAAAAAGAAGTTATCCATGGTTGCTTGCCTTTTAAGAAACATAATCAAAATGAACCAAAGTTGGAAAACAAGGGAATGTGCAAGATGGATCTAGAATGTACCATTGGGGTCTATATATTCATAAAGTGAGAATTTGGCAAGGGTTGGCTTCATTTGCACCAAGAATTCCACAAATTTCTCTCATACTTTCTCATTGAGTTTTCATTCCAATTCTCCAAAATCTTCATCAATCTTCATCCACATCAATTCAATTTTGTTCCATCATCATCATAGATCATCATCCAATCAAGGATCAAGTGATTATCATCCATTTTCGTGCACCATACTCAAGAACATCAAAGTTGCAAATTCCATTGGACAGCCTAATTCAAGCAAGGAATCACCAGAATATTGCATACAGAATTGATTGCTGAGTTTGTGGATCAAGATCCAAGTCTCAAAAGCCTCAGATCTTCCATCTCCATAGCTGTTTCTCAAGATTTCTCACTAGGTAAGTTTCCATTCAAACTGCTTGATCTAGTTAGTTTGGCATGATGTTGTTAGTTTAGATGCAATCTAGGTGGTTAGGAGATTAGCTTAGATGAATTTGGAAAGGATTGGTGATGGTTGTTAACAGGTGCAACAAACTGTTAGTGCATGAATCTCTTGGATTAATGCATCATAATGTTAGTTGGATAGCGCAGGTTAATCTCCATTAGTTGTAGATTAGTTTAGGTTAGGTTTAAGGAAGAATCATCATGATGCATCTCAGTGCATTTCCATGGTGGCCAGATGTTGCTTCGATCGGGTTTGTTGTTGTGGTGAGTTTCAAAGAAATCTAATGCCCTAGGCTTGTAGAGGGAAGATTTTAGAGTGGTTTTCGTGTTTACAGCATGTGGATTCGTGGCGTGTAGGATGAGAACAGAAGGGTGTAAAGCTTGCTCGTGCATGAGCTCTCATGGTGATTGAAACCCTAGGTTCAGAACCATTGGGGAAGACGAAATCGTGGCCTTCCATTTTGAGTAGGACCTTTGACTATTAGGGTGATCGTATGGCTGTTATTCAATCTGATTTATGGAGGGAATTGACCTGGGTGCCAAAACGCACCGTTTCATTAATTGAAACGGGCGGGCCTCAGACTCTTGTGCTAATCCCACCCCCAGTTTTCAGGCCCAAACCAATTGCAACGTGATTTCTCTGCTATTCTTACCCCCAGCGCTTTTCTATTTTTTTTATTAATGCTGAGTGTATTCTGGGCCTAGCGTAAAGTGCTAAGCGCACCCCCATTGTGTGGCCCATCCAGATTATAACTGGGGCGAACTTCTTTTAACACCCCTCCTTCATTTAATTCCAATTTTATTTTCTTAATTCCACTTTAATATTTTACCAATTTCATAAATTCATAACTAATTCATAAAAAATGCATTTTAATCCATTCTTTTTACAATATTTTCATTAAAATGTCTAGAATATTATAGGAAAATAAAATTTCATTTTTAGTTTTATTTCATATTTTTTCCATATTTTCTAAATAAATGACATATTAAATAGATTCATTTCATGCATCATTTTAATAATTTTTGTTTTCTTACATGCTTTAATATTTTTTGGTCATTCTTTTTAGATTGGTTAGATGAGGTCTTCAACTTGTAGAAATATTTTAGTTCCCATTTTTAGAGATTAATTTTAGGTGATTAATAAATGCTTGAACATCATGTACAAAACTAGGGTTTTAGGTGATGACTTAGGAGAATTAATTCATTTCCCTTAGGACTTAGAGACTAAATAGGTTAGCTATGGGACTATAGGGGCTATGGGTAGTTATTAGATCCCTTAGAGAAAAAGTCAGGACTCCCCTACTGCTATTAATGTACTGTATATCTGATTGACTGGTGTGGTGTGCCCTCTGGGGATTATTGATTTGTCTGTGTGGGTATTGGGATTGTCTGGGGATTTGGGAGAGCTGAAGACTTGAGAAGATGAAGATCATTGGAGATTCAAAGATTGAAGATCAACTGTCAGAGTTGAGAAGGAGTTTCTTGCTAGCAGATGCTGAGGAGACTAGGGTTTAGGAACTAGGCAGAGCTCTAGGTTAGAAAGTTTGTTTCTCAAACATGGATAGCCTTGTCTGCATCCATTCTTCTCTGTGATTCAGAGTCTCTCTAAGACATTCACCCCCTTCCATTGGAAGGCTTGGTGATAGTGTCTATGAGATAGAACTCTTGAGAGAAAATGTCTCTGGTGTTAGAAGCAGTCTGTTCACCACCTTTGGTAGTCAACTGATTGCTTAACACCCAATTCACTCTTGTGATTGATCCCTCATCCTGGAGGTTTGAACTTGAAGAAAAGCCATTGTAGATAGAAGACAGATGATCAAAGCCCTTGCCTGAAGGTCATGAAGATGGAGATTGATGCTTGTTGAAGCCTGTAGCTGATTGGAGATTGCTTGAAGCCAGATGTTGAGTCAGAGCTGCTGATGCTGTTCTCTTGTTGCTGTATTTCATTTGCTGGTGTATTGATTGGTTTTCTGGACTGTATTGTTTGCTGTTTACCCTGATGGGTTGAAAGTGAAGCCTGTTCACTTTTGCCTATTGTTTTCTAGGTTCGAGGTTGAGTGGGACTCCCTTGCCTCGCTTGTGCTGTTGCATCCATGCATTTTACTGCTTTACTGTATATATCTGATATTGTTTCTGTTTCTGCCTATCCCGTAGGATCTCTGTTTCTCTCTGTGCAAGAGAGGAGCATGATAGACACTAGGTCTTAACCCATGCATGATAACATTAGGTTAGTTTGTTTCCCTTCGCAACCGTAGGTTAGAGTTCTGTCTCTTTCTTTCTCAAAACGAACAGAAAAAACACATAAAGATTTCAAACACAATAAAAGACACTTCTTCCGTAAAAGAATGTGAACTCATCAAAGCGTCATTTTTGTCCGTCGGGACTGTTAATCAAGAAAACCTTTTTCAGAAGGAATAAAATCAACCAAGACAGGCTTGTGTCGTACGTGGCCCGAACTACGTTTGCTCTGATCTTTCATGCTGTATGAAAGTACGTAGGCATAGGATGCGATATCCTAGCGAGCAACCTTCCCCTCCTTTTCCGTAGGTAGGCGAACTACGTTGACTCTGATTTCTCGTTCCAGGCGGGAATACGTAGGCATAAGGTGCGATACTTTGCCGAGTCATTTTTATTTTCATTTTATTTTCTTTTTCACCCTTGACCTTTAGAGTAGATAGAATAACAATCCATACCCGAAGACAAGCGTGGATCCCGTCGAGTACGACGGACGTGAGGGGTGCTAATACCTTCCCCTTGCGTAACCGACTCCCGAATCCAGGTTTTGGTTGCGATGACCATACCTTTCCCGTGTTGTGCGAGGTTTACTCTGAGCGTTTCCTTTCCCCCCCGTGGGATAAATAACGCACGGTGGCGACTCTTCTGTTCAGCCGGCGCCGATTTTCGCAGTAGCGACAGCTGGCGACTCTGCTGGGGACCCAACGTCCCCTGGCTGCTAAGGACTGCGATGGTTCTTATGCATTTGGGATCCAACGTCCCTTGAGAGAGTCAATCCTAGCGCTTGTTTTCCCGTCGAGGATTTTGCATGGAGTTATTGTATATTTCTAACCTTGTATTTTCAGCTTTATATATTGATTATTATTGCTGTATCTGGGGTGTGACGGGTGTTCTGATATCGAGAGATAAGCCGGACCTGGGCTTGAGTGCACCTAGAATTAGAGTAGAAATTAGTGGGCGCCCGCTTGCTTTGCTTGCTTCGGTGTCCCATGAAATCTACACTCAGACGAGGTTCCTCTGGTTGGCCTCCTGCCCCTTCCTTTGGTTGGCGTGGGTTGCTGGTTAGTTGGATTGTCGACTCTGGGGACCGATCATTTGGAAGTTGGCTAAGTGAGGCCTCTTCAGGAATTGATGATGCCACTCCTTCTGGGAATCGTATCATCAACCCTGAAAGTCTGTGACGCCGACGACCGCATAGGATGCCGTACCTTGTGCCAGTTATAGGGCCACCCACCTGTGAGGGGATCAGGGTTATGCAGGTAACCAGACTTTCAGATACCGGTTATTTCTTGATCAGAGATCCTGGTTATTTATGGAGAGTTATGAGGTCTGTCAGAGACCATTTGAGATGTGTTTTGAGGTCTGTCAGAGACCAGTTGGGGTGTTCTGAGGTTTGTCAGAGACCAATTATAGATATGATTTGAGGTCTATCAGAGACCAGTCGAAGTTATGGTTTGAGGTCTGTCAGAGACCAGTATTGGAGTTTTATTTTAGGTCTATCTGAGACCAGGGTTTGATGACTTCTGGATGGTCTATCTGAGACCTTTCTTGATTGGGTTTAGGCTATTCAGCTGCAGTTTTGGTCCCTGTTGAATGTTACTTGCATTGCATTGCCTGCATATCCATTATCATTTGCATTTCACTAACGTGTGTCTGTGCTGCAGGTGCATTTGCATTTCCCTAGTTCTAGTGCCCAGACTTCTGAGTGTTTGATCATGACTAGCTTACGGAGAACAGTTGCCTACAAATTGCCTACGCCTGATATTGTTCCTTTACTGGGGTTGATCTCTCTTGCTGATGAGGGTGTTCGTAGGAGTTTCCGGATGAGCTATGGTAGATTATTGAGATTGGTGTGCAAACCTACAGAGGTAGAGTTAGATGGGCTGTATGCTTTGATGCAATTCTACGACCCTGCTTTGAGGTGCTTCACGTTCTCTGACTTTATTATGGGACCAACCCTGGAGGAATACGCTGAGTATGTTGAGCTGCCCGTGCAGAACCAGGTTCCATTCATTCATTATGATGCCAAACCTAAGCCGGAGGAATTGGCAAAAGCTTTGCATGTTGATGCTTCTGAACTTGTGACTACTGTTTCCCGTGGAGTCCCAGGCTTCTCATTTCAGTTCTTAGTGGGTAAAGCCCAAGAGTACGCCAAGAGCGGGTGCTGGGTTGCTTTCAATGCTGTGTTGGCCTTGTGCATTTATGGCATAGTACTGTTCCCCAATATACCGGATTTTGTGGACTTCGATGCTTTCTACTTGTTCACCGCTGGTAATCCTGTACCTACCTTACTCGGAGATCTCTACCACTCACTGCATTACAAGAATGAGAAGGGAAGAGGGAAGAATGTTCATCTTTGTGTACCCTTATTGAGTATGTGGTTTGAGAGTCACCTTCCTAAGAAAGGATCTGCTGCAGAGACTACAGTTCCAGTTGGTTGGCCAGAGCGTCTGATGAGGCTATCGTCGGAAGATATGGAGTGGTTCGATAGAGATTTGTTGGGATCTGAGCTCATCTTCAGTTGTTCGGGGTACCCTAATGTGCCACTGATTGGAAGGAAAGGGTGTATCAACTACAACCCCTCTCTGTTCGTCCGTCAGTTCGGATATGCGCTGAGGAATCCACCTCAAGAGGAGGAAGTACAGGAATCTCTGTACTTCACTGGAGATTTGAAGGGAGAATTATTAGCCAGGTTGCAACGTGCCTGGACGCGTATTAACCGCAAGGGGAAGCCGTTCTTAGGAAAGAACGATTGCCAGGCTTATGCACCTTATAGAGTTTGGATTCAAGAGAGGGCTAGTCAGTTAAAGATGCCATTTCCATATGCACCAATTCTTGATCCTATTCCGGTAGAAGAGCCGACTACTGTTGCCAGGGAAGTCTATGAGCAAGTTGTGAAGGAGAAAGAAGCCTTGATGAAGATTAATGAAGGGTTGGAGCAAGAGTTAGCCCAGGCACGCAGTGAGAAAAACAAGGCCGTATATGCTTTCCAACAACAGATCGAGCTGGTGAACAGGTTAGGAGCTGAGTTGACCGAGGAAAAGAAAAAGCGCGAACGTCTGGGGCAAGAGTTCAGAAGTTCCCATGACATGCTGGAAGCCAAAAAGAAAGCGCTCGACGCAGCACACCGAGAGATATCTTCTTGCAACAAGACTTGGAATGCTACACTCACTAACAACAAGAAGAGGGAAGATAAGCTAAAGCAGCAAATTTCCGACCTCGAGGAGAAGTTGAAGTCTAGCATCAAGAAGTGTGAGGAAGAAGTGATGAACCGGTATAGTGTCCAGCATGCACTGAACAAGGCAATCAAATCCAGAGATGAAGCAGTGTCCCAGAAGCGAAAGTTAGAAGATTGCTTCGGAGAAGCAACATGGGAAGAAACTGCTGAAGACGTACGCCGTGTCCTTAAGAGGAGAAACCTGCTTGTTGAAGGGCTGCTTGATCGACCAAGCCATCCGGAGACCAAGAAGTTGATAGAGGAGTACCAGACTTTTGGGAGGATTTGATCATTCCATTATTTGTATGCTTTATTTGCATAGTGCTGACCATCACCAGGATTGTTGGTTGAGGTCATGCCTTCTCTGTACTCTCTGTGATATTGTACTCTGGGCTTATTGATTTTCTCTGCTATATATGAGGCTTTCTATGATTCAGCTCCGATATTCTTATTGCCAGCACTGTCACTGCACCGGCACCTTCGCACTAGAACTGGGGGAATGAATTTCCCTAATGCACAGACACATTGCATTGCATTCATACTCATATTGCATTACAGGTAATCTTTGAATGGTGTCTTATCTCCTGCTCTGCATCAGGTACTTAACAGGATTCCAGATCAACATCCGCACCGCTATTCTACACGATCCAACTGTCGGAAAGTCATGGACCAAATTCAGAACGAGATGCAGGATGTGCGCGAGAAGCTCGCCCTCTTCATGCAGACCATGGAGGCTATAGCAAAAGGGCAGGAGAACTTGCAGGCCATGGTCCAGCCTCTGTTGGCTCGCAACGCTGGTCATGGTAACGAAGATCATCAGTCTGTCCGGGTTGATACTGCTCATGGAGACGGCACTCCCACGCCTGTGGCTCCACCCGTGGCCAATATACCCGCTGCTAATGTCAACAACGCTACCGCTGCTGTGAATGGTAACGTCGGAGTAGGGAATGAGACTGCTGTCCATAATGCGGGGCTGGGTGATGTCAATTTGGGAGATAATCTTGGAGGCAATGGCTTTGTCAATAATGGGTTCGGATTCAACGATCAGGGATTCGACAACGCTGGCAAGTATGGCTTTAATGCCCAAGGCTTTGGGCAAGATGGTTATGGTATGGTCAATCAGGGTTACGGAGGCTTTGGAAACGGAAACGGTACTGGATTTATGGCTGGTGGTCCTGCTGGAGGTGTTCAAGGGTACGGCAACAGAGGTCGAGGTCCCGGGATGAATCAGATCAGAGCTGGACGTAATAATGCGTATGATGGGTACGGGGCTGGAAACGGTATGTGGCAAGAGGATCAACAGGAGGACGCCTTCTCTGGAGGAGGTTTTGAAGGGCCGATGGATGATTCTCAAAAGATTAGAATGCTGGAAGAGCAAATGAAGGGAGTCCTAAACCAGAGTGCTGTGGGTCTGGACATGGCAACAATGGGCTTGGTACCTGGGCTGAGGGTGCCAATCAAGTTCAAAGCGCCTGCGTTCGATAAGTACAAAGGAGACACATGTCCGAAAGTGCATGTACGAGCTTATTACAGAAAGATGTCTGCATACTCCACTGATGAAAGAATGCTCATGCATTTCTTTCAGGATAGTCTATCGGGTCCTTCCCTAGAGTGGTACATGGGGTTGGAGCCCACTGATATCAAGACATGGAAGCAATTGGCGGAGGCGTTTGTAGCCCATTACAAGTATAACAGCGATCTGGCGCCTAATCGGGTCCAGTTGGCCGGGCTTTCGCAGAAGAAGGGGGAGAGTTTTAAGGAGTACGCGCAAAGGTGGCGCGATATGGCTGCCAGGGTCCGTCCTCCTGTCGAAGATAAAGAAATGAATGATATGTTTGTCAGCACATTCACCGGGTTGTTTCATGATATGTTGTTTCACACGTCTCTGGCTAGTTTTTCAGACCTGATTCTGATGGGTGAAAAGATTGAGCGGAACATTAAGCAAGGAAAGTTCCAAGTCGAGGAATCAACTGCATCTGGCAGTAATAGGAAAGCTTATGGTGGGCGCCGTCAGGGCGAAGCTAGCGCGGTATTTGGAGGCCGAGGCAGGGGAAGAAATCAATATCGTCAGCCGCAGCAAGTGTCGAGTGTTACTATCCCCTATCAGCAACAACCAATCCAGCAACAACAATCGGTTCAGCAGCAACCAATGCCACAGCAGCAGCAGCCTCAGCAGGGGGCACAGCAAGCTCAACGAAGATTTCAGGGTAGTAAGCCGAGAAGAGTATTTGAGAAGCCTCCCTCAACCTACGCTGATTTGTTGCAGACATTGTTGGGATTGAATCTGGTGGAGAAAAGAACCTTGGCACCGATAACGGGAACTCCCCCGTTCGGCTACGATGCAAATAGACACTGTGAGTTTCATTCTGGAGCCCCGGGCCATGATATAGAAGGTTGTCATGCTTTTAAGCACGTTGTGCAGGATCTTTTGGATAACAAGTCTATCAATTTCGGAACGACAGGTCCGAATATAGTCCAGAAACCCATGCCTAATCATGGGGCGAATGCCGTGCTGACTGAGGAAGGTCTGAATCTGATTATGAATGTTGAGGATTTAAAGACGCCGCTGGGCGAGATAAAAAGCCGACTGTTGCAAGGAGGTGTTTACCCGGGATGTAATGAGTACTGTTTAGATTGTTGGGCCCTGTCCGGGGGGTGTGAGGATTTGAAGAAAGGCATCCAGGCCTTGATTGATGAAGGTATATTGCAGTTTGACAGAACAGCAACTGATGAGCCTGCAGGGGCAGTGGTGGATAATCGGAGTGATGTTGCCACAGTGACAATTCCTCGGAAGACGATCACTATTTCAGCACCAGCTCAGCGACCACCGTTTATCATAACTAAAGCCGGGCCAATTCCGTATGAGAACACGAAAGCAGTCCCATGGTCATATGGGCTAGAGGTGTATTGTGACGGGATTAAGATCGATGTTAACAAGCAGCCAGCGGAGATTGTGGATAATGTTGTTGGTTCAGGAGGCATGACAAGGAGCGGCAGGATCTTTATATCTCCTGAGGTGGAGGCCGAAAGGCTAGCGAAAGGAAAAGGGAAAGCGATTGAGAATGTTCCGGTACAAGCAAATGAAAAAGAAGCAGCATCGAAAGATGTGGAAGAATTCATGCGCTTAATTCGGAAAAGTGATTATAAAATTGTGGAGCATCTGCAGCAAACACCGTCCAAAATATCTATCTTGTCATTGCTGTTGTGTTCGGAAGCTCACCGAAACGCTTTGCTGAAAGTCTTGGACACTTCTTTTGTACCCCAGGATGTCTCCGTAAATCAGCTAGAAGGAGTATTGGCACACGTAAATGCAGGCCACAGTCTGGGCTTTACTGATTTCGACTTGACTCCGAAAGGAAGGGACCATAACATGGCATTACATGTGTCTGTTGAGTGTAGGGGATCGACAATGTCGCACGTATTGGTTGACACTGGATCGTCTTTGAATGTGCTGCCTAAGAAGGCAATGATGAAGCTGGATGTTCGAGGGATTTTGTGCACACCAAGTGATTTGGTAGTCAGAGCGTTTGACGGCACGCGGAGGACAGTCTTCGGATCGATTACCTTGCCTCTGCAAGTGGGGCCGGAAGTGTTTGCAACAGAGTTTTATATCATGGATATACAGCCTGCGTACAGCTGCTTGCTGGGAAGACCTTGGATTCACGGGGCAGGGGCAGTCACGTCTACCCTGCATCAGAAGTTAAAGTATATGGTCGGAGACAGTGTAGTCACCGTGTGCGGAGAAGAAGACATCCTGGTCAGTCATCTATCTTCGTTTAAATATGTGGAAGTCGACGGGGAGATCCACGAGACGCCATGCCAGGCATTCGAAGGTTTGCGCATAAAGGACAAGGGTCCCAGGCCAAGCAAAGTGCCAGAGATAGCTGTTTCTTCGTATAAAGAGGCTCAAGCGCTAGTGGAAGCAGGAGAAGCCAAGGGCTGGGGCAAAGTATTGGACATTCCTGTGAAAATGGACCGGTTCGGACTGGGGTACCGACCGTCGTCATCAACTCCTTCCGTGGGGGCCCCTCATTTCAGAAAGTCAATCACCATCTCTGCCAGTGGAGTATGCCACGAATCTGTCAATGCTGCTTCAGAATCTGATGAAGGGGACAGCGACTGTGATATGGATGCCTGGATTCAGCCAAGCACGCCAGGACAAGGACTGTGCAACTGGTCTATTCAGGAGCTTGTTCCTGTGACTTTTAAACAGTAATGCTTTGCTTTATTAATTGTTGAATAATCTGATGTCTTGCCCGGGGCATCAGGATTTGCTTAGGGTTGTGTTGTTATAAACATTGTGCGTTAATCATTAAATGAATGGCGTTTTTTCATGTGCAAATACTGTAATCTCTGCCTTTCTTGTTTTGTATTTTTCAATAAAATGGCAATGTGGTTATTCGCTTTATACGCATTTTGAAGCACTTAACCATTCCTTTTGCAGGATAACATTTTCAGATGACATCCTTGAGCCACCTATGACTCGTCCCGACTTCGAGCACCCGGTATTCCAGACCGAAGAAGAGGTTGTCGAAGATAGCGACGTTCCTGAAGAACTGTCTTGGTTGGTGAAGCAAGAGGAAAGAGCCATTCTGCCTCACGACGAGGTTATTGAAATTATCAATTTGGGATCGGAAGGGGTTGAGAAGAATATTCGTATCGGAGCCGCATTGCAGAATGATATCAAGCGAAGACTGGTTGAAATGCTCCGAGAGTATAATGATGTATTCGCTTGGTCGTATCAAGATATGCCAGGGCTCGATACAGATATGGTTGTGCATCGCCTGCCACTGAAAGAAGATTGCCCGCCTGTCAAACAAAAACTTCGCAGAACTCGACCAGATATGGCAATGAAGATCAAAGAGGAGGTTCAGAAACAGTGGGACGCTGGTTTCCTGGCTGTGACGAAGTATCCCTCATGGGTTGCCAACATTGTACCAGTGCCGAAGAAAGACGGCAAGGTTCGAATGTGCGTGGATTATAGAGATTTGAATAAAGCAAGCCCAAAAGACGATTTTCCACTTCCTCATATTGACGTGTTAGTTGATAATACTGCTCAATACTCTGTGTTCTCCTTCATGGATGGCTTTTCAGGCTATAATCAAATTAAAATGGCGCCAGAGGACATGGAGAAGACTACTTTCATAACGCCGTGGGGAACATTTTGCTACAAAGTGATGCCCTTTGGTTTGAAAAATGCTGGGGCAACATATCAGCGTGCGATGACGACTCTCTTTCATGACATGATGCATAAAGAGATCGAAGTTTATGTTGACGATATGATTGCCAAATCCCAGACGGAGGAAGAGCATCTGGTGGATCTGTTGAAGTTGTTTAAAAGGCTTAGGAAGTTCAGGCTGAGGCTGAACCCTAACAAATGCACCTTCGGGGTGAGATCGGGTAAACTGCTGGGGTTTATCGTAAGCGAAAGAGGAATAGAGGTCGATCCTGCTAAAATAAAAGCGATTCAAGAGATGCCGACGCCTAAAACAGAGAAAGAGGTGCGCGGGTTTTTAGGGAGATTGAACTACATTGCCCGGTTCATATCTCACCTAACGGCCACGTGTGAACCATTATTCAAGCTGCTAAAGAAAGATCAAGCTGTGACGTGGAACGAAAATTGTCAAAAGGCATTCGACAAAATAAAGAAGTATCTGCAGGAGCCTCCTATTTTGATACCCCCGGTGGCAGGGAGACCCTTGATAATGTATTTGACGGTTCTTGAGGGGAGCATGGGTTGCGTTCTCGGTCAACACGACGAGACGGGGAGAAAAGAGCATGCAATCTATTACCTGAGTAAGAAATTTACAGACTGTGAATCTCGATACTCAATGCTGGAGAAAACTTGTTGCGCGCTAGCCTGGGCCGCCAAGCGTTTGAGGCAGTACATGCTGAATCATACAACCATGCTCATCTCGAAGATGGATCCAATCAAGTATATATTCGAAAAGCAGGCGTTGTCAGGTAGAATTGCCCGGTGGCAGATGGTCTTGACTGAATATGATATTCAATACGTCTCGCAAAAGGCGATAAAGGGGAGTGTGCTGTCTGAGTATCTGGCGGAGCAGCCTATTGAAGAATACCAATCAATGAGATTTGATTTTCCTGACGAAGATATCATGTATCTCAAGATGAAGGATTGCGAAGAGCCGTTACCAGACGAGGGACCAGAGCCGGGGTCCCAATGGAAGATGATATTTGACGGAGCTGTGAATGCTTACGGTAGCGGAATAGGGGCAATTATCACTACGCCACACGGGTCGCACATCCCGTTTACTGCCCGACTGACCTTTGCCGTTACCAACAATGAGGCCGAATACGAAGCTTGTATAATGGGGCTTGAAGAAGCCATTGATTTGCGAATCAAACATCTAGACGTATACGGAGACTCAGCTCTGGTGGTGAATCAGATTAAAGGGGAATGGGAGACACGGCAGCCCAATTTGATACATTATATGAATTATGCAAGGAGATTGTTGCCTTTCTTCGACAAAGTTGAATTGCATCACGTGCCGCGGGCAGAAAATCAAATGGCTGACACCCTTGCCACCTTGTCTTCCATGTACAAGGTCAATTTCTGGAACGAAGCTCCCCAAATCACTATCTCTCGGTTGGACAGGCCAGCTTATGTATTTGCTATCGATGGAGCATCTGATGACAAACCGTGGTATTTCGATATCCTTAATTTCCTGAAGAATAAAGAGTATCCGGCTGAGGCATCCAGTCAAGATCAGAAGACTCTCAGGAGATTAGCGGGTAATTTCTACTTGAACCCGGACGGCGTCTTATACAGAAGAAACCACGATTTGGTGTTGTTGCGTTGTGTAGACGAAAAAGAGGCAAAGCTTCTCATGGAGGAAATTCACGAAGGTGCCTTTGGCACGCATGCTGGTGGGCATGCTATGACGAGAAAGCTGCTGCGGGCAGGTTACTTTTGGTTGACGATGGAAACTGGTTGTTTCAAGTTCGCAAGGAAGTGCCACAAGTGCCAAATCTACGCTGACAAGATACATATGCCTCCGAGTCCTCTAAATGTGATGTCATCTCCATGGCCATTCTCGATGTGGGGAATCGATATGATCGGAAAGATTGAGCCGACGGCTTCTAACGGGCATCGGTTCATCCTAGTAGCAATCGATTATTTCACCAAGTGGGTGGAAGCGGCATCTTACGCAAATGTAACGAAGCAAGTGGTGGCTAGATTCATTAAGAGAGATATCATTTGCCGATATGGGATCCCCGAGCGGATAATCACGGATAATGGTTCTAATCTGAACAACAAAATGATGAAGGAGCTCTGTCAGACTTTCAAGATCGAACATCACAACTCCTCCCCTTACCGACCCAAGATGAATGGCGCTGTCGAAGCGGCCAATAAGAATATCAAGAAGATCGTTCAGAAAATGGTGGTGACGTATAAAGATTGGCATGAAATGCTACCTTTCGCTTTGCACGGTTATCGTACGACGGTACGCACATCAACCGGGGCAACTCCGTTCTCGTTGGTATACGGAATGGAAGCGGTACTACCATTGGAAGTTGAGATCCCTTCTCTGAGGGTATTGCGAGACGTTCAGCTGGACGAGGCAGAATGGGTAACGAATAGATTGAACCAACTGAGTTTGATGGATGAGAAGAGGCTAGCTTCTCTGGCATACGGTCGTTTGTACCAAAGACGAATGAAGAAAGCGTACGACAAGAAGATATTTCCGCGAAGCTTTCAGACGGGCGACCTTGTGCTGAAAAGGATTCTCCCGCCGCAGGCAGATCACAGGGGCAAGTGGACCCCCAACTACGAAGGGCCGTACGTTGTCAGTAAGGTCTTTTCAGGAGGAGCGTTGTTGTTGTCCACCATGGACGGAGAAGACTTTGCGTCACCTGTGAATTCGGACGCAGTTAAAAAATACTTTGCTTAAAATAGACCCGCTGGACAAAAAAAAAGAGAGTCCAGGCAAAAATGGGGCATCCTGGCGAACCAAAAACAGAATGAAAGGTTCGGGCAAAAGTTAGGGATAAAATTGAAAAAATGTGTACACCCGCGAAGTTGAAAACCTACACTGGGCGGCTTCGGCAAAAAGGGGTATCCCGGTGAACTGAAAACCCGTGAAGGGCGGTTCACGCAAAAGTTAGGGATGTGAAAAGCAAATGACTGCGGTCCGAATTTGATATTGCAATGAGCATCAATGCGGGAGAATACATTTGAGGAGTCAGTTATCGGATACAACCTCTTCAGAAAAATGGATACCGGGAAAGCATTAGAGTCGGACGAGTCATGGGAGGATCAGTTCGTGGTGTTCATCTGCATCCAGTTGCCGACATGTGTACAAAATTTAATTTGTCAATATTTATGCTTCTTGTGAATACTTGACTACTTGTATATTTGCTTTGCGTAGCTTCCTCTTTTCAGGAGTTACATCCCGTGTACAAAAACTCCGCCCATTCAGGGGCCCAATCAATGAAAATGTGTTATTCAGTACTTGATGCCTGTTCTTTACTGTTTTGCGCATGATAAAACGCCTAAGTTCGATGAAACTAACATGGGTATAACATCATTGGCCCTTGCCAACAGTTGTTAAAGCTTTGAATTAACTGAGTGTAACGTCACTAACCTGAATTGATGTGATTGCACAGGCTTGTCGTGTTTTGTTTGTGTTGTTGCAGGTATCATAACCATACGAGGAAGATGATCAAAAGATTGCGATGACGAAAGACTTGATCCCCACGCAGGGCGTGCTCCAGAAAAGTTCCTCGTTCTCAGCAGAGTTTGGCGATTCTAAGATCGTAAAGCTGTATTCAGACAGGTTCATCGTTCCCCGCAGGGTCAGGCACTCTCCCCCCAGCAGGGTCAGTTAATTTTCCCCAAGAGAATCCAGCCATCCCCAGAGGAATTCTCTTTGAAAGTGTTTTCATTCCTTCCAGTGGAATTCGAAGATCAAGACTCTCCCAGGCAGAGTCGATGGTGGGTCCTGTCACTTATTTTGTCAGAGATACTGGTGATATCAGTTTGCGGTCCAGCAGAAAGTCCGATCGAACTATGCGCACCTGCTATTCCTCAGCAAAGTTGTATTCCCCAGCAGTGGGTTACTTCAACGAGACGTGTGGGTTGAGGTCCCAATTTCCCAGCTGAGTCGACTTCACCCTTCCAGCATTTATTTTGCTGGAATAATTCTGTAGCATCTGGCTATTCCCCGCGGAGTCGGCATTATCCCTCCAGCATTTATTTTGCTGAAGCAGTTTCTGTACTCTAGCAGCAGGTGGGGAAAGCACTTGCTCAAATGAACAACCAAACATTCAAGATCTCGGCAGGAGACATCCAATGGTAATGTCAGTTTCGGCAGTATTCCCCACAAAGTCTGCAGGATAAGTTTCTCTTTGTCCCCAAGCAGAGTTACTTATATCCCCACCAGAGTGGTGTTGAAGTTTCTCTAGCCCGATCAGCGGATTGCTTCCTGCAAAGTTGTTGTTACGTCAGACGGGTTTCAGGAATCAGAATTTCAGAAGTTGCCGCCGGTTATCAGAACAGACATCCGTTAGTGGGTTTTCAGACATCCCCAGTAGAGTACGTCTCAAAGTCGCTGTCACGTCAGTGCTAAGAAGTTTGTGGGTGAGGATCATTGAAGAACCAAGTCCTGACGCGGACAGTTTATTCCTAGATTGGTGGGATTTCTTCAGAAGTCAGCGTCCTAACGTGGACAGGTTTATTCCCCTGGATTGGTGAGTTGTGTTAGTCCTATCGTGGGCATAATTGAGTTCCCGAAATTAGGGGAATGGGAGGTCATGACGTTGACAAAAGTAATTACTCTTTGTGTTGGTGTCCTGACGTGGACAAGTTATTTCCCCAGTGGGTCGAGGGTGTAAGTCCTTACGTGGACAAGTCTTATTTCCTCAGCGAGTCGAAGGCGCCTGAGTCCTAACGTGGACGAATCAAGACGAGATCAGTGTCCTGACGTGGACGAATCAGAGAAATTATTATTCCTAATAAGGAGAAATGGGTCCTAACGTGGACGATGTAGGCCTTACGCGGACGTATCAGAAGAGGATTCCTTACGTGGAAATGACGGTATTCCTGACGTGGAAAGAGTGAAGTCCTTGCGTGGACAGGTTCAGATGACATTCCTTACGTGGAAAAATGAGTCCTGACGCGGACAAATTGAGAAAGAGTTGGTATTCCTTACGTGGAAAGATTGAGTCCTTACGCGGACATATTGAGATAGATTCCTTACGAGGAGATAAGGGCATTCCTAACGTGGAAAAGGTTAGTCCTGACGCGGACAGATGAAAAGAAGTTGATTCCTGACGTGGAAAGAAAAGGTTATTCCTTACGTGGAAAGATTAAGTCCTCACGCGGACATATCAAGATTGAATCCTGACGCGGAAGAAGAAAGTTAGCCCTTACGTGGACAGATGCAAAAAAAGAGTGCATTCCTGGCGTGGAAGAGTTTAGTCCTGACGCGGACAGATCAAAGAAGATATTCCTAACGTGGAAGAAGAAGTTTATTCCTTACGCGGAGAAATTGGGGTCCTTACGTGGACAGATTCGAGAAGAGTGGAGTCCTGACGTGGACGGGTGCAGAACCAAAAGTTGTATTCATTACGTGGAAAGAATGGAGTCCTGACGCGGACATGTCAAGTGGTATTGGAGTCCTTACGTGGACAGATTGATGTAGTTTTCCTTATGTGGAAAGAAGATTGCTTCTTGACGTGGAAAGATGAAAGGGTTAGTCCTAACGTGGACAGATACAGAATAAATGATTCCTAACGTGGAACGGTTACTCCTAACGTGGAAGAGTTTTATTCCTAACGTGGACGATTCAGTTTATAGAAATGCAGACGAATTATCCCTAGCGGAGTTGCCGAGATTTTTTCTGGGTTAACAGCAAATGGAGTCCTAACGTGGACAGGGTCTAGTTGAGATTTCTTCGTATTGATGACGGACAGAGTCCTAACGTGGACAAGCAAGCAATCTATTATGACAGAATCCTCTTCAGAACGATGAAGATAATCCCCAGCACAATCGCACGAGATCAGTGGGTTGCTGTAACAGTCAGATTCAGCTGATGAATGTCGTTCCTCAAGCAGGAGCGCAGTTTATTTCTGCGGTTGGCAAATTTCTGGTTTCACTAGTATTCAACCGTCTCGTACCGCGAATGTCTGAAGGCTCCGGGCTCTTCATCCAATCGGGTCCAAGTCGCTTGAATAGGGGCAGCTGTTGCACCCTAAAATTTGCTCAACCTTATTCACTTGGTTTATGTTTCATTATCATTAGCATTTGCATATAGAGTCATGTACATAGACTAACCATCTGCATAGCATAAGCATAGCAAGTCATTCAACAGGGGACCAATCATTATTTTCATCTCTAGAGGCCTAGCAAGAGGTTATCATCATCATTCAACCTCATTCAAGTCATCAGGAAAGAATTTGAAAGCAAAGAGTTCAGCAGATCAATCCTTGAGATCATCTCCTAGCTGAGGGTATCTGAGGGTCAACAAGAGGGTTATGAGCTGTGGATTGAAGGTATGGAGAGCATCTAGACATCTTGAGAGACTTAAAAAGTCATTTGGAGAAGGAGACAAGTCATTGATGAGAGCACAAGAGCTACAGTTGAAGACAGTCAACTAGGGTTTCATCTGGGTCAACCCTAGGTCAACCCTAGGTCAATTGACTGACTTAAGAGGGCATTCAAGTCTATTGGAGAAATGTTGAGATCAACATTGGACATATAAAGAAGGATATGGAGATATGACAAGAAGAATTCAAGAGAAATCAAGGAGAAGAGGAGTTACTAAATTAGGGTTTCTCTGTAAAATCCCCTAGTTTAGGTCAAATTTCCAAGCAAGATAAGTCAAAATGCTAGCTTCAAATGGCTTCTTGGCCAACATGAAACTTGTAGAGGATCTCAAGACCTTTAATTTGAGTGGTGGAAGACCTCAAGGAGATTTATAGAACTCAAGTTATGGTCCTTGCAAGTTACAGGTCATCTGAGGTGTCTGAATTTTTGTCTGTGAAAGTGACTTGACTTCCAAGCTAGTTTTGCCCCTCAAGGAGATTTCAAATGAATTCTTGGTAAACATAAGAATTGTTCCTCATTGTCTTAGCTTTCTAGAATGGTATGGTATGCCTTCATATGATGTGGAGAACTCAACTTATGGTCTTGGCAAGCAAAGGGTATTTTGGGCATTTGTGAATTACAGGTCATTTTAACCTATACCCAAAACTCATACAAGGAGGCCTCAAATGGAAAAACTTACAACATCAAACTTGCTCCAAATGGGATTTTAAGTCTAGAAAGAAGGTCACAAATTATTGGAGAAGCTCATAGCATGATGTTGCATGATTGGTCAAAATATGAACTAAAATGGCTTATAAAGTGAATAAATTCAAGATGGAAAATGGTTTGGGAGATTTACAAGTCCAAATGGAGACTTCCAATATATGATTTTGAATGGAAAAACAATTCTAAGAACAATGGTTCAAACACTTTTTTGAGTTTAGAAGGGAAAAAAGAAGTTATCCATGGTTGCTTGCCTTTTAAGAAACATAATCAAAATGAACCAAAGTTGGAAAACAAGGGAATGTGCAAGATGGATCTAGAATGTACCATTGGGGTCTATATATTCATAAAGTGAGAATTTGGCAAGGGTTGGCTTCATTTGCACCAAGAATTCCACAAATTTCTCTCATACTTTCTCATTGAGTTTTCATTCCAATTCTCCAAAATCTTCATCAATCTTCATCCACATCAATTCAATTTTGTTCCATCATCATCATAGATCATCATCCAATCAAGGATCAAGTGATTATCATCCATTTTCGTGCACCATACTCAAGAACATCAAAGTTGCAAATTCCATTGGACAGCCTAATTCAAGCAAGGAATCACCAGAATATTGCATACAGAATTGATTGCTGAGTTTGTGGATCAAGATCCAAGTCTCAAAAGCCTCAGATCTTCCATCTCCATAGCTGTTTCTCAAGATTTCTCACTAGGTAAGTTTCCATTCAAACTGCTTGATCTAGTTAGTTTGGCATGATGTTGTTAGTTTAGATGCAATCTAGGTGGTTAGGAGATTAGCTTAGATGAATTTGGAAAGGATTGGTGATGGTTGTTAACAGGTGCAACAAACTGTTAGTGCATGAATCTCTTGGATTAATGCATCATAATGTTAGTTGGATAGCGCAGGTTAATCTCCATTAGTTGTAGATTAGTTTAGGTTAGGTTTAAGGAAGAATCATCATGATGCATCTCAGTGCATTTCCATGGTGGCCAGATGTTGCTTCGATCGGGTTTGTTGTTGTGGTGAGTTTCAAAGAAATCTAATGCCCTAGGCTTGTAGAGGGAAGATTTTAGAGTGGTTTTCGTGTTTACAGCATGTGGATTCGTGGCGTGTAGGATGAGAACAGAAGGGTGTAAAGCTTGCTCGTGCATGAGCTCTCATGGTGATTGAAACCCTAGGTTCAGAACCATTGGGGAAGACGAAATCGTGGCCTTCCATTTTGAGTAGGACCTTTGACTATTAGGGTGATCGTATGGCTGTTATTCAATCTGATTTATGGAGGGAATTGACCTGGGTGCCAAAACGCACCGTTTCATTAATTGAAACGGGCGGGCCTCAGACTCTTGTGCTAATCCCACCCCCAGTTTTCAGGCCCAAACCAATTGCAACGTGATTTCTCTGCTATTCTTACCCCCAGCGCTTTTCTATTTTTTTTATTAATGCTGAGTGTATTCTGGGCCTAGCGTAAAGTGCTAAGCGCACCCCCATTGTGTGGCCCATCCAGATTATAACTGGGGCGAACTTCTTTTAACACCCCTCCTTCATTTAATTCCAATTTTATTTTCTTAATTCCACTTTAATATTTTACCAATTTCATAAATTCATAACTAATTCATAAAAAATGCATTTTAATCCATTCTTTTTACAATATTTTCATTAAAATGTCTAGAATATTATAGGAAAATAAAATTTCATTTTTAGTTTTATTTCATATTTTTTCCATATTTTCTAAATAAATGACATATTAAATAGATTCATTTCATGCATCATTTTAATAATTTTTGTTTTCTTACATGCTTTAATATTTTTTGGTCATTCTTTTTAGATTGGTTAGATGAGGTCTTCAACTTGTAGAAATATTTTAGTTCCCATTTTTAGAGATTAATTTTAGGTGATTAATAAATGCTTGAACATCATGTACAAAACTAGGGTTTTAGGTGATGACTTAGGAGAATTAATTCATTTCCCTTAGGACTTAGAGACTAAATAGGTTAGCTATGGGACTATAGGGGCTATGGGTAGTTATTAGATCCCTTAGAGAAAAAGTCAGGACTCCCCTACTGCTATTAATGTACTGTATATCTGATTGACTGGTGTGGTGTGCCCTCTGGGGATTATTGATTTGTCTGTGTGGGTATTGGGATTGTCTGGGGATTTGGGAGAGCTGAAGACTTGAGAAGATGAAGATCATTGGAGATTCAAAGATTGAAGATCAACTGTCAGAGTTGAGAAGGAGTTTCTTGCTAGCAGATGCTGAGGAGACTAGGGTTTAGGAACTAGGCAGAGCTCTAGGTTAGAAAGTTTGTTTCTCAAACATGGATAGCCTTGTCTGCATCCATTCTTCTCTGTGATTCAGAGTCTCTCTAAGACATTCACCCCCTTCCATTGGAAGGCTTGGTGATAGTGTCTATGAGATAGAACTCTTGAGAGAAAATGTCTCTGGTGTTAGAAGCAGTCTGTTCACCACCTTTGGTAGTCAACTGATTGCTTAACACCCAATTCACTCTTGTGATTGATCCCTCATCCTGGAGGTTTGAACTTGAAGAAAAGCCATTGCAGATAGAAGACAGATGATCAAAGCCCTTGCTTGAAGGTCATGAAGATGGAGATTGATGCTTGTTGAAGCCTGTAGCTGATTGGAGATTGCTTGAAGCCAGATGTTGAGTCAGAGCTGCTGATGCTGTTCTCTTGTTGCTGTATTTCATTTGCTGGTGTATTGATTGGTTTTCTGGACTGTATTGTTTGCTGTTTACCCTGCTGGGTTGAAAGTGAAGCCTGTTCACTTTTGCCTATTGTTTTCTAGGTTCGAGGTTGAGTGGGACTCCCTTGCCTCGCTTGTGCTGTTGCATCCATGCATTTTACTGCTTTACTGTATATATCTGATATTGTTTCTGTTTCTGCCTATCCCGTAGGATCTCTGTTTCTCTCTGTGCAAGAGAGGAGCATGATAGACACTAGGTCTTAACCCATGCATGATAACATTAGGTTAGTTTGTTTCCCTTCGCAACCGTAGGTTAGAGTTCTGTCTCTTTCTTTCTCAAAACGAACAGAAAAAACACATAAAGATTTCAAACACAATAAAAGACACTTCTTCCGTAAAAGAATGTGAACTCATCAAAGCGTCATTTTTGTCCGCCGGGACTGTTAATCAAGAAAACCTTTTTCAGAAGGAATAAAATCAACCAAGACAGGCTTGTGTCGTACGTGGCCCGAACTACGTTTGCTCTGATCTTTCATGCTGTATGAAAGTACGTAGGCATAGGATGCGATATCCTAGCGAGCAACCTTCCCCTCCTTTTCCGTAGGTAAGCGAACTACGTTGACTCTGATTTCTCGTTCCAGGCGGGAATACGTAGGCATAAGGTGCGATACTTTGCCGAGTCATTTTTATTTTCATTTTATTTTCTTTTTCACCCTTGACCTTTAGAGTAGATAGAATAACAATCCATACCCGAAGACAAGCGTGGATCCCGTCGAGTACGACGGACGTGAGGGGTGCTAATACCTTCCCCTTGCGTAACCGACTCCCGAATCCAGGTTTTGGTTGCGATGACCATACCTTTCCCGTGTTGTGCGAGGTTTACTCTGAGCGTTTCCTTTCCCCCCCGTGGGATAAATAACGCACGGTGGCGACTCTTCTGTTCAGCCGGCGCCGATTTTCGCAGTAGCGACAATGTAATTTCTGATTTAATTGGAATTTTTTATTTTAATTGATATTAAAAGGATTATGTTTGATGCATATTTTTGTGGATTTTTGTTTGATCTCATGGTGATGATTCTTGGCCTAATTTTTGGTGTGTCGTTAGGTTAGACATGTATGATCCCATAGATTTTTTCTCACATTTTTGTGATGAAAATAGGTGTGCTTTCTAGATTGATGTTTAGATGCTTCCTTTTTAGGGTTTTAGGTTGATACCTTGTAATGTAGAATTTAGTTCTAGGTCTAACTTGATGGTTTGATCTTTGAAATTAATGTGGTAGAGTCATTATTGACCTAGGTTCCCATAGTGATTTTTGTAGGATTTTACAATTGATTTTAGTATTTTAGTTAGGACTAACTTTAGTACTAGGTTTTAGGTGATCCTAATTTACTAATTCAACTAGTTTAACTTCCCTAGTTCCCTTAGATTAGGGTTTGTGCTTGTTTTGCCTTTGGTTGAGGTTGAATACAAGTTGAAGACAAGAGGAGGATGCTTGAGGTGGCTTGAAGTTGCTTGGAGCTTTGGATTTGTTGGTGCCTGGAGGTGTCTGATGAAGATTAGGAGATAGGACATAGGGAGAGCCTTGTAGTTAGAATGATTTCTTTCTCAAACATGGAAAGCATTTTGTGCTTCCATTCCTCCCCATGACTAAATGTCCTCCTCAGATATTCACATCCCTCCTTTGGAATGATGAGTGGCTTTATCTGGAAAGTAGAACTTTGAGGGAACCAGTATCTCATAATAATGAACCCTTACAGGCTTCCTTTGGTTGTCAGTAAGCTGTTTATCATTTCCCCTCATCTTGTTAAATCAATTATCTTCTGGTTTGAGTATCTTGAAGGGTATTAGGCTTCAGCTGAAGATGAGAACTTCACTGAAGAGTGTGGAAGAGGATGATTCCTTAAGCATTGCCATTGCAGCTGAGGCCTGAAGAGCAAGAAGAACAAGTTGATACTTGAAGATCCAATAAAGACTGAATGAAGAGCTGAGGCTTAAAGAATTGAAGGATGAAGTTGACACTTCTAAGTGATTAAAGACTACTCTGAGAAGCTGAGGCTTGCAGGAGAAGAAGGCCAAGTTGATACTGGTAAGGTAAAGAGAGCTGAAGCTTGAAGGCCAAGTTGATACTTATGAGAAGGATTCCATTGAGATTGAGGGTAGAGCTAAAGCTTGAGGAATATAAGACAAGGTGATACTTGTGCATGGATACATTGAGAGCCTGAAGGAGTCAAGTTGATACTTGTAGTTAAGAGTGAAGCCTGAAGGTGGAATTGACTGTAAAGCTGAAGCTTGGAGAAGTGAAGATAAGTTGAAACTTATGTTGATGGGTAGAAACCTTGGGGAAGCAAGTTGATGCTTGCCAGTGGAGGATGATAGCCTTGAAGGGTGATTGATATCTGAAGATTAGATTGTTGTCAGAAGAGCTGAAGCTTGGAGCAGGAAGAGCTGTTGATCTGTTTCCTTCTTGTCTGTTTTCTTTTCTGTATTGCTGATGTGCCTTGTTTGACTTGCTTGATGCATTAGAATAAGTTCATATATAGGCTAACTTTAATCTAGGAGCATGATTGCACTAGAGGTTGAGTTGCTCCCTCTGCTTGTATTGTTACTGTATGGCTTTGCTTGCGGGTATTCGGTGGAGCCCTGCTCCCTTGCCCATGTGGTTTGTTTTGCTTGATAACATTTCATTTCTTCTGTATGATTACAGTCATTTATATTTTGCCTGACAGCACTTTATTTTCTCTATTCAGTATGAGTATTGTTATTCATTCTGGCTTGAGGTTGAGATGAGCTTGTGGAGGCTGACACCCCACACACATTTCCTCCCTCACTTGCATTGCATGCATTTTATAGTTGTTTACTGTTTAAGCTGATGCTTTATCTGTTCCTGTTTATCATTGACATGATCCCTTAGGACTCTCATTTCCTTTGATAAGGAAGCGATGATTAGAACTTTAGGTTGAAACCTATGCATGATAATTTCTAGGAGTTCCCTGTGTCAAACTTCAACCATAGGATGAATCCTTGGTATGACAACAGTAGGACTTGATAGCCTCCCTTTAGTTGAGCTTGTTCTCTTCTCATCTCAAAACAAATTAAAATACAATAATCATGAATGATTTCTTTCGTACGTCATGAGCCTTAAGCTATCTGAGAAAGGATTGTTGGGGAGCTTCTTTTCAACAGTCTGGATGTTTAGTATGGCACCCTTTGGGTGACATGCGACGCATTCACTCTCAGGTCATAGTCTTTAGTGCGATTGAAATTGCAAACACAATAAAAAACAGTTCTTCCGTAAAAGACAGAAAACAAACTTCAAACTTTTTTGCCTCGTGGGCCCATAATTCAAAGGAAGCTTTTCTGAAGAAAAGAGTATCGTTAAACTTCAGCGCCACCGCAAACAGGCTTTGTCCCTAACTGCTGGAATTGCTGTTTAACCCTACTCGATAAAACAGATGAATCTGAACTCCCGTAAGCCGTATTATCCCGAACTACGTAAGCTCTGATCTCTCATACCTGTTGAGAGTACGTAGACACAATACTGATGTATTGGCGAGCCACCTGCCCCGTAACCCGTCGTAGGTCGAACTACGTTGACTCTGATTTCTCATTCTCTGATGAGAATACGTAGGCATAAAGCGCGACGCTTTGCCGAGTCATTTTCGTTTCTGTTTTAAGCCAGACTTGATAGGTAGATAGATAAACCAACTTGTCCAATAAACACAACAAGCATGGATCCCGTCGAGTATGACGGACATGAGGGGTGCTAATACCTTCCCCTTGCGTAACCGACTCCCGAACCCAGACAATGGTTGCGACGACCTTGTCTTATACCCTTTTCGTCAGGTTTTTCTGATCGTTTCCTTTCCCGTTCCGAGGGATAAATAACGAAAGGTGGCGACTCTTCTATTTTGCCGGCACCTTATTTTTGCGGAAGCGACAGCTGGCGACCCTGCTGGGGAATTGATATTTTCCTGGGATCCAACGTCCCGTATGCGAGTCAGTTTGGGGATCCGACGTCCCCTGCGAGAGTCAATCCTAGCGCTTGTATGATTACTTGTTAGGTTGTGTTTATTTATCGCACTTTATTTCCCGCATTTTATTTTTCAGTATGATATGATTATCTATGCTGTTGTGGGAGGGGCATTCTGATGAGTGAGAAGCCAGACCCAGGCTTGAGCGAACATAGCATTAGTTGTGGAAATTAGTGGGCGCGTGCTTGCTTGGCAGGCACTAGTGTCTCATGAAATCCACGCTCAGATGAGGTTCTCCCGGTTGGCTTCTTTTTCAACCCTTTGGGTTGAGGGGGTTGTTGGCTTGGAGGATTGTCGACTCTGGGGACCGATCATTTGTGATTCAGACGAGTGAGGCCGCTTCATGAGCTGGTGATGCCACACCTTCTGGGTATTGTATCACCCCTCTTGAATGTCTGTGACGCTGATGAACGCATAGGATGCCAAACTTGAGTCAGTTTAGGTCCATACCTGTAAGCAGGGTTGGGTTTATTGCAGGAAACCTTGACCTTCAGACCACCTGGTTTTCTTGACAGTGAATCAGTTTTGATTGAGATCAGGGGTCCTTTATCAGATGGTTGCTCTTGATAGAGCAGAGCTTTGGTCCTATATCAGAGGACCTTACATTCAGAGATATATAGGTGTGTTCTTGACAAAGCAGGTTTTTGATTGGATCTGAGGATCTCATTACCAGATGTTTGTTCTTGATAGAGCAGGTTTCGATTGGGGTCTGAGGATCTTATCTACAGATATATGATTGTTCTAGACAGAACAGGTTTTGTTTGGGATCGGAGGTCCTTATTATCAGATGGTTGTTCTTGACAGAGCAGAGTTTTGGTCTTGTATCAGAGGTCCTTATTATCAGATGTCTGTTCTTGACAGAGCAGGTTTATGGTCTTATGTGTGTGTTCTTGACATAGCAGATTTGTGGTCCGATACCAGGGTTTTCTTCTCATCAGAGAAAGTGGTTATTCTTGACAGAGCAGCGTCATGGTTTTGTTGATACAGAATCTCCACAACACAGCTGCCTTGATCTCCTGCTACATGATTGCATCTTACATTGCTTTGAATACTCATTTGCATTTCATTAACGTGTGTCTGTGTTGCAGGTACTGTTTTCCCCGATTCAGGATTTCTGGCCTCCTATTGTATTGTTATGGGTTCTCTGAGGAAGACCGTGGCTTACAAGCTCCCTGCCCCTGATGTGGTTCAGCTGACTGGTTTGATTGCTTTGGCAGATGATTCTATGAAAGATGAGTTCAGAAAGTCTTACGGCAAATTGCTCAGTTTGGTTCGTAAACCTTCTGCGTTCGAGTTGAATGGGTTGCACGCTCTGCTGCAGTTCTACGATCCTCCGTTGAGATGCTTCACTTTCCAGGATTTTGTTCTCGCACCCACATGATGCGTGTTTTTCGCAAGTGTATGAATCACGTCAAAGTAATATAAAAGATTATCGAATCCACAGAGACCAAGTGTCAATCTATCGTACCTGTTGTTATGGTGTTTATCTAAGGCAACTATTTTTAAGGGTTTTAGTAAGGGTGCAATGGTAAATAAAATTATAATTTTAAATAATAAATAAAAGACAGGCTCGAATGTAATTCACGTAATCAATGATAATCCAGTACTTGTTAATGGAACTACTTATGGGCAATGTTTTCTCCTTTGAAAAGAACTAATTTAACAGGAACTGTCGCTTTCGCGTATTCAGAACCGAGTTGTACTCTCTAATCAACCCCTCCTATTGTCACGGATAAAAAGGTGCGTACTGCGTTAGAGTAGTAAACCTATTTTTAAGAAATATAGTTTCTTAACAAAGTTGAAAAGTATTTTAACCTGGACTTCTTAGCAAAAAGAGGTTCTTATGAACCAGACTCTAAATCTCATAACGCGTCCGAAAATCGTTTTAAAATCTCTTTTCTTTTTAATCTAAAAACTCCTAATGAACTATACAAAGCGCTTTTGGCTGTTTTTGAAATAGTTAAAAACAATTACTTGAATTGAAAGATAAAATAGCCCTTAGGTGTTTCCACGAACAATTATACTGATTACTGGTTTAATTACGATCCTTACATTCTAACCTTTATGGGATTAGTTAGACATGATAAAGTAAATATTCTTTTTATAGTTTTTCATATGAATAATTTAAAGCGAGTGCGGGAAGTAAACAAAGTAAATGTGCGAGTGCGAGAAGTAAACAAAGTAAATGTGCGAGTGCGGGAAATAAACAAAGTAAATGTGCGAGTGCGGGAAATAAACAAAGTAAATGTGCGAGTGCGGGAAATAAACAAAGTAAAGTGCGAGAAAATAAATAAAAGTAAAGCAATGCGGAAAAATAAAATACTAACTGGAATTAAAATGGCGGCAGGATTAACTTCCTCCAGAGTGCTCCAAAACTCGAACCACAGACAGATTACAGACTCGATCACTCGATTGCAGAGGCACCCCGATGTGGAATGGCAACTGCTTTATAACTGATATATGCCTAGAGAATTCTAATTCTGGATGAAGAAAAACGAAAATCTAAGGTCCTATTTATAGTAAAAACTGAAAGCATGAAATGACCGGGACGCCCCTCCACTAAAAAGTGGAGGTTATGAAATTTTGCCTTGTGGCGCCCGCCACAAGGTCATGGCGCCCGCCATGGTCCCTACAGGGGATGATGGAGTGGGGATCGTGGGTCTTGGAGGTTGAGGAGTGGTCTTGAGACGTGGCCACGTCATGGCTAACCCCATGGCGCCCGCCATGGTGGGTGCCGCAAGTGCAAAATGCTGAATTTCTAGGTTTTCGTCCGTTTTCACTCCTTTTTCGCTCCTTTTCCCGATTCAAGCTCCGATTATTATAAAAACCTGAAAACATAAGAAAACAAAGCAATAACAAAGCAAAACAACAATAAAAGCTAAGAATGCATGCGAAATCGGAGTCAGAAATACGGTGAATTTTAGTGTGATCAAATTCTCCCACACTTAAACCTTTGCTTGTCCTCAAGCAAACATTAAAGCTTAAGAAAATATGGTGTCAACACTTGTCTTTGGGCTAAAGGGATTCTAAGTTCAAGTCAGGATGCAGTGACAGATACTAACCAAGTGAACCAAGGGTACCATAGTAACACAAACACAAACTTCAATCCTATATTAACCACTCCATGTCATCCCACGATACCTAGGCCTATCTTCTCATCTTTTTGTGTCCTTTTCATTCAGGCGCAATCACATTAAGCCCGTTATCCGTACATGCTTCATAGTAGAGTGACCGGTTAGTGATTCTGATCCATAACATAAGGTTTCTGGCACATAAGCATGTGTAAACCTGTTTTTATTTCGCCTAAATGTAGCTGCGGGGGATCGGATCGTAATCCGCCCTACCAAGTTCAGTGCCAGATACCTCTGAACCAACTAACAATAGGTGACTTGCAATATTTTTTTTTTTTTTATTAGCACTTGATCATTCACTTATATTCATCGGCCCCCTACGTAGAGTATGCTTAGGCCGGAGCTGACTGCTAAAATAAACTACTTAGGACAATTTTTTGAATGATAGTAAAGGCCATGGTGGTGGGGTTTAGGAGTGATTCCTATATTCAAGAGGTCTATGGTGCTAAAATGGTTCTGATGTTTCAAAAAGTTGACCTAAGTCACCACATCCTAATCTAAACCTGTCTCAAAGCCCAAAAAAACATGTGAAACAACATTGTTTTCTTTTTTTAAAAATTTTCTGGTAAGGCTAAGGAAATGGGAAAAAATGAAGATGAACTAAAAAGACACTATACTGGTGACTCGTCAGACTCATGCATTATCTAAGAAAAATGAATTACTGAAAAGGGAAATAACTGAAAGGAAATTAACTAAAAAGGGAAATAACAGAAAGCAATAAAATCCCCTCCCACACTTAAATCGAACATTGTCCCCAATGTTTCGAAATAAGATAAGGGGGGTAACCTGGAAAAAGACTACTGAGGAGGGGCACTGGTGCCTTCGCCGTCCTGATGTGATGGTCTGGAACGACGGGATCTACTACGATGCTGGTCCCTCCGGTCGAGTCGTGCTGATAAAGCAGCCTGAGCACTCCGGACCTCTCGAAGGTTACCCAAGATGGAACCCTGAGTAGCCTCTACAAGCTGGTAGTGTCGGCTGTTGAACTCTCTCTGACGGTTCTGCTCTAATGAAATATCGTTCAAGGTACGACAAACGTTGTTATAAGCACGATTCGAAACCAATCGCGATTGTTGCATGAAGCTCATATTGTTCGTCAGCTGCTGTGAAATAGTAGAGAGAAGGCCATCACGCCTTTCTTCTCTAGCTGTCATATCACGCCACATCTCCTCGGTGACAAAGAATCCAGGAGCAGTACCTGCAACAGGGTTAGAGGAAGATGGTGCAGTGTGTGGCTGTGAAGAACGATGGGGGGACATGTGAGGGATGGGAGACTGCTCTCTCCGATCATACTCATCATCAGTGTCATGTGCCTCCCCATCGGGAATATTAGGAGGAAGTGGACCCAAAACACGTGGAGCATTAAGATCATAGGTCCAGTTCCTTTCATCACGTACATCAGTACGTCTACTGCATGGTAAAGCAACAGATGGGATAGCTACCCCATGAACCATCAACTCATAACCACCTTCTCTCCTTGTTCGGCACAATTTCATGTCTTTCAGAAATTTTAAATTAATTGTGCGAGGAGGTAGTGGTTCAAGTGTAGCTATCTCATCATTCAGGCCAAGAGCCCGAGCAATAGACGTAACAAGCCCTCCAAAAACAATCGGTCCTGTTTTATTAGTAAATAAAGTCATGTGGGCAAGCATAAACGGGACCGGATTGATGTGGGTTCTAGTGAGGCATCCTTGCAAAAATAGGAGTTCACGAGCATTAACCTTGTTTGGACTTTCCCGGCCAAAAATAGTACATGCCAAAAGAAGTCTAAAAACTCTTATGGTCGGGTTGTGAATGGTCGACGCAAGTATCCCTTCAAAAGAATTAATTGAAGTACTTGAAAGTCTTAGCCAGAAGGTAAATACCTCGGCCGACCATTCAGCATCCAAAGGTGCCTCACAAATCGAACCTTCCCTATGAGGGATTCCTAACAAATCTTCTAGCTCATTGGTACTGAATTCATATTCAATTCCAAACAGTCTAAAAATAACAGTACCGACAGTGCTAGCAGTGTTAGGACTGACAGTGTATATCAAAGAACTCAAAAACTCAGTTGTCAGCCTCTCATAGGTAGGTTCCTGATTAATGAAAATATTATGCAAGCCTAGAAATTCTAATAAATTAAAAACACTATGATAAATACCCAAAGCATACAGACAGTTATCGTCGACGTACCTAGTCGAGAGGATTTCTCGACTTTGAAGCCTCTGAATAATTTTCTGTTGCCTTTCGCCCGGTCTTCCATCACGAAGAATAAATCCGTTGAACTCCATTGTTGAAAAGCTCCTTAGGTAGTGAAAATAGTAGAAAAGTGGTTTATGAGGGGAATGATAAAGTTTTGATTTTTTTTGGTTTTTGATGGATGAAAATGGAAATGGATGTTGGATATGTTTTATGGATGGAGGGTATTTTGGAAATGGGGGAGCTTTAATGGGGTTCAAGGAGGATTTGGAAGGTTGGAAAAATGGGTTTTTGGTGAAGAAAGGGATGAAAATGGTGGAAATGGGGATTGAATCCCGTATTTGTTGATGGTACGGTGTGGCGCCCGCCACAGGGCCTATGGCGCCCGCCACAAGGCCAATTCCTGGGCCTTGTGGTTTTGGATCCTCCTTTGGGCCTTCCTTGCACCTTTGTCTTCCGGGGGGTCTGAATAGCGTTTTCTTCTTCTTTTCAAGGCATTGGCTTGCATATTTTTGTCTTATATATTTTTTTTCTTTGCACGACAAAAATAAAATAATTAAAAATCAAAAAAGAAAAAGAAAAATAAAAATTAGTGCATAATATGTATATATATAAGGAATTCAAAGTGCATGAAAATATAAAAGCTGCAATAAAGTAAAATATGTCTGGAAATGCGATAAATAAAAGGAAGTTAAATACTAGGGTAGTGTTGTCAGGGTGGAATGAGTCATGTGGTAGGTTTCTTATCCTGGCTTGATCCACGAATCTCAGCTGTCTCCCTCCGAAGCTCGTTGATCGCCTGATGTAGAGCATCGGTCTCCGAGGCATGAGTGAGATCAGAAACCTGCATCTGTAACTCTAAGTCTGCCACTTCCTGCTTGAGCAGGGCAGTCTCCTTGCGGAGCTCATAAATCTGTGTTTGTAGGTCGGGTGGCTGCAGAGACATATTGTTAGACATAACAGTGATTCGGGGAGTAAGAGGTGTAGGAGTGTACTCAGCGGCGGGAGGCGATTTCGGCTCTTCGACAGTCTCTCCATAACCCTCTAGAGCATAACTCTAATTGGCAGGATCATGGACACTGGTCATCAGCGGATCTGGTAATGTAAAGTAGTGTATCTCTTCACCGTCGATCAGCAATCTAAACATGTTGGGCTCAAAAGAAGCCCTCCTCATCAGTCCTCTATCAAGACAAAAATCAATATCCAGGGTGGTGTAGCAGCAGAAGGTCCTGAGGTGCAATAGCTTGCGAGACAAACCCAATGCAGTAGCAATCTGTGTAACAATCCCACCGACATGGATGATTCCTACTGATGATCTGGCAACACTAGCAAGGCCCTTCAGTAGAAAGTTGCCACAAGCAACAGGGCGAGACTGAGTCGCACAAAACAGTAGGAAAATCTCCTCTTCACTTAGCAGTGTCTCTGTATCTGGAAAACCTAGGAAAGAATGTGCTAGAATCATCTGGAAGTACCTCAATGCAGGGTTGTGGATTACCTGAGAAAACTGGGTAGAAGGATCTTGGCTCCCTCCGCCTGATATTTTAGTCCAAAACTTTTCCACTTCTCTGCTCATAAAATACCCCATCGGAGTCTCTGGAATAGCATCAGGAGTAGTCTGGAAACCTAGTAAATCACCAAACTCTTTGTGAGAGAATGAGTAGTCAATCCCGAACAACCTGAAAACAGCGAGTCCATCGGGTCCAGCCCAAGGGTCATGATGAAACGAGCTGAGGAACTCAAGAGTCAAGTTCCTATAAGTGTTGTTCCTGTCGTCAAACTGGTCCCACTGGAGTTGATGGCATAAAAATCTGACGCTTGGCTCTATCCCCAAGGCATCCATGCAGTCATGGTCAGGGTACCTGGTAGGAGCCATAGGGCGTCTCATGTGAACATAGTAACGCTCTCTCTGTGCATCATCTCTAAAGGCCACGTGCATGTCATCAGGGTTCTGCATTCTGTACAAGGTTAGCAAACAAGTCCTGAAAGCACATAAAACATTCAATCGTGAGTCCTGACATAATAATAAAATAAACAAATTAAAATAAAGTAAAAATAAAAATAAAAAGTACAAAAATAAGAAAAACCATGGGTTGCCTCCCAGGCAGCGCTTGTTTAACGTCATTAGCTCGACGACCGATATTTAAACATCATTGGAAGGATATGGTGGATCACTCAGAGTATGACAGGTGTATGTTGTTGGAATGTCACCTCCTTCGTAGGGCTCCAACCTCTGTCCATTGACTATGAACGGTTTACATGTTTGGTTCTTGATTTCAATAGCACCGGATCTCAGGATCTTAGATACTTCGAAAGGGCCAGTCCATCTCGAACGGAGTTTACCTGGAAATAGTCGTAACCTAGAATCGAACAGGAGAACAGGATCGCCTATTTTGAAGTCTCTTCTTATGATTCTTTTGTCATGCCAAGCTTTTGTTCTTTCTTTGTATATGATGGCATTTTCGTAGGCAGATTGTCTGAGCTCTTCTAATTTGTGGATATCAAGGATACGTTTCTCACCAGCTGTCAAGTAATCCAAATTCAAAGTTTTGATGGCCCAATAGGCCTTATGCTCCAACTCAAATGGTAAGTGACATGATTTTCCATAGACCAGTTGATAAGGGGTTGTTCCTATAGGAGTTTTGAAAGCGGTCCTATAGGCCCATAATGCTTCTTGAAGTTTCTGCGACCAATCTTTTCTAGATATAGAGACAGTCTTCTCGAGGATTTGTTTTATCTCCCTATTAGATACTTCCACTTGTCCATTGGTCTGTGGGTGGTATGGTGTTGCTACTCTATGCTTAACTCCATACTTGCTTAAAAGTTTATCAAATATTCTCGATATGAAGTGTGATCCTCCATCACTTATGACTAAACGGGGTGTTCCAAACCTGGGAAATATATAATTCTTGAATAATTTGATGACTACTCTGGTGTCGTTTGTGGGTGCGGCGATAGCTTCAATCCATTTAGACACGTAGTCAACAGCTACTAATATGTACTGATTTCCAAAAGATGGTGGGAACGGTCCCATAAAGTCCATACCCCATACGTCGAAGAGTTCTACTTCTTGGATATTTCTTAACGGCATTTCATTACGTCTTGAAATATTTCCTGTGCGTTGGCATCTGTCACACTTGACAATGAAAGCATGGACATCACGCCACATAGTAGGCCAGAATAGGCCAGCTTGAAGAATCTTGGCGTAGGTCTTAGATGTGCTTGCATGTCCACCATAGGGTGCAGAGTGACAATGCTCAATTATATTATTTACCTCTTCTTCTGGAACACAACGGCGGAAAATGCCATCTTTACCTCTCTTGAAAAGAAATGGATCGTCCCAATAGAAGTTTCTCACATCACTATAGAACTTCTTCTTCTGGTGGTAGTTTAGATCAGGGGGTATGATGTCAGCGGCTAGGTAATTAACAAAATCTGCATACCAAGGTACATTGCTTATAGCTAAGGATTTATGAAATTGCTCATGAGGGTCTGGGTTATCATCTTCAATGGTTTCTAGTTGGGCTATCAGTCTATCGTAGGCAAAATCGTCATTTATGGGTACTGGATCAGGTTTCAGGTATTCTAGCCTAGATAGGTGATCAGCTACCACATTATCAGTGCCTTTCTTGTCACGGATATCCAAATCAAACTCTTGTAATAATAGAATCCATCGAAGTAACCTAGGCTTGGCATCCTTTTTGCTTAGTAAGTAACGAATGGCAGCATGGTCGGTGTAAACTATAATCTTGGCTCCTACTAGATAAGATCTAAATTTGTCTATTGCAAAAACTACAGCTAGGAGCTCTTTTTCGGTTGTTGCGTAGTTGAGCTGTGCAGCGTCTAGGGTTCTACTGGCATAATAAATCACATGTAACTTCTTATCTTTTCTCTGACCTAGAACGGCTCCAACAGCATAATCACTGGCGTCACACATTATCTCAAACGGTTCCGACCAATCAGGGGGTTTCATTATAGGTGCTGAAATCAGAGCTTGCTTCAGAAGATTAAATGCTTCAGTACATTTTTCATCGAAGATGAACTCAGCATCTTTCATTAAAAGACCAGTTAAGGGCTTTGTTATTTTGGAGAAATCCTTGATAAAACGTCGGTAAAATCCGGCATGTCCAAGAAAACTTCTTATCTCCCTGATAGTCTTCGGCGGTTTTAGATTCTCTATGACCTCTATTTTTGCTTTATCTACCTCTATACCTTTTTCGGAAACTATATGTCCTAAAACAATCCCTTCGGTGACCATGAAATGACATTTTTCCCAATTTAGCACAAGGTTTACCTCCACACATCTCTCCAGGATTTTCTCAAGGTTGACAAGACAATTTTTGAAATCTGACCCACAAACTGAGAAATCGTCCATAAATACTTCCATGATTCCATCCAAATAATCAGCAAAGATAGACATCATGCAGCGTTGGAAAGTTGCAGGAGCATTACAGAGTCCAAAAGGCATTCTTCTATAGGCAAAGGTTCCAACTGGGCATGTAAAGGTAGTTTTTTCTTGATCTTCGGGGTGAATAGGTATTTGGAAGAATCCTGAATATCCATCTAAATAACAAAAGTAAGAGTGTCTGGCTAGGCGCTCCAACATTTGGTCTATGAATGGTAATGGGAAATGGTCCTTCCTAGTTGCTTTATTTAATTTTCTATAATCTATGCACATACGCCAACCTCCATCAGTTCTTTTTGCTACAGGTTCGCCCTTCTCGTTTTGCACGACTGTGATGCCTCCCTTTTTAGGTACTACATGCACAGGACTCACCCATTTACTGTCCGAGATCTGATATATTATACCTGCCTCTAGTAACTTAAGAACTTCAGTCTTAACTACAGTACTCATTATAGGATTTATTCTACGTTGGTGTTCTCTAGAAGGTTTTGAATCTTCTTCAAGCAAAATCCGATGCATGCATACGGATGGGCTTATTCCTTTTAGATCAGAGATCTTATATCCTAAGGCTGAGGGGTACCTACGTAAAACTTCTAATAATTGATCGGTTTCTTCTTGGTTTAAGGTAGCACTGACTATAACTGGACGGTTCATATCTTCATCAAGAAATTCATATCTCAGGTTTTTAGGCAGTTCCTTAAGTTTTACGGTCGGTTTTATAGGGCAAGGCATAGGATCTGGGGTTAGAGATAAACATTCGTGAAGGTTATCATCAATGTAGGGTGTTTTATAATTGTCATCTTCCAAAATAAGGGTTGATGGCAATTTTATAGATTCAGTTTCTTCTTCTTGTTCTAATTCCCTAATACATTCTTCGATGATATCTAAGGCATAACAAGAATCTCCTATCACAGGTGCCATAAGAAATTTTGACAATATAAATTCTATCTTCTGGCCACCTACCTCAAAAGTTAGTTTTCCCTTTTTAACATCTATTACGGCTCCAGCAGTCGATAAGAACGGTCTACCTAGGAGGATTGGTATGTCGTCATCTTCTTTAATGTCCATGACAACAAAATCAGTAGGTATAAACAGCTGACCTATCCTAACAGGGACGTCTTCAAGTATGCCTATAGGGTATTTAACGGATCTATCGGCTAATTGAAGTGACATCTTAGTAGGTTGTAATTCTCCTAAGTTTAATCTCTCACAAACTGCTAAAGGCATTAAGCTCACACTAGCTCCTAAGTCTAGAAAAGCTTTTTCGATGACATGATTCCCCAAAACACAAGGAATGGAAAAATTTCCGGGATCTTTATCTTTCTTTGCTAACCTATTTTCGGAAATAGAATTACATTCCACGGGTTTCGGATCTTCGAGTCTACGTTTATTTGTAAGTATGTCTTTGAGAAACTTAGCATAAGAAGGTATTTGGGTGATGGCTTCTGTAAAGGGGATTTCTACGTGAAGTTTTTCTATAACCTTAACGAATTTTTGATATTGATTATCGATTTGGGTTTTCTTTAATCTTTGAGGGTAAGGTATTGGTGGTTTGTATGGCGGTGGCGGTACATAGGTTTTATTTTTAGGTTCTTCTCCTTTTTCTTGACTTTCCGGGGTTTCAGGCTTCTCTGGTTCCTTTTCCTCATTCCTCTCAGAAGTTTCGGGCTCACTTAGTCTAGGGTTTAAAGGTTCCTTATAAGCGGTTCCACTTCGTAGAGTAATGGCATTAGCTTGCCCTTTCGGGTTTTGTTGAGGTTGTCCAGGGAACTGTCCTCCAGGTGTAGTCTGTGGGGCTTGGTTTAACGCTACCTGAGAGATCTGGGTTTCAAGCATCTTATTATGAGTAATAATTTGATCAACCTTGGTTCCTAACTTGGTAATTAGTTCGTTAACATGGACGTTATGGTTCATGAACTCTTTGTTTTGTTGTTTTTGAGCAACGATAAAATCTTTTACAACTTCCTCAAAGCTCAGGCTAGGTGGTACAGGTTGCATAGGTTGATTTGTTCTAGGGGCTTGGTAACCTTATTGTCTCGGAGGTGCGGTATTTTGGATAGGGTTATTATTTTTGTAGGAGAAGTTTGGGTGATTCCTCCATCCAGGGTTATATGTGTTTGAAAATGGGTTCCCTTGGGTATAGTTCACTTGCTCAGTGTTGGTTTCATTCAACAGATTGCATTCGGCGGATTGGTGTCCTTGCGTTCCACATATCTCACAATTCGGCGAAACTGCTGCAACAGTATTCGGAGTTGTACACATATGTTCGACTCTAAGGGCCAACGCGTCCATTTTAGCCTGCATCATGTCTATAGAGCTTAGCTCATGTATTCCTCCTTGGGCTTCCTTCTTTTCCACTGTCGCTCGTTCTACTCCCCATGATTGATGGTTTTGGGCCATATCCTCGATAAGGGCACTAGCTTCAGGGTAAGGTTTGTTCATCAGTGCGCCACCAGCGGCAGCGTCGATGGTCATTTTAGTGTTATAAAGAAGTCCATTATAGAAGGTTTGGATGATTAGCCAATTCTCTAGGCCATGGTGTGGGCATGCTCTTAATAGTTCTTTATATCTCTCCCAGGCTTCGAACAACGACTCTCCTTGGTGTTGGGTAAATCTAGTTATTAGGTTTCGAAGAAGAGCGGTCTTACTTGGGGGAAAATATCTAGCAAGGAAAACTTTTCTAAGGTCATCCCAAGTTGTTATTGAATTGGGTGGAAGGGAATCTAACCATGATAGAGCTTTATCTCTGAGGGAAAAGGGAAATAATCTTAAGCGTATTGCCTCAGGAGAAGCTCCATTCGTTTTAAAGGTGTCTGCTAATTGAAGAAAGTTTTTTAAATGTTGGTTCGGGTTATCAGTAGCGAGACCTGCGAATTGTCTCTGTTGCACTAATTGCAGCAGGGATGGCTTAAGTTCAAAATTATTGGCTGGGATAGCGGGGTTTACTATACTGGAACTAGGTTCCTCGTTTGATGGTTGGGCGAAGTCCTTAAGAGGAATTCGATTTTGATCTTCGGCCATAGCTCTCCTATTCCTATGGAAAAATAAACGTGCGCGAGCGTAACGTTCAGGTTCAGCTAGAGGGTCTACTAAACTTCCGGCACTGCGAGTCTTTCGCATTGACCGGTGGGTAACAACCTTAGTCTAAACGGTATAACTACAGGGTAATGAAATTTGACGATATTGGTCCCCGGCAACGGCGCCAAAAACTTGATGCGTGTTTTTCGCAAGTGTACGAATCACGTCAAAGTAATATAAAAGATTATCGAATCCACAGAGACCAAGTGTCAATCTATCGTACCTGTTGTTATGGTGTTTATCTAAGGCAACTATTTTTAAGGGTTTTAGTAAGGGTGCAATGGTAAATAAAATTATAATTTTAAATAATAAATAAAAGACAGGCTCGAATGTAATTCACATAATCAATGATAATCCAATACTTGTTAATGGAACTACTTATGGGCAATGTTTTCTCCTTTGAAAAGAACTAATTTAACAGGAACTGTCGCTTTCGCGTATTCAGAACCGAGTTGTACTCTCTAATCAACCCCTCCTATTGTCACGGATAAAAAGGTGCGTACTGCGTTAGAGTAGTAAACCTATTTTTAAGAAATATAGTTTCTTAACAAAGTTGAAAAGTATTTTAACCTGGACTTCTTAGCAAAAAGAGGTTCTTATGAACCAGACTCTAAATCTCATAACGCGTCCGAAAATCGTTTTAAAATCTCTTTTCTTTTTAATCTAAAAACTCCTAATGAACTATACAAAGCGCTTTTGGCTGTTTTTGAAATAGTTAAAAACAATTACTTGAATTGAAAGATAAAATAGCCCTTAGGTGTTTCCACGAACAATTATACTGATTACTGGTTTAATTACGATCCTTACATTCTAACCTTTATGGGATTAGTTAGACATGATAAAGTAAATATTCTTTTTATAGTTTTTCATATGAGTAATTTAAAGCGAGTGCGGGAAGTAAACAAAGTAAATGTGCGAGTGCGGGAAGTAAACAAAGTAAATGTGCGAGTGCGGGAAATAAACAAAGTAAATGTGCGAGTGCGGGAAATAAACAAAGTAAATGTGCGAGTGCGGGAAATAAACAAAGTAAAGTGCGAGAAAATAAATAAAAGTAAAGCAATGCGGAAAAATAAAATACTAACTGGAATTAAAATGGCGGCAGGATTAACTTCCTCCAGAGTGCTCCAAAACTCGAACCACAGACAGATTACAGACTCGATCACTCGATTGCAGAGGCACCCCGATGTGGAATGGCAACTGCTTTATAACTGATATATGCCTAGAGAATTCTAATTCTGGATGAAGAAAAACGAAAATCTAAGGTCCTATTTATATTAAAAACTGAAAGCATGAAATGACCGGGACGCCCCTCCACTAAAAAGTGGAGGTTATGAAATTTTGCCTTGTGGCGCCCGCCACAAGGTCATGGCGCCCGCCATGGTCCCTACAGGGGATGATGGAGTGGGGATCGTGGGTCTTGGAGGTTGAGGAGTGGTCTTGAGACGTGGCCACGTCATGGCTAACCCCATGGCGCCCGCCATGGTGGGTGCCGCAAGTGCAAAATGCTGAATTTCTAGGTTTTCGTCCGTTTTCACTCCTTTTTTGCTCCTTTTCCCGATTCAAGCTCCGATTATTATAAAAACCTGAAAACATAAGAAAACAAAGCAATAACAAAGCAAAACAACAATAAAAGCTAAGAATGCATGCGAAATCGGAGTCAGAAATACGGTGAATTTTAGTGTGATCACCACACTAGAGGAATACGCTGATTTGTTAGGTGTGCTTATCAAGAGGCAGATGCCTTTTGTTCATATGAATGCTGAGCCTGATCTGGCTAGTCTAGCTCCTTCACTTCATCTGGATGCCTCCGAGTTGGTATTGTCCAGTTGGAACAAGGTTCCTGGGTTCTCCTTGCAATTCTTAGTGGGTAAGGCTCAGCAGTGCGCCAAAGACGGATGTTGGGTTGTGTTCAATGCCATCCTCGCTCTGTGCATATATGGCATCGTTCTGTTCCCCAATATGCCCGATTTTGTAGACTTCGACGCCTTCCGCATCTTTGCTTCAAGGAATCCAGTCCCTACCTTGATAGGAGACGTCTACCATTCCATCCACTACAAAAACGAGAACAGAAGGGGCAAGAATGTCTCGTGCTGCGTGCCCTTGCTTTATAAATGGCTTGATAGTCATCTACCCAAGAGGGGTCCCTTTACTTTGTCGACAGCCACAGCTGAGTGGTCCGAGCGTTTGATGAGTCTATCTGCGGAGGATATTGACTGGTTTGACAGAGATAGGCTGGGTACCGAGATTATCTTCAGCTACAGCGGGTTTCTGAACGTGCCTTTGATAGGCAGGAAGGGCTGTATAAACTACAATTCGTCTTTGCTGGTCCGACAGTTCGCATATGCTTTGAGAGCTCCGCCGAAGGATGAAGAGGTGCAGGAATCTCTGTACCTCACTGGTCTTCTAGAGGGGGATTTGTTACCTAAGCTTCAGCGCGCTTGGAATGGCGTCAGTAAGAGGGGAAGAACGTTACTGGGGAAAAGTAATAGTCGAGCCTACGCTCCGTATGTGACTTGGATCAGAGCCAGAGCAGATGCTATAGGGGTGCCGTTTCCTCATGCCAAGCCAGAAAGCCCTCCAATGATTGAAGAGCTTACTACTGTGCCCATTCAGCAGCATAATCAGGTGTTAGCTGAGCGAGATGAATTGAAGCGGGCAAATTAAGAACTGGAGAAAGAATTGGCGCAGCTCAGGAGCGAGAGAAACGAAGCCGTTCATTCATTCAAGAGGCAAACAGAGCTGGTGAACCAGTTGGGGACAGATTTGACTAAGCAGATAGCTGAGCGTGAGCGCATGGGTCGAGACTTCAAAGCTGTCAACGATGTACTGGCCACAAAGAAGCAACACTTGGATGAAGCATATCGGAGGATATCCAAGTTTAACCAGCACTGGAAGGCCTCCCTAGCCACCAGGAAAGAGCGGGAGGACAAGCTGATGCAACAGATCTCCAAGCTGAAAGCCCAGGTGAAGGCTAGTGAGAAGAGGTTTGATGAAGAAACCGCTCGCAGATATGCCGCTGAAGGTCAGCTCAACAGAGCTCTTGCTAACCTGAAGGAGCGTAAACTGATGTTTGAATTCAAGAAGCGGAAGTTAGAAGATTGTTTCGGCAAAGGAGCATGGGAAGATTCAGTCGAAGGTCTTCAGTACACCATTATGTAGAGGGAGCTACTCGTCGAAGGGTTACTCACTCGTCCTGATCATCCAGAAACGAAAGGGTTGTTAGAAGAGTTTCGCGCCTGTGGCCGTACTTGACTATTTGTATTCCTTTTGTCTGATCATTGTTGTAGGCTGACCATCACCAGGCTTGTTGGTCGAGGTCATGCTATTGATTCTGCTTGTACTCACTGATGTTGTGTACTGCCTTGATGGGCTTTCTTTATATATGAGACGTTATTTCCATGACTGCACTCGGACTTCTTATTATCAGCACTGGCACTTAGGCACTAGGATTGGGGGAGATCTCCCTGACGCACAGACACACGTTTGCATTTGCATGAAGTATTTGCATAACGAGCACTTTGTCGTTTTTCCTAACCCTTTTGTGTTTTCAGGTTGTTTCAGGTTGTTCCAGGATTGATCAGAGACCCATCCACCGCTATCCGACCAGAGCAAATCAAACCAGAATCATGGAGCAAGTGCAAACTGATGTTCAGGAACTCCACGAAAGAATGGATCGCTTCATGGAGCTCATGCAAGCGGTCGCCAATGGCCAGGATCAGCTCAGAACCTTGGTTCAGCCTCTGATTTCAAGGGTCGGTAGCAACGGCCTACTCCATGGTGGGACTGTGCCTACTCCTCCACCAGTTGAAACTCCGCAGAATGGCGTCCCCGTGACCAGGGGGAATGGCAGTGCCAACGGAAATGTGATAGCTAACATAGGACTCAATGCAATACGACGGGCGTCGGTAATGGGAGTCTGGAAGCTAATATCAATGTTGGGCTGGGCAACGGCAATGCAGGTGTTGGGAATCTGTATGGGCCTCAACCGTGGTTAGAAGACCGCCAAGACGATGTGTTCTCTCAGAGAGGTGCTGAAGGGGAGCTGACTGCTAAAGCACGGCTAAGGTTCAAGGCATTCGAGGATAAGATGAGAAATATCGAGAACCAGAACACCATGGGCGTTGATATGTCCAAGTTGGGATTGATTGCTGATTTTAAGGTGCCTCCCAAGTTCAAGGTACCTGACTTTGAAAAGTATAAGGGCACCACTTGCCCTCGCGTCCACCTGAGATCGTATTACAGGAAAATGTCGACTCATTCTGATGACGAGAAGTTGTTGATGTACTTCTTTCAGGACAGTCTGTCCGGACCATCCCTCGAATGGTACATGAGTCTGGAGCCTACCAGTGTGCGCACGTGGAAGGACCTTGCTGAAGCATTTGTGCACCACTACCAATACAACAGCGACTTGGCCCCGAACCAAGTCCAACTGCAGAATTTGTCGCAAAGGAACAATGAAGGGTTTAAGGAATACGCCCAGCGGTGGCGTGAGTTGGCAGCCAGGGTTCAGCCGCCGATGGTTGAACGTGAGCTCGTGCAGATGTTCGTAGCCACCCTCCCAGGGGTTTACTATGAGAAGTTGGTCAGCGGTATGTCTGGAACATTCTCATATCTCATTATCACGGGTGAGCACATCGAAAATGGGATCAAACTCGGAAAAATTCAAGGTGAGTCATCCTCAGTTGGAGGAGGCGGAAAGAAACCTTATAGTGGCAAAAGACGGGAAGGAGAAACGAGCGATGTGTCCAACGCTCGAAGGAAGGGTAAAGGTCCTCACCAACAGGTGGCCAGCATAACTATCCCGGCAGTTCAGCAGCAGCAGCAGCCGAATCAACAAGGGTACAGAAAGTATCAGAATAGGGCACCTCTGTCGAGCCGTCACCTCGAGGCACCGCCCATGTCGTACACCCAACTATTACAGACTTTGCTTCAGCTACAGTTGATCCAGAAGAGAACTTTGGCTCCCTTGACAGGGGCACCTCCGCCAGGTTATGACGCGAATGCAACTTGTGAGTTTCACTCAGGGGCACCGGGCCACACAATAGAGAATTGCAAAGCCTTCAAGCACAAGGTGCAGGATATGGTGGATGCTAAGATCATCAATTTCTCAGATAATGTGCCAAATGTCACGAAAAACCCTATGCCGAATCATAGGGGAGGTGGAGTAAATGCCATTATTGAAGATGAGAGTTTGGATTTGTTGACTGACGTCAGAGATCTGAAGACGCCGCTTAGCTTCGTTAAAGCCAAGTTGATGAAAAGAGGTTTCTTTCCAGGTTGCGGAGAGCTATGTATGGGTTGTGCTACTAGTCCTGATGGATGTGAACAGTTGGTAGAAGGAATTCAAAGTCTGATGACTGAAGGGATTTTACAGTTCAGCCGGAGGGCCGAATGTGGATTAGGGGAGGTAGTGCTGAAGCAAGATGATGAGGTCGCCACCATCACCATCCCTCGCCAGACGATAACTATTTATGCACCCAGACCGCCTACGATTACCATCACCAAAGTTGGGCCAATACCGTTCGAAAGCACTAATGTTGTCCCATGGCATTATGGGGCTGAAGTCTACTGCAACGGACAGAAGTTGGAGCTGGAATAGTTTGGGTCGTCTGCATAGAACCTAGCGGGAATCAGTGGTATAACTCGCAGTGGAAGAGTGTTTGCACCACCTGAGGTCGTGGCAGACAAGGCGGACAGAGCTGATGCAACTGATAAAGGTAAAAGTAAAGTCGTTGAAAAGATCCCGCGTGGGGCAGAAAAAGACTTACTCGTTAAAGACGCCGAGGAATTTATGAGGTTGATTAAAAAGAGTGACTACAAGATTGTGGATCATCTCTATCAGACACCCTCGAAGATTTCCATCCTGAACTTGTTGCTGTGTTCTGAAGCACACCGCAATGCGCTGCTGAAGGTGTTGAACGCCGCATACGTACCGCAAGAAATATCGGTAAATCAGCTAGAAAAGGTCGTAGCCCACGTGAATGCTGGAAATGGGTTAGGTTTCACTGACCTAGAGCTGACGCCGAAAGGGAGGAATCACAATAGCGCCCTGCACATCTCGATAGAGTGTAGAGGAACAATTATGTCACACGTGTTGGTAGACACGGGGTCGTCGCTCAATGTGCTTCCGAAGAAGGCATTAATGAAGTTAGATACTCGTGAAGTGATTTGCACACCCAGTGATCTGGTTGTGAAGGCGTTCGATGGAACTAAACGCCATGTTTTCGGGGAGGTGACATTGTCAATCCAAGTCGGGCCGGAAACGTTCGACGCAATCTTTTATATTATGGACATTATGCCTGCCTACAGCTGTCTCTTGGGCCGGCCGTGGATCCATGCTGCCGGTGCCGTGACCTCCACGTTGCACTAGAAACTCAAGTACGCTGTCGGAGGTAGCATCGTGACCGTGTGTGGCGAGGAAGACATAATGGTGAGCCATTTGTCGTCCTTCAAGTATGTTGAGATGGATGGGGAAATCCAAGAAACTCTATGCCAAGCGTTCGAAGCTGTTAAAGTGAAGGACGCAAATCCTGTAGTCACCGAAAAGCCAGAGATGACTCTCTCCTCATTCAAGGAAGCTCGGGCTGCTGTCCAAGCTGGATCTACCCCAGGCTGGGGGCGAATTTTGGAGATACCTAACAAGCAAGATAAGTTTGGGTTGGGATATTCTCCTGGAGCTGAAGCTTCTTCTTCTAGCAGTGCGTCGCGAGGTAAAGGGCCGATCCAGTTTACCAGTGGGGGAGTGATTTTTGAAAGCATCAACGCGGTGTTTGAAGACAGCGGAGATAGCGACTGCGACCTCGAATCTTGGGTTCAGCCAAGCAAGCCAGGCGAGGGCCTTACGAACTGGTCCGTCAAGGATATCATCCAGATGACAAGCGAAGAGTAATGATTTACTTTTTTCCAATCATTGTACAACCCTATGTCCTACCCGAGGCATAGTGGTTTTATTGCCAGGGTCTCGTTTGATTATGTACATGCATTTTATCAATAAATCAAAAGGCGTTTTTCTTCGTATTCAAATATTGTGATCTCTGTTATTCCTGTTTTATTTGTTTTGAAAAACAATAAAATGGCAATGGGGTTTGTGCTAACCTGCACATCCTTGTTTTAAACTTAACCCTTGTTATTGCAGGATCCACATAATAGATGACATCAAATCTGGACCTTCTACGACTCACTTCGACTTCGATTGCCCGATCTATCAAGCCGAAGAAGAGATTGATGAAGATGAAGACCTTCCTGAAGAGTTGGCCCGCTTGTTGAAACAAGAGGAGAAAGTTATCCTGCCTCATGAAGAGGAAATCGAGATTGTGAATCTGGGTTCTGAAGAACTCGTCAGGAATGTCAGGATAGGGGCTGCATTGCAGAGTGATGTCAAGCAGAGATTGGTCGAGATGCTAAGAGAGTATAGTGACATCTTTGCTTGGTCATACGAAGATATGTCCGGACTTGATACTGACATCGTGGTCCACGACTTGCCGCTGCAAGAAGATTGTCCTCCCGTTAAGCAGAAGCTTAGGAGGACGCGACCAGACATGGCCGTTAAGATCAAAGAAGAAGTGCAAAAACAGCTTGATGCTAGCTTCTTAGCGGTCACTACTTACCCTCCGTGGGTCGCCAACATAGTGCCTGTACCGAAGAAGGACGGTAAGGTACGAATGTGCGTCGATTATCGGGATTTGAATAGGGCGAGCCCTAAAGATGATTTCCCGCTGCCTCATATTGATGTGTTGGTCGACAATACAGCTCAGTTCTCCGTGTTTTCTTTCATGGATGGCTTCTACGGTTACAATCAGATCAAGATGGTGCCAGAGGACATGGAGAAAACAACGTTTATCACTCCCTGGGGAACATTCTGCTACAAGGTAATGCCTTTCGGTCTGAAGAGCGCAGGGGCCACTTACCAACGAGCAATGGTAACTTTGTTTCATGACATGATTCATCATGAGATTGAAGTCTATGTTTATGACATGATTGCGAAGTCCCAAACGGAGGAGGGACATCTGGTCAATTTGCTGAAGCTTTTTGAGAGGCTTAGGAAGTTCAGGTTGAGGCTGAATCCTAACAAGTGTACTTTCGGAGTACGGTCCGGAAAGTTACTGGGGTTTATCGTGAGCGAAAGAGGCATCGAGGTTGATCCTGCGAAGATTAAAGTGATACAAGAAATGCCTGTGCCAAAAACAGAAAAAGAAGTTCGTGGTTTCTTGGGCAGAATAAACTACAATGCAAGGTTTATCTCTCAGCTCACGGCCACGTATGAACCAATGTTCAACCTGTTAAAGAAAGATCAGGCGATTATCTGGAATGAGGATTGCCAGAAGGCATTCGATAAGATAAAACAGTATCTACAGGAACCTCCAATCTTGATACCCCCAGTGGCCGGAAGACCCTTAATCATGTACTTGACAGTTCTTGAGAATAGTATGGGGTGTGTTCTCGGTCAGCACGACGAGACTGGCAGAAAGGAGCATGCCATTTACTACTTGAGTAAAAAGTTCACAGATTGTGAATCTCGTTACTCGATGCTGGAGAAGACGTGTTGTGCACTAGCCTGGGCTGCCAAACGTTTACGACAGTACATGCTCAACCACACAACCATGCTAATTTCGAAGATGGATCCGATCAAGTATGTCTTCGAGAAGCAAGCGCTTTCGGGCAGGATTGCCAGATGGCAAATGGTGTTGACGGAATATGATATTCAGTACGTCTCCCAGAAGGCCATCAAGGGAAGCGTATTGTCTAATTACCTTGCCGAACAGCCGATCAAAGACTATCAGCCGATGAAATTTGAATTCCCTGATGAGGATATCATGTTTCTTAAAGCGAAAGACTGCGATGAACCGTTGCCCGACGAGGGTCCAGATAGGAAATCCCAGTGGAAATTGATATTTGACGGGGTGGTTAATTCTTACGGAAGTGGCATTGGGGCGATCATCACGACTCCCCACGGATCCCATATCCCGTTCACTGCGAGACTGACGTTTCCAGTCACTAATAATGAAGCGGAGTACGAAGCATGCATCATGGGTCTAGAAGAGGCAATTGATTTGAGAATCAAGAACCTAGACGTATATGGTGACTCAGCACTTGTGATCAACCAGATTAAAGGGGAGTGGGAGACTCGTCAATCGAATTTGGTGCCGTACATGAACTATGCCAGAAGGCTGCTTCCGTTCTTTGATCGAGTGGAACTCCATCATGTGCCCAGGGCTGAAAATTAGATGGCTGATGCCTTAGCCACGTTGGCTTTGATGTATAAAGTCAATTTTTAGAATGAAGCTCCAAAAATTGTCCTTTCTCGTCTTGATAGACCTGCATTCGTCTTTGCGATCGAGGAAGCCGCCGACGGCAAGCCATGGTTCCATGACATCCAGAATTTCCTTATGACTAAGGAGTATCCTGCGGGTGCGTCAACCCAGGATAAGAAGACTCTAAGGAGGCTGTCTGGGAATTTTTATCTCAATCCAGATGGAGTGTTGTATAAGAGAAACCACGATCTCGTGCTACTCAGATGTGTAGATGAGAAAGAAGCGAGTATGCTCATGGAAGAAGTCCATGAAGGCACATTTGGTACGCACGCCGGCGGGCATGCTATGACGAGAAAGATCCTGAGAGCAGGATACTACTGGCTGACGATGGAATCGGATTGCTTTAAATCCGCGAAGAGATGTCATAAATGCCAGATTTATGCTGATAAAGTTCATGTGTCGCCGTGCCCGTTAAATGTCATGTCCTCCCCGTGGTCGTTCTCCATGTGGGGCATCGACATGATAGACAAGATCGAGCCCACTACATCTAACGGTCATCGCTTCATTCTGGTAGCTATCGACTACTTCACCAAGTGGGTGGAGGCAGCCTCATATGCTAATGTGACAAAGCAGGTGGTGGCTAAATTCATAAAGAGGGACATCATCTGTCGTTACGGAATTCCCGAGCGGATCATTACTGATAATGGTTCGAATCTGAATAACAAGATGATGAAGGAGCTGTGCCAGAGTTTCAAGATTGAACACCACAACTCATCTCCTTACCGGCCGAAGATGAATGGCGCCGTTGAAGCGGCCAATAAGAACATCAAGAAGATTGTTCAGAAGATGGTTGTGACCTATAAAGATTGGCACGAGATGCTGCCATTTGCACTGCACGGTTATCGTACGACGGTACGTACGTCAACCGGGGCAACTCCTTTCTCCTTAGTGTACGGTATGGAAGTTGTCCTACCATTAGAAGTGGAGATCCCTTCTTTGCGAGTTTTGGTTGATGTGAAACTCGACGAGGCAGAATGGATTACGAACCGACTGAACCAACTCAGCCTGATGGACGAGAAGAGGTTAGCATCGATTGTGCATGGTCGTCTGTACCAAAGCCGAATGAAGAAAGCTTATGATAAGAAGGTACGTCATAGAAGCTTTCAGACGGGTGATCTCGTCCTGAAGAAGATTCTTCCTCCACACTCCGATCACCGGGGCAAGTGGACTCCCAATTACGAAGGTCCGTACATCATCAACAAGGTCTTCTCGGGAGGAGCTTTGTTGTTATCCACGATAGATGGTGAAGATTTTGCATCCCCGGTGAACGCGGACGCAGTTAAAAAATACTTTGCTTAGAAATGACTCGCTGAAAAGAAAAAGAATATCCAGGCAAAAATGGGGCATCCCGGCGAACCATAAAAAAGGAAAAGGTTCGGGAAAAAATTAGGGATATAAATTGAAAAATGTACACCCGTAAAGTCGAAAACCCGGATGGGCGACTTTGGCAAAAAAGGGTATCCCGGTGAACTGAAAACCCGCAAAGGGCGGTTCACGCAAAAGTTAGGGATTTAAAAAAGCAAATGACTGCGTTCCGCGTGTGGACTGTATTTGTTTAGTGGTTTGGAAGACCTGAGGGCCTTTTATCTGAATCAATCTCTTCTGAAGCTGAAGCGTCGGAGAAGTATCGAAGTCGAGTGGGTCATAGAGGGATCAACTCATGGTGTTCGTCTACGCCTCATTGCCGACATTTGTATATACTAATGTATATTTATGTTTTATTTTTTGCGCGGCTTCCTCATCCCAGGAGCTTGCCTCTGTTGTAAAACATTTTTACCCATTCAGGGGTTCGTTATCAATAAAATGTATACTATTCAGCAATTCTGTTTGTTTGTTTAGCATTTATCTGTTTTGTTTGCGAAAAAGAACGCCGATGTTTTTGACAAAATGCGCCTACATAAACTTACTGGCCTAGGCCACTGATTGTTGAAACAATGAATTACTTGAACATTGCCACAAGATGATAACCTTGATAGGTCCCTGATCAGTGCATTTTGATGCACGTTCTTCCATGTTTGTACTCAAGCATTTCTTTGATTTTATTTATTTATTTTTATGTTTTAACGTGTTTTTATATTTTATTTTATTTTTGCATTTAATTGTTTTTCGTATTTATTTTTCAGCTTTAGCAGCTTTCGCGAGAAAAATCATAACTGGAGTTCCGGGAGTCCGTTTGAGAGGTTCTAAAAATCGCCAGAAAGCTAAGAGAGAGAGCTACGACTTTCGTGTTGGAGCTGAAATCAGATTCGGAGCTCAAAATTCCAGAATTCCGTTTCAAGTTACAGCATTAGGAATTTGGTTTAGTTTTGGGTCATGTTTTGGGTCCGGGTTATATTTTCGACCCAGTTGGGTTATGACCCGAATTTTGGTTTTTATCCTCTTTAGTCTAGGTCTGGCCGTACAGCAAAAAATCCTATTCACATTTCACGAAAAAATTGATGTTGGAGAGAACAATGGAGAACTAATACCTCCGGGCAAATCCTGCTGTGTACGGTTTCCGCCAACACTTTGAGGTTCTTTTAATTTCCAATAAAATCTATTTCCTTTCAATTCTTCTCTATGATATTTTGTTTGCTTAATTCGATTTATCTTAGGGATGATTGATTTATTTCGATGATTTCATGTTCTTATACTTTAATCGCGGTTGCTTAATCCGCGCATGTTTCTCGTGTTTGCTTAATTCACGGTTACTATTTTATCTGTTTGCTTAATTCAGAAATTAGGAACGTGTATCGTATAATATCAATTGCGCTTGTTGATTGTTATTATAATCGGAAAGGGGATAGAATCCGCTTAGGAATTGGGAATTATTAGGATCGATGATAAGTTGGGAAACGAAAACAGTAGATTAGCCGTTTCAGCTTATATTTTTAATCACTTCTTTTGTTAATTACTCTTTCTAAATCATAAACCTAAACCCCCCTATTACGATTTTAGTGGATTAATTACAAACAAGAATCCTTGAGACGATATCCGAGTTTAATTGTCGTTGTACTGCATTTTTACAAAAATTACTCGTTTTTGATCCGCGAGCGACCGCGGATCAAATTGGCGCCGTTGCCGGGGATTCTTGTTGATTTAGCCAATAATCTAGTTTTAGGTTTTGTTTGTTTTAATTTTCTGCATTTTTGTGCATTTTCTTGCGTTTTCGCGTCCGGCCGTCCTGTTTCTCGTCAGACCAAGTAAAAAAAAACAGATTTTGGGCAAATCGCCTTCTTTTTTAGATCTGTTTCGTGAACTTGAAGCAGAAAAATCGTGCGATCAAAAGTCTCTAACTCTAGAAGAGTTAGAGGTGTTGGCCCCTCGAATCGCCAATTCCTCTTTTTTCTATTTTTAATTAATTTTTTACTGTTTTCACTATCTCAAAAAAATCCAAAAAAATTTCCAAATTTCTTATTTGATCTAATTAGCTTAAATTTTGTGTTTTTAGATTTTTTTGATTTTATTTTAACCATCTTCCTTCTTTGAGTTTGATTCTGACCTATAGGGACATTGTGGGAATTATCAGATTTGTTGCTGCATTTGCAATCCTGGCCATAATCTTTGATGCAATGAGACATCTCATGGAAGAGCATTCAGTGTTTCAGATTGAGTTACTTTCTGACTTAGTAGACGATACACTTCCCGAGTTTTTATCTGATTTCCCGTCTTTACTAGACTATGATGATATTTTCTCCTGTGATGTGTGCACTAACACTAATGTTTGCTCTACTTGTGCCGAGATAAATGTTGCATTGCGGACTGATATTTTGCAGGTGGATAAGGTTATCGATGAAGTGGTTTGTGCGGTTGAGGCTCTGGACGTTCCTGCTGCCCCGACCATCCCATCTATTGAGCAGCCCCCTTCTTTAGAACTCAAGCCTCTCTCAGAAAATCTCAAATATGCCTACTTAGATATAAATGATAAGCTTCCTATTATTATTTCAACTAACCTTGATTTCAATCAAGAAAGTAGGTTTTTGCAGGTTTTAAAGAGGCACAAAAAGGAAATAGGGTGGACCTTGGCGGACATTCCCGGTATTAGCCCTTCCAGGTGCATGCATCAGATTCTGCTTAAAGAAGGAGCTAAATTAGTGAGACAGCCCCTTAATCCTTTTATTCTTGACGTGAATAATGAGATCATGTTCACGTGCCCATTCGACACGTTTACGTATCGAAGGACCTTCTTTGATCCTGGAATAAAAGACGAAGGCATTACTAAAAATTTCAAAAACAATGGTCACTGCCCAAAGCTACTCCATGAGAGCTCCACTTTGGAAGAAGAGACTGCAGAAGAGCTCTCTTTAGAAAATGCTGCTTATGCAATCATCTATCCACCTTGACTCCTCGGGTGTGTCCTTTCCTATCTCTCCTCACTTTTATTTTATATTTCTGTTCTTTCATTGAGGACAATGTATGTTTTAAGTGTGGGGGAGAGAATGATTTCTTTGTTTCATTTTGTTTGTTTTCAGTCAAATAAAAAAACGCATCTTCTTGAAAGTTTGAGGCTATAGTCTAATTTGAGATTAGTTTGCGGAGACTTGGGAAAAATTCACAAGATCGGTATCGTCTTAACACCGTAAGTCTCCTCATATGGAAATTGATTTGAATTCTTATTATGGTTTAGCCTTGAATTTTCATTCTCTGACAGCTCTTGAGTAGTTTATTTTAGCAGTCAGTGTAACACCCATTTTAATTATTTAGTCATTTTATTATTATTTTAAATATTTTATGTTGGTGTGCCCTTAGGTGGGGTGTGTTGGTATATGATTGGTGAGTACCTTTGATATGTAAGGATCATTGGTGGTGTGGAGATGATAATATAATAGATAATAGTAATATTGGTGGTATTATTATTATTATTATTATTATTATTATTATTATTATTATTATTATTATTATTATTTTTATTATTATTATTATTATTATTATTATTATTATTATTATTATTATCATTAGTATGAATATTATTATTGGTGGGTGTCCCTGATATGGGAGAATTATTGGTGGTGAATTGGTGTAGATATAATAATATAATAACTAATGGTAATATTGGTGGTGCTTTGGTGTGAATATGATAATATAATGAATAATAGTAATATTGGTGGGGGTATTACTATTATTATTATATTTATTATATTTATTATTATTATTATTATATTATTCTTATTAATATTATTATTATTATTATAGGTGTGATAATATTATTATTATTATTATAATTATTGTTGGGTGTATTACTATTATTATTATTATGTTGAATATTACTATAATATTATAATAGTATTATATTATATTATTATTATTATTATAATGATTATTATAATTATTATATTAGAATTATTACTGGGAATATTAGTGGTTGGAATAAGTAAAATAAGAGGTGGAAGGGTTATTGGGAAGTTAGAATGGAAATATGAAAAGTCATGATAGAAACCGTGAGGAAGGAAATATGAAGGGGTAGCAAGGAGATATTAGAAAAGTTGGAATAGAGAGAAATGGGATTACCATAGATCGTGGGAAATTGGTGTGATAATAATAATAATAATAATAATAATAATAATAATAATAATAATAATATTATTATTATTATTATTATTATTATTATTATTATTATTATTATTATTATAATTATGTTATTTTTATTAGTTATTATTATTATTGGGATAGGAAATAAAAAGGAAAATAGAATATGAAGGGGTGGGGGAAGTATTAGAGAAAATAACACGATAGAATGAGAGAAGTGAGAAGAACGAAGGAAAAAGGGAACGAAGAACGGAAAGAAAATAGGAGGCCAAGAGACCAAATCCAGGAAGAATTTCATCGATCAACCGATTAACAAGGTAAGGGGGGAGAAACTTGATTGGGAATGGTATATACATGTATAGGTAGTGGGGATTCCTTAACCCCGTAGGAATGTATCGTTGATGAAGTTTTATATTGACATGCTATTTATTGTTGAGTTATGTTGATGTTGATGGATTGAAATAGGTTGATTGTTGGTGAATTGTTGTTTTTGGTTAATTTGGCGTATAGGTTGGGTTTACGGTTTTAGGGAAGTTCTGTGTGACCTTTTTGATGTGTCGATAGATTGTTTAAGTGATGACTTTGGAATAATATGTATATGATGATGTACGGATGTTTGATGTTGCCATTGTTGATTGACTGTTGGTGTTGGTTTGGTTTGAGTAAGGTTCAGAGTAACTATAAAGTGTCGGTAGTGTGCCGTAATGTTGATCTGGAGTAGAATTATAGGAAGATTGATAAGCCTAATATGCATTGGTTGTAATACGGATAGTATAGGAAGTGGATGTTATAGAATAGGCTTGAATCGGAGAAGAGTGAGAATTCTGAACGGTGAGAACTTGAGAAGTCGCAGGCAACTCGCTAGCACTTCGCTTAGCGAGAAGGCAGCGAGCGTTCGCTAGGTGCTCGCCTAGCGAGTGAGGTAGCGAGTGAGTCCAGTAGGTTCTGCTGTCATTCGCGAGGAGGTTCGCTAAGCGAACAGGTAGCGAGCATTCGCTGGGAGCTCGCCTAGCGGGGGTGTAGCGAGCGTAGCAGAATGTGGTTTTTCTATGTTGTTATGCTGTGTGCGCTAAGAGTGTAGTGCCCTTGGACTTTGTTGATTATAGGGGAGATGATTGAGTGTTATAGAGTGAGTACTCGGTGATAGTATGTGATTTCCGTTACTAATTATTTAAATGGATAATTAGTTGGTGTATGAATCATGCGGAGCATGGTGTAGTGATCAGTAGGATCGTGTATTCCCGAGTGGTGGGACGTGTTTATATCTTGGCGATAAAGTATGAACTTGTTTACTTGGTGATGGTACTCGTTTTCCTTGATATTGTTGGTGAACAATTAGTTAATGTATATATATGTAGTGATCAGTAGGATCGTGCGTTCCCGAGTGTTGGGATGTGGTTATATCTGGTGTTATAGTATGAAGTTGTTTACTATCTGATTGATCTATACGATGTTGGTGTATGGTATATCTGTACATATATGCATTGATGTATGATGATATGATCAGGAGGATCGTGTGCACTTTGAGTGCCTAATTATGATAGTTATGCATTGGTGTGTGCATATCATGGTGTTTTGGTGGGATGAATCATGTCTCAGGAGGAGCGTAAGTGATTCATCCGTACTCCTTTGTGGAGAATGGTGAGGGATAGATCATGTCTCAGGAGGAGCGTAAGTGATCTATCCAGGTTCGATTGAATGAACCAATGAGTCGGTACCGCATGCATGGTGTTGTGTTGCATAATTGCATTATAATATGTTATATTGTAATTTGAACAGTAGGTTCGTTATATGGTGTTATTGGGGTGAATAGTTGATGTGTTGGTGTGTTTTACTGCCTTATTTACATGTATTACATTACCATTATATTTTGATCATGATTTCTCACCCCTTTGCTGTTGTTGTGTCTGTGCTTCTCCGGAAGTACAGATAATCCAGGTACTTAGATAGCTTGGATGGTGGTGTGCCAGTCGAGTCTAGGATGCTCTGATACGTAGCACGGGACTTGGGTGTTTTGTTGTGTCTATGTTGAACTTATTTCTTTTTCCTGTGTCGTATCATGAATTTGATGTATTTTACTTTATGAAACAAATTCCGCTCTATTATTTTGAAAAGAATGAATAAAGTATTTTTATAAAATTCGGAGATGTGATATCCCACTTTTTGGTGAAAGCTCTGATTATTATTTTAATATTCATATTTTATTTAATTTGGGAAAGTGGGGTGTTACAGTCAGCACCATCTCATACACACTCTACGCAGGGAAGCCGATGAATATAAGTGAGTGATCAAATTGAAAAGAAAAAAATAATAAAAATAAGAAAAAAAGAAAAAGAAAAGAAAAGAAAAAGTTGAAATTTTTTTTTACTTGTTAGTTGGTTCAGCGGTTTCTGGTGCTGAACATGGTAGGGCGGATTATTGTCCGATCCCCCGCAACTACAACTAAGTGAGCAAAGGGTTATGCCACGTAAGTACCAGAACCCAAAACAAAAAGGATCAGAGTCACTAATCGGTCGCCTTGCTATGAGTGTATGGAGATAACGGGCTTAATGTGATTGGGCCTGAATGAAAAAGAGCAAAAAGGAGGAAGAGTAAGTTAGGCTTCAGCATAATAACATGATTCGAGTTGATTTGTATATTCAGGAGGTTTATGTCTGCACAATTGTGGATTAGTGTTCCTACGATATCCTTAATGTGTAAGATTAGTACCTATCCATGCAAACTTAACCGAAGAAGACTTACAACTTGGAATGAGTAACTGTTGATGTGTTTGTGCTTTCTTTGTTTTGTTTTATTTTCATTTTGCTCGGAGTGCAAAAGTTCAAGTGTGGGGGAATTTGATCAGTGCATTTTGATGCACGTTCTTCCATATTTGTACTCAAGCATTTATTTGATTTTATTTATTTATTTTTATGTTTTAACGTGTTTTTATATTTTATTTTATTTTTGCATTTAATTGTTTTTCGTATTTATTTTTCAGCTTTAGCAGCTTTCGCGAGAAAAATCATAACTGGAGTTTCGGGAGTCCGTTTGAGGCATTCTAAAAATCGCCAGAAAGCTAAGAGAGAGAGCTACGACTTTCGTGTTGGAGCCGAAATCAGATTCGGAGCTCAAAATTCCAGAATTCCGTTTCAAGTTACAGCATTAGGAATTTATTTTAGTTTTGGGTCATGTTTTGGGTCCGGGTTATATTTTCGACCCAGTTGGGTTATGACCCGAATTTTGGTTTTTATCCTCTTTAGTCTAGGTCTGGCCGTACAGCAAAAAATCCTATTCACATTTCACGAAAAAATTGATGTTGGAGAGAACAATGGAGAACTAATACCTCCGGGCAAATCCTGTTGTGTACGGTTTCCGCCAACACTTTGAGGTTCTTTTAATTTCCAATAAAATCTATTTCCTTTCAATTCTTCTCTATGATATTTTGTTTGCTTAATTCGATTTATCTTAGGGATGATTGATTTATTTCGATGATTGCATGTTCTTATACTTTAATCGCGGTTGCTTAATCCGCGCATGTTTCTCGTGTTTGCTTAATTCACGGTTACTATTTTATCTATTTGCTTAATTCAGAAATTAGGAACGTGTATCGTATAATATCAATTGCGCTTGTTGATTGTTATTATAATCGGAAAGGGGATAGAATCCGCTTAGGAATTGGGAATTATTAGGATCGATGATAAGTTGGGAAACGAAAACAGTAGATTAGCCGTTTCAGCTTATATTTTTAATCACTTCTTTTGTTAATTACTCTTTCTAAATCATAAACCTAAACCCCCTATTACGATTTTAGTGGATTGATTACAAACAAGAATCCTTGAGACGATATCCGAGTTTAATTGTCGCTGTACTGCATTTTTACAAAAATTACTCGTTTTGATCCGCGAGCGACCGCAGATCAATGACCAAGAAAGACATTCTTCTGACCAAATTCCAATCGCGTCCAATTTGTGTTTTCTTCACATATAGGACACGCACATTGACCTTTAATGTTATACCCCGATAGATTTTCGTATGCTGGAAAATCATTAATTATGCCAAACAACGTCGCCCTCAAATTGAAACTTTCTTTCCTATATCCATCATAAACCTCCACGCCGTTCTCCCACAAACTCTTTAAGTCTTCGACTAAAGGTGTCAAGTATACGTCTATGTCATTTCCTGGTTGTTTAGGGCCAGGAATTAACATAGATAATATCATGTACTTACGCTTCATACATAGCCATGGCGGTAGATTATAAATCATAATAATTATAGGCCATGTGGAATGTGAGATACTTTGCAGACCATGCAGATTCATTCCATAAGTCGATAATGTCAAGCGAAGGTTTCTAGCTTCTTCTTCAAAATCAGGATACTCATGATCAATTTTCATCCACTATGGTGAATCTTTCGGATGTCGATACTTCTCATCTATAATTCTATCATCTGCATGCCAAGTCAGGTGTTTTGCATCTGTTTTACTATGACACATGCGTCTAAATCTCGGAATTATAGGAAAATACCATAAGACTTTTGCTGGTGACAACTTTTTCTTATACCGAGATACACCGCATTTAGGACACTCGTTTAATGATGCATATTCATTTCGAAACAAAATGCAATCATTTGGACAAGCATGTATCTTATCATAGCTCATGCCAATAGAGCATAACATTTTTTTTAGCTTCATAGGTTCAATTGGGAAGAACATTATCCTCCGGAAGCATCTCTTGTAGTAGGGCTAACAACTCTGTAAAATTTTATCCGACCATCCATTACCCGCCTTTAAGTTGTACAACTAGAGCATCTGTTTGCTACAACCAGCAGCAACAATATATTCTGCTTCTGTTGTTGAAAGTGCTATTGTGGGTTGCTTCTTGCTGAACCATGAGATCAAATGACTTCCCAGAAACTGACAGCTTCCAGAATTACTTTTACGTTCTATTCTGTCTCTAGCATAATCAACATCACATAATCCAATTAATTTGTATTCATCAGATCTTTTGTAACACAAACCCACGTTAGTAGTACCTTTCAGATACCTTAGAATCCTCTTAACAGCTGTTAAGTGAGATTCTCTAGGATCTGATTGGAATCTAGCACATAGACAAACACTAAAAAGGATATCAGGTCTAGAAGTAGTCAAGTACAGAAGAGAACCAATCATACCTCTGTAGAGCTTCTGGTCTACCTTTTTACTTACCTCTTCTTTACCTAGAGTGCTTGTTGGATGCATTGGAGTCTTTGCTAGCTTACTTTCTATCATATTGAATTTCTTCAGAAGTTCCTTTACATGCTTGGTCTGATGTATGTAGGTGCCTTTTGGAGTTTGATTCACTTGAATTCCCATAAAGAATCTGAGTTCTCCCATCATGCTCATTTCAAATTCTGCTTGCATAAATTGAGCAAACTCCTTTCCAAGCGTAGTATTAGTAGTTCCAAAAATAATATCATCAACATAAATCTGACAGGTTAAAATGTCTTTCTTAATTGATTTATGGAAGAGAGTAGTATCAACTTTTCCTCTAATAAAATTATTTTCTAGAAGAAAATTGCTCAGCCTCTCATACCAAGCTCTGGGAGCTTGTTTTAAGTCATAGAGTGATTTCTTAAGTTTAAAAACGTGTTCTGGAAATTTTTCATTTTCAAAACCAGGAGGTTGATGGACATAAACTTCCTATTCTATGAAACCATTTAAGAAATCACTTTTAACATCCATCTGATACAGAGTGATGTTATTCTGTGCAGCAAAAGAAATAAGTAAGCGAATAGATTCTAACCTTGCCACAGGAGCATAAGCCTCTGTGTAATCTATACCTTCTTGCTGACTATATCCTTGAGCAACCAACCTAGCCTTGTTTCTGATAACTTCTCCTTGCTCGTTCAGCTTGTTTCTGAAAACCCAATTTGTTCCAATGATATTGAATCCTTTTGGTCTTGGAACCAGATCCCAAACATCATTCCTTGTGAATTGGTTAAGCTCATCTTGCATAGCAAGTACCCAATCATTATCTTTCAGACCCTCATCCACAGAGGTAGGTTCAATGATTGAAACCAAACCAAATAATGACGTTCCATATGATCTGAGAAATGATCTTGTTCTGATAGGGTCGTCCTTCTTTCCAATTATCATTTTCTTTGGATGAGAGGCTTTGATTCTGGATGATCCTTTAACAGTTGGTTCTTCAGAAATTGTCAAGCTATCCATCTGAGCAATCAAGGGAGTAGCATCTGACGTTGCTTCTGGTGCTTTTGCTTGAGCTTTGTCTGCCTCTGATTCTTCAGAGTTTGTGAGAAGGACTTCTCTATCTGCAGAAATTTCAAGCTGCTTTGGCTTTTGATTGCCAAGCTTATCATTAAATCTAACATGAATTGATTCATCTACAATCTATGTCTCAGTGTTGTATACTCTGTAGCCTTTAGAGCGTTCAGAATATCCAAGCATGAAACACTTCTGAGCTTTAGAATCAAACTTGTTCAGATTTTCCTTAGTATTCAAGATAAAACAGACACATCCAAAAGGATGGAAATAAGAAATGTTGGGCTTTCTATTCCTCCATAATTCATAGGGAGTCTTCTCCAGAAGAGGTCTTACAGACACTTTGTTCTGAATATAACAAGCTGTATTCACTGCTTCTGCCCAAAAATGTTTTGCCATGTTAGTCTCGTTGATCATGGTTCTGGCCATTTCTTGCAATGTTCTATTTTTCTTTTCTACAACTCCATTCAGTTGAGGAGTTCTAGGACAAGAAAAATCATGTGCAATTCCATTTTCTTTAAAATATTTTTCAAAGTATTTACTTTCAAATTCTCCACCATGATCACTTCTGACTTTAACAATTTTAAATTCTTTTTCGTTTTAGACTTGTTTGCAGAAGTCAAAGAATACAGAATGTGACTCATCCTTGTGTTTCAGGAATTTTACCCATGTCCATCTGCTGTAGTCATCAACTATGACTAATCCATACTTCTTGCCTCTGATGGATGCAGTTTTCACTGGTCCAAACAAATCAATATGAAGCAGCTCTAATGGTTTAGAGGTAGAAACTACATTTTTAGCTTTGAAAGAAGATTTTGAAAATTTTCCTTTCTGACATGCTTCACAAAGAGCATCTGGGTTGAACTTCAACTGAGGAAATCCTATGACCAGATTGAGTTTATTAATCTGAGATATACGTCTCATACTAATATGCCCAAATCTTTTGTGCCAGACCCATTGCTAATCGTTAACAGACAGAAGGCATTTTACATTTTAAACTTTTAGTTCTGAAAGATTAATTTTGTAAATGTTGTTCTTCCTTTTTCCATTAAAGAGGATTGAACCATCTTTTTGACTCACAGCTTTACAACATTTTTGATTGAAGCTTATATCATAACCATTGTCACTTAATTGACTTATGGACAATAAATTATGTGTTAATCCTTTAACAAGTAAAACATTAGATATGGAAGAGAGGTTACCATTACCTATAGTTCCAGAGCCAATAATCTTGCCCTTCTGGTTCCCTCCAAACTTCACGTCACCTCCAGATCTAAGTTCCAGGTTTTGGAACATAGACCTTCTTCCCGTCATGTGACGCGAGCAAGCAGAGTCCAGGTACCATGATTGGTGTTTCAACTTTGCTGCTAAGGACGTCTACAACAAAGATTATTTTATCCTTAGGTACCCATATTTTCTTGGGTACTCTGGGGTTAGTAGGTTTGAAATTCTGTCTGAATTTCTTTCCCTTAAAAGCATTTTTGTTCGGGTGAAGTTTTGGTTTATTAAACACAGGGTTGTTCTGATCAGAACGTGTGTGCTTAATATCATTCAAGTGACCATATTTGAAGTGAGTATACAAAGGAGAATACTTAATGATCAGTTTATCAACAGGTTTTGGATTTAAATCCTTCCCAGAGGGTGATTCATATCCAATTCCCTTTCTGTTGTTTCTGCTTACGCCATAGATCATGGAAGCCATTTTGCTTCTATCTAGGCCTCTGGACAGAAACTTCTGAAAGCTATAATCATACTCTTCTAAATTTTTTTTAGAGCATGATATAGGATCTGAGTCAGATTTTTGAGCTTTTTCTAAATCATTTTTCATTTTAAGATTGTTTGCTTTAAACTCAGTAACTTCTGATCTCAGCTGATCATTCTCAGATGCAAGACAACTTTGAAGCTTCTTGTATTTGAGTTTGATCTTGCTGTAGCTTTCAAGAATTTCAGATAAACTTTCAGTAAGTTCAGCCCTAGAAAGTTCAGAAAATACCTCTTTTGAATCTGATTCTGATCCAGATTCAACAGTTTCTTCGTGGTCCTCCACGTCAGCCATCAGTGCTACATTAACACATTCATCTTCTGACTCTGATGAAGATTCAGAAGCATCTGAATCATCCCATGTGGCCATTAGAACCTTCTTCTTCTTTTTAAACTTCCTTTTGGGTTTCTCCTTCAGAAGTTTGGGACATTCATTTTTATAGTGGCCTGCCTCCTTGCACTCGTAGCACACTACATCTTTCTTTCCAAATTTCTTGTGTCCAGAAGATTCGCCATGTTGATCAGATCTCTTGAAGTTTCTGAACTTCTTTTGTTTATGTTTCTAGAGTTGGTTTATCCTCTTGGACAGCAAAGAAAGTTCATCTTCTTCTTCTAAAGATTCTTCAGAGCTTTCTTCAATAACCTGCAAAGCTTTAGCAGATTTGTTAGATTTTAACGCAATAGACTTGCCTTTCTTCTGAGGCTCTTCTTCCTCCAGCTCAATCTTGTGACTCCTTAAGGAACTGATAAGTTCCTCCAGAGTGATCTTATTCAGATCCTTTGCAAGCTTCAGCGCTGTCACCATTGGTCTCCACCTTGTAGGTAATCTTCTGATTATCTTCTTGACGTGATCAGAGGTAGAGTAACCTTTGTCCAGAACCTTCAGACCAACAGTTAGAATCTGAAATCTTGAGAACATAGCTTCTACAGATTCAGATTCCTCCATCTTGAAGGCTTCGTATTTCTGAATGAGCGCCAAGGCCTTTGTCTCCTTTACTTGGGAGTTTCCTTCATGCGTCATTTTTAAAGATTCAAACATATCGAATGCTGTTTCTCTATTTTTTATTTTCTTATACTCAGTATGAGATATAGCATTTAATAGAATGGTTCTCGCCTTGTGATGGTTTCTAAAATCCTTTTTCTGTTGATCAGACATTGACTTTCTGTCAACCTTTTTGCCTTCGTCATTTGTAGGATGAATATAACCATCAATAACCAAATCCCATAAGTCAGCGTCATAGCCTAGAAAGAAACTTTCTATTCTATCTTTCCAATAATCAAACTTCTACCATCAAACATGGGAGGTTTGGTGCTGATTCTGTCTCTATCATCATATTTGTTGTTTTTTGAAGTTGAAGCTTCAGCCATGATAAATCAAGAATAATAGATCAAGAGTTTTTCCCAACAGGATCTTTTTCTGTCACGGTTAAGTAAGAGCACTTACAGAACCGGAGCTCTGATGCCAACTGAAGGTAGGAAAAACACTTAGAAGCGGGGGGGGGGGGGGGGGGGGGGTTGAATAAGGGTTTTAAAAACAGTTAAGATGATAGAAAAATAACAAGGTATTTTTATCCTGGTTCGTTTGAACTCAAACTACTCCAGTCCACCCTACCCAGGTGATTTGCCTTTCTCAACAAGGACTTAATCCACTAAATCAAACGGATTACAGTGTTAACCACTAATACAACTGTCTTAGTCTTCTCAAGAAATCTGACCACACTTGGTCTCTTAAGGAATCTTTTACAAAAGATAAACTAACAATGTGTTTAAAAGTTGCTTCTAAAAAGCTATATTACAACAGTGATTTTTACACAAGTTTAAGAACGAATATGAAAAATATTCAGCTTGAAGAATGTTTCAATGATTTGTTTGTCAAGTGATTTGTCAATGGTTCGTCAACATTGAAGTGATGCTGAGACTTGTTTTTATAATACTTGAAGTCCATTTCTCAAAGACTGTGCAATGCTGAGCATTCTGTTGCTTTTTGTCTTCTATTGACTTTTCCTTTCTTAGAAGGGGAGTGTTCAGACAAATCCTTTTTGTCTAAATTCCTGTGTCAAGCACAAATGAGGAAAGATCAGTTTGGATAATGACAAGGAATATGCCAACGGATCTTTATTTGAACAACATCTTCTTCAACAACTTTGGAACGTCTTGCATCAAAACTTCTGATGATGTTCCTAGTTCTTCAGATCAGTGTTAACTCAATTAGAGTTTCTCTATCAGAGTTTGCAGCCAAATGCCTTAAGCGTGAATATCTTTATCAGAGCAGACTTGCTTATCAGAGCCTCTGTACTTGCAGCGTTGAGTACCTTCAGAGTCTTCTGATTCTTTAGATATGCCTTTACGCTCAGAGTCTTCTTGCAACTTTACATACATAGCTTCACTCACATTCTTCTCAGCTTCGCTCAGAGTCACTGTAGCAGATCAGAGTCTTCTGATGTGTTGCTTCTGACGCTCAGAGCTTTATTGTTCTGTAATGTTTAGAGGCGTTCTTGCTTCCAAAATAATATTAATTTTGATATCTGAAACAAATAAACACTTGAACAGAATTGGAGTATATATTTCTTTTATGCAAAATTTCATTGATGTTATCATCAAAACAATGAGATATATTAAACACCAATATGTGTTCTAACAATATGCATCATTGTTGAGTTGTGATTGATTAATGAGGTTGGGCGTAAATTTGTAATAAGATATATTGTGAATGAAATTGCATATAGAATGCTGCGTTATTATCCTACCTTGCAATATATGTCTGTTATTATTATTTGCGATTTTCACCCTTTTGTTGTTGTTGTTGTTGTTGTTGTTGTTGTTGTTGTTGTTGTTGTTGTTGTTGTTGTTGTTGTTGTTGTTGTTGTTGTTGTTATGGTCTGTGCTCCTATTCAGAGTACAAATAAGGAGGTAACTGAGTAACTGCTTAGAATGAAGGATGACATGAGACGGTTTCTTCTTTTTATTTATGCGTTAAGTTTACGTGCTTTGATATGTAATACTGGGGGAAATGTTTGTGATTTATCTTTTGTTTTATTGAGAAGAGAGTTAAAGTACACTCTCATTGTTTTATATTTTTACGTTTGAAGAGATTGCATTTATGATTTCGTTTATGTTATAAAGTCTTTGAAATTAAATGATTTATTGATTGCATATTTTATTTATGAGAAATTATGCTACGATGATACCCTAAGTGAAGGTGAGGATGCGAAAACACCCCAAGAGAAGGTATTGATTATTGTTACTATTTGTTAGTGTTACATGGCATTTATATTTACTCTGATTTTCGTATATTTATGCGAGGGAAAAATATGGTGTTACGCAGCGTGTCAAACATCATGGATAGAGATGTTGATCGAAGATCTCAAGATCATGGAACTTAAGAAAATGAAGTTGTTTGTCGATAACAAGTCAACGTCCGACTTGACAAATCATCGTGCGTGTCATGGTCGAAGTAAACATATCGATACAAGGTATCATTTCCTTAGGGATCAAGTAAATAAAGGGAATCTTGAACTTGAGCATCGCAAGACAAGATGAAAACTATCTGATATACTCACAAAATCTCTGTAGAAAGTCAGGTTTGACGAGTTAAAGAAAAGAATTGGGACGAGAAGTCTCGAAAACATGAATTAGGAGGTGTGTTAGAAGTTGTGATTCAATGATTTAGAATGCAAGTGGTATTCGACTTATGTGTGTTAGACCTAGTCGAAGAAGTGAGTAAAGTAAGAGTAAGATGTATTCGGCAGAGTCGAATACAACATGTAATTGTTAGATTGAGTAAGCATGCATTCGATTAAGTAGAATGATGCAGTTTGTAAGTTTGTATTTTTGATGACCATATAAAAAGGTGACGATATAAACACTTAATAGTTTTTCAATACAACAATTCATTTTAATCAAATTCCTTTTCACATATAATTTCTGTCTTCTTCTTCACTTCTCTTGAAACCATAATTATTCTAACAGATCTGACAACAAAAAAATTAATATTTTAGAAATAAATAAATTAAAAAATAAAAATGAGAATTAATATTTAGTAAACAAATCTAAATACATTAAACAAATCTAAATACATTAAACTTTTAAAAAAAATCCAATAAATAAAAAAAAATCAAAAAGAGAAAGCGTCAAGATCGGAAGATAGATAGGGTTTGTCCGAGTGATGTATCAAATTATCATTTTTATCTTTTTATTAGATTAGATTCTCTCACAATTTTCTTACACCTTTAGATTCTCTCTCCCCTACTTTCTAAATATCTCTCATTTCAATTTTAATTTCAATTCCAATTCAACTCTCTCTCTAAAATCACCATGTATAGTTACGAAGAAAACAAAACTACCACTTTCAATTGATCATTCACCACCAAAAACCACCGCAAAACGCTACTAATTGCTCTCAAACAGTGCTACTGTGAGATTATTAATTTGATTGATTAATTTTGTTATTTGTTGTTGTAATTTTTTGTGATTCGAGATGCCGGAAGAGGAATTGGTGGAGCTCAAGTTCCGATTATACGATGGATCGGATATTGGACCGTTTCGTTATTCACCAACTTCAACTGTTTCTATGCTCAAAGAAAGGATTTTCGCTGAATGGCCTAAAGGTTAATTAATTAAGCACTTTTGATTTTTTTGATTTTCAATTTTGTTAATTCGTGCTTCGTTTTGGTTTGATCTTTGTTTAGTGTTTGTTTGGTGTGTGTTTTTAGATTTTGATATTCTGATTGTAATTTCAACGTATTAGGGCTTTGAGTTCTTGAGCATGAATGAAGTCAATGATTTAGCTCTTTTGGTGAGGTTTCGTTGCATTTTTTTTTCCTCATAATAGCTGTTTTTTTTGTGCAAGCTGTTTTGAGAAAATAAAAGTGATTAAATGTTAACCAGCACTTTGTAGTACCGACACCTTTGAAGAAAGTTGTGTTTGGGCCAGCGGCGGTGTCCAAACCGACACAAACACTTATTTTTAAAATTATTACTAGTGTTGGTGTCGTATTTTCGATGTCTGTGCTTGTTCTATAGGACGTACAACTTTGAGAAAAGTGTGTTCATGTCAGTTTCCGTGTCGGAAGCCAAAACCGACACTTGCAGTTACATTTAATTAATTAATTTTTTAAAGTTATTACCGGTGACGACGTGTCGGTATCGTGTTTCTGATGTCCGTGCTTCTTCTGCATCGATGCTGTGTTTGAATTGAATTGGTGGTCTTATTTAGCCGAATTAGGGCTTTCTTATTAAATTTATTAATATTGTGTTTGATGCTATTTTGTGAAGGTGATAATGGATTCTATTTTGAGGATAATGTTTTTTTTTTAAAAGGAGGATAATGTTTTTTTATGTTTGTTTATACCCAAATGGGGCAAGTGGTATGTTAATTTATTTTTGTTTTGCAGTTCTATATATGTACTTTGTTAGAAGTTGGATAAATTTGCTTTGAATAAAAATGCTTTTGGCTTCAATTGGGTGGTTGAATTAGGTGAAGCATAAGATTCTTTGCTTTTATTGGATAAGAAAAATTAGTGAATGTGATGTCATAAGTTTAGTATTTCTGGGTAAGTTTTTGTTTTTTGTATTGTTTTTAAAGAGAAGAAAGCTCTGCCTTTTTTGTTTTGGAAACTGATAAATGTTAATATCTGCTGGATCAGTAAGGGAAACTACTTGGTAGATTTTATCTAGAAAAGGTTCAATAGTGTTTTTTTTTTGGCAACCTGCATTTTTAGATATGTGAATTAGTTTTGGGAGTTGGATATGTAAAATAAATACAAAAGAAAATGGTGATCGTACGATCATGTATACATATTAATTGTTAGGGCGAGCATTTTGGTTATTGGAATTTGAATTAACATGATTTTGTTAATTGATTTGGTTCAAATTGAGTTTTAAGTGAAGTCATTTATGTTTGAGTGTTTTTACTCTGAAAGCTTGAGATGTTTAAAAAGGGAAAGTGTGTCTATGCTACATATTGCTATAAATAAGTGATTTGGTTTGGTTGGTAATGGTTATAAAGGTCATTGAGAGGCTTTTATTTGTCATCACTATTCTTGTGGTTGTTGTCTTCATGCAATTGACTATTTTGGCTCTTCCATTTTAGTTGGCTATGTTTTTAAGCTCAGATAGCATTGCATAATGTTATAGTGGATAGCGGGATATCTGCTATTGAAAAAGACAAAAAATCAATACTCTAAGTAAACATAAATATTCAAAAATAGAAAATACACAAAATTATAGAGTTCATAATACTTAATAGGTAAGAAACCTGAAGTGTAAAACAATAAAACTTAAGCAAAGAAGAACTGGACTAAACTGTAAACTAGAAATAGGAAGAAGAACAAAACAGTTGCAACTCGTAGCAATTAGCAGCCGCAATTTTGCAGCAATTAGTTGCCGCAACAACGTCTATTGGTGACGGCAACTTGTAGGCCCAAAGTGTTGTACCAAGCCCTTACACCGCTATGCTATTCCCCTTATTTTGCCGCTATGCTATTCCGCTTATTTCGCCGCTATGCTATTCTGCTTAGCATGCTATATGTTCTAACCTAAATGTGAAAGTTGGAGTCCATATTATATCACAAATCACAAGGTTTAAATGTCTTGGGTCTGTAATACACAACGTTGGAGAAGTGGAAGGGGATGTAAACCATCTAACTCAAGGTAAGTGATTGAAATGGAGGAGGGCCTTAGAAGTTTTATGTGACACAAAATCGAACAACAGTAAAACTTGCGATTTTGTACGAGACTGAAGATGTTGGGTGGTTAAGAATCAACACTGGAATAAAGTAAGTGTAGCGGAGATGAAGATGTTGCATTGAATGTGTGGTAAGATTAGACGAGATAAAATTAGAAATGAAAATATTAGAGTGTTGGGGTAACACCTATAGTAGAATAGATGGTGGAAAATAAATTTATGTGGTTTGAGCATGTGGAGATAAGACTTGTAGATTCTATTGTAAGGGGAATAAATCAGATGGAGAGGAGTCAAACAACTAAATATAGAAGAAGACTTAGAAAAACTATAAGAGAAACTATTATGGAAGATCTTGAGATTAACGAATTGGATAGAAACATGGTCTTGGATATAATATTTTGGCATAATTTGGTCCATGTTGCCAACCCCACTTATTGAGATAAGACTTGGTGGTTGTTGTTGTTGAAAATGGTACTCTTAGATAAAGATTTATGATTTTTAGTAAGACATAGACTCTGCAACATGCATCAGAGTTAATTGGGTCAAATATTTAATTCCAACTAATTGGCAACTTGTAATTATGGTTTGGGATATCCTCCCTTGTTAAGTTTCTCTTATAATAATAATTCAGATTTTTGTATCATGATGTTCTGGTTTTGATCAAAACGAATAACTGGACAACAGTTTCAGTTACCAAAATCTCTTTTAGACATACAAATGTGCAACATATGAAGTAGTTAGTTACTCTTCATATCCTATTCTAAATGTTTATCGTTAAGGAACCAATGATATTTGATTGAATACTTCCAGTGGATGTTGCCATCAGCAAAGTCATACTCCACTTTGTATTAGAGATGATTGTTGTGTACTTATTTTATTATGGACGTGGGAGATATGTTTCGATTAATGGAAAGGAATGATTGAATCATCATTGAATGTGGCAATGTTTGAATAGTTTGAAATAGGATGGAATAAAATGGAGTATGATGGAATGATTCTACCCCATTCCATCAAATTTCCACTATTTCTTCTATTTTGGTGGAAGGAATGGAACGAGTTTTTTCTCAAACAATGGAATGCTGAGTGTATTCCCTCTGATTTCTGTTCCATTATTTTTCAATTCATTCCATGTCATTCTATTATGCTCCACTTCATTTAGTATTCAACCATAATTTGTGTTACTTTAGTGCTATATTCTTGTCCTTCATTTTTGAACAGTTTTCTTTTTCTAACAATTTTTTTCTTTTTTTTTTTTTTTTATTATAAATTTGTCTTTTGTTTTGGTTGTCCATAGACAAGAAAATCATACCAAAGGCAGCAAATGATATAAAACTCATAAATGCTGGCAAAATTTTGGAGAACAACAAGACGGTTGGCCAGTGTAGAGTGCCTTTTTGTGAGCTTCCTAAGGGGGTCATCACGATGCATGTTGTTGTCCAGCCATCTTTGGCAAAAGCAAAATCAGGTAGATTTTACTCCCAAATCCAAAGTATATTGTGTGATTATTTATTGCTGTTTTGATAGTCAGTTCATTTGTTCCAGAAGTTAACGCGTTTATACTTGTATGCCGTCGATGAAATAATAGAGATTTGAATAAGGAAGGAGGAAGAGAGGAAAAAACTCAATAATCCAATTATATTGGTATTATTATGATTGTGAGGGATTTGATGAAAAGGACATAGTACTAACCCATGATTGTGTTTATTATCATCCTTATTAAGAAACATATCTTCAAATATGAAAGCAACTCTTAAGATATTAATAATATCTCTAGGATATTATAGAATGATGATATTATGAGATATTTTGTAGATATGCTAAAAGGTGATTGCTTATTAACTAGTTAATTAATTTTTGTTTGTGTTTACATACGTTTTGTTCTGCTATTTAGTTGCACTTTACTTTTAGGGTCATATTCTTCATTTTGAATATTTGGACTCTAATTTATTAGTGCCATTCAGTTCTTGTGCCACTCCCACCAGTAGCACCCCAAAACAGCATACTATTCTCAAAGAACTCACCGATGTTCTAAAAAATGGTGGGACAATGTTTTGTGATTTGGGTTTTCCTGGTATATCTATGCATCCATCTCTGGTGGGTTTCCTTTGCCTGATTACACCTCATCTCATTATCATAGTTGCTTTTAGGGATTAGGGTACCCCAAGGTTTTCTTATCAAGTAAGTATCCAATTTGTCCCTGAAGCTGTAAGAGTGTATCAACCTAGTCTCATATTTTCATTATTCCAAAATGATCCATAGAATTGCAAAACATAATTAGGCTAGTTCCTTGGTCTGGATCTATTAATTGACACATCATTGACATTACTAACTCATTGTCATTATAATCCCTCCATATATGAATGGAGTGATGGATGTGATTCAATATTTGCAATTTCAATTATCATTTTAGCATATTAATAAATGGGATTTTAAGTTCATTACAATTTTAGAACCAAATTATGTTTTTATGGTTTTGTTATCATAACTCCTTGGCACGTTTTACTTTAACTATGCAGCACTGGTAATTGTACGGGTGTAGAAATGTAGATAATTTGAATCATCTTAGAATCCTTAGTTAGGTACCCCAGCAGCGACATTTTAAATGCGTTCTCAATAGACTTCTTGATAGCATTTGTTTTTGTTACAATGTCTCAAAGAGACAGCTCTATGTTGGTTGTAAGCTATTAGGTCCAAGTGTTGTGACCTATGCAGCACCAACACTTATCTAATGCGTGATTGGTGTCTGACACATATCAGTGGCACAAAGAAATTATATTTCTTTAATTAATACTATCTCCGGTCCTCTTTATAAGAGACAATTAATTTTTTAGATTAATTGGATAACCAATATATTTGATATATATATAGTCTAAATTTATTAATTATTTAATGCATCTAAAAACTGAATTGTTTTCTTACCAAAAGGACCGGAGGAGTGAGTATCACATTGATGTGTTTGTATTAGTATCCTGTTTGATGTCTGTGTCGGTGTTTTATGGATTATGACCGAATGTTAACATTTTCTTGTTGACATGAACAGACAAAGTTGATGATACACCCAGAAAACATTTTTGTGGGTGTACAATATTGTGAAAACCCATTAGCATGGATAATAAGCTGCTGATCTGAAGTTATGGAAATGTGTAGCTGTGAAGGCAAAGTAATCTGTTGGACAGTCCCATCCCCCTCAGATGAATGTTGCTGGAGAGCAATCCTGTTCGGCAGTGATTGTCAGTGATTATTTTCTCATGTTTTATAAGATGTATGTTTAATGTATGTTAGTAAATGCAGTCTATATCACAGCATCAAATATATTTTATAGAAAGAAAAGTTCAGTCACTATTCCTAAGAATTTTGAACAAAATTCCTGCTGGAATCATCATATACCCGTTTCTTGTGCATTGGTGACAACAGAAATACTTTTCAAGCGTTTTGTGTGAAATACCTTAAAAATATTATTGTCTCTTCATATCTTATTATCATTGTCTTGTACAATCGAAAGAGACATTTTGTCATTTGTATAGATGAGATTCCATATTCTTCATTATTTATCGAACCAATTGCAAGATAATGTCGGAGTTTCTAAGGAAAACTTATATCTTCATAATACCATATATATTCCTATATTCATGATGTCTATGTTGTAATTGGTTGGACACATCGTCATGGAATGAATACTATTTATGAGCATTTCCTTGATACAAGGAATAATATTAATTAAAAGATGAAGGGTGGTGTTCACTACACATGTAATGATCCCACGTTCTATTGGAAACCTCAATTTGTCCTTCATATATTTTGGTTCCTTAATTATAATTTTGGTCCTTCTATTTTATCTGAGTTACGAAATTGGTCTATCGATTTTAAATTTAAACAATGTTGATCGTATACAAATATATGAAAACCTCTCTTACTTTTTACATTTAAAATTGATGATATTTTCATTATAAAATGACAAGGTTTTAGTGAAACATGAAAAATTATCGTATACAAATATATTGCGATAAAACTGCTTGGATTTATTAAAGGGGATTAATTTTATGAATGAAGTAAAATTGGGGGACAAAAACTATAATTTAGACTAATAATAATTATTTTGTTTATGAAAGGGCATTATTTGTCATATTAAATTATCGTATACAAATATATTGCGATAAAACTGCTTGGATTTATTAAAGAGCATTATTTGTCATATTAAATTCGCAGTTGATATTTAACATGACTCATTCAGGTTTTAGATTAATAATAATTCTCATGTTAGTAAAAAATTAAAAAATCACTATTTATGATGATATTTAAAATTACAAATAATGCGAGACAATTCAATATTTGAAAAATGAAACTAAAAACTTAACAGATGAAGTATAAAAAACATATCCTCGTGTAACATTTAAAATTTTATCCTGTTTGTTAAAATATAGAATTTATACTAACATATAATTTTATTTCTTAAATAATATAATTCTATTATACTTCAGTTCAGAAAATTAATATTTATGATATAAATAATGGAGCACGAGGAATGTATTATTTAAGTTGGTGACCTCGACAACCATTTTACAAAATTTCTGTATAAGGTTGGAACTTTATTCCTTTTTGTTTCAAAGCAAAGGTTAAATATATGACATTTCTAAAAAAAATAATAATAATAATATTTTATATTTTTCCTATAAACTGGCTTGTTCATATATTACTCACATGATAATAAAAAATATATAAATGTATGTCTCTGAATAAAGATGTTTGTCATAGAGGTAAAATGTTATGTTAGTGTTAGTTTAGCATGTCAGTTTATAATTGTCGATCTTCATGTCACTATATTCCTTTATTTTCTCAAACCACCAGAGAATCAAAATGAAGTCTAATTAGTTTTTTTTATAAATAAGAAAAGTTTATATAAAATTAAGAAAAACTACAAAAAAAAAAAAAAAACTATTAGATTTAAACTAAAAATCGCGAATAAATTGTTCATAAACTATATTTTAAACCAACAAATTTCTTTAATCTAGAAAGCACAATGGAGAAAGGTTATGAAACATTAATTTGTCTCATACTTTTTCGACCTTACCTTCTTTGATTAAAAAAATTCCATGGATGAAGTAAAATCGCAACATAACTGTATTGTTGAAACAAGCTCAACAAAAAATATGTTATTTATCATCTATTACCCCAAATATATATCCATAAAGTTTTAAAAAGTATATTTTTATTTTTTAAAAGAATTTAATTCAATTAAATTTATATTAAAATCTAAAAGGTCACAGTCATATCTTTTCAATATATAAATATAGTACATATATAGCCAAGTCAAAAATAATTATGTTTTATACAAACCATTTATGGTTATGAGATATTAAAAAAGATTGAATAATTAAAGTAAGTTTTGAATAATTAAATTAAATGATTGACTAATGTATATTAAATCTAATAAATTGTGCTCAGCGTGGTTAAGTTTTGGATGTGTTACTATCATGACTACAGAGAATTATTAAATGTGAAGTTGGAAGAGACTCATTAAGTGATGACCTTGCAGAGTGTAATACTCCATATTTCTCTTAAATGCTCGATTGGGTACCAGTTGAATTTATTGAAGCTCGTAAGTGCTATAAGTGTCAATAGTTGGGACCAATAGCGTAACTAGTGAATTCTGAAGAGATCAATTATTGATAAAAGAGAGAGATCAATATTAATAAATAGAAGAGAGGATATTTTGATAACTTTAATATTTGATCAATTGGTCTTAGAAGACAAAATACCAGTTGAGGTATTTTACATTACTACCTAATATTATACTATATTATAATACTTGATATTTATGTTGTGTGGTGGATAGAAGAAGAAAATAATTTGTGGATAAGAAAGAAGGGGATAGAAACAAGAAAGAGAAAAAAGTTATTAGGAAGAAAAGAAAGAAAATGTAAGAGAAAGAGAAAGAGAAAAGGAAAAAAAGGAGAAGAGGAAAGAAGGAAAAAGAAGGAGAAAAGCTCATGAATGATCATCATTTTCACCATCAACATCACCAATTTCATCAATCTCATAATCATCTTCTTGAATCAAGTGAGTTCTAGATAGAAACTCTTGATTTTAGGGATTAGGGTTTATGTTGGAATCATAGGATAGTTAGTGAAATCCATGATAACATGATAAGTGTTTACTCTTGATCATGAAAACTTGCCATAAACCATCAGTTAACTAAGTCTTCTATGATTATTATGTCCTTGTATGTTGAAATGTTGCTATTGTTGTATGATTACATGTTCATGTTGCAAATTCACATGGTAAACTATGTGGTTGTTGTTTCTTGATGTTTGAACATGTCTTGTTCATGGTGATTACGTTGTTGTTGATAAACCATGTAATGCGTTAATGGTAGTTTGAGTACCATAGTGGTTAGAATGGAACAACCAATGATGCATGCCTAAGAATGGTTTGGGATGGGTGCAATGCATGAAGGAGTTCCTATGGGAAAAATACTGATATAGGTTGACACATAGAGGTTTAGGCCGACCTATGGAAGTCTTCCATCATTATAGGCTGACCTGAAACCTTTATAGGTTGACCTCCACGTATCAATATTGAAGCCTATAGATTCTACCCATGCGTCACGTCGTATAAGCCAACCTGAAACTATCATAAGCCGACCTGAAACCTTCATAGGCCGACCTATACCCTGTTTTCTTGAGAAAAAAATGCTCGATTATTGTTTTCCCCATAACTCGAGAACCGTAACTCTGATTGACACACGATCAGAAGCTTTGGAAATCTATTCCAATAATGTATGTGATAAGTGAAGTAGAAACATGGGTTTATACCATTGATTGATAGGATAGAGATGAAATTAAAGTGAATGTGAGTAATACAATTTTAGTAACCACCATAATTCATGAATTGGAAGTCCGATTGATATGGGACTTGAAGCCTTGGAAAAAGAATCCAATGTGCTTTTATAGGGTGGTGTGAGACCACGAACTAATCAAGGATGTTTGGTGAAGGGTAGTAGTGGCTTGTATACCTTTATATGTATGTGAACTATCGTGTTGATTATGTTTGACATGTATGCTATTATGTGTGTTTCATGAATGATATTTCTATATACCATTGTGTTATGACATGATGGATGATATATGAATGTGATTGTGTGATAACATGCTTAAAAGACTATAAAAATGGCAAGGAAACCCTTGATATTAATTAACGGAATGAACTTGTAAAATGATTAGGACATGATGAATATAATAGATGGAAATGCTTGAATAAGGATACCTAGGTGTGTATCATTGTCAAGAAGTTGTCTAGTTGTAAGGAAAGCTTTGTACGGAACATGTATGTGTCGCACCTCGAAAAATCAAAATACAATCCTCGCACAAAAGGCGTGGAAGAATGGTTCGACAGTGTCATCGCCGAACTTTATTTATCCCAAAAGAGGGAAAGGAAAATATCGAGAAAACCTTTAAAGAGATAAGAACATGGTCGTTGCAACCACATTCTGAGTTCGGAAGTTGGTTATGCAAAGACAAGGTATTAGCACCCCATGCGTCCGTTGTACTCAACGGGAACGTCTTAGTTTGATTTGTGATGACTGTTATCTAAGCTTATTTGTTTTCTTCTAAGCGATTAATGTAAAAAGGTAAGGGTAAGAGTTCGATTGCTAAGGGGGAAATGGGTGGTTTTAGGTTATGGTGCTCGCCAAGGATTAGCTTTTTGTCTCTGGTATAGGCATCCATCTTGCGACAGTACATATTCAAATGAATGTTAGGAAGGTTGAGGCCTTTGTACTTTGGGAACTCTAGCGCTTTGAACTTGGGAGGAATGATGACATCTGGCACCAAGCACAGTTCCAGAGCATTGAGAGAACTTGAATTGTGCCCCTCTATGACTCGGAGTTTCTCATCTAGATTGCGACACATCTTGATGGCTTCTGAATCCTGAGCAGCAACAGGACTGGCAATGGGGATAACATCATGATAGGTTTGAACATCATCATACTGGTCTAGCAGATTCTCTTCAGCATGAGGAACAGGGATCTGAACAACAGTAGGTTGGGCTTGTGGTATGGCTCCAATAGTAACTCCAGACACTGGGATTGGTTGAGAAGTGGTTCCTTCAGTTGCGGTAGCAAAGTTCAATGGCATCCCATATTTGATGGGGTTGGGAACAGGAACTGAGAGCCTTGAGGTAGACCCTTGAACATGACCGTTGTTGTTGACGGGAGCGGTTTCACGCAGTTCTTCTTCCTTTCTGGATGTAGTGATGGCTTCGAGAATATGATCAATCTTGCACTTGATGGAGTCTAGTTCTTCTCTGAAGGCAGTTTGCTCTTGCTGAATCTACTCTATCATACGTCTTGTGTTGGCTCGAGTTGCATACTGGTGTCGAGGAATCAACTTGATTTACTAGAGATGAAGGAAGAAGAAATGAGTTTTTGCTGTTGAAATGAAATGCAATATGCATAACAGATGTAATGCAAGGACATGTATGCAAAATGCAAATGCGAGATGCAAGATCCAGGATCACAGGATCATAATTTCTGAAGCTGGTCACTGTAATAGGTAAGTAACCACATTTTCTGATCAAAGAAACCTTATAGGTAAACCTTATACGGGAAGATCTAGATTCTTTACCCATAAACCCACTCACGAGATGGTTTCTACGTTGATGGATATGGTTCCCAGGATTACGGACACTAGTCACATCAATGTCATGCAACAAACTAGCTGTATTACAACGATAATAACGACAAGGTCTCTCTTGAGTGGAGTCCTTATGCTAGGCACACAAGGAGCGAGTCCTTGGAAACTAACATTACATGACCACCAATATAGAACTGGTGCTAAAAGGGTTCCCAGAATCACAGAACCTTCATGAATCAAGTCGTGCAACAAGCTAGTTGTGTTACAACAAGATCTACGAATAGGTCTCCTCTAGGAGAGCTTTCATGCTAGGCACACAAGGAGCGGGTCCTTGGGGACTAACACTACTCGACTACCAAATCTAAACTAGGTGTTCTCTCTGCTTTTACCAAAGCTCGGGCGTAGAGCTTTACTCATGATGTCATCCCAATATCCAACAGGCAAGGATAATAACAAACATATAAAAGAGAAAGCAATAAGAGAACAAATACGTAAACGAGAAGAAAAAAAGAAAACGAAGATAACGCTCTTCGTAAAACCCTAAGTTAAGCTCGACTCTCGCATGGAGAAAATAGTCCCCAGCAGAGTCGCCATCTGTCGCACCTATAAAAATCATTTGAACATACGACCCTCACGCTAAAGGTGCGGAATGCGGTTCAAAAGAGTCGCCACCGAAATTTATTTACCCCAAAGAAATGGGAAAGGAAAATATCGAGAAAACCTTTTAAAACAAAAGGACAAGAACATGGTCATCGCAACCAATGTTTCGGGTTTGGGATTCGATTACGCAAGGGGAAGGTATTAACACCCCTCACATCTACTGTACTCAACAAGGAGCTCTTAGTACAGTTTGTAATGGGCGTTATCTAAGATTGTTTATTTTTTTCTCAATGATAAATGCGAAACGGTATGATAAAAGGGATAATGATGCTAGGGAGGAAATGAGTTGTTTTAGGTTATGGTGCTTGATAAGGATTAGGGACCTTGTGCCTACGTATGCTCATTCAGACGATAATGAGAAATCAGAGCTCTCGTAGTTTGACTACTGTCACAACTGCAAAAATAAGGTGCCGGCAAAACAAAAGAGTCACCACCTTTCGTTATTTATCCCACGGAAAGGGAAAGGAAACGATCGGAAAAAACCTGACGAAAAGGTATAAGACAAGGTCATCGCAACCAATGTTTGGATTCGGGAGTCGGTTACGCAAGGGGAAGGTATTAGCACCTCTCATGTCCATTGTACTCAACAGGATCCACGCTTGTTGTGTTTATCTGACAGGTTGGTTTAACTATCTACCTATCAAGGCTGGCTCAAAAGAAAAGAAACTGACTCGGCAAAGCGTCGCGCTCCGTGCCTACGTATTCTCGTCAGAGAACGAGAAATCAGAGTCAACGTAGTTCGGCTAACTACGGGTAACAGATGGGGGAAGGTAGCTCGCCAATACGTCAGTATTGTGCCTACGTACTCTCAACAAGTGTGAGAGATCGGAGCTTACGTAGTTCAGGATAACTACGGGTAGACAGGGTGTTCTCGATCACATAGGGGTGAGAGAAAGGATTGACGATACTAGCATACGCATTCCAGCAGTTAGGTGTATTGCTGCTCAACCATTGGAGACTTAGGCGTTACCTGTTTGCGGTAGAACGGACGTAGTATGTCGGGGTTTAAAGGTAAGGGAACCTATGGGAGCTAGAACTACGGTCTGGTCTTAATTGCGCTAGGGCAAGAAAAAGAGAAATTAGTCGTTAGTGGGAAAGTCTCGATCGTACGACAGCGAGAGAATAGAGAAGTTAGTTGTTAGTGTGCTCGCTAGGATATCACATCCTATGCCTACATATTCTCGTATGGTACGAGAAATTAGAGCAGCTGTAGTTCAGCTAACTACAGAAAAGGGGGGAAAAGTGAGCTCGCTAGGATTATCGCAATCCTATGCGTACGTACTCTCGTCTGGTACGAGAGATAAGAGCAAACGTAGTTCGGCGCATGCGGAAAACAAGTCTCGATTGCACAGGGGCAAGAGAAGGGGTCTCAATCGCCTGAATGCGAGAGAAAAGGGTTTCGATCGCGCGGGGGCGAGAACAAAGAGGAAGCAGGCCTAACACGCCTAAACGGGAAGGAACTCGGGACACACACGCAAGAACCTAAGGCGCGGGAGCGAATGCGTCGTATATCACCCAAAGGGCGCTAAACTAAACACTCTAGACGATTGAGGGGAAGCTGCTCAATTGTCATTTCCTACGTATCTAACGCTACAGCTCACAACACTCGATGGTTGCACAAAGACTTGAATAAGAAAGATGCTATCGAATAAAGAGGTTTCGTTGGCCCTCGTCATTGTGCGCAAGCTCCATTCCAATCTTCTCCTCTCTGGATCCTTGATGATGACGTTTCGAATCAGAACCAATGTAACGCTAAACCGTCATGGTTCAATTTATAAGAGAAATCAAACTCTAAGAGGTAGCGTATTGATATCCGTCTCAAAGACAAGATAGAGAAATGATATTGAGAATCATTCTCCAATTGAATCATGTCACACGGCCAGGACAGAATAAAATCAAAGTAAAATCAGATGGCAGAAGAGAAATGAGGAGAAAAATCCAATAACAAATGGAAATAATATTCTACTCCTAAAAATGGCGATAAACTCCTAATAGAAAACTCTCAAGAAATTACAAGTAAATTTGCATATAGAAAATAAAAATGAAAATTCTATCATATGCATAATATTCTATAAAACTATAATTTCCTAAAAGAAAAAATAGAAAATAGTACTAAAATCTATTACAAAGCAATATCCCAATACAAAAACAAAAATCAAAAGAAAATAAAGGGAAAGGGGTTACAGCAACCAAACAGGGGGTAATAGTTCAGCAGAAAAACAGTTGGCCCTGAGCCCACAACACAACAGCGAAGAAACACAAAAAAAAGGAAACGGGGGGTGCGTTACGGAAAACGGAGGGTGTAAGTCCAGAAATTGAAGCAAGCTGGGCCCAACGGCCCACTAACCAAACAAGGCCACCTCACCTTCCTCTAGATTTCATCTTTAGCGAACCCTAGTCTCTCTTCCTCAGATTCGCCGCCGATGCTGACCCCTTCCTCAACCTCCATTGCCGTCCCAACTTCTCTCTGTCTGTGCCTTGCTTCTTTCTCCCTAAACTCCCAAATCAAACTCATAAACCAAATCTCCAGTCCTCAAATTTCCCTTCCTCAAATATCACGCCTTCATTCTTCAACTTCCTCCGTTCAACCTTTTCTCCCGTTTAAACAAACAAATGGATGTGTTCGTTGAAGATCCAAAGAAAATGCTTACGCAGATGATTGAAGGTATGACAATCTGGAGATGCATGTTGGATGCGAAGTTTATTGATGGATCTAGAAGTGTGTGGTTGCGAAGGAGTTTGAAGATCTTGTTCATTGCTTGTCTGTGGATGTTGATAGGTTGTCGAAGCTTCGTTCACGAAGAACTGCTGAAGTCGGTTGAAGGCTGGTGGATCCGGAGATCTGAAGTTGCATGGATCTTGGACGAAGATTGATGGATAAAGATGTTGAAGGAATTCACAGATCGCGTTAGATTTGTTGTCGATCTTCATGAAGATGAGAAGAACTGGGAAACGAGTTACATATGAGAAGGTTCTGGATGAAGTTCGTATGGAGATGATGAAGATCTAAAAAAAAGGATGAAGGTCTTGAAACGGTTACAAACATGATGAAGATTGTTGAATCTGGAGAATATGTTGATGAAGATCTTGAAGGATCTTCGAGCGATTTCTGGAAACGATGGTGGCCATGGATGAACATCTTGATGGATATGGAAATAATCGCTGGAAAAAGATGAACAAGTGATGAAGGTTCTTGGATTTCTGGAGAAGCGATTGATGAACTTGATGAATTCTGGAGGTTTCTGGGGAAGTACGAAGAACACGGTGAGTTCTTGAATGGCGATTTGGAAGATCTGGAAAAATGAATGGAGGAACACGATGAATTTCTTGAGGTTTTCTGGAAAACATATGAAGATCATCATGAATATGATGAATTTCTGGAGAACGGATGATGTTTCCGGCGGGTACTTGAGTTTTCCGGTGATGGTTACCGGCGGGTACTTGAGTTTTCCGGTGATGGTTACCTGCCGGTTTTGGCCGTGAGGGATTTCGCCGGCGACAAGTTCCGGTGTTGGCATGTGGTATCTGAGAATGCGCCACCTAGCAAGCGACGTGGCGACGTCTGGGAGAGAGTGGGGATGAGTGGGAAATGTGGCCAGGTGGGAGAGCGAAACGAGGCGCGTAGTGGGGTCAGAGGGGGAGTGAGGTGTCATCCAGAGGAGAGAGAGAGAGGGAGACTCTTATAGGACGACAAGTGTCGTGGAGTGGACTGGGCCTGCGAAATCAGGACAACTGGCCCACAAAAGGACGAAAATGAACTTTAATTCTGACTCCATTAACTTCAATTAATGACTATTCAATTAATGACTAATTAGTGAGACTGAAATGACTTTGGCAGATTAATGACTAATGATAAACGAAAATTAATATCAATTAGTGGAAAAGAAACAATTAAAGTCTTGGTTAAAGAATTGATTATTAACTAAACTAAAATTAAAGATATTCTAATTAAATCCTATCTCAATTAAAACTAACTAATTAACATCTAGTCAATTAAAACCTAATAAAATCTTAAAGAATTAAATCTAAAACCTAATATGCTCTAAAACAAATCAATTATTCTAAAAAGAATTAACATCTATTAATTTCTAAAACAAATCAATTATTCTAAAAAGAATTAACATCTATTAATTTCTAAAAAGAGTTAGATCTAGAAAATAAAACCTATTATATTCTAAACAAATCAAATAATTTCTAGAAATCAATTAAAATCTATATTATTTGAAATCTACTAAACTCAAAAGAAGTTCTAGAAATCAATATTCTACTACACTCTAAAAAATAGAAAAAGAAATAAAAGCCTATTAAACTCTAATATCTAAAAATAGAAAATAAAGGATAGAAGTTATCTAGCAACTATTTCTATGCTAAAATTTAATGAAATAAACTCTAAAAAATTGCTAATAATTCCATGAGGAAAAAACAATGAACATCAATTAAATCAGCGAGCAAAACTGCGAGAACGCAACGAGATAACCTGTAAAAATACGGACACCGAAATATCCTCAAAAACAACAGCAAAAGCTGAAAACACTGGGAGGAGCACCACTCCCAAAATAAATCTCCATACTCAAAATGGTTTGAACTGTCTGAAGCGTGAGAAGAGGGCTGTAATCCCGATAAAATCAATCTGGCTGAAAAATGCAATGTACGCGGTATGCAAATGCAAAATGAAATGAAACATAAGCCAAATTGCGAGAAACGGTCGGACAAATTTTGGGGTGCAACAGCTGTCCCTATTCAAACGGCTTGGACCTGAAGGGTTGAAGAGCGAACGACTTTCAAACATTCAAAGGTAGAAGACGGTTGAATACCAAAGAAACCCGGAAATTTGCCAACCTGCAGAAATAAACTGCAAAACTGATTGGGAACGAACATCCAGAAAACTGAATACAGTTGCACGACAATAAATTGACTGCTCATCAGATACAGAACACTTGACTTCATCGTCAGTCATCTATGTAACGCCACAGACATCGAACCCATGGGCCGGATCAACATGCACTTGATCCTTTCCCTTTGTCAGAAAGAGAAACAATACCCACGTCGTCCAAAAGTAGACGGGAAGTCACTGCTGAAAGCTGGATCAAAATGCACTTGATCCTTTCCCTTCGTCAGAAAGAAACAATACTCACATCGTCTAAGGAAAGACGGGAAGACACCATACGTTCAAATCGTCTACGGCTAGACAGGGAGAAGAACTTGTCCGAAGAATCACATCGTCCATAGGAATCGACGGAGAGAAAGATCAAATCAATGATTACGTCAACGAACGTCGCAACTATTCAGCAAACTTCTGAATCTTTCGTCCATAGGAATTGATGAAGAGGAAATATATTCAAAGGGCCACATCATCAATAGTGATTGACAGAAAGAGAATCATCTTCAAATAGCCATATCGTCAATAGGAATTGACAACGAGGAAATCAAACATTCTTCAGAAAGCCACGACATCAATATGAATTGACGGCACGAAAACCTTCTTAGAACAACATCTCATCCAATAAACTGAAGTAAAACCATATCCGACACCCATATCATCTAAGGATAGACGGAGAGTAAACCATATCTGAAGTTCGTCTTGAAATCTCGCATCGTCCAAGGATAGACGGAGAGAAAACCATATCCAAAATCCAAATCATTGAATGCTGAACAAACATGGAAGATTGTATTCACAACTCACTTCGTCTAAGGATAGACGGTAAGAAGACTTGCTGGGGAAACACATCATTAATAGAGATTAACAGAGAGAGAATCTGCTCGGAGATACACATCGTTAATAGAGATTAACGGTAAAAGAATCTGTCGACATCAGAGGACTGATGGACAAAGGAACTCTGCTTGGGGTTGTCATCATCAGAGGACAAAGCATAACCGTCGTATGATCTGAAACCCGAGAGAAAGTAAGCTGATGAGCTGCCTGAACACAACTGTTGGATAAATGCCCCTGTATCGATCGCAGGGTGATTCACGTTGCCACAGAAGGCTAATAACAAACTGGCTTATGCTTCGTATGCATATGCGTATGTTTGAATTTTTCTATGGCGTAATGCTCCATACGATGGAAATGCTACGCCTTTGAGGATGAAATGCAAATATGATGCAAAAATGTTGATATATACAAAGATGTAAATGCAGGCTCGGGCTGCTGGAGAAAAGCTGTACACAGGATGACCATTCCGGCAAAATAAATGCTAAAAAGGTGAAGCCAACTCCGCTGGGGATATCCGGGTATCACAAAACTACTCTAGCAAAATAAATGCTGGAAAGGTGAGACCGACTTCGCTGGTGATTCGGGAGAACTATCAAGTAACTCTGCTCCGGGGATTCAGGAATCACCCTGGACGGACAAACTCTGCTGAGGAATGATAACGCGAAATTGTATATATAAAATGACATGTGTTTTAACTAATATTTGACTGGTTTCACTCCGAATTCGGGGCATTCCATGCTATTTGTCTAAGTACTATGCAGGTATTCGAAGAACATGTCCAAGCAAAGCAATATGAAGAAAAGGAGCAAAAACAGGTGAAAAACAGATGAGAAACCAAGAGAAAAACAGCAGATACGAGTTCTACTGATGTGACGACCGTCACATGGCCGTTATGCTCATCACGCGTGTGACGACCGTCACACATCCATGACGACCGTCATGCACCCAGAACGTGCAGAATGAGGTCACGTGCTAAAATTTCCCCTCAAAGACCAAAAGTGTGACCTCTAACTCCTACTTTTCTGCCTCAAACCCACTTCCTGAAGGAATAACCGTTAGATACTCTCTCTCTATAAAAGGAAGAGGTTGGGACCTGAAAAGGGGAGCCGCATTCAAGACAACGAAGTGCTGCCAATTTATCTCCAGAGCAACTTTACTTTCCTGATATTCTTATTTGTTTCTCTTTTCCTTCTCTGTATTCCTTGGGTATTTTGTACTTTCCATTTTTTTTGTACGATCAATTGGCACAAAGACCAGAATCCTGTCGACATTGTGGAGGATCTGCCCAAAAGCCAATTGGGATCTTCACAGGTTTTTATTTTAATCGTAATTGCAATTTTCATTATGATGTATGTTCTTAATTACTGCTTTTATTTATGTATTATCATTTCTTCCCCCATGTCTAGCTAAATTACCGTAATCGATATGTAATAATAATTCGGACGGGATTTGATAAAAATTGGCGTAATCTTTCTCTTTTCAAAACTCAGTTATGGTTTTAGTTTTTAATTTAAATTTCTAAGTAACCGTTCGTCGCGACAGCGAGAACTTATTTAAAAATAGTTTTGCCACGACAGTGGGAAATTAACTAAGGTACGAACCAACAAGCGGCAGCTGCGGCTAAGACCGGATAGTAAAAACTAGGCATTCGATTTAAAAACAGCGAAAGCGCTTTAAAAAGGATTAGAACTTAGAGATCTTCAAAAAGTAACTTTAACCCCGAACGGGATAGCGACAACATACGTTCCGCCTTAGAGTTGCAACTAGCGTCAACAACCATCGTGAGACAAAAGTCTTTAGATCACTATTTTCTTCTTAAACTAAGTTTGAAAACACTTAATACGCCAGCAATTTGTCGAATCCCCGAAGAACAAAATTATTGCATATCGATTCGTAAATTCATATCTTAAGTAAAAGCTTTAGTTCCCTTTAGTTTACGCATTTATTCTGCTATTATTCAACTTAAAACCTTACCGACCTAGCTAAACACCGTAACACCCGATAATACTAGATTGATTACGAGTCCCTGTGGGATCGATATCTATTATTATTACGCGATAGACTGTGCACTTGCAGTTAGATTTGTTAGACATAGAAAGTCATGATCAAGTTTTTGGCGCCGTTGCCGGGGACCCGTTTAGTCAATAGTGTAATCTTTTGTTACACAGTATAGACTAGGTTAACAATTCTCTCTCCCTCTACTCGTTCTTCGATTGTATGCCAAGTACTCGCTCACAAGGCGAAATCTTACAACCTACAATCTCCGAACTAGAGCGCTTCTTACATCTAAGAAGGTGCATCGTCGAATATCAACGAAGACACAACATTCCTGATCTTCTAGCTCATCCTCCTGTTGAAGAAGCAAAGATGGCTGAAGGACCTCAGAACAAACCGCTGAAGACATACGCTACACCCTCTCAGATGGAGCCTCGAAGTAGCATAGCTGCCCCAACTATCAATCAAACCGATTTCGAACTAAAACCGTCATTGCTGTCAGCTGTACAACAAAATCAATTCTCAAGAAATACGATTGAGGATCCAAATGAACACTTAACGAAGTTTGTACAATACGCGGACACAGTGAAGGCAAATGGAGTAACTCCAGATGCAATAAGACTTCGTCTTTTCCCTTTCTCTCTTAGAGATAGAGCGTGGACGTGGTTACAATCCTTACCATCCAACTCCGTTACTACATGGGGACAGTTGAAGAACGTTTTCTTAGCAAGATACTTTCCACCAAGCAAAACTGCTATGCTTAGAGCCCAAATCAACAGATTTCGACAAAAAGATACTGAATCTCTCTACGAAGCGTGGGAAAGGTTCAAAGATATGATGATAACATGTCCTCACCACGATTTAGAAGACTGGGTGACGATCCATACTTTATATAATGGGCTTCTGTATAACACCAGATTAACGGTAGATGCCGCCGCGGGCGATGCACTTATGGATAAGCCATACGACAAAGCCTATCAACTAATCAAAAACATGTCTCAGAACCACTGCCAATGGGGAGGTGAACGCATTCCAGCAGAGAAACCCGCAGCGAAAGGTGGGATGTACGAGATCAGCAGCCTTGAAAAGTTCAACGCTAAAGTAGATGCTCTAGCACAGAAAATCGACAGTCTGACCGTTAACCCAACTGCAACTGTCACTGCTGTAACTCCAAACTGCGAGTTATGCGGAATCGCCACTCATAATGCGCCCGAGTGCCCATTGTTGGCCGGAATCCCACCAGACCAAGTAAATTACGCTCAAGGAAATCCTTACACAAATACTTACAACCCAGGATGGAGGAACCACCCAAACTTTTCCTACAAGAACGATAATGCCTTGCAAGCACCAGGTGCTCTGCCAGGATATCAGAAACCAGCCGCTGCTGCCCAGACTGCCCCTAGGAAATCAAACCTCGAGTTGATGATGGAAAAATTCATAGCTACTCAAGCTCAAACAAACAAAGAATTCCTAAATCAAAACATAGACACTAGCGAGCAAATTAAACAGCTGACTGGAAAAGTAGACGCTTTAGCCACCCACAACAAAATGCTCGAAACGCAGATATCACAAGTGGCTCAACAACAAGCCTCTGCAGCTGCCCTAGCTGGAACATTTCCGGGCCAACCCGAACCTAATCCGAAAGGTCACGCAAACACTGTTATATTGAGAAGTGGAAAAGAATTGGAAGGCCCAATAGATCCTAGGAACGAAGATTTAGTAATGCAACAGAAATCCGATAAGCCAACCGAAAAGGAGTCTGAAACAGAAAAGAAGGAATGTGACGAGCAGAAGGCCGCCAAAGATGAAAACTCATATGTGCCTCCAGCGCCATATAAACCACCTATCCCTTATCCTCAAAGATTAATAAACTCCAAAACTTCAGGACAATTTAAGAAATTTGTTGAACTTCTGAAACAACTAAACATCACTATTCCTTTCACAGAAGCGATAACTTAAATGCCGTCATACGCTAAGTTTCTTAAAGAAATCTTGTCTAATAAAAGGAAAATAGAGGATAACGAGACAGTGACACTTACTGCCGAATGTAGCGCAATCATTCAAAACCACATGCCTACTAAACTAAAAGACCCAGGTAGTTTCTCCATACCCTGCGTCATAAGAAAGTTCGTTATAGACAAAGCTCTATGCGATCTAGGAGCCAGTATAAGCGTCATGCCTTTATCTATATGCAAAAAGCTGAATATGGGAGAACTAAGACCAACTAAAATGTCTGTGCTGACCGATCAGTCAAATACCCCGTCGGTATACTGGAAAACGTTCCAGTACGCATAGGATAATTCTATATCCCAACCGACTTCATAATCATGGACATCAAAGAGGACTCTGTTACCCCAATTATCCTAGGAAGACCGTTCCTAGCTACAGCCGAAGCTATTATAGACGTAAAGAAAGGAAGGCTAACATTCGAAGTAGGAGAAGAAAAGATAGAGTTCATCCTTACTAAATTCTTGAAGGCACCGGCCATCGATGACACATGCTATATAGTAGATGTCATTGACGAATGCATACGAGAATTAGAAAAGGAGGAAACTACATATTCTGAAATCATGAAAATCCCGATCCCTGCTATTCATGAAGACGACAACTAGCATGCACCATACAAAGATGATAGTCTGAGCGAGATCTTAGCACTCACTCCAAATCACATGCCAGGTCCGAAAAACCCAGCTTTAGAACTTAAAGAGCTACCTAAAACTCTCAGGTACAAATTCCTAGATACAGAATTCAAAAGACCAGTAATAGTAAACGCTAATTTAGGACAATCAGAAACTGAGCGATTGTTAGAAGTCCTAAGGAGATACCCAACTGCGTTAGGCTATAATATAAGCGATCTAAAAGGCATAAGTCCCTCCATCTGTATGCTCCATATCATGCTGGAGGAAGACTGCAAAATTTCAAGAGAACATCAGAGAAGGATAAACCCGATCCTAAGCACTGTAGTCAAAGACGAGGTGAAAAAGCTACTAGACGCAGGAATCATATACCCAATCTCCGACAGCCAATGGGTCAGCCCAGTACACGTAGTACCCAAGAAAGGAGGCGTTACTGTAGTGAAGAATGCAAAAGGAGAATCGATAACCCAAAGAGTTGTGACCGGAAACAGGATGTGTATCGACTACAGAAAACTGAACAAGGCGACTCGGAAAGATCACTTCCCTTTACCATTCATAGACCAAATGTTGGAAAGACTAGCGAAACATTCATACTTCTGCTATCTAGATGGTTATTCAGGATTCTTTCAAATCCCTATTCACCCCGATGACCAGGAAAAGACAACATTCACCTGTCCTTATGGTACTTTTGCCTACCGCCGAGTGCCGTTCGGACTATGCAATGCTCCAGCAACCTTTCAAAGATGCATGATGGCAATCTTCACAGATTTCATAGATGACATCATGGAAGTGTTCATGGATGACTTCTCTGTATGCGGACAAAGCTTCGAAAGCTGCCTGTCGAATTTAGAAATGGTACTCAAAAGATGCGCCAAAGTGAACCTTGTCCTTAATTGGGAAAAATGCCATTTCATGGTCCGACAAGGCATTGTTTTAGGACACGTCATCTCTGAAAAGGGGATCGAAGTTGACAAAGATAAAATAGAGATCATAAAGGATCTCCAACCTCCGAAAACCGTACGAGAAATACGAAGTTTCTTAGGACACGCTGGATTCTACCGAAGATTTATAAAGGATTTCTCGAAAATCACAAAACCTCTTACAGGTTTGTTAATAAAAGATGCCGAGTTCATCTTCGACAAAGAATGCTTAGAAGCATTCGAAACTCTAAAGTCAGCACTTATCACCGCACCAATCATGCAACCCCCATATTGGTGACTACCATTCGAAATCATGTGCGATGCGAGTGATTACACCGTAGGCGCAGTTCTAGGACAAAGGAAGGACAAGAAGCTTCACGCTATCTACTACGCCAGTAGAACATTAGACCCTGCCCAAATGAACTACGCCACAACAGAAAAGGAACTCTTAGCAGTCGTGTTCGCTCTTGACAAATTTCGTTCCTACTTGGTAGGAGCCAAAATAATCATATACACAGACCACGCTGCCATTAGGTACCTAATAAGCAAAAAGGACGCCAAACCCAGATTATTGAGATGAATCCTATTATTACAAGAGTTCGACTTAGAAATTAAAGATAAGAAGGGGACCGAGAATGTAGTTGCAGACACTTATCCCGTATAGAGGGCATAAAACAAGAACCAGTGCCCATCAATGACGACTTTCCCTACGAACGTCTGATAGCCAAATTGGAAAGCGATATGTCTAACTCTACTTCGGAAGAACCGGAACTGGAAAAAGCCGTGGAAGCTGTCTATGCCCAAGCCACTTTGCCGTGGTTTGCCGACATCGTTAATTACCTGGCCCCAGGCGTGCTTCCACCGGACCTGACTTATCAACAAAAGAAGAAATTCTTCCATGACTTAAAGCACTACTACTGGGACGAACCTCTACTCTTTAGACGAGGCGCCGACAACTTATACCATCGTTGTGTCCCAAAGGAAGAAATATAAGACATCATCACCCAATGCATTCAGCACCATATGGTGGTCATGCTAGCACCTCAAAGACGTGTGCTAAAATTCTACAATCTGGCCTATTTTGGCCCAGTCTCTGGAAGGACGTCCATATCGCTGTACTAAAATGCGACCGGTGCCAACGCACTGGCAACATCTCACGACGCGATGAAATGCCTCAGAGAGGAATTTTGGAAGTAGAAATCTTTGACGTCTGGGGAATCGACTTCATGGGACCTTTCTCATCTTCTTTTGGAAATAAATATATACTCGTCGCTGTCGACTATGTATCGAAATGGATAGAGGCCGTTGCCTCTCCAACAAATGACACGCGAGTAGTCGTTAAACTCTTTAAAAACGTAATCTTTCCAAGATTTGGTGTGCCCAGGTTCGTCATTAGTGACGGTGGTTCGCACTTCATATCGCGAATCTTTGACAAACTCCTCTCCAAATACGGAGTCAAACACTGCGTAGCCACACCGTATCATCCACAAACTAGTGGACAAGTGGAGGTTTCGAACAGGGAAATAAAGCAAATTTTAGAAAATACTGTCGCAACCTCCCGGAAAGATTGGTCCTCAAAGCTGAACGAAGCTTTATGGGCTTATAGGACCGCCTTTAAGACACCGATAGGTACCACACCATTCAAACTAGTCTACGGAAAATCATGCCACCTGCCAGTAGAGTTAGAGCATAAAGCCTTCTGGGCTATTAAGACACTAAACTTCAACTACACTGCGGCAGGCGAAAAGCGAATCTTGAACCTTCATGAATTGGAAGAGCTAAGATTAGACGTGTACGAGAATGCACACATCTACAAAGAAAGGACCAAGAAATGGCATGATAAACGTTCAATCCGGAAGCAATTCAGAGTGGGAGACATCGTGCTCCTATTCAACTCCAGATTGAAACTATTCCCTGGAAAACTAAAATCTAGATCGTCTGGACCTTTTGAGGTCACCAAAGTCCTTAAGAGTGGAGCTGTTGAAGTCAAGAATCAAATCAACGCACCGTTTATAGTAAACGGACAACGTTTGAAACATTATAATCAAAGTGAACACAACGACCACGTGAGCAATGTGAAATTGCTCGAGATTCCCGAATAGCTTATATCCAATCTATCGTCAGGCTTCTGACGTTAAAGACAGTGCTGATTGGGAGGCAACCCAAATTTTTCCATATTTTCCTTCTAAATTTATTAAAACTATTCTTTTTGTTAATTTATGATTTTCTATAAATTTCTATTATCTTATTTTCCAATATTTATATTTATTTTATATTTTTCTCTTTTATCACTCTTTATTTCTTAAAAATATGATCTGAGTGAATGTGATTTTTTCCAGGATTTTAAAAGTCATTCTACTTTTCTTCCGTTTTATCCGACTAACGAGTATGGCCGACATCGATGTTACGACTGTTGTGTTTAGAGGACGAGCTCATCAGGCCATATTCGAGGCACTGACTCAAAGAAACTTTGCTTCGACTCTGTACTACGATACACCCACCATGGACAAGCTAGGAATCCAGGATAGCATTCAGTACTTATTTTACCAATTAGGCTGGGAGCAAACTGCTCTAATGACCCGATTGGATACCTTCTGCGAACTGACATTCGAGTTCCTTAGCTCCCTAAGTTACTCACCTGAATATGGCTTTGGATCCACTAAAGAGCTAATAACCTTTAGAATGTTTGGAATAGACCAAACACACAACCGTACCATGTTAGCTAACATCCTAGGTTTCCCTAGCGGACCTTTTGTGTTTACCACCACTGAAGAGGATATTGATCTCGAATTAGACCAATTATGGGGTCCATCACTGGAAACTATCACCCAGAACCGAACGACATGCACAACAACGAGATACACAATCCAGCCTTCCGCTATTTCCATAGGATATTAGCCCATACCCTTTTTGGTAAGGAGGAAAACATCACAACAGTCTCAAAGGACGAGCTGTTCATCCTTTTCTGCGCTTCACAAGGCCGCCCTGTAAATGCTGTCCCTTTTATGATGAGGGCATTTACACGCCTAAATCAGGATCCGCACTCACCCATTTTAATAGGAGGCCTAGTCACCATGATCGCCCATGAAATTGGCCTGAGGTACTACCTGAACAAAGCCGTTCGTTTCGGCAACCTCAGAGCAATGGACATCCAGTTCTGCTTCAACAGACGCATTCTAGGTACCCTAGGACCAGGAGCCTACGAATACCTCATAGCTGATCAACCTGTCCACCTTTTCACATTTCCCAACCATGAGCTAACCAGTATCCATAATAAAGACAATTGGCTTTATGAATTGGACGAGCCTATGGGACCTCCATCACCTCATTCCACACCCCAGGCTTATATGTATGACAGTGATCAAATCTCAGAAGCACATGACTATTTGTACTACCAAGATTATGAGTCCGAAGTGGAGATCGATCCTGAGACCACTCCTAACTACCATAATTTTCCTGACCCCACGCCTGAACAAAACACAGACAAGCTAGACTCTGTTCTAAGAACTGTAGACGACCTCAAGCTGGAAGTAACCACTATCAAAGATGAATTAACGCAGCTTCACATGGATTTCGTTACCTTCATGGACTTGGTTAGCGACCAATTTAATGACGTTGTTCAGCAGGTCAACAATTTGAAGAAACCAACGGAGTAATATTTTAGTTTTCGCTTTAATTTAAGTTTACTGCATTTTACATTGTTTTACTTTAGTTCATTTTGCAATTGTTTCCTCGTTTTGGATATTGTATCACCTTAAACTCATTTTTCGATTTAATGTTATTTTCATTTCAGTATTCCCCTTAATTATGTTTCCTGTTAATTTCTATTTTGTCATTAGTCCATCATAAGTCAAAATACCATATTCTCCACTGTTAAAACGCCCCACAAGCAAAATTCTGCAATTCTGCAGACTTTGCTTCTGTGACGGTTGTCATGCGTGTTACGACCGTCACACATCCCTGACGGTCGTCACGCAGTAAAAACCCCAATTCTGTCTAAAACAGAGTTGCGCCCCTCTCCACTTCCTCTCCCCTAATTCCCCACTATCCCAATATTAAAACCCACTCAAAACCCTCCGAATCCCCCATAAAACCTCCACCATTTCCAACCTCCAATTCACCCTTATATATTACCCTCTGCATTCCCTTACCTCACCATTCTCTGAAACCCCATATTCTCAAACCTCTGCACTTCTATCACCAAAAATGGCCAGCCAAACCAGTGCAAACCCCGATTTGAGCAACATCACCTTCCGAGAAGGAGAGGCCGGCGAACGGCAGCAGACCAACTTCCTGGCATTCCATCAACGGTCGCTTCAACCGACCCGGTATGCTCACTTGGATTCTCTGACGAAACTCGGGATTCTCGACGGTGTCACTTGGATGTTGCAGAGAGCCGGCATCTGGCATCTCTTCACCAATCCCCAACCCACATACGAGCAACTCACTCTGGAGTTTCTCAGCTCTTTCGCATACACAATATCATCCGGCGATACCAACCAACTTCACGGCGCCGTCTGCTTTCGTCTGTTCGGCACTGAATATCAGGTCCCCCAGGACCGCATCACCGTCATTCTACAATTAACTCACAGCGACGATGCTTACCGCCGCATCTCTGATCAGTTCTACCAAGAGGCCTTCCCTCTCTGGAACCGACTGACCGGAACCACTCCAGACAGTTGGGACACGGTGAACACCACTCATATCCACAACCCAACTATCCGCTACTTCCACCGTGTGTTGAGCAACACAATATTTGCTCGTGACAGTAACCATAAGGTCAACTCGAAGGAGCTGTTTTTCCTCCGCTGCGTGTTCGCTTTGGAACCGGTTAACGCCGCCCCGTTTCTCTTGGCTCACATTCAAGCCAATTGTAACCGTGGCTCTAAACCTTTCTATTTCGGTGGCATCATCACATCCATCGCCATAGGCCTCGGTCTTGGCGACCGCCTCCAGACACTCCGCCAGATGCCTCCTGTATTTCTGGACACCGACCACTGCCGCGCCTCCCACCTCATCAAGGCCCGCCGTGATGGGAGATATCATCCTGTAGTGCGAGGCCGCACTATCCAGAGCATCATCATGCCTTCACACACCCGGATGCATCCAGAGGACAGAGTCAACTGGCTCTTTGATACCACTGCCCCTGCTGCCCCAACACAGGATAATATCCAAGATCCCAGGGACGAAGTTCAAGAGGAGCTAGACAGAGCCGACCATCCTGAGCCATCACAAGCAGCTGCTGCCGCATGCCCTTCTACGCGCCGCCGCCCCCGTCCTGCTACTGATGACACATCCGAGGCCCTCCTCTGCTGCATCGAGCAACAAAACCAGATGATGCTTATGATGGAGCAGCAGAACTGAAGGGCTGAGGAATTTGAAGCATGGCAGAGAGAGCAAATGGGTCAAATTCAGCAATCTTTGCAGATGATGCACAATATCCATTCTGGCATGGCCGATGAGATGGCACACCTCACTGTGCGAGTCGACGGCCTCCGTGATTACATATTCCACACCGGAGCTCTGAACCTCGCCGCACGAGATGCCCCTGCCAGAGGTCGAGGAAGAGATCGAGGACGAGGACGGGAATAGTAGTATTTTTCATTTTTGTCATTTTTGTTGTTTTTTCTTTATTTCCTTTGTATTCCTCCCTTCCGCATTCTTTCAAATCAGTGAGGACACTGATTGAGATAGTGTGGGAGCGGACCGTTATTTCCCTTTTTCATGCTATTTCCCATTTCCCATTGTACTTTATCTTTCGAATTCTCAATTTAAAGAATTTTAATTTTCGGCAAATAAGCTCTTATATATATATATATATATATATATATATATATATATATATATATATATATATATATATATATATATATATATATATATATATATATATATATATATATATCTCCGTTACGTGAACTCCCTGCGTTTCATATGACTATACAAAGAAATTTTTAAACTCCTTGCCTCAAAGCATCACGAGGACACGCCAAAGTTCAATCAAGTATGGAAATCCCGAGAAGAAAATTCTAACAATTCCATTACCGTCCTGACACCTTAGACCTCCTGTTTATGCGAGTCCGTTTCACTACCTACACGTACCGAAGCTTCAAGCTCCTACTCAAACGTAGCCCCCAGTAGTTTATACAAGCAGTCAACACCATCCTAAAAGCTTCTAAGCAATGAAACCTATGCAAATAAGTGTGTGATCTCTAGTCCAAAATGAAAAATCATGAAGAAGAAAAGCCATATAGCCCGAGTGTAAAAACATGTTCCTTCTAAGTTAGGTGCTCCTCACCCGAGCATTTAGCCCAACGGTACAGAAAGTCTTTGGAAATCAATAGCATAAGCTTATGTGCAAAGAAGAATCGAAATAGAAAAGAGATCATAGCCACTAACAGGTTGACTTGCCATGAAAGTATATGGATAACAGGCTTAATGTGATTGCGCCAGAACAAACCGGGTAAAACTTGTTGAAAGGAACTTGACGCCGAGCTGCAGTAGCATGATTGGAACTGGCTTGCATAAAAGGGAGGCCTTCGAAGACTTACAACTCAGTGTCACCACCGTATGCGCTTTATTTCAATTTAAGGCCCGGCCTTCCTAACTTATGATTTGAAAAACCTTTTGGAAAGGAGAAGCGTGCCGCGTGTTTGCCACATTTTCAATTTTTCCCAACTTTTACTTGAGGACAAGTAAAGATTCAAGTTTAGGGGAGTTTGACAACGCGAAATTGTATATATAAAATGACATGTGTTTAACTAATATTTGACTGGTTTCACTCTGAATTCGGGGCATTCCATGCTATTTGTCTAAGTACTATGCAGGTATTCGAAGAACATGTCCAAGCAAAGCAATATGAAGAAAAGGAGCAAAAACAAGTGAAAAATAGATGAAAAACCAAGAGAAAAACAACAGATACGAGTTCTACTGATGTGACGACCGTCACATGGCCATTACGCTCGTCACGCGTGTGACGACCGTCACACATCCATGACGACCGTCATGCACCCAGAACGTGCAGAATGAGGTCACGTGCTAAAATTTCCCCTCAAAGACCAAAAGTGTGACCACTAACTCCTACTTTTCTGCCTCAAACCCACTTCCTGAAGGAATAACCGTTGGATACTCTCTCTCTATAAAAGGAAGAGGTTGGGACCTGAAAAGGGGAGCCGCATTCAAGACAACGAAGTGCTGCCAATTTATCTTCAGAGCAACTTTACTTTCCTGATATTCTTATTTGTTTCTCTTTTCCTTCTCTGTATTCCTTGGGTATTTTGTACTTTCCATTTTTCTTGTACGATCAATTGGCACAAAGACCAGAATCCTGCTAACATTGTGGAGGATCTGCCCAAAAGCCAATTGGGATCTTCACAGGTTTTTATTTTAATCGTAATTGCAATTTTCATTATGATGTATGTTCTTAATTACTGCTTTTATTTATGTATTATCATTTCTTCCCCCATGTCTAGCTAAATTACCGTAATCGATATGTAATAATAATTCGGACGGGATTTGATAAAAATTGGCGTAATCTTTCTCTTTTCAAAACTCAGTTATGGTTTTAGTTTTTAATTTAAATTTCTAAGTAATCGTTCGTCGCGACAGCGAGAACTTATTTAAAAATAGTTTTGCCACGACAGTGGGAAATTAACTAAGGTACGAACCAACAAGCGGCAGCTGCGGCTAAGACCGGATAGTAAAAACTAGGCATTCGATTTAAAAACAGCGAAAGCGCTTTAAAAAGGATTAGAACTTAGAGATTTTCAAAAATTAACTTTAACCCCGAACGAGATAGAGACAACATACGTTCCGCCTTAGAGTTGCGACTAGCGTCAACAACCATCGTGAGACAAAAGTCTTTAGATCACTATTTTCTTCTTAAATTAAGTTTGAAAACACTTAATACGCCAGTAATTTGTCGAATCCCCTAAGAATAAAATTATTGCATATTGATTCATAAATTCATATCTTAAGTAAAAGCTTTAGTTCCCTTTAGTTTACGCATTTATTCTGCTATTATTCAACTTAAAACCTTACCGACCAAGCTAAACACCGTAACACCCGATAATACTAGATTGATTACGAGTCCCTGTGGGATCGATATCTATTATTACTACGCGATAGACTGTGCACTTGCAGTTATATTTGTTAGACATAGAAAGTCGCGATCAAGGAATTCAAGAATCATCTTGAGCAAACAACTTCGCTGAGGACTTCAAGAATCATCTTGGGCAAACAACTCTGCCGGAGACTTCAGTATAAGCTACCGAGAGCTAAGCACTTGCAGATAGTCTTCTACGAGAAAACTTCCTGTTGACCCACTGCTGGGAATGAGTATACACCTCTGTGCATGGCTCAGCTGGGGATATGATAATCCTGCCTAAGATACATCTTGTTGGGGAGAATCTATCTCCGTTGGGGGAGACACATCAATGCTCACAATCCCATGTTCCAATTCTATGGGGAAACACAACTGAACCTGCTGGGGAAGAAGGAATCATCCTGCTTGGAAAAACATGCCATGAAACGAACTCACGATGGCTTGCCCCAAAATCTATAACGACTTCTGACAAACTCTGCAGATATGGAGAGGAACGATCCCCTCGCTTTCAGCTCTTGCCCTAGCTCGTGGGATCTCTATGGGGATGTTCCTCGAAAGGAAATCTACAATCTCTGCACCTTGATCTGCCTCAGCATTATGAACTTCAAAAGAATGCTTCATATTAATTGCCCCCATGGGCAAGAAATAACTTCTACGCTCTTAGGGTGGCCTACCCCTGTCTTAAAACAACTTTGCCCCTAATTGGCTAACCCGTGGGGGATATCTCTGATTGTCCTCGAGAGATTTACGGAATCTCGACCTGACTGCTTCAGATTAACTGACTTCTGGATGACTGACTCCCATTCCGTGATCATTTGACGTAGCTTGTCCCGGTTCACCGGAATATTCTGGCATTTTGCCTTCTGTTCTGATCAGATCTTTCCATTGTGGAAACTTTCCCGCTGTCAAGCACTTACTCGTAAGTAAAACAAACTGTTCTGCATAAAGACATATGCAATGCATATGGCAGTTTTGAAAATCCAATCTGTTCACTGGAAAACAATCTTGTGACATAAAATGTATGAAATCATTCATTAACATGTAAACATTAATACAACGCTATAATGGGAATCCTTTCTAGGAGTCAGTTCCGATGCGATCTTTACCGAAGTATGCTTTCGAAATAAACCTATTTCAGTTAGGACTTTTCCAGGTTGTAACGTGGTCAGGTTCACGGTTTAAGAAAGAAATGATAAAGGCTCAAAATTCATTTTAACCCACCCATTCTCCGTGATGTTCTCCAATCCTACGTTCAGCTAATTCGACCTTAGCATTCACCTTTCAAAAGTTATATGACAGGAGCGACGGTTCAGGAAACCACAAGTTTTAGGAGTGACAGTCACTCGCTTTTCGTCTTTGTTTGGGCACCGGTAGCCACACGATTTCGTTCTTGTTTGAGGATTTTTCTTTTGTAATCACTTTCGCTTTTCGTTTTTTTCGTTCCCTAATTTTTTCCTGGACTAACTCTTTTGAGTTTCTTCGATTTTGAAGTCCAGCGGAATGCCCTAATTTTTGCCTAAGTCGCTTGCTTTCAAGATTCGACTTAGCGGGCTTTTTCTTTCGATTTTTTCTTTTTTTCTTTTTTTTTTGAACAAATCGTGTGACACTGGCTTGTCTGACTTGTTTGGGGAATAACGTGACTGTTTCACTCCTGATCGGCCAGGTTTAACCATCATGGTTTTTTAGGTATGACCTATAGCAGTGTGATTGATCCTCGAACGGACACTCCTTTTGTAATTTGAACGCTTGGTCAAATTAACTGACGCCTACCCTGCCCCGGGTTAAGATTGAGGGTTTTCTATCTTCAGAAAGAACTTCTACTGCTCGACTCAAAGGGGTTAACAAGGGATTATCCTCCTTATATTTCCGGTGTTTGTGAATTGAAACAATGCCTGTACATCATCAACAGGTTTTTTATTCAAAAGCATAGCATCGGAAGCTTACGCATCATTGGATTTCGTCATCCTCCCCGGATTCCGCTTACACAAGCGTTTGACATCAGTTAAAACATTGAGTGGACACAAATGGATTAATTCAAAACATGCATATTCATCTCATTATCAACATCAATTGAAAACAATACAAGTTTTACGAATGCAATTTGCGCTTTGACAGGAAAGAAACTACAAATGCAAAGAAATAACATGATAAAGCACATGTTGCCGGCTTCTGGGAACCGGGCTTTTCGAACTTGATTTGCTGCTGAGCCAGCCATCTTCAGAACTGCTCGTCGAAGTCATCCTGATATTCTTCTGAACATCTGCTCTCAGTGAACTCTCCCATAACATGAATTGATACACCCACTTGGCTGGATGAAAGAAGGTCGTTAATCTGAACACCCTGAGGCGTGATTGAGATCATATTAGAATCCAGCAAAGTCTGAACTTGGCTTCAAAGAACCTTACAATCTTCAGTTGAGTTCCTCTGTGCCCCATCATGGTACTCACAGCGGGCGTTGACGTCGAAGCCTGGCGGATACGGCGGAATTTCTGGACTAATCTTCTTTGGAACAACCAATCCACTTTCGATCAAATCCGACAACAACTGACTGTACGATACAGGTAGCTGAGCAAAATGCCTCTCTGGCTTCCTTGGCCTTCGTCTAGCATGCTAACGAGGTTGACGACTATACGACTGTTGACTCTGGCGGGGAGCAGATATCTGACATACAGACTCAACAAGTTGTTGGCTCTGAACACTCGAAATGTCTGAACACTGAATCTGAGGTACGGAAGATTCTGGGGTAACATCACTTTCTTTCTCCCATTCTTCTTGTGAACTGAAAACTGATTCACCTTCATAAACTGAAGTATATGAGATGTCTCGAATTTTTCTGCTCTTGATTCCGCTTTCAACATGTTCTCCCATTATCACTAAATCAGCAAAGCTCGACGCTCTACCACTAATCAGCTTGTCAAGGTAACGGCCTTTCAAGGTACCCAGGAACATGTCAACCAACTCTCTATCCAGAAGTGGGGGCTGAACACGAGCAGCGAATTCTCTCCATATTCGCGCGTATCCTCTGAAGGATTCATTGTCCGCTTGAGACAGTTCTTGCAACTGCACGCGACTAGGAGCCATGTCAAGATTGTAGTCGTACTACTTCACGAAGGCATTGGCTAAATCTGACCATGATCTGATGCAACTACTTTCCAACTGCATATACCAATTCAACGATGCTCCACTCAGACTATCTTGAAAGTAGTGAATCATCAGCTGATCATTGCAGATATACGAAGTCATTTTTCTGCAGAACATTATCAAATGTAGCTTTGGACAACTATCCCCTTTGAACTTTCTCAAAATTCGGCATTTTAAACTTCGGAGGCATTACAAGGCCTGGCACTAAGCACATGCTCGAAGCATTCAAATCAAGAGTATTCTGACTCATCAGAGCATCAAGATTTTCCTCCAACAACTGATATCCTCTCATGAATTCAACAGTTTGTGGATTCTCAGCATTAATCTTCGGAACAACCCTCTGAGTATCTGTCACAGGGAAAATGAAATTCTGATAGTCTGTGTCATGGAGAGAAGATGCATCTTTGTCTCTGACAGGAATCTGCACAGGCTGAGCTTGAGCAACATTATTCACCGGGATCCTCTGATCATTGGCCTCATCTCTAGTCATAGCTGCCACAACTTCCATGAATTGACTCAACTGGTCTTTTAATAGTTCAAACTCTGCCCTGGTAACAACCAAGTTCTGCTCCTCTGAACCCATGATCCTTCTAGAAACTAACTCAAGTCCAATGCGAATGTCGGGAACTCAACTGCAGTTTGGGCAAAAGACGAGTAAGCTTTCTGTTCCGGCTGGGGATGGACATGCAAGCATGAGATGCACATGAAATGCAATGCAAGATGCAAACAAACACGGGATCACAACCCCCACAAAGCTCTAAATACTACTGCGCTGCTGACGGGATAAGTTCACTCTGAAGAGAGAAACCAAAATATCGGGTTGGATGGAAGTCAAGTTTCTTGCAAAAACCCTCCCACTCACAGGTATGGACCTAAACTAACAAAGGTTTGGCATCCTATGCGTTTCCCAGTGTCACAGACTTTCACGAAATGATGATACGTTCACCATTTCTGGTTTGGCATCATCACTCCCTGAAGAGGCCTCACTCAGCTGAGTCATAAATGATCGGTCCCCAGAGTCGACAACCCTAAAAACCAACAACCCCTCAAGCCCAAAGGGCTGGAAAAGAAGTCAGCCGGGAGAATCTCGTCTGAGCGTGGATTTTGTAGGACACTAGTACATGCAAAGCATGCACGCGCCCACTACTTTCCACAACTAATTCTAGGTATACACTCAAGCCTGGGTCTGGCTTATCACTCATCAGAGCCCCCCTTCCCACAACAGCACAAATAATCATATCATACTGGAGATAAAAGTGCGGAAAGTAAAGTGCGATAAATAAACGCAAACCCAACAGATAAACACGCAAATGCTAGGATTGACTCACACAGGGGACGTTGGATCCCCAGCAGAGTCGCCAGCTGTCGCTACCGCGAAAATAAGGTGCCGGCAAAACAAAAGAGTCGCCACCTTTCGTTATTTATCCCACAGAAAGGGAAAGGAAACGATCGGAAAAAACCTGACGAAAAGGTATAAGACAAGGTCATCGCAACCAATGTCTGGGTTCGGGAGTCGGTTACGCAAGGGGAAGGTATTAACACCCCTCACGTCCGTTGTACTCAACGGGATCCACGCTTGTTGTGTTTATCTGATAGGTTGGTTTAACTATCTACCTATCAAGGTTGGCTCAAAAGAAAAGAAACTGACTCGACAAAGCGTCGCGCTTCGTGCCTACGTATTCTCGTCAGAGAACGAGAAATCAGAGTCAACGTAGTTCGGCTAACTACGGGTAATGGATGGGGGAAGGTGGCTCGCCAATACATCAGTATTGTGCCTACATACTCTCAACAGGTGTGAGAGATCAGAGCTTACGTAGTTCGAGATAACTACGGGTAGACAGGGTGTTCTCGATCACACAGGGGTGAGAGAAAGGATTGACGATACTAGCGTACGCATTCCAGCAGTTAGGTGTATTGGTGCTCGACCATTGGAGACCTAGGCGTTACCTGTTTGCGGTAGAACGGAAGTAATATGTCGGGGTTTAAAGGTAAAGGAACCTACGGGAGCTAGAACTACGGTCTGGTCTCAATTGCGCTAGGGCAAGAGAAAGGGAAATTAGTCGTCAGCGGGAAAGTCTCGATCGCACAGCAGCGAGAGAACAGAGAAGTTAGTTGTTAGTGTGCTTGCTAGGATATCGCATCCTATGCCTACATATTCTCGTCTGGTACGAGAAATCAGAGCAATTGTAGTTCAACTAACTACAGAAAAGGTGGGAAAAGTGAGCTCGCTAGGATTATCGCAATCCTATGCCTACGTACTCTTGTCTGGTACGACAGATCAGAACAAACGTAGTTCGACACATGCGGAAAACAAGTCTCGATTGCACGGGGGAAAGAGAAGGGGTCTCAATTGCTTGAATGCGAGAGAAAAGGGTTTCGATCGCGCGGGGGAGAGAACAAAGAGGAAGCAGGCCTAACACGCCTAAACGGGAAGGAACTCGGGACACACACGCAAGAACCTAAGGCGCGGGAGCGAATGCGTCGTATATCACCCAAAGGGCGCTAGACTAAACACTCTAGACGATTGAGGGGAAGCCGCTCAATTGTCATTTCCTACGTATCTAATGCTACAGCTCACAACACTCGACAGTTGCATGAAGACTTGAATAAGAAAGATGCTATCGAACGAAGCGGTTCCGTTGGCCCTCATTATTGTGCGCAAGCTCCATTCCAATCTTCTCCTCTCTGGATCCTTGATGATGACGTTTCAAATCAGAACCAATCTAACGCTAAACTGTCATGGTTCGATTTATAAGAGAAATCAAACTCTAAGAGGTAGTGTATTGATATCCGTGTCAAAGACAAGATAGAGAAATGATATTGAGAATCATTCTCCAATTGAATCATGTCACACGGCCAGCACAAAATAAAATCAAAGTAAAATCAGATGGCAGAAGAGAAATGAGGAGAGAAATCCAATAACAAATGGAAATAAAATTCTACTCCTAAAAATGGCGATAAACTCCTAATAGAAAACTCTCAAGAAATTACAAGTAAATTTGCATATAGAAAATAAAAATGAAAATTCTATCATATGCATAATATTCTATAAAACTATAATTTCCTAAAATAAAAAATAGAAAATAGTACCAAAATCTATTACAAAGCAATATCCCAATACAAAAACAAAAATCAAAAGAAAATAAAGGGAAGGGGGTTACAGCAACCAAACAGGGGGTAATAGTTCAGCAGAAAAACAGTTGGGCCTGAGCCCACAACACAACAACCAAGAAACACAAAAAAAGGGAAACGGGGGGTGCGTTACGGAAAACGGAGGGTGTAAGTCCAGAAATTGAAGCAAGCTGGGCCCAACGGCCCACTAACCAAACAAGGCCACCTCACCTTCCTCTAGATTTCATCTTCAGCGAACCCTAGTCTCTCTTCCTCAGATTCGCCGCCGCCGCTGACCCCTTCCTCAACCTCCATTGCCGTCCCAACTTCTCTCTGTCTGTGCCTTGCTTCTTTCTCCCTAAACTCCCAAATCAAACTCACAAACCAAATCTCCAGTCCTTAAATTTCCCTTCCTCAAATCTCACGCCTTCATTCTTCAACTTCCTCCGTTCAACCTTTTCTCCCGTTCAAACAAACAAATGGATGTGTTCGTTGAAGATCCAAAGAAAACGCTTACGCAGATGATTGAAGGAATGACGATTTGGAGATGCATGTTGGATGCGAAGTTTATTGATGGATCTGGAAGTGTGTGGTTGCGAAGGAGTTTGAAGATCTTGTTCATTGCTTGTTCGTGGATGTTGATAGGTTGTCGAATCTTCGTTCACGAAGAACTGCTGAAGTCGGTTGAAGGCTGGTGGATCCGGAGATCTGAAGTTGCATGGATCTTAGACGAAGATGGATGAACAAAGATGTTGAAGGAATTCGCAAATCGCGTGAGATTTGTTGTCGATCTTCATGAAGACGAGAAGAATTGGGAAACGAGTTACAGATGAGAAGGTTCTGGATGAAGTTCGTATGGAGATGATGAAGATCTAAAAAAAAGGATGAAGGTCTTGAAACGGTTACAAACGTGATGAAGATTGTTGAATCTGGAGAATATGTTGATGAAGATCTTGAAGGATCTTGGAAGGATTTCTGGAAACGATGGTGGCCATGGATGAACATCTTGATGGATATGGAAATAATCGCTGGAAAAAGATGAACAGGTGATGAAGGTTCTTGGATTTTTGGATAAGCGATTGATGAACTTAATGAATTCTGGAGGTTTCTGGGGAAGTACGAAGAACACGGTGAGTTCTTGAATGGAGATCTGGAAGATCTGGAAAAATGAATGGAGGAACACGATGAATTTCTTGAGGTTTTCTGGAAAACGTATGAAGATCATCATGAACATGATGAATTTCTGGAGAACGGATGATGTTTCCGGCGGATACTTGAGTTTTTCGGTGATGGTTACCGGTGGGTTTTGGCCGTGAGGGATTTCGCCGGCGACAAGTTCCGGTGTTGGCATGTGGTATCTGAGAATGCGCCACCTAGCAGGCGACATGGCAACGTCTGGGAGAGAGTGGGGATGAGTGGAACATGTGGCCAGGTGGGAGAGCGAAACATGGTGCATAGTGGGGTCAGAGGGGGAGTGAGGTGTCATCCAGAGGAGAGAGAGAGGGAGGCTCTTATAGGATGACAAGTGTCGTGGAATGGACTGGGCCTGCGAAATCAGGACAACTGGCCCACAAAAGGACGAAAATGGACTTCAATTTTGACTCCATTAACTTCAATTAATGACTAATTAGTGGGACTGAAATGATTATGGCAGATTAATGACTAATGATAAACGAAAATTAATATCAATTAGTGGAAAAGAAACAATTAAAGTCTTGGTTAAAGAATTGATTATTAACTAAACTAAAACTAAAGATATTCTAATTAAATCTTATCTCAATTAAAACTAACTAATTAACATCTAGTCAATTAAAACCTAATAAAATCTTAAAGAATTAAATCTAAAACCTAATATGCTCTAAAAAAAATCAATTATTCTAAAAAGAATTAACATCTATTAATTTCTAAAACAAATCAATTATTCTAAAAAGAATTAACATCTATTAATTTCTAAAAAGAGTTAGATCTAGAAAATAAAACCTATTATATTCTAAACAAATCAAATAATTTCTAGAAATCAATTAAAATCTATATTATTTAAAATCTACTAAACTCAAAAGAAGTTCTAGAAATCAATATTCTACTACACTCTAAAAAATAGAAAAAGAAATAAAAGCCTATTAAACTCTAATATCTAAAAATAGAAAATAAAGGATATAAGTTATCTAGCAACTATTTCTATACTACAATTTAACGAAATAAACTCTAGAAAATTGCTAATAATTCTATGAGGTAAAAAAATATGAACATCAATTAAATTGGCGAGCAAAACTGTGAGAACGCAACGAGATAACCGATAAAAATACAGACACCGAAATATCCTCAAAAACAACAGCACAAGCTGAAAATACCGGGAGGAGCACCACTCCCAAAATAAATCTCCGTACTCGAAATGGTTTGAACTGTCTGAAACGCGAGAAGTGGGCTGTAATCCTGATAAAATCAATCTGGCTGAAAAATGCAATGTACGCGGTATGCAAATGCAAATGCAAAATGAAATGAAACATAAGGCAAATTGCAAGAAACGGTTGGACAAATTTTGGGGTATTTCGATGCAGTTCATTTAATTAAAATGGTAAAAAGAAGACTAAACAAAGGACATCAAAAAGGAATATCATTTGGTTACGTATATGTTGTTGCAAAATCTCCGTCCCTTGTGTTATGCTACGACAAAATATCATAAAATTCAAGAGTCCTCTAACGAACTTTTTACTATTAATTTAACAAATGAAAAGATGCATCTATATGTTTATTTAGAAGTCAAATATATTACCTTTCTACCTAAGAAAATGTTTCAATAATATTTTTTAAATTCGGTGATCAGATTGATCAAGAAGTAATTAAATAGAGGTTTTAGTAATGTAGAAAATCAAAGGTGAGTTGGTTTTTATTTTTCATATAAATACTAACTCTTTGTACGAAAATCTCCTTTTCATTTTTAAATTTTGTAAAGGAACTTTTCAATATGAACACAAATTCCATAACTAACATATAGTAGGGGTGAAACGGGTATTTTATATATATATATATATATATATATATATATATATATATATATATATATATAATATATATATATATATATATATATTATATATATATATAATATATATATATATATATATATATATATATATATATATATATATATATATATATATATATATATAACTAAGTAAGTAATATCAATTTAACTAGGGACTATGTCAGGTGATATCCAACATAACTCATTTAGGTCTCATATTAATAATGATTTTCAATTTTATAAAATACCTTAACCCACTGTTGATGAACACATTTTTAACATCGGTAGTTTATAAAAGGAAAACAGGCGATCTCTAGTAGAGAAAATTATAATTTAATATATCATTTTAATAAAGAAGGCATAATTAGTGTTGCCTCAAATTATAACTTGATATTTTTAAATAAAGAGCATCGTAAAAATCTTCATAATGAGGTATTTGCATGCATTTCATTTAATTAGAATGGTAAAAAGATGATTAAACACATGACATCAAAAAGGAACATCAATTGGTTACGTATATATTGTTGCAAAATCTCTGTCTCATGTGTTGTGCTACGACAAAATATCATAAAATACATGAGTCCTCTTAGGAATTTTTTTACTATTAATTTAACAAATGAAAAGATGCATCTATATGTTTATTAAGAAGCCATATATATATTACCTTTTTACCTAAGAAAATGTTTGACATTTTTTCTATAAACGAGCTAACTGTATATAACTCTAATGACAATAAATATAAACAAATCTATGAGTCTGAATTATATTTTATCATAAAAGTATCTATACGAACATAAAGATTTTGGTCATGAATTTAAAATGTCATGCCTTGTGTTAATTTAACTAAGTTTGTTTAGAATTGGTGATCATCCTATCACTATAGTCCTTAGTTTTACTTAGGCCACCACAAAATAAATATGATGTCTATAGGTTTTTTGTTTATAATTAATAAAATTTTAAATAGATTTAGAAACAATTACAAAGAAAAATGAATTATTAGAACCAAACAAGAAACTACGAATAACTTGTTCTAAACTATTTTGTACCAAAAAGATTAGTTAATCAAGGAAACACGGTAGAGAAAGGTTATTAATCACAAATTTATCTCAAAATTTCTCGACCGTGATTTCCTTGATTAAAAAAATTCCTTAGATAAATTAAAATCACCATTCCCTTGTATTTTTTAAACAAGATCTACAAAAAAATGTTACTTATCTTCTGTTTGCCACAATTAACATTTTATAAATACATAAAGTTTTAGAATAAGTTTTTTTCTTTTATATTAATGAATTAAATAAATTTGAAATTATATAAAAATTTAAAAGGTCATAATCAAATATTTTAAGTATAGTAAATATATAGTCAAGTAAAAAATAACTATGCTTTATTCAAATCTTTTATGGTTTTGAGATTTTCAAAAAAGTTAGTATAAATATTTCAATAATATTTTCTAAATTCCGTGATCAGATTGATCAAGAAGTAATGAAATAGAGGTTTTGGTAATGTAAAAAATCAAAGGTGATGTGGTTTTTATTTTTCATATAAATACTAACTTTTTGTACGAAAATCTCCTTTTCATTTTTAAATCTTGTAAAGGAATTATTCAATATGAACACAAATTCCATACTTAACATATAGTAGGGATGAAACGGGTATATATATATATATATATATATATATATATATATATATATATATATATATATATATATATATATATATATATATATATATATATATATATATATATATATATATATATATATATATATATATATATATATATATATATATATATATATATATATATATATATATATATATATATATATATATATATATATATATATATATATAAAACTAAGTAAGTAATATCAATTTAACTAGGGATTATGTCAGGTGATATCCAACATGACTCATTTAAATCTCATATTAATAATGATTTTCAATTTTGTAACATACCTTAAACCACCGTTGATGAACACATTTCTAACGTCGGTAGTTTATAAAAGAAAAAGAGGCGTTCTCTAGTAGAGAAAATTATAATTTAATATATCATTTTAATAAAGAAGGCATAATTAGTGTTGCCTCAAATTATATTTTTAAATAAAGAGCATTTTAAAAATCTTCAAAATGAGGTATTTCGATGCATTTCATTTAATTAAAATGGTAAAAAGAAGATTAAACACAGGACATCAAAAAGGAACATCAATTGGTTACGTATATGTTGTTGCAAAATCTCCGTCCCTTGTTGTGCTACGATAAAATATCATAAAATTCAGGAGTCCTCTTACGAATTTTTTACTATTAATTTAACAAATGAAAAGATGCATCTATATGTTTATTTAGAAGCCAAATATATTACATTTCTACCTAAAAAAATGTTTGACATTTTTTTCTATAAACGAGCTAACCGTATATAACTCTAATGACAAAAAATATTAACAAATCTATGACTCTCAATTATATTTTATCATAAAAGAATCTATACGAGCATAAAGATTTTTGTCATGAATTTAAAATCTCATGCCTTGTGTTAATTAAGTAAGCTTGTTTAGAATTGTTGATCATCCTATCACTCTAGTCCTTGGTTTACTTAGGCCACCACAAAATAAATATGATGTTTGTAAAGTTTTTTTTTATAATTAATAAAATTTTAAATAGATTAAAAAACAATTACAAAGAAAAATGAATTATTAGATCCATACAAGAAACTACGAATAACTGGTTCCAAACTCTTTTGTACCAAAATGATTAGTTAATCAAGGAAACACGGTAAATAAAGGTTATGAAACACAAATTTATCCCATAATTCCTCAACCGTGATTTCCTTGATTAAAAAACTTCTTTGGATAAATTAAAATCACCATTCCGTTGTATTTTTTAAACAAGATCTACAAAAAAAATGTTACTTATCTTCTGTTTGCCACAATTAGCATTTTATAGATCCATAAAGTTTTAGAATGTGTCTTTTTCTTTTATATTAATGAATTTAATAAATTTGAAATTATATTAAAATTTAAAAGGTCATAATCATATATTTTATGTATAGTAAATATATAGTCAAGTCAAAAATAACTATGCTTTATTCAAATCTTTTATGGTTTTGAGATTTTAAAAAAAGTTAGTATAAACGTTTCAATAATATTTTCTAAATTCAGTGATCAGATTGATCAAGAAGTAATGAAATAGAGGTTTTGGTAATGTAGAAAATCATAGGTGAGTTGGTTTTTATTTTTCATATAAATACTAACTTTTTGTACGAAAATCTCCTTTTCATTTTTAAATTTTGTAAAGGAATTATTCAATATGAACACAAATTCCATAACTAACATATAGGAGGGATGAAACAGGTATTATATATATATATATATATATATATATATATATATATATATATATATATATATATATATATATATATATATATATATATATATATATATATATATATATATATATATATATATATATATATATATATATATATATATATATATATAACTAAGTAAGTAATATTTATTTAACTAGGGATTATGTCAGGTGATATCCAACATAACTCATTTAGGTTTCATATTAATAATGATTTACAATTTTTGTAAAATACCTTAAACCACTGTTGATGAACACATTTCTAACATCGGTAGTTTATTAAAGGAAAAGAGGCGTTCTCTAGTAGAGAAAATTATAATTTAATATATCATTTTAATAAAGAAGGCATAATTAGTGTTGCCTCAAATTATAACTTGATATTTTTAAATAAAGAGCATTGTAAAAATCTTCATAATGAGGTACTTCCATGCAGTTCATTTAATTAAAATGGTAAAAAGAAGATTAAACACAGGACATCAAAAAGGAACATCAATTTGTTACGTATATGTTGTTGCAAAATCTCTGTCCCTTGTGTTGTGCTACGACAAAATATCATAAAATTCAGGAGTCCTCTTACAAATTTTTTACTATTAATTTAACAAATGAAAAGATGCATCTATATGTTTATTTAGAAGCCAAATATATTACCTTTCCACCTAAGAAAATGTTTGATATTTTTTCTATAAACGAGCTAACCGTATATAACTCTAATGACAATAAATATATACAAATCTATGACTCTGAGTTTTATTTTATCATAAAAGTATCTATACGAACATAAAGATTTTTGTCATGAATTTAAAATGTCATGCCTTGTGTTAATTAAGTAAGTTTATTTAGAATTGTTGATCATCGTATCACTCTAGTCCTTGGTTTACTTAGGCCACCACAAAATAAATATGATGTCAGTAAAGTTTTTTTTTTATAATTAATAAAATTTTAAATAGATTAAAAAACAATTACAAAGAAAAATGAATTATTAGATCCAAACAAGAAACTACGAATAACTTGTTCCAAACTCTTTTGTACCAAAAGATTAGTTAATAAACGAAACACGGTTGAGAAAGGTTATGAAACACAAATTTATCTCATAATTCCTCGACCGTGATTTCCTAGATTAAAAGAATTCCTTGGATAAACAAAAATCACCATTCCGATGTATTTTTTAAACAAGATCTACAAAAAAATGTTACTTATCTTCTGTTTGCCACAATTAGATTTTTATAGATCCATAAAGTTTTAGAATGTGTCTTTTTCTTTTATATTAATGAATTTTATAAATTTGAAATTATATTAAAATTTAAAAGGTCATAATCATATATTTTAAGTATAGTAAATAATATAGTCAAGTCAAAAAATAACTATACTTTATACAAATCTTTTATGGTTTTGAGATTTTCAAAAAAGTTAGTATAAATGTTTCAATAATATTTTCTAAATTCAGTGATCAGATTCATCAAGAAGTAATGAAATAGAGGTTTTGGTAATGTAGAAAATCAAAGGTGAGTTGGTTTTTATTTTTCATATAAATACTAACTTTTTGTACGAAAATCTCCTTTTCATTTTTAAATTTTGTAAAGGAATTATTCAATATGAACACAAATTCTATAACTAACATATAGTAGGGATGAAACAGGCATTATATATATATATATATATATATATATATATATATATATATATATATATATATATATATATATATATATATATATATATATATATATATATATATATATATATATATATATATATATATATATATATATATATATATATATATATATATAAAACTAAGTAAGTAATATTTATTTAACTAGGGATTATGTCAGGTGATATCCAACATAACTCATTTAGGTTTCATATTAATAATGATTTACAATTTTTGTAAAATATCTTATACCACTGTTGTTGAACACATTTCTAACATCGGTAGTTTATAAAAGGAAAACAGGCGTTCTCTAGTAGAGAAAATTATAATTTAATATATCATTTTAATAAAGAAGGTATAATTAGTGTTGCCTCAAATTATAGATATTTTTAAATAAAGAGCATTGTAAAAATATTCATAATGAGGTACTTCCATGCAGTTCATTTAATTTAAATGGTAAAAAGAAGATTAAACACAGGACATCAAAAAGGAACATCAATTGGTTACGTATATGTTGTTGCAAAATCTCCGTCCCTTGTGTTGTGCTACGACAAAATATCATAAAATTCAGGAGTCCTCTTACGAATTTTTTACTATTAATTTAACAAATGAAAAGATGCATCTATATGTTTATTTAGAAGCCAAATATATTACCTTTCTACCTAAGAAAATGTTTGACATTTTTTCTATAAACGAGCTAACCGTATATAACTCTAATGACAATAAATATAAACAAATCTATGACTCTGAATTCTATTTTATCATAAAAGTATTTATACAAACATAAAGATATTTGTCATGAATTTCAAATGTCATGCTTTGTGTTAATTAAGTAGGTTTGTTTAGAATTGTTGATCATCCTATCATTCTAGTCCTTAGTTTACTTAGGCCACCACAAAATAAATATGATGTCTATAAAGTTTTTTTTTTATAATTAATAAAATTTTAAATAGATTTAAAAACAACTACAAAGAAAAATGAATTATTAGATCCAAACAAAAAACTACGAATAACTTGTTCCAAACTATTTTGTACCAAAAAGATTAGTTAATACAGGAAACACAGTAGAGAAAGGTTATGAAACACAAATTTATCTCATAATTCCTCGACCGTGATTTCCTTGATTAAAAAATTTTTTTGGATAAACTAAAATCACCATTCCGTTGTATTTTTTAAACAAGATCTACAAAAAAATGTTACTTATCTTCTGTTTGCCACAATTAGCATTTTAATGATCCATAAAGTTTTAGAATGTGTCTTTTTCTTTTATATTAATGAATTTAATAAATTTGAAATTATATTAAAATTTAAAAGGTCATAATCATATATTTTAAGTATAGTAAATATATAGTCAAGTAAAAAATAACTATGCTATATTTAAATCTTTTATGGTTTTGAGATTTTCAAAAAAGTTAGTATAAACGTTTCAATAATATTTTCTAAATTCAGTGATCAGATTGATCAAGATGTAATGAAATAGAGGTTTTGGTAATGTAGAAAATCAAAGGTGAGTTGGTTTTCATTTTTCATATAAATACTAACTTTTTGTACGGAAATCTCCTTTTCATTTTTAAATCTTGTAAAGGAATTATTCAATATGAACACAAATTCCATAACTAACATATAGTAGGGTTGAAACGGGTATTTTATATATATATATATATATATATATATATATATATATATATATATATATATATATATATATATATATATATATATATATATATATATATATATATATATATATATATATATATATATATATATATATATATATATATATATATATATATATATATATATATATATATATATATATATATATATATATATATATATATAAAACTAAGTAAGTAATATCCATTTAATTAGGAATTATGTCTGGTGATATCCAATATGACTCATTTAGGTCTCATATTAATAATGATTTTCAATTATGTAACATACCTAAAACCACTGTTGATGAACACATTTCTAACGTCAGTAGTTTATAAAAGGAAAACAGGCGTTCTCTAGTAGAGAAAATTATAATTTTATATATGATTTTAATGAAGAAGTTATAATTAGTGTTGCCTCAAATTAAAACTTGATATTTTTAAATAAAGAGAATTTTAAAAATCTTCATAATGAGGTATTTCGATGCATTTCATTTAATTAAAATGGTAAAAAGAAGACTAAACACAGGACATCAAAAAGGAACATCAATTGGTTACATATATGTTGTTGCAAAATCTCCGTTCCTTGTGTTGTGCTACGACAAAATATCATAAAATTCAGGATTCTTCTTACGAATTTTTTACTATTAATCTAACAAATGAAAAGATGCATCTATTTGTTTATTAGAAGCCAAATATATTATATTTCTACCTAAAAAATTCTTTGACATTTTTTCTATAAACGAACTAACCGTATATAACTCTAATGACCAAAAATATAAACAAATCTTTGACTCTGAATTATATTTTATCATAAAAGTATCTGTACGAACATAAATATTTTTGTCATGAATTTAAAATGTCATGCCTTGTGTTAATTAAGTAAGTTTGTTTAGAATTGTTAATCATCCTATCACTCTAGTCCTTGGTTTACTTAGGCCACCACAAAATAAATATGATGTATATAAAGTTTTTCTTTTATAATTAATAAAATTTTAAATAGATTTAAAAACAATTACAAAAAAAAATGAATTATTAGATCCAAACAAGAAACTACGAATAACTTGTTCCAAACTATTTTGTACCAAATAGATTAGTTAATCAAGTAAACACGGTAGAGAAAGGTTATGAAACACAAATTTATCTTATAATTCCTCCACCGTGATTTCCTTGATTAAACAAATTTCTTGGATAAATTAATATCACCATTCCGTTGTATTTTTTAAACAAGATCTACAAAAAAAATGTTACTTATCTTCTGTTTGCCACAATTAGCATTTTATAGATCCATAAAGTTTTAGAATGTGTCTTTTTCTTTTATATTAATGAATTTAATAAATTTGAAATTATATTAAAATTTAAAAGGTCATAATCATATATTTTATGTATAGTAAATATATAGTCAAGTTAAAAATAACTATGCTTTATTCAAATCTTTTATGGTTTTGAGATTTTAAAAAAAGTTAGTATAAACGTTTCAATAATATTTTCTAAATTCAGTGATCAGATTGATCAAGAAGTAATGAAATAGAGGTTTTGGTAATGTAGAAAATCAAAGGTGAGTTGGTTTTTATTTTTCATATAAATACTAACTTTTTGTACGAAAATCTCCTTTTCATTTTTAAATCTTGTAAAGGAATTATTCAATATGAACACAAATTCCATAACTAACATATAGTAGGGATAAAACGAGTATTATATATATATATATATATATATATATATATATATATATATATATATATATATATATATATATATATATATATATATATATATATATATATATATATATATATATATATATATATATATATATATATATATATATATATATATATATATATATATATATATATATATATATATATATATTACTATGCCAAAAATGGCCTTTAGCAGCGCTTTAAAGCGCTGCCTAAAGTGGCGCTGCTAAAGGTAAAGGCAGCGCTTTTTTTTATGGAAAAAGCGCTGCTAAAGGTATCACTTTTAGCAGCGCTTTTTTACCCCTTTAGCAGCGCTTTCAAAGCGCTGCATATTCTCCCCCCCCCTCCCCCCTGTAGCAGCGCTTTATTAAAGCGCTTTTGTAGGCCACCCTTTAGCAGCGCTTTTTTAAAGCGCTTTCTTAGACCCCTCCTTTCCTAACCTATAGCAGCGCTTTTTTATGTCTATTTTTCTCCCTTTAGCAGCGCTTTCTTGTAAAAGCGCTGTCTATACCTCACGTTTTTTAAATTTTTTTTTTTTTTGAAAAATCACATTTTTTTATATTTTTAGACAAACCTGCTTATAACAATTAAATTCCCTGCTTATAATTCAGGCTTTAAACATAACTTGGCCTTTAAACATTGTAATTCAACACTTGGCCTTTAATTCAACACAATATAACTAAACATTGTACATTATACAATAATACTTTGCAATTTACACATAATTAACTCAAGTATAATTTACACATAATTTAAACATTGTACATTATACAATATACAATATACAATATACAATATACAATTTACACATAATTACAAATCCAATATACATTATAGAATTCTTAACTCAATCATAAATTGACACCATTCTTCCTTAATTTCTTCCAGTTTTACTTTCGAGTACGTAGCGCATCTGAATTCATCAAAATACTACATAATATAACAGAACAAGCACGCTTTAATACTAATTACTCAGATGAAATATTAGTTAATTATCAAAATGAATCATATAACTCATGAATTGATCCATACCATGATTGGAATCTCTAATTGACCAGAAAGAATGATTTCCTTCATAAAGCGCAGTACAAAATATCCGCAGTCAATCCCACCACGCTGACGAGGACACTGTATTAGGAAAAAAGCGAACGAACATTTATCAGGATATATAGTTTAAATAGTTTTATAAGTAGAACCACTATAACAGTCAAACATGGGAAAATATACCTCCACTCTGATCCAGTTGATGTTGCTAGCCCTGCTTTTTGGCACTGTTGCATCTCTCTGTGCTCTGTATATTTGTATAACTCTAACATAATATAAACACATATTTAGAACAATGTCACATAATAAATAAACATATATAATTATTCAGAACACTATACATCATCACTTACGTATCAACCATGTTCTTCAGATTTTCATATTTGTTTGTATCGCCATCCAATGAATCTATATAATACACTATTTCTTTAATCGGATTAATTGCGACCAACAACCAGTGACCACTATAAAATAAGACAACAGTTTAGACGGAAATGTTATATAATATGGCAAAAATCGAACAATTATAATAAATGAATTTAGAATAAAAACTAACCCATGGCCAGTATTATATGGCAACATAAACAACTTCTCCGTATTCGCACCCATAAATCTCTGGACTGTGTACTCTTTGACTGCTTCTGGTGTCTGGTCTATTGTCCGTGAGTTGACACTGCTAGCAGATAAGAATGCGAATACTGAAGTCAAATCAGCGGGGACCAACATCTTGTCATACAAGCGCCTAAAAAAAATATAATCAACATTAGATTATTCAGTTAAACGAGCGAATTTTAAAATGTTCAATTATCTAATTAAAATGGATCGAAGTACCTGATGTAGGTATGCATAACCCCGACGCCCAATTCTAAATGTTTGAAAACCTGGTCGAAATCCTCCTTAGCAAGTGTTTCGGAATATTCAAAACCGAAAATACCTTGTTCCATATGTATTAGACGGATGCCGCCCTCAGGCACGTCTGTTGTCCCTACATATGTTTGAAGGCACGACCTAAATTGAGGAACAAATGCTCTTTTTGTCTCGACCTTTTTTTTGGGCACCTTGGAAGTTTCAGGCATGTTTCCCTTGCTGACATGTTGCGACTGCTGATCAAGAACCTAAAAGTCATATATAAGTTCAGTAAATAATTTATAATAAAATAATCACTTAAACTGTAGTACTAGTACCTGTAACTTTGATGCAGCTGAATCGGTATCCCGCACAATAATTTTATCATCTTTTGTTTTGGATTTTGTGGGAGTCTAAGATCATCATGTCAATAAGAAAGTGTAAGTGTCAGAATAACTTTCATGTATGGGTAATAAAACATTGGAATATTACAAGGTTCAACCTACCTCATCATCCATGAAAATGAGATTCGCCGGCCATGCTACATAAGCTCCTATCGCGTCTCCCACCACTGTTGCGTCTGATACATCGTCTCGCATAGGCAACAACGCCCCCCTCTAATGCAATATCAACAGATACTTTCAAAAATCCAGCAGGGAGGGGTTTATGGTGAAGTAAGTCTCCCAGGGTGTTATGCACCTTTCCCTTGCCAACCATGCGATAAGTCGGCGACGATAAATATAGTCGACAAGGTGAAATGCCCTAAACAAATAATGATCAGTTAATGTGTCAATTAAGAAAAATGTGCTAAATTAATTTCAATGTAATATATACAATTACCTCTGGAAGCTTCTGCGGACAACCGATACTATCTTTGTCACTAGTAGCTTTACCGGCCTCTGGAGCGCGCCTTTCAGACATGTATCTCTCCTTATCCTTCTGTAATTCACGAATTTGAGCTTTCATTTCCTCCAAAGTAGCCATCACTTCTTTATTGGTTGGATTTTTTTTCCTTGGCTGCTTATACAGTTTGGATGGAGTGACACCAAATCCCTTGCCCCTCACACGCCCAGAGTACTCAGGAATATTCAACACCCGACTCAATAAACTCCTGCAATCATCGTCTTCAGCAGGAGTTATAGTCTGGGATAGGGACTCCTGAAATATAGATAAAAGCATATTTAAATATTTTATACACTTTGTTCAAACACTTTGTTCAAAAACTAATGTTGTACTTACACATTGTTCAAACACTTGTTGAACTTCTTCTTGGACGACTCCATCTCTTCCCACCCGGGCAGCCTTCCATACGACATGGTCCGGAAGAGATGTCGCATCACTTTTCTCCTCTTCCAACTACGCATTAAGACGAACAATAAAGCATTATATCCTATTATGTATACTTACTATTTTTTGTAAATAGATCATATTAAAGCATATATATGCACTTACTAATTTTTGTTCTAAGCGTGCATATCCCAAACGCCCCTTTCTATATGGATACGCAGGGTTTGATGCCCGTTCCCGATTTATGCCACTCTTAACCTGAAAAAACAAGTTTAAGTCATATCAGTTTGTTTGTGGAATAGGTATATATACTATACATTGTACATGATAAGTTGTACTTACTTCAAATTCTTTGGTTCTTCGCTTCGCAACAAATGTCTCCCATTCTGCATCCGAAATCAAATCAGCGTACTTCGCTGGACGCTCCGACTCTACAAAGTTGCCATCAGAATCTTTAAGATATTTGTTGGTTAAAAACGCTCTAAATCCCCTCAAGCGTTTTCCGGCCAACTGAATACAATATTTTCTCCTAGAATCCTCAATATTAAAAGATCTCTGCAAACAAATACACATACATATAACATGTTAATATAATTAATTTAAAGATGTAACTGTCAACATAATTAAAAATGATCAAATCTCATACTTGAATCTCGGTCCAAATTTTATCCTTAGCCGCTTTTAATGCAGGAATTCTCCAGTTATCGCAAGTAATCGGAACTTGCGAACGTACAACTGCTCCAATATAACTTGTCAGCAGCGCACCATTAGGCTTAACCAACTGATCTCTTTCATTCCAATGGACATCGTACTTTACACCTCTATCTCTCGCACGGATGATACTTTTCATTATCGTTATGCCTCTTTTAATTTTGCCTTGAACGTCTTTGGGTGTTTCTTTTCCATCATGTGATGTTTCCTCGTTGCTGGCCATAATATACCTGTAATTCAGAATAACAACAACAACAACAAATATCAACAACAATAACAACATCTATATCAAATATAAACCATCTATACAAACCATCTATATAAACTATCTATATCAAATATAAACCAACAATAACAACATAAACCATCTATATAAACCATCAAATAACAATAACAAATATAAACCATCTATACAAACCATCTATATAAACTATCTATATCAAATACAAACCAACAATAACAACATAAACCATCTATATAAACCAATATCAAATGACAATAACAAATATAAACCATCTATACAAACCATCTATATAAACTATCTATATCAAATATAAACCAACAATAACAACATAAACCATCTATATAAACCAACAATATCAAATATCAAATATAAACCATCTATATATATAAACCATCAAATATAAACCAACAATAACAACATCTATATCAAATACAAACCATCTATATAAACTATAACAAATACAAACCATCTATACAACACAAATATAAACTATAACAAATATAAACTATAACACAAACCATCTATATAACACAAATATAAACCATCTATATCAACTATAACAAATACAAACCATCTATATAACACAATATAAACCACCTATATCAAATATAAACTATAACACAAACCATCTATATCAAATATAAACTATATCAAATACAAACCATCATATATATCTCATATATCATATTAACACAACAACAATATATCATCAGAACAACAACAACAATATATCTCATATATCAACAACAACAACAATATCATGTATAAACTATTTTACATTGTAAACTATATAAACTATTTTACATCAACAACAACAACAATATCATATATATCTCATATATCATATTAACACAACAACAATATATCATCAGAACAACAACAACAATATATCTCATATATCAACAACAACAACAATATCATATATAAACTATTTTACATTGTAAACTATATAAACTATTTTACATCAACAACAACAACAATATCATATATATCTCATATATCATATTAACACAACAACAACTAACACAACAACAACAAAAACCATCATTGAAATGATAAAAACCATCTATATATCATCAGAACAACAATGGTGAAAAGATAAAAAAAACAAGAAAAGCAGAGTAAAGCTTCACGTACCGTAACAATGGTGGACCGGCAATGCAGACGGATGGATGAACTCAAAAACGGACGGTGAACGGTCAGTGATGGTCGGAAGGATGATCGGACGGAAGAAATTGATGGTCGGACGATGAACAGTGGTTCGTTCGTTCGTTTTCGTTCGCCAGAGAAAGAAGAAATGTGATGCGTGACTGTTCTGATTCTGTTAAAATTCTGGAGGGTATTTTAAAATTATAATATGAATACCTATAGCAGCGCTTTTAAAGGCCTTTAGCAGCGCTTTTAAAAGCGCTTTCATAGGGTGCCTTATCAATTCCATATAGCAGCGCTTTATATAAAAAGCGCTTTCTAAGGGTCCCCCTTTAGCAGCGCTTTTGAAAAGCGCTTTCATAGGGTGCCTTAAAATTATAATATGAATGCCTATAGCAGCGCTTTTAAAGGCCTTTAGCAGCGCTTTTAAAAGCGCTTTCATAGGGTGCTTATCAATTCCATATAGCAGCGCTTTATATAAAAAGCGCTTTCTAAGGGTCCCCCTTTAGCAGCGCTTTTGAAAAGCGCTTTCGTAGGCCCCCCCTTTAGCAACGCTTTTTAAAAGCGCTTTCTTAGGCCCACCATTTAGCAGCGCTTTTTTAAAAGCGCTGTCTTTGGTAGGCGCTTTTTTTTCTTTTTTTTTTTACTGGCCCTTTAGCAGCGCTTTTGTATAAAGCGCTGTCTTTCTATGCGCTGCTAAAAGTGATTTCTGGCGTAGTGTATATATATATATATATATATATATATATATATATATATATATATATATATATATATATATATATATATATATATATATATATATATATATATATATATATATATATATATATATATATATATATATATATATATATATATATATATATATATATATATATATATATATATATATATATATATATATATATATATATATATTGTTCTGGTCTGGGCCCGACCTCGGTCCAGCCCAATATCACGCACGACCCAATAAGTGAACTGGCCACGCCGGACACCCGCGTCCCTCGGGACGGGCAGAGCACGCCACCGGCCACATGTGACGCATCCGACAGCATCTCGACGTCCCCTCTTATCGGTCGAACAGGACGCACCCCAGCGAGACCTTGGGTTCCTCCCCATCCTCGTCCTCCCCTCCGCGGGGAAAACAACGCCCTCCGGGGAACCTCGCGAGCTCCCCTCCGCGGGGAGGACAACGTGCCCGGCGCACGTTCTCCAC